>CM053325.1:922641-1522641 GCA_028583605.1 Dastarcus helophoroides
CATTATATGCAAACACAAAATTTTGACTTTAATCTTAAAATTTGTATAAGTAATCAAGGTTTAAAAAAAACATTTTAAACTTTGTCTTCAAAATCGAAAATTTGACTTTTACTGGAAATATCAAATCACTTCGTTTTTCTTTCAAAATATAGATCTTTTATAAAAAGGTTGAATTGCTTCTTTTGAAATTCAAATATTTTAGTTTAACAGATAAAGTTTGAAGTCAAAAATTTGAAAAAAAAATTTCGAATTTGAATAGATTAAATTTTTACAAACGTAGATTCTATATTTTCTCGTCAAACTCGATATACTTGCACAGGATATACTTCTTCCAGGATTGGACCGTGTCAAAGAACTACTAAAAGTGTTCGACGTTTCGCCCACCATCGTTCTTCAGGAACAAAGAAAAGAAACAATAAATGAAAAGAGGAATATGAGGGAATATGCAAAAATTGAAAAAAGAGAGCCAATTTCAAAACATCAGAGCACGGTAACTCAGTATGTCCACCATACCAGAGGCAAAACTGAATTGAAAATTGGTACAAAGGATAAGAAAGTTTAGACAGAAGAGCACGGTAACTCAGTATGTGCACTAGTGTTGGGCTATTCGGTCCAATCCCGGAAGAACTATATCCTGTACTGACTCTGGCCATAGAAGTCTTCTTTATCATATTCGATATACTTGCCTTAAAATGACGGCATTTTTCTTCGAAGATTAAAGAAAAGGAGGATTTTAAATTTAAATCGATGTTTTTTAAAAAGTTAAAATCCCGAAATAAATACAGCATAAAACCGCTTCTAGTTAATTATAATGTTATAATCAAAGGTTAAAAGTTGTTCTTATTGTAACGACAAACATCATTCGATCATCTCCAAAATATTGCACCGCTTACCTCTAAAAAATGCAAAAGAATTTCTCTGCCAACGGCCTCGTTCCCGTGAATGTTTCCGATTAATTTTATATTTGGCACGCCGACTTTGTCACCGGCCGCGGCAGTCACTTCTATCACCCACAGTTCGTACCCTAGAATACCAAAATTAAACCACGACGACGCGAAAATTCGTCACTTTTCCACTTACCGGTCGAAGATTTCCCGATCGAATACAATCTGGTGTAAACGTCCGATTTCGTTCGAGTGTAATTTTTGAGAATCTCCCCCAATTCGGTATTGTTATGATATCGAAATTCCAAAGCGGCGGCTGAAACGACGAAAAAGGCGAGAGCGCACGATATTAGTGCACCTCTCGCCGTTGTCATAGCTTGGAAATTTGTTTGCGCTTTCGCTTGTAGTTTACGGTTCCTAAACGCTGCGTGCCAACGTTATCCCTACTATTTTAAAGGAAATAAGTCGCGTTTATCTCAACGGAAACTTTGATGTAATTTTCTTTGATCCGGATTCGTGCGAACGAAAATTACTCGGGGCCACTTTCTAGGTCGTGACGCGATCGTTACGAAAAGAACAATTTTTTTTTAACTGGAAACACCATCATCTATTTGATTCATAAGTTGACTCTCTTCCGTGTATTTTGTCAATGTTATTTACGGTCAACCGTCACTTTTTTTGTCGTCTTGTAATTTAATAGTCTTTCTTTTTTTCAGATTCCTGATCTGACAATTGTTTCTGGTACATAACTTCAGTGGCACGTAACTTCAATCTTTATATATATGTCCAAATAAAGACGGACAGCCAGGCAGCCCTTAAGGCCCTGAGGAATGTGAAAACAAACTCAGTGCTGGTATGGAATTGCCACCTAGCTCTAGAACGTCTATCACAAGAGAATGCAATTGATCTAATATGAGGACCTTCTGGAAAAGAGGGAAACGAACGCGCTGACAAACTGGCGAGGAAGGGTTCGGAGGGGCAATTCATTGGACCAAAACCCCTGGCGAGATCAACAGTAAGATCCCTACTTAACGAAGAAATTTATCCTAAACACAAAGCCATATGGGCATCAATAACAACATGCCGACAAACTCAGGCATTCAGTAGAATGCCTTGCAGGGAAAGGGCAAAACTATGCGCCTACAACTCTCAAGGAATAATCTCAGGAAACTTGTAGGGTTATGGCCAGGTCACTGTCGATTAAACAAACACCTCCACAGAATGGGAATTATAAACGACCCGAGCTGCAGAGGGTGTTTAGAAGAAGATGAGAGTGTCGAGCATGTCTTTAGCAAATATATTTAGAATTAATCATAGTACTGGTTTCCCCGCCCAATTATGTTTATAATTTGATGTCTCTTTGTTCTAAATGATACAAAATTAACTGTGAATAGAGAAGATAAGAGGGAGAAACGAACGAAATCAAGGAACAGAAATGAAGAAATTTAACAGAGCCAATGGTAATAGGAATGGAGGAAGAAGAAAGACGCAAGAAGAGAAGAAGGAGACGAAAGAGAACAAATGTAAGAGATTTCTCTAGACATCTCTCTAGAAGACGCAAGAAAAGGGCAATAAGGAACGAAAAGAGAGGAAGAGAAAAGGAACTGAGAAGGTCCATGAACGAAGAGAGAAATTAGAGAAAATATAGAGAAGGTCCATGAACGAAGAGAGAAATTAGAGAAAATATAGAGAAGGTCCATGAACGAAGAGAGAAATTAGAGAAAATATAGAGAAGGTCCATGAACGAAGAGAGAAATTAGAGAAAATATAGAGAAGGTCCATGAACGAAGAGAGAAATTAGAGAAAATATAGAGAAAGTCCATGAACGAAGTGAGAAATTAGAGAAACTATAAAGAAATTGAGAAATAAGGGGTGCCAGAACCAGAGAAAAGCAATATATAGAAAGATAATAAGAAATAAGGGACAATGAGCTGTAGAGGGTGTTTAGAAGAAGATGAGAGTGTCGAGCACGTGATGTGTCACTGCCAGCCACCAGCAGCAATCAGAGGATCCACGCTGGGGGACTTCTGGCGCCTAGTGTGGCCAGTTTGAGAGAGGCGCATCCAAGGGACGTTCTTCAGTTTCTCAACAAGGTTGGGTGGCTGAATGAATGACCAAGAACACCTCAAGCACAATGGGCCCGGAAAGGGTGGCCTAAGTGCCGGCCTAAACTTTAGGCAACCCACAACGAATCCAGAATCCAGAACCCCCATTACTACGAGCCGCCACTGGCGGAAAAAGTTTCCGTAGAGAGAAGTCCTCATTGTACAGGAATTAGCTTAGTGACCAAAAGTCTACAGTTAAAGATTCGATAGATAATATTGTAACGCAATGTAAATAGATAGAATCGAATTTAGTGCTCTCATCAAAAATTTTTCCAAGACCCACCAATCTATTTAAAAACGATATTGTTACAAAAGCAAGTATTGTATAAGAATTTTTACATTTCCATTATCAGCAGACTTTTACGCATTAAGTTAAATCGTGAGAAATACAAGGTAAATTTTACAGAGTTATCGATAACACTCACACACAGAACTTCCGGTGCGGTTATAATTCCGTCTCCTAGTCAAATCTACAATATAATCGGATCTGAGGTTCGCCTTTTATGCACTTTATCTCAAGTTTGATAAATAAACTATTTATTCTTCATGGTAGACCCTTATTGACCGGAAACAAATGTAAGAAGAGGTATTAGCCCTCGGAGTAGTTGTTTCTTGTGGATCGGGCTTCAAATATTTAAATTTTTAACACAGTAAATTTTTAACAGTAAATTGACAATGAAACGTTTATTCATGTTAAAATTGTTTTATTTTTCTTTTTTATACTTTAAAAAATTTTTTATTTTTAGGTATTTCTTCCTCATTGTTCCCTTTCCATGTTATGCACTGCTGACGAGCTCAAATGAGAGCGAAACATCGATGTCCAGTGCTACAACCTTTTTTATATATTTTTTTATATTTTCCTAATTTATCAAAAAAAAACAATTTTTTCCATATCCAATTTTGGTCTCCTATTTTTCATTATTCCTATTCTATATAAAATAAACTAACCTCTTAATTTGTAAACTGTCATGAGGTGACGTTTTCAATAAATTTAAATATCACGTAGTCGCATTTCAAAAACTGTTTAGAAAATTGTCAACAAACCAAAAAAATTTAAATATTTCCAAACTGGGCCGAAGAAATGTTAAATAAATTGAAAAAAACATAATATTTCCGGTCAATAAGGGCCTACCATGAAGAATAAAAAATGAGAACTTTCGGATTAAGATAACATTTTGAGATTAAAAGTCAAAATCTCTAGAGAGTCTAGGTTTCGAGTTTTACATCGAAAATTTTGAAAAATAATAACAAGGTTCAAGTTTGAATCCACAATTTTCAGAAGCAACTCGCCTAAGGAAGTCTAAAAAATTTCGACCTTATTTTCGCATTTTGAGATTTAAGTAAAAAATTCGTTAAAACAGCTAAAACTTCAAATTAAAATTTTTGAGAAACGTTTTTCTGTAATGAATGGAACTTTTTCGGAAATTGTGACTTTTTTCCTCGAAACTTTAGTTCTAACCTTAAAATTTTAAACCTAACCACTTTACTTTGAGAAAAAAGTTTAAATGTCCGGAGAAGCTTAAAATTGATAAAAATTTATTTCAGTTAATAAGAAATTATGAGAAAAATTTGAATATTTTAGGAAAAACTAGAAATTCATAATTTTTTTACTATAAACTTTCGAATTTGTAAATGTCAAGTTTAAAGTCGGAATTTTGATTTTTTTGTAATCAATAATGTTTTTATTTTGATACAAAATTTCTAAGAAACCTTAGGTTCTTTTGAAATTTTGGGGTGAAACGAATTTTTTTATAAATTTGCATTTTACCCACGGCGTTAATAACTTCACATTTTCAAAATCGAAAATATCGGAACTTTCCTAAAATCGGTCGTTTTTGTTCAAATTTCGAGTTTTCAGTCAAAATGTTCAACTTAAAATTTAAATTTTTACATTTTTCCGAAAATTTCGCAATAGCACGAATTCTAATGTTCATTTGAATTTTGAGCCTTAACCGCGCATTATAAAACTGGACTCACTGCTCTCTTGCGTGGTAGTTATCGCGCTGATATCTGTCTCATTCGCTCCAATGAATGTTCCTTTCCTTCTCTTTCACGTTGACGAAATTTCGTACCAGTGCCAGAAGAGCTGCCAACTGCGAGGGCTAAACAAAATCTGATAGTACTCCATTTTCTTCGTGTTTACGATTCGGGGAATTCCCGTGTTTCATTTCAGCTGTCAACTGTCGTCGGATTACGATTTTATATCAGAGCAGTCCTCATCATTTCTAAATCCCTGATCCTTTTAAGACATTAATGCACCTAATTTATCATGATTAATAGTTTGTTATCTTTGTGTTTAAAAATTGAAGGACAAAACTTGTCCCCTGAAGCCAAGAAGGATTTTTTTGAAGATACCCAAGGACTGGTTCGTTCCACCAAAAAAAATCTTCGTGTTTATTAATTTTTCTTAGTTTCCAATAAACAATTTTAAAAGTCCAAATATATTTATGACTTTGTATTTCTAGTCAAGCATCATCATTGAAACTCATAAGCGTAGGCAGGATTCAGTTCAGGGAGGGGCAAGAATCATTTTGAAAAATTGATAAAAAAAGAAAACCGGAAAACGTTCCGAGTATATATATATATATATTTTCATTTAACTACATGAACTGAGTAATCGAATTTTCAGATTAACTAAGAAATTTGGAAATAGAGTCGAACTTGGCGAAAACTGAAAATTGAATCTAAAATAATAACCGATTCTTTCGAAAAACTTTAAAAACTATCCAAATTTCGAAGATTTCAAAAAATAACGATTTTAAAAAATACCGTCGAAATGTCGAGAAAAAGGTTGCACTCTCTTAAAGAAAAGTGAACATTTTCAAGAGAAATTTTAATTTTGAAAGAGACGACGAAAAACGAATTTTGGGAAAAAGTTGGAATGTTTAGAAATTCGGGTTTAAAATAAAATTCTAACCTTTCGAAAAATCTCAAAAATTGTTGAAAATTCGAAAATATTATATTTTTAAAGGTGGAATTTTGTGAAAAAAAGATGTAGTTTTCAAAAAAAGTTGGAACTTTGAGAAAAATTTTTCACTGTAAACGGAAATTTTCAGAAGCATAAAACATCCCTATTTCTAGTACGAGTCAAAATTTCCAGAATAAGACAACGTTTGAGAAACATGAAATTTTCGGAAACTTAAATTTGAAAAAAAATCAGAAAAAAGCGAATATTAAAAAAATGAAAGTTCAATTTCGAGAGAAAAATGTAGAATAAAGTCGTAACTTCCAAAGCGACCAATTTTTTTGAAAAAACCCTATTTTGGGAAAGAATTTTTTAGAAAACCGAAATTGAATAAAAACCCAACCTTTCAGAAGAAGTCGACATTTCTAAATATGCCAAAATATTTCCCAAGACCAAATACTGTGAAAAAATTTGCAATTTCCAAAAACGCTTTTCTCGTAATGTTTACTTTTTTATTCTAATTTTGACATAATATTTAAATTTCAATAAAGAAATTGAATGTACAAGAAATCTTTTTCTCGAAATTACCCAAAAATTTCGCAACATTTTTAATTTTTGATAATATGCCGACCTAATTTAGAGAAAACAGACGTATTTCGAGACAACTGAAATTTAAAGGAAAAGCCAATTTCGAGGGAAAAGTCCAGAAAGTTCCAGAAACTAAAACATGGCATTTTGAAATTAAAGTCAATATTTCGAAAATAAGGAGAAATATGTAGATGAAATTTCTAGTCAAATTTAAAAAAGTCAACATTTAAAGAAAAGACAAATATTCAGAAAAGTGGCCTAATTTTGATAAAAAAAATGATTTCCGAAAGAAAAGCCCAAAAAGTGGAATTTTGAGAATAAAGTCGAAATTTCTGAAAAGACGAAATTAAACTAATTTTAAGAGAAATTCAAAATTTTTAGCAAAGTTGAATATCGAATTTTGATATAAAAATGTCGGGAAAAAGGCAAATTTTAAGAAACCTGTTAAAAGTTCTGAAAAATCAAATTCCAAATGATCAAAATCTTGAGAAAAACCGATGTTAATAAAAATAAAGGAATTAAAAAAAAAACGAAATCTCTGAAAAGCAGTCGACATTTCTAGAAAAACTACCAAATGAAGCATCCAAGATCGAAATTTTCCAGAAAAAATTCAAACTTAAAGAAAAAGTGCAACTGAGAATAGCCGTCCGTTTGAGGAAAAAACGAGTCTTGAAAAAAAAGTCAAAATTTTACGAAAGATACGAATTTGCAGGAAAAATATTCAGTGTTCCGGAAATATACAGGATGGGATTTCAGGATAATTTGAAATTTGCGAAAAAAGGCGGATTTTGAGAAAAATATTAAAGCTTCGATTTTTCTAAATTTGTTTTTTTTTGGAAATTTCGATTTTTTTCCCTTGAAAAACAAAAAAAAAGATCGAAATTTTGAGAAAAAAGTCAAAATTTAGTAAACACTCGAAATTATTCAGAGAGAGTCAAATTTGGTCGAAATTTTGGAAAAAGAACAAATTTTGAGAAAAATGTAATTTCTAGATTTTTCTCTTGAGCGCTTGAATCAGAGGCAGACATGCGCCCTGTTCTGCCCCACCTTGAGTCAGAAAATGTCCAATATTGAATAATCGTCGAAATTTTGAGGAACAAGTTGTATTTCCCCATTCCAGGGGAAATTTTCTCGGAATTTTTGTCTTTTTACAAAATTTCTAAAAAAATCATTATAAAAATTTCCAGTTAGATATTGTTACCAAAAAATCGATCAAGTTTTAAACAAAAGGGTAAATCATGATAAAAAAAGTCGAAATATTCAGAAAATCAAAGTTTAAAGAGAAGTCGAAGTTTCCGGAAAAAACTCATTTTGAGAAATGATAGAAATTTCGAACAAATAAAACGATAAATTTTAAGATAAAAATTCGAAATTTTTAGTTAAGTTGGATTCTGATAAAATAAATCGAATTTTAGGAATACATTTGAAATTTCCAAAGAAATTTATGAAAAAAGACGAATTTCGTGAAATAAGTCGAAATTTCGAGAAAATATCAATAGCTTAAAGAAGGACGACTTTTGTCGAATGGAAATTTTTTAGAAAAAGTCTCCTCAGTTCAATATACATTTTCGTTAACCACACGATCTCAGGGGGGGAGGGGGCAAGCGCCCTTCCCTGCTCTATTCTGACTACGTCTATGTTAAAACTAATTCCACAAAGACGAGGGCCTCTTAAAGATCTACCCGCCCGGAGCCTCGTAATGGCTAAGGCCGCCCCTGAAAATTAATAACAGAAACAAACACATTGGAATGTTAGCTATTAGGTACTTAAAATAATTAATATTGTAACGCAATGTAAATAGATAGAATAGAATTTATAATAGAATTTAGTGCGTAAGAAAAGTTTCTAGAAAGATCTGATAAGGGGAAAGCGGCCGAGATAACGAAACAAACTGCAGATAAGCGTTCCAGAAATTTCGGCAAACGATAAGCCTTATCTGCGAGATTTTTCTAGAACCTGGAAGCCAAAACTATATAAGGCGGTCGGCTTTCCCTTGAGTCAATCAGTTAGAGTCAGTGTAGTTAGAGAGTAGAAGTCAATAATAAGTGAGTTAATTGTTCAGTTGTGGTGATCCGAGTTAAGTTTAATAATAAAGTGGGTATTATTCAAGCACGTGTTTAATAATCAATTCGAACCGATAAGCCCGTAACAATATTTGAAAAATTTTCTTCGTGATTTGTTATCATTTAATCATAGCAGTCATTCAATTATACAATCATACAATTCATAGATTCTACTGAAAATAAAACCATCAAATTCTAAAATAATCCTAAATTCTCTAATGTGGACAGAGGTTACATTGTTTCTGCTTCTTTGTTTTATTGCACGGTACATTTTCTGATTTATGAAATACCTGCTACGTGTTATCATAGAATTTGTATACAGTTAATTGCAAGTGATGTGGCGTTGCCGCGGGTTCTGAAAACTAATCAGAAAATACAGCGCTAGCATTGATATAAAGCAAAGAAATTATACGAAAATAGCGAGGAGTGTTATTTAAAACACCCGTATTATTAGTAACATTTCTAAATTTAACATTCTTCCTCTATAATGTGACGGTTGTTGACCTAATAGAAAAAAAAAAAGTCGAGTTACTTTACCATTATGCCATTACCCGCCGATAATGAAACGAACTCTTGTTATTACCGCTTTTTATTTTCATATTATTTTACCAATCAATAGAAAAATAACTTTTACGTTTTCCATATAACTTAAGGCGGCGGTCTCGTACTCTTAAAACGTCGAAATTCTTCGCTTGCCATTTTACAAACAACGTATTGACGCTTAAAATTTAATGAAATTTGGTAATAATGTTTAGAATTGTTGGGGAATTCGGGCTTTGGAAGCAGATTGTTAAATTTTGTCTTAGTATTCCCACAACTGGGCGTACAATTTGTCTCTTTTTTGCTTGTTTTCAGAAGTGAATATGTCGGAAACTAAACGGAATTTGAAAAAAGTACTTCCAAAGCGCGAATTC
Source organism: Dastarcus helophoroides (assembly GCA_028583605.1). Classification (NCBI taxonomy): domain Eukaryota; kingdom Metazoa; phylum Arthropoda; class Insecta; order Coleoptera; family Bothrideridae; genus Dastarcus; species Dastarcus helophoroides. The sequence continues at coordinate 932,101 of CM053325.1, forward strand.
GATATCCTTGCTTCATAAATTCTTCAAATTTAAAAACAAAATGTTGAAATACAGAACTTGTCCTCTGAAACCAAGAAAGATCAAAAAACCCAACAAAGGTTGATCTAACGCGTTTCGACAGCCAAGCTGCCATCTTCAGAGAGAAACTCTCGTGTGTTTTTTAATCTTTCTTGGTTTCAGAGAACAAGTTCTGTATTTCAATTTTTGATTCTCAAAATGTTAACTCTCTTGACAAAATTTTTAGCTACAGCTACAGAATTTTTCCTCCAATTTCGTCTTTAAAATTGAAATTCGCGTTTTTTTTTCCAGAAAATTCGTCGTTGATCTTGAATTTTCAATTTTTCTGTGGAAGATTCATAGTTAGAAATAATTGAAATTGAATTTTTTTGTGGATTCTTTATTTTTAAGCTTAAAATATACATTTAAAGTAAAAATTTCGAATTTTTGCTAAACATATTGGCAGAAACGAGATTTCAAAGGCGAAAATGCTAATTTCAATTTGAATATTTTGCTACTTTTTTTTTGAATCTTAATTTAAAATCTCGAAAGAATATCCAAATTTCAAGAAAAATTATTATTATTGGAAATTTTGAGCAAAAACTAACTAAATTTACGATTAACAATTTTTCACAATTAATCTCACAATTTCAAGTCCTGGAAATTTTGGAGTTTACGAGCTAAAACTCGAAATTTCCAAACTTAAAACTTATAGTCCGAGTCTTAACTCAAAATTTCAAAAAAAAAATGTCTAGAGTGAAAGAATAACAGTCAACATGTCGATAAAAAGGGTTATGCTTGCTAGAGAAAGACTAAATTTTATTTAAAGTCTAAATTTTAGAGAAAAAAAATAATACATACAAATTTAAATTTGAAACTTCAAAAGAAAAAAGTTAAAAGATCGAAAGAAGGTAAATACATTAATCAAAACTTTCTGAAAAATTTTACTTCTTTTAGAAATTCTTAAGTTTTCAGCAACATTTCCAGAAAAAAAATCGAATATTTTGGTTTAAGATCAATGTCTCTAAATTAAAATATAAATTTTGAAAATTTTTCTGTTGAATTGTCAGTTCTTTTTTTGAAATTTTGACTGTTCCATCAACATTGCAATTTAAAATTTTTTCATTTTATATTTTTTGGTCTTTTTCATTTTCATTTAGTTTTTTCATTTGATCTTTTTAATCCAAATTTAAATAAAACAAATTTAAATAAAACAAAGTCAAAACAGCAAATATCAATGTTGTTAGAAAAAGCGAAACAAAGTCACAACTGTGCTAGAAAACCAAAATTATAAAAGAAAAAAAAGTCACTCAAATTTCCGATATTAATCTTTAAATTTTGTATATTCCAGGACTTGGTAACTCTTGGGTATATAATTTAAGATTTTAATGAAAATTCCGAGTTTAAATTTAACAATTCTGCGACCCAGTTTGGAAATATTTAACAGAAAATGTTAATGCAAGTAGAATGCAACCTAAACTACAAATTCATGCAGGAGTACTTGCATACGACATTGTTGGCGATGGCTATAGTTTCTCTATAAACCAATAGGTGACGATGGTACTAAGAAGTCACACGCTTGACGTCCGTGAATTCTTTAGTACTTACTTGTCGGAACATTTGTTAGCATTCGAGTTGGATATACCAAACTGACGAGATCTAACAAGATCGAAACCGGTATTTGGTTTGCAAACTTCAAATCTAATAAGTGTTCAAACCTATTGGTCTGTGCATTAGAATCCTTGTCTTCTGGGAACTTTCCTAGAGAGCAACCGCTTCGCTAGGTGGCAGTGTTTCAACTGTCGGTAGTTCAGCTACCTATGATTCACTATATTTACGCCGCGCCTGGAGGGCTGCATGAATTTGTAGTCTAGGTTGCATTCTACTTGCTACGACATTGTTGGCGATGGCCATAGTTTCTCCATGGACCACTAGGGGATAGTACAAAGAAGTCACATGCTTGACGTCCGTGAATTCTTTAGTACTTACTTGTCGGAACATTTGTTAGCATTCGAGTTGGATATACCAAACTGACGAGATCTAACGGGAAACCGGTATTTGGTTTCCAAACTTCGAATCTAATAAATGTTCAAACCTATTGGTCTGTGCATTATAGAATCCTTGCCTTCTGGGAACTTTCCTAGAGAGCAACCGCTTCGCTAGGTGGCAGTGTTTCAACTGTTGGTAGTTCAGCTACCTATGATTCACTATATACACGCCGCGCCTGGAGGGCTGCATGAATTTGTAGTCTAGGTTGCATTCTACTTGCTACGACATTGTTGGCGATGGCCATAGTTTCTCCATGGACCACTAGGGGGTAGTACAAAGAAGTCACATGCTTGACGTCCGTGAATTCTTTAGTACTTGCTTGTCGGAACATTTGTTAGCATTCGAGTTGGATATATCAAATTGACGAGATCTAACAAGAATCGAAATCGGTATTTGGTTTCCAAACTTCGAATCTAATAAATGTTCAAACCTATTGGTCTGTGCATTAGAGAAAATGTTAAATAAAATCAATAATGGTAATGTTTCCGATCAATAAGAGCCTACAATTTAAATTTAAAATTTCTAAATCCGAAATTCCGATTTAGTTTTTTATAAAGTGAAGTTTTTTTTTTGAAATTTGAACTTAAATTGAACTCAAAATTCAGGATTACAGCTTGAAATTTTTTAAATTGAAAAATGAAAAATATTTTTCTAAAATTTTAGGCAAAGTCGGAGTAGTTCGACAGCCAAGCTGTCATCTTTAGAGAGAAAGTCAAAAGTTTCTCTCTGAAGATGACAAATGAAACCCTTTCGCTCTTTAGAGGAAGTAACCCTTTCCCTCTTTAGAGGAAAAAACCCTTTCCTTCTTTATAGGAAGACACCCTTTTCAGTAACGGAACGAAATCCCCCATCTATAGGGTGAAACCACATTCCTTCCTCACAACAAGAAACCCTTTCCCTCTTTAAAAGAAACCCTTTAGCAGAGAAAACCCTTTTCCTCTTTAGAGAAAGAAACTCTTTCCCTCTTTAGAGAAAGAAACTCTTTCCCTCTTTAGAGGAAGAAACTCTTTCCATCTTTAGAGGAAGAAACCCTTTCCCTCTTTATAGGAAGAAACCCTTTCCCTCTTTAGAGGAAGAAACCCCTTCCCTCTTTATAGGAAGACACTCTTTTCAGTTAGAGAACGAAATCCCCCATCTGTATGATGAAACCACGTTCCTTCTTTAGAAGAAGAAACTCTTCTTTAGATGGAAAAAGATCTATCACTATCACTATTTAAGGCAATTGCAAAGATATTAACATCACTTAAAGGGCACTGGATTTGGGAAAAAGTTTCTGACCAAAAAAGCTCCCAAAAATGAGTGGAATCGACGTCGCAAAGAAAATACATAGAATAGTACGATATAATTTTGTCAAAACGTGACGTTTCCAAGTTTAATTGTCAAATGGAGCTTCCCAAAAACTCTCTATTACTTTCTCTAAAGCAGGATATCAGTCACCTAAATAAGCTTGTCAGTAATATCCTCAACAAATACGATGGGGTTCGAATAAGTTCATGGTTGTATCCCGATGAGGACCTTCAAAGCTCGTCAGATTACGCCATCGATTTGGAAACTGGGGAACCATATACCACGTGTTTAGAACTCATTATAGATAGGTGAGTGGTATAACTTAACTTGTTATTTGAAGAATGTTACCTTTATTCTAAAGTGCTTAATGGTATGTCGCGAGGCTTTATCAAATTTGGGATCGTTTAAATTTAAATGTTCAAAGAAGATACAGACAACTGTTAAAAGTACATTGATGCATTATACGTGATAACTCAATGTGATTGAAAAGTGAAGAAGTCCTTGGCTCAACTCTCTCAATATCATTATTATCATAATAGCTTTATTCCATAATGCACAGACCAATAGGTTTGAACAATTATTAGATTCGAAGTTTGGAAACCAAATACCGGTTTCGATCTTGTTAGATCTCGTCAGTTTGATCGAAACCAGTATTTGGTTTCCAAACTTCGAATCTAATAAATGTTCAAACCTATTGGTCTGTGCATTATAGAATCCTTGTCTTCTGGGAACTCTCCTAGAGAGCAACCGCTTCGCTAGGTGGCAGTGTTTCAACTGTTTCAACCTATGATTCACTGTACACGTCTGGAGGGCTGCATGAATTTGTAGTCTAGGTTGCATTCTTCTTGCATAAGCTTTATTCCAGTTGATGTTTCCACTTTTGTGGTTAAGACGACTATAAGTAGTAATAATAAATGTCAGCTACCAAGTGCGAAAGGAACATTCCTGCTTCTAACATAGCTTATTAAGCTAATCGAGAAAAAGTGGGAACTGTAAAAGTTCCAAACATCGATGCAAAATTCTCACTGATTTTTGCCTTTTCTGCTATTTGATTCCATCAATATGAAGGGAAGGAAATAAATATTGTAACGAAATGTAAATTGTAGAATTTAGTACATAAAAAAAGTTTCTGGAAAGATCTGATAAGAGGAAAGCGGTCGAAACAAACGGCAGATAAGCCTTCCAGAAATTTCGGCAAACGGTAAGCCTTATCTGCCGAAAAGTTCTAGAAGCCGGGAGCCAAGACTATATAAGGCGGTCAGCTATCCCTCGAGTCAGTCAGTTAGAGTCAGTGTAGTTAGTGAATTAGTAGTTAGAAGTACATAAGTGAGTTATTGTTCAGCTGTAGTGGTCCGAATTTAGTTTGGTAATAAAGTGGGTATTATTTAATGTGTTAATCAATTCGAACCACGACAAGCCCGTAACAATGTCTATAGTATCGAGATGATTATTCGATTTATACTTTTTTCTTCTGCTATCTGTACTTCTAGCATCGATTTAGATATTTGTGAATAATAGTAAATCAATTATTACTCTTCTGAAAGTCAATTGTGTCGCTTTGGTGGTAAACTGTTCTAACCCTTGTAACAAAAAATGAGCTAGCCGTTTGTCATCGAATTTTCTTCTGTCTGAAACTGTCACCGGAAGATAAAACAGTAACAATTTTTTGGTATTTTTATTTAAGGATTATGCCTTTTAATTGGATGCTTCTATTTTAAGATTATAAACATTTTTTTATATGTTACATGGCTTAACTCCATTTACAACGATAAATAATAACATTTGGGTCACGTCCTCTAGCAAATTTTGTGCTACACGGACTTGTAAAAGGTTTTGGCCTAAGATACTTTCAGAAATCAAACTTTATCTTCTTAGTATTTGTTAATACTATTTTTTGCACTTTCTCTGGGTTAGGACCGTTTGCCACCAAAGCGACGAAATATAAGAAATTCGATATGTATTACTTTTTAGAAGTATCAAATAATTTTAAAAAATAAATAAATAATTTAAAGGTTTATAAATATTAATCTATTAATGTTAAAGTCGTGCGAAATACTAAATTTCAATTTTCAGGATATACGTTATTGTTTCGAGCGTTATTAGAATGTATCAAACTGCCCATAAAGTAACAGTAGGAAAAAATATTTCTCAGCCCAGTATACAATCAATAGGCGGATGTTTGGAGTCACTTTGGAACATTGTAGAAACAAGCTTATTAAAAAAAGGTAGGAAAAAATAATTTTGCCACTGCTCATGATTAAAATTTAAAAAAAAAATTAACTTCTTTTCTATCACATGGTGCATCGAAAGCTACATTATTTTTCAACATGTTACTCAAATGATTCAAAGTCATGAGGGCGGAGAACAAACAGGATGAAAGACGAAGTGAGAGAAAAAAATAAGCGATGATAAAAAGAAATTAAAATAAAATGGGAAAGAAAAAGGAGTACAAATAAAATAAAAGAGCGAGAAAGGAGTGGAAGAACGGAAGCCGAGAGAAAACTGTGTGAGGGAGGGGATGGGAGGGTTAAAAAAACTGAGAATAAAGAGAGACTAAAATAAAGAGAAGACAGAAATACACGATATTAATTAGAGAATGATAAGGAAGAGAAAAATATAGAGATGGAGCGAAGAAAAAAGAAAATGGAGAACGAATGGCCAAGAAAAAGGGAAGAAAGGGCGTTATAAAAAATCAAGAACAGTGAGAAGGAAGGAAAAATAAAGACAGTAAATAATGAACAATTAAATTAGGCAAAATAGGTAGGCCTATAAAGAGGGAAAGGGTTTCTTCCTCTAAAGGGGGAAAGGGTTTCTTCCTTTAAAGAGGGAAAGGGTTTCTTCCTATAAAGATAGAAAGGGTTTCTTCCTCTAAAGAGGAAAAGGTTTTTTTCTCTAAAGAGGGAAAGGTTTTCTTCCCCTGAAGAGGGAAAGGGTTTCTTCTTCTATAGAAGCTTTCTTCCTCTGAAGATAGAAAGGGTTTCTTCCTCTATAGAGGCAAAGGTTTTCTTCCTTTAAAGAGGGAAAGGGTTTCTTCCTCTAAAGGGGGAAAGGGTTTCTTCCTTTAAAGAGGGAAAGGGTTTCTTCCTCTAAAGATGGAAAGGGTTTCTTTCTCTAAAGAGGGAAAGGATTTTTTCTCTAAAGAGGGAAAGAGTTTCTTTCTCTAAAGAGGAAAAGGGTTTCCTCTGCTAAAGGGTTTCTTTTAAAGAGGGAAAGAGTTTCTTGTTGTAAGGAAGGAACATGGTTTCACCCTATAGATGAGGGATTTCGTTCTGTAACTGAAAAGGGTGTCTTCCTATAAAGAGGGATATGGTTTCTTCCTTTAAAGAGGGAAAGGTTTTCTTCCCCTGAAGAGGGAAAGGGTTTCTTCTTCTATAGAGGCTTTCTTCCTCTGAAGATAGAAAGGGTTTCTTCCTCTATAGAGGCAAAGGTTTTCTTCCTTTAAAGAGGGAAAGGGTTTCTTCCTCTAAAGGGGGAAAGGGTTTCTTCCTTTAAAGAGGGAAAGGGTTTCTTCCTCTAAAGATGGAAAGGGTTTCTTTCTCTAAAGAGGAAAAGGGTTTCCTCTGCTAAAGAGTTTCTTTTAAAAAGGGAAAGGGTTTCTTGTTGTAAGGAAGGAACGTGGTTTCACCCTATAGATGGGGGATTTCGTTCTGTAACTGAAAAGGGTGTCTTCCTATAAAGAGAGATATGATTTCTTCCTCTAAAGAGGAAAAGGTTTTCTTTCCCTGAAGAGGGAAAGGGTTTCTTCCTCTATAGAGGCAAAGGGTTTCTTCCTCTGAACATAGAAAGGGTTTCTTCCTTTATAGAGGCAAAGGTTTTCTTCCTTTAAAGAGGGAAAGGTTTTCTTCCTTTAAAGAGGGAAAGGGTTTCTTTCTCTAAAGGTTATTAACATCGAGATTCTCAAATATCTGGGGGAAAATAGAATCATCTCCAACAGATAATATGGTTTTAGCCAACAACCTTCCACTGGCGATGTACTGGCATATGTTACTTATATCTGTAACTCAGCCAAGGAAAAACATGGTGAGGCTAGGATTGTGGCATTGAATATTTTAAAGGCTTTCGACAGTCTGGCACCGATCTCTTCTCGCCAAATTAACATCTTATGGTCTTCCTCCTGGACTCTGTCATTTGATATCTAATTTTCTCGCTGGCAAATCTCTTCAGGTCGTCATCGATGGCATCTCATCCGAGAACATTTGCGATTAACGCAGGGGTGCCTCAGGGGTCTGTTCTGTCACCTACTCTATTTCTGTTACACATTAAACGATCTCTTAGCTTTCAATCTTCCAATCCTAAATACAGTTATGCAAATGATAGTAACCTTGTGTCAATCTTTTATCTCCGACAAACCATTACCTATCGCTGCTTCAGGTCGACTAAGGGAACAGCAGATTCAGATGATTAGTCGGGATCTCGAGATTATTCTGTAATGGGATAAGAACAATTGGGTCGACTTCAACGCTTCAAAAACTCAGGCCGCGGTTTTCTCCAAGAAAATATCAAGGGATAATGCAACAAACATACTAGTGGATGGTAAAATCCTTCCGATGGGATCTAATCTATCTATCGTATGAGTGCATGCGAGCTCTAACTTCTCTTGGGGCGATCATGTGCGCACTATTGCCAAATCCGCCTCTCAGAAGCTAGGCTTTCTTTTTAGAGCTAAACACTACAAAGCTCAAGTTATGCCAACCCTAGTCAACACTGTTCTCATGTTTGGAGTTTAGCCCCAAAATTAGCTCTCTTGGATTCAATTCAAAGAAGAGCGATTCGCCTAATTGATGACGAGAGTCTGACCGATTCTCTGGAAACACTAGAGCACAGAGCACAAGTGTATGGTTGGTGACTTGTCTCTTTTCTACAAGAATTCTTCAAATACTATCATGGAAGTGTATGGTTGGTGACTTGTCTCTTTTCTACAAGAATTCTTCAAGTACTATCATGGAAGATGCTCGCAGGAACTAATAGGATTGATCCCCCCAAGGGCAAGATTCTTGAGGCACACTAGACAGTCGGAGACAGTAAATTCCTGTGCGGTCCAGCTTGACACAGTGAGGACTTCTGTCTGCGGAGACTTTTTTTTTCTATAGAACTTCCAAGTTATTGAACTTGTTATTGAAAGGAATTTTCCCCAAAAATTACAACCTATCCTTGTTTGAGAAGGCGGTCGATCGCAATCTATTCCGTCTTACCGCATCCTACTAGTCTAGCTACGCCCATGATCGACAAAATTGATAACTTTGACGATTTGTTTTTTTAGAGAGAAACAAATATGCTATGAAAATGAATTGAATAAATTGAATTTTCAAGCTATGGAACGCGTTATCCGAAAGAAATTTTCCCAAAAATTACAATCTATCCTCGTTAAGAAGGCGGTTCAACGCCATCTATCCTTGTTTTCGCATCCTACTTACAGTGCTTTGAAAGCATAATGAGGTTCCCCTTTGCGAGTGTAAACTTAAAAAAATCCTCTTTTCACTTCTGATGGGTATTATTCTACTCAAATCCATCATGAACATCAGAATAAAATCGAAAAAAGAATCGATGAATTCGTATAACTTGCTTAAGCTTCTGAACGTAATTGATAATTTATTTAAATTGGATCAAAAAAATATTTTAAAATTTCCATCGTTCAGATGCAGTGATGAGCAGCAAGCTACAAGGTTCTAGCTAGAACTAGAGTATCCAGATTACAACGAATACGAAATGAAGATATTAAACAACTTATGGCCTCAAATGGACTCAGACCATTTAGTCACTTGCTTCATATGGGCGAACGATAATGACGTAATTTCATATACAAATTCACATCAGTTAAAAAAAGAAAAAGATGCGAAATATATGAAGCACCAAACTGATAAAAACTGAGTTGCAGTGATGAGATTCTAAGCTGTTTAATTAAAAATAGGCTCAAACAGAAACAAAAAAAAGCCAAAACTTCGTCCTCAAAAAAAAAAAACTGAACGAAACGACAGTATCGCTTTAGCGTAAATCTGATGTGGTGGGAAAGAAACCCTATTTTTTCTCGTTTTTCATAAACTAGCACTTCATTTATATTTTACAAATATTCTCCATTCCACAGATGAAAAAGAAACTGTAGATGTTATAGGCAGAAACATGGTACCATTCGATAAACAAACTCAGACTGACGTTACGAGTAAAAGTAGATGCGATAGCTGTTCTTGTGCAGTTCAGTGTTTAAAAAAAATCGCCTCCATATTCGCCACGAATTGTCCCGATTCGAAAACTGCAGCAGAGAAGTGAGTTTAATAACATTGTTAACAGATATTCTCGGTTTGATGGAACGGACTGGTTCTTGGTTATCTTCAAAAATTAAAATACAGAACTTGTCCTCTGAGTTTCCCTCTGAAAATTTCGGATAAAGCTTTCTGAAAGTCCAAATTTTCCTAAAAATGATGAAAAGAAAAAAGATGACAGCTTGGCTGTCGAAACGCGTTAGAGCAACCTTTGTTGTGTTTTTAATCTTTCTTGGTTTCAGGGGACAAGTTCGATAATATATTCTCGAGAGAACCATTTGACACACGCCGTCATTACGTCAGAGTTACCATGCAATCAGCGAGAATTATGTTAAATAATCTTCAGTGTTTCAGAGAAACCGTATCTCAAAATCTGTACCACTTGACGCAATTCGGCGCCATGACCAGAATCACCAATGGAATCGAATCCGATCTTATTGGGATTATCAAAGAGATCAGCTTCTGCAGAAATGAAATTTTCACGTTACAACAGGAGAAAAGTTACTTAACGACGGAAACTAAAAATTTACAGGACATGCTGACACATGCCACTGCCAAAATAGCGGACCTCGAGGAAGCGAATGAAAATAGTGAGTATTTTGCAGGCTGTAAGTCAAGGGAATGAATGATTTGCTTATTTTTTTAATTTGAAATTTGAATATTTTCGCTTCGTGGAAGTTTTTTCATAATAAATACACTGACGCAGTTGCCTAGAAGTATTCCTTCGGGAAGATCTCCCATCTACTATTTCTTCCATGAAGTGGTAGAAATGGCAACTGTTCAGAACGTCTCCAAGAATTTTGCCAACTCCAGAACCTTGGACTGTTCGTCGCCCTTGCCCCATAGTTCTCGCAATTTGCGATTTTGCGTCTTGTTTTAGATTTTTTGCATTTTCTTTTTGTTGCACCTTCTTTTTTTGCACCTTCTTTTTGTTGCACCTTCTTTTTGTTGCACCTTCTTTTTTGCACCTTCTTTTTGTTGCACCTTCTTTTTTGGCACCTTCTTTTTTTTGCATCTTCTTGTTCTTTGTTGCATCTTATTATTAGATAAGTTTGGGTCGCTCTATAATGTGAGGTGTGTCAACTAGTTTATATTGACCTAAGTCCACTTGGTGATGAAACATCAAAAACTAAACTCGTTGTGGATGCATTTTTAAGATGCGACATTTTGTGCCATTACCATGACAGAATTACTACGCTTTTGCCAAAGCATTGGTTCTGGTGGAACAAACTTACTATTCCAAATCGTCAATTTTGCATCACCTGCAATCCCTTTATGTCTGTTTACCATTTAAAACTCTATTACTTAGGCTTTATCAGTAATACATCCTAATTAAATTGCAGAGGAGGAAGAGTGCAGGATTCTGTCGGAAAAAATGCAAACTCTGGCCGTAGACACCGCTAGAAGCAATGAAAGGATCAACGCGCTAGTGGACAAAGTCAATCTATTGAAAGAGCGTAGGGAACAACAGGAGAAACACATAGAAAATCTGAGGGAGAGCATAGGCTTCGACTACTTAAATTTATCCAGTCAACTTATAGACATGAAAACCAAAATACACACCGCTTACTCCGACGTTATGGAAACTAGAAAGTTCCACCACGAGATACTTTTAGACATCGAAAATCTCGGAGGTGTATCTACTAATTTAGCGAGTTACTTGGAGGATGTGGTTCGTGTTATTTCCCAGATTAGTTCAAAAGTACAAATTCTGATTCAATCTTCGAATGACCATAACATCGCTATGGCTTTGCTTAGTAAAAAGCACATGGTAAGTCCAATTTGGTTCCTATGGGTCATATCTAGGGATTAACGATAAGTTGCCAAGGGCACAAACCGTAGGAACCCCATTTTGTAAAACTAAAAATTATTCCAAAGAATATCTACGGTTATTTTTTGGGCGCGGGATGTTCATATCTTGCTCTGGGTATTCAGAAATTTTGGAAGAATATTTCTAATTTATGTTTCTCTCGAAGTTTAACCTTCTCTAAAAATGTTTTTTCTTTTTGCAAACAATTTCGACTTTTTTCTAGATGATTAGAGTCAAAGGGTAACATTAAAGAAATTGAAAACTAATAACAAATTTGAAAAATTTGAAATATATGTAAAAACTTCCAAAATGTTTACTGCAATTTTGAGAATGCTGGTGGAACGGACTGGTTCTTGGTTTTCTTCAAAAATTAAAATACAGAACTTGTCCCTTGAAACCAAGAAAGATTAAAAAACACAACAAAGGTTGCTCTAACGCGTTTCGAAAGCTAAGCTATCATCTTCAGAGAGATATCTCCCTGAAGCTATGTTCTGCTAAATTGTTTGGTGAAACGGACTACTCCTTGGTTATCTTCAAAAATTGAAATACAAAACTTGTCCCCTCAAACCAAGAAAGATTAAAAAACACAACAAAGGTGCTCTAACGCGTTTCGACAGCTAAGCTATTATCTTCAGAGAGATATCTCCCTGAAGCTATGTTCTGCTAAATTGTTTGGTGAAACGGACTGGTCCTTGGTTATCTTCAAAAATTTAAATACAGAACTTGTCCCCTGAAACCAAGAACGATTAGAAGACACAACAAAGCTTGCTCTAACGCGTTTCGACAGCCAAGCTATCATCTTCAGAGAGATATCTCCCTGAAGCTATGTTCTGCTCAATTGTTTGGTGAAACGGACTAGTCCTTGGTTATCTTCAAAAATTTAAATACAGAACTTGTCCCCTGAAACCAAGAACGATTAGAAGACACAACAAAGCTTGCTCTAACGCGTTTCGACAGCCAAGCTATCATCTTCAGAGAGATATCTCCCTGAAGCTATGTTCGGCTAAATTGTTTGGTGAAACGGACTAGTCCTTGGTTATCTTCAAAAATTTAAATACAGAACTTGTCCCCTGAAACCAAGAAAGATTAAAAAACACAACAAAGGTTGCTCGACAGCCAAGCTATCATCTTCAGAGAGATATCTCCCTGAAGCTATATTCTGCTCAATTGTTTGGTGAAACGGACTGGTCCTTGATTATCTTCAAAAATTTAAATACAGAACTTGTCCCCTGAAACCAAGAACGATTAGACGACACAACAAAGCTTGCTCTAACGCGTTTTGACAGCCAAGCTATCATCTTCAGAGAGATATCTCCCTGAAGCTATGTTCTGCTAAATTGTTTGGTAAAACGGACTGGTCCTTGATTATCTTTAAAAATTGAAATACAAAACTTGTTTCCTGAAACCAAGAAAGATTAAAAAACACAACAAAGGTTGCTCGACAGCCAAGATATCATCTTCAGAGAGATATCTCCCTGAAGCTATGTTCTGCTCAATTGTTGGTGAAACGGACTGGTCCTTGATTATCTTCAAAAATTTAAATACAGAACTTGTCCCCTGAAACCAAGAACGATTAGAAGACACAACAAAGGTTGCTCTAACGCGTTTCGACAGCCAAGCTATCATCTTCAGAAAGATATCTCCCTGAAGCTATGTTCTGCTAAATTGTTTGGTGAAACGGCCTGGTCCTTGATTATCTTCAAAAATTGAAATACAAAACTTGTTCCCTGAAACCAAGAAAGATTAAAAAACACAACAAAGGTTGCTCGACAGCCAAGCTATCATCTTCAGAGAGATATCTCCCTGCAGCTATGTTCTGCTAAATTGTTTGGTGAAACGGACTGGTCCTTGATTATCTTCAAAAATTGAAATACAGAACTTGTCCCCTGAAACCAAGAACGATTAGAAGACACAACAAAGCTTGCTCTAACGCGTTTCGACAGCCAAGCTATCATCTTCAGAGAGATATGTTCCTGAAGCTATGTTCTGCTTAATTCTTTGGTGAAACGGACTGGTCCTTGATTATCTTCAAAAATTTAAATACAGAACTTGTCCCCTGAAACCAAGAACGATTAGAAGACACAACAAAGCTTGCTCTAACGCGTTTCGACAGCCAAGCTGTCATCTTTTTTCTTTATCATCATTTTTAGGAAAATTTGGACTTTCAGAAAGCTTTTTCCGAAATTTTAATTTTGTTATCAGAAAATTCGTCATTGCAACTTGTAAGTTGTATATTTTCTCTAAAATTACAACTTCAGCTCAGACTTGAGCAGGGGTGACGAACCCACGGCCCGCCTATCAATTATTTTTCTTCTAGTTTCTCCACAAATACTTTATTTTTTTATGGTAATTTTCGAAATATTTTTCCGAAATTTCGATTATGAAAATTCCAGTTTAGGCTCGAAATTTAGCGAATCTTTTTTTGAAATTTTCATTAGTTTCGAATATTTATCTTAAAATGCCAAAATTTTAGATTACATTTTTTATATCGAATTTAACGGCGAAACTTCGATTTTTTTTCCCTCCAAGTTTTAGGAACTTACTCAAATTTCGATTTTTTCTCGTAATTTCGAGTTCAAAGTCGAAATTCCGCGTCTGTTAAATTGAGAGTCGAAATTCTAATATTAAAGTTGAATTTTTAAGAAAAAATATTTTATTTTACTTTTATATTTGAATCCGAAGGGTGCCGAATTATTTTCAAAAGGTGCCTCTGACGTCCTTCGTTTAGCTACGACTCTGAAAAGATGACAAAATTCTACAGCTATTGGTACAATTTTAGGAAACTTTGACAAAAATCCTTATTAATAAGTCGTCAAAGGTGGAAATTTCGGAACACAAACCCGTCTCGCCGTTTAGGCTGCAAGGGAATCCCCTTTTGGACATGACCAGGCAGATAGAAGAGAATGAAGAAAAGATCAAGAATCTGGAACTGGAAAACAAACGTTTCCTGACGATCATCAGCAAATTTAAAAAACCAAATGCTACATGACGAGCGTTTAAGTCTCGTTAACGATTTTATGTATTGATTGTTCATATTCGCCGCCAAAGGGCAAGTGTATTGTAAGATTAAAATAAAATGCTTTGTAAGAGTTGTGAAGCAACTGCTTTTGAAGATTTTCTTACTCTACTAATCCTAAATCGGTGAAGAACCCAGAAATTCGAAGGAATATGAAAAAAAAAAATTCAACCAAAAATCTTTCGATTAATTATAATTTTGAGATTAAAGGTAAAATTTTGTGATTACAGCAACGAAAATTTTGCGAATTGTTATTGCATAAATTTCGCGGGTTTTTCTTCCAAAATTTTGACGATTTTCTCAAAATTCTAAATTTAAGCTTAAAACACTTTTCAGTTGTATTCAAAAGTTCGAGAAAAGGGTGTAAATTAAGAATTTATTTCCAGTGGATTAAATCCTCGAACAATCTCAATTTTTTAATGAAAAGAGTATCAAAATTTCGGCTTTACTCCCAATCAGGATCTGCCGTTTGTTTATTTATTTATTTATTTATTTATTTATTTATTTATTTATTTACTCGATCCAACAGACTTAAGTCTATAGTGGAAAAATACCTACATACTTAAAAATATAGCATGATAAAAATAAGAACCTAATAATTTAAATGGTATTACATAAAAAAAGAAAATGTATAACAAATAAAGAATCCTAACAAATAAAAATAACAGAAATAAAAATAAAATAAAAGGAATCCAATAATTTGGTGTACAGAATTAATATTAATTTATTGAATAACAATACTACGTAACTCTAAGTAACTGTCTTTTTATACGCGGAGAACTTAAATTGTCAAGAAATATATCTATGTTTTGCGGAAGGCTATTAGACAAGCGAATGCATCGAAACAATGGGCTGTTATAATGGTGCAAAGTGGATGGGATAATATGAGAAAATGCCATGGGATAGCGTGTGTTAGGTCGCGGAACATGAAAGTCAATTTGTCGCAACAAATCCTCGGACCTTATTTTACCAGTAACAATTCTTTGAAAAAGTATTAAGCAGTGCATATTTCTGCGGCTGGTTAAAGGTACTTCATTGACCATATTTAGCAGCCACCAATAATCACAGTTCCGCTCTGGATAATTTCCATACATTTTAAGAAATACATATTTTGCAAATTTCCTATTAATTCCTTCCAGCAGATTGTTGTAATTTTCATAGTAAGGACTCCAGACCTGACAACAGTACTCGAGTTTAGACCTTACTAGCGAATAATATAATGTTTTTATACAGTGAATGCTTGTGAATCCTCTCGTGTTTCTAAATACAAAACCTAATACTTTTGTGGCTTGCCTCCAAACTTGTAAAATATGAGGTATAAATGTGAGCTGCGCATCCATAATAACTCCCAAATCAGTCATTTGGGTGCATCTGTCAATAACTTGGCCCTCGATCAAATAATGACAATTTATAGGATTCTGAATCCTGGAGAAGGTTAATATTTTACATTTCTTTTTATTGAGTGCCAGTCCATTACAGTCACACCAACTTTGCAGAGAATCTAAATCATCTTGCAAAATAGAGCAATCATTTACGTTCGTTATTATTTTAGCAATTTTTAGGTCATCCGCGTATATAAAAGTTCTACATTTTAAACCTACAACTACATCATTAAAGAAGATATTAAACAATAATGGACCAAGGTTGGAACCTTGTCCTACTCCGCTGGTTGGAAAGTAAGGGTTAGATCTAAATCCACCGTATGACACAATTTGTTGTTTATTGGTTATAGTCGATTTTATTAAATTAACTAACGAGCTACTTAAACCAAATAGACGCAATTTCTTTAACAGTATACAATGATGAACTTTATCGAATGCTTTCGACAAATCTGTGTATATCGCATCAACTTGTAATCGCTTATCAAGAGCATTCGATACATATTGCGTAAATTCCATTAAGTTTGTAGTAGTCGATTTGCCGATTACGAATCCATGTTGTTCTGCTGTTAAATTAGAAAGACTTGGATGATTTAATGCATCATATATAACACACTCAAAAAGTTTAGCGACATTCGACATCAATGCCACTGGTCTATAATTTTTTATATCCGCTCTATCGCCAGATTTGTGTATGGGTATGATGTATAAAGTTTTCCATTGGGTGGGAACCAAACAAGAATTTAAAATTAGATTAAAAATATGTTTCAATGGTAAGATCAGGAAATTGATGCAATCGACAATCAAAAAAGCCGGTAAATTATCGGTCCCAGTAACATTATTAGGTTTAATACGTTTAACAGCTTTTAAGATATCTACTTCACATATTGTATTCAAGCTTAGATTAAGATTGTTAGCTATCTCGACATCAACATTGAGAGATGGACAGCAATTTTGCAGACAGTACTCACACCGGATTGTACCAAGATCGACACACCCACTATCACACGAATGATTGGGTCCTTGCGCAAAGGTTGAAGAAAAATAATCCGCAAAACCATTAACGATGTCTTGCTCAGCTGTCAGTATCCTATCATCATAAAACATGAGTCCAGGCATGGTAGCGCCTTTCCTTTTTTGGTTAATGAATGACCAGAATTTTTTGGGATGAGCCTGTAAAGTATTTTCAGAATTCTGGATAAACTGCTGAAATTCGATTCGACATTCATATTTAATTTCTCTTCTTAATTGCTTCAATAAATTAAGGTGGTATAGAGATTTCGATTTTCTGTAAATATTCCAGTGTTTATTCTTATTATGGATTTTCTGAATTATGCTTTTGGTGAACCAAACTGGATAATTTTTCTGACGACCTTTTTTCGAACATAACGGTACGTGCTGCACGAATATATCATGTAATTTGTTAAAAAACTGATCGCTTGCAATTTGAGGATCAGATATATCTAAAATTGATGTCCAGTTTATATTCGCTATAGATAGGTAGAGATCAACTAAATTCGCTTTATAAAAATTAAACCTTGGTAATGTCTCATTATTTATAAACCGCCTATCTGAGGTATCACTAACGTGTACCGTGACTTGTAAAGTTGGGTGATGTATGTCTTCTGCTACTAGTGGATATTCGCCTTTATTCGTAGTCACTTTTAGATTTTCCGCAGTAATAATTAGGTCCAATAATCTCTGGTTAGTATTCAGAATATTGTTATGTTGACAAAGATTATTTAGGGTAATAAACTGCAAGTAAGAATTATAAAGATTAGTAGTTCTGCCTTCAGATGTACATTCATACAATTCAGGAATATTGAAGTCTCCAATAATACATATATGCGAAGTAAAGTCAAGAGAAGTTTCCAGATAATCGAAAATTGTATTATATTCATTGATACCTAGCGAAGGAGGAATGTATAAAGCTATAATGCTGACTGAGAAACTATGATACTGCGCTTTAATCCCTACGAGTTCTATTGCTTGCACTGGAGATTCAATATCTAGCCTTGTAACAAAGGACTGATTTCTTAAAGCAATTAATACCCCTCCTCCTCGACCAAATTTCCTGTCTGCACGGAATACTTGAAATTGTGAGGAAAATAATTCCTCGGATAAGACATCATCTTTTAACCACGTTTCTGCAAGTATTACAATGTCAGCATCACAACTGGAACAATTAACAGAAAATTCATTGATTTTAGAATTTAAACCTCTCACATTTTGGTATATCATGATTATTTCAGAGTTAGATATTTTCGTACTTGATCGTTTTTTTATAGTCACAATTTTCACAATTAAAGAAGGTAGTGGTTTTATTGCAGATGCTACGGGTATTTTGATAATATACATTCGAATACGTACTGTTGGATCCTATCAGTTTAAATCTTTCAGTTTGTTTACAACAATGCGGGGTACACCATGAATATATTTAATAGAGAGTCCAGTTTCACCGTTCGCTTTTCTGGTATCAAGTTGCGCTTTAAGTTTCCGGTAATCGTCAATTTCCCTAGGAGTGCGATCAGGCGAGATGATGATATTCTGTTGCTTATATCGAGGACTATTTCTGATTCCTTTTAGTATAGATGCGACTAACTCCTCATTTTCCAGGCTAATTTTGATCGGTCGAGGTTTCACAGAGTTTGGGTTGAATTTACCAATTCTTATGGATTTCGGTATATTTGGGCTGTTATCTTTGAGTGACATTGAGCTCAAAAAATCTTTAACACTGTTTATGTCATTACTTTTGCGATCTTCTATTGATGATGTGGGCGGTAATTCTGGAATATTGTAAAACATGATGTTTTTCTTACGATATTGTCTATCAGTGACCTCTTTTACTATCTCTTCTAGGCTTAACTCCCCGGTTGACTCCGATTTAACTGATACTTGTTTTTTCAACTCTTCGATCGCGCCTTTAAGGTTATTAATAAGATCTATTAGATGGGGGATGACCTTACAGCAATCACAGTTGGCTTTGGTACTATTGTTTTCAGGAATTCGGCAGGTGTTACAAAACCACTCTAGTCCTGCAGTACTCTTAAAGAGATCATATTGAGGCTTGGTCATGTCAATACATTTGATATGATGGGCAGAAAAACATTTGTTCTAGAAACCGCGGGCCAAAACTATAAAAAGACGGTCAGCTTTCCCTCGAGTCAGTCAGTTAGAGTCAGTGTAATTAGTGAATTAGTAGAAGTCAATAATAAGTGAGTTAATTGTCAATTGTGGTGATCCAAGTTGAGTTCAGTAATAAAGTGGGTCTTATTCGATAAGTGTAATCAATTGGAACCGATAAAGCCCGTAACAGTATGTTCCAGGAAATTTAAATATTTTTCCTGGAAATTCGCATCTTTCTTAAAATTTTGACATTTTTCCAAGATTCGTTTTTTTCATAAACGGCTATTCTCAAAATTGTACTTTTTCTTAATGTTTGAATTTTTTCTGGAAAATTTCGATCTTCGATGCTTCATTTGGCAGTTTTTCTAGAAATGTCTGCTTTTCAGAGATTTCGTTTTTTTCTAATTTCTCTATTTCTATTAACATCAGGATTTCTGAAAATTTTGATCTTTTAGAATCTGATTTTTCTGAAATGTTGACAGGTTTCTTCACTCGATATTTTTATACCAAAATTCGATATTCAGCTTTGCGAAAAATTTTAAGTTTTTCTCTTAAAATTAGTTTAAATTCATCCTTTTCGAAATTCCAACTTTATTCGTAACATTCTACTTTTTGGACTCTTCTTTCGGAAATCATTTTTTCTATTAAAATTCTCCCACTTTTTTGAATATTTGTTTTCTTTTTAAATTGTGACTTTTTCAAATTTGACAATTTCAACTTCATATTTCGCCTTATTTTCGAAATTTTGTCTTTTATTTCAAAAAGCGATGTTTTAATTTCTGGAACTCGAAATTCGCTTTGCCTTTGAATTTCAGTTTTCTTGAAATTTATCTGTTTTAATCTAAATTGTCCAATTTAGGGAAAACAGGCATATTATCGAAAATTAAAAATGTTGAGAAAAACATTTTTAAGTAATTTTAGAAAAAATTTGCTGTATATTCATTTTTCTTTATTTAAATTCAAATATTTTGTCAAAATTAGAATAAAAAAGTTAAAATTTCGAGAAAAGTGTTTTTGGAAATTGCGAATTTTTTCACAATATTTGATTTTTAAGAATATTTTCATCATTTTTCGAGTGCTTCCGAAAGGTTGGGTTTTTATTAAATTTCGGTTTTCTAAAAAACCCTTTCCCAAAATAAGGTTTTTTCTCAAAATTCGTCGCTTTCAAAATTACGATTATTTAAATTTTTTATCTCAAAATTGAACTTTCATTTATTTAGAATTTGGTTTTTTCTGATTTTTTTTTAATTTAAATTTCCGAAATTGTCATGTTTCTCAAAATTTGTCTTAGTCTGGAAATTTTAACTCGTACTTCAAATAGGGATGTTTTATGCTTCTGGAAATCTCCATTTACACTGAAAAATTTTTCTAAAAGTTCTAACTTTTTCTGCAAATTATGTCTTTTTTTCACAAAACTCCGCCTTTAAAAATATATGTTTTTCGAATTTTCAACAGTTTTTGAGATTTTTCGAAAGGTTAGAATTTTATTTTAAACACGATTTTCTAAACCTTTCAAATTTTTACCAAAATTTGTTTTTTTCTCGAAATTCGTCTCTCTAAAAATTAAACTTTTGGTTGAAAATGTTCACTTTTCTTCAAGATATTTCAACCTTTTTCTCGACATTTCGACGTAGTATTTTTCAAAAATCGTTATATGTCGAAATATTCGAAATTTCGATAGTTTTCGAAGTTTTCCGAAAGGTTCAGTTTTTATTTTATATTTAATTTTTTACTGTTTTCGCAAATTTATTTCCAAATTTCAAAATTTATCTGTAAATTCGATTCCTCAGTTCATGTAATTACATGAAAATATACATATACTCAACCGGAACGTTTTTCGGTTTTCTTTTTATCAATTTTTCAAAATAATTCTTGCCCCTCCCTGAACGAAATCCTGCCTATGCCCATGAGTTTTAATAATGATGCTTGACGAGAAATGCAGAATTATAAATAAATTTAGACTTTTAAAATTGTTTATTGAAAATTAATAAACACAAAGGTAACAAATTAATTAATGTCTTAAAAGAATCAGAGATTTAGAAGTGATGACGGCCGCTCTAATATAAAAGCATAGCTCGACGACAGTTGACAGGTGAAATGAAACACGGGGATTCCCCGAATCGTAAACACGAAGAAAATTGAGTACTTTCAGGCAGCACTTGTGGCACTTGTATGAAATTTAGTCAATTTGAAAAAGAAGGAAAGAAACATTCATTGGAGCGAAGGAGACAAATATCCGCGCCATAAATACCACGCAAGAGAGCAGCGAGTCGGAGTTTTACAACACGCGGCGTAAGGCGCCAAATTCAAATGAACATTAAAATTCGGACTGTTGCGCGGGGGCCGGGTCGGTTGCCCTGCTTGCCACCCCCAAAGGCCGCCCCTGCTCCCAATTGTTCGTTTTTTTCTTAAATTGAACTTGCAAGCAAAATATTCGAAAAGTCGAGGTTTTAACAAAATTTTTATTTCGAATTTCAACTCGAAATTTTCGACAAAAGAAGCAAGTAAAAATTCAGACTCACCTCTTCCCCCTGACTACCTAACTCTATCGGAGCTAAACGGTTTCTTTTTTTTTAAGGAGGGTCAATAAAAAAAGCAATTATTAAAACTTGGTATGGCGCGAGGCCACAACTTTATTTACATAAATTCCTGTTTACAAAACTGATGTGAATTAAATTGTATAACTATACAACGGGCGTAAAACGTGCCGCTTGTCCAGCGCGGCCCGTTCCAGCCGAGACCAGCTCGAACTATCTTTCGTTGCCGGCGCGGAATCTCCCACGAGGAGACATTTCGCGCGGCAGAAGGTTGTTGGGCGCCACCAAACACACCAGCGGCGAAACGAAGACAAAACACTCAGAAAGATCGAGAGGGCTACATCCCACTCTTATTAATTGAAAAAATCCAAGCTGATCTCGCCCACTTGCGATATATGAGGTCGCGGTGTACGCTACCTCATCGCATAACAGTAGATAACCTAATATTTACACTTTGTTATTTTATTTATATAATTGTCTCATACGCATCATTTTTTTTACACCATCACAGGTCTCAGGAAGACAATAGGGTGAATTACAAAATAAAAACAGCACAACGAAAATGTGATAAGCTCGAATGGAATCGAAAAGGCCGTAATTTGTACTTAACATGCAAAAACTACGATAGCAAATTTATCTCGTTAACATTATTAAATAAATTAAAAGTAAAATGTGATAAAAGCTGTCTTCTAATTAATATCTTAAATTATTGTAGTAACAAAAGGGCTAGTAGTTCTGAAGATTTGAAGACTTAAACCACTACCATTTATCTACTACAACTTCACCAACTGAAACATAATAAAGAAAAATCAGTATCAAACTTGAAATCGCCACGTAGCACCTCTGCTTACAAAATTACTAGCGTTAGCTTTAAAAAAATGTTAAAATGCTAGACTACAGGTTCCCCCTATCCATGCTAAAACTGATGAGTAAACATTCCGAACATTTCTCGCATTCATTTGAATTCTGAGACTATTCTCTTAAAATCAAACTGCAACAGCATTTCTGAGACTATTCTCTTAAAATCAAAGTGCAACAGCATTAAATCGCAAACAGATTAGGGATGTCGATCTAAGATCAATTAATCAAAAAATCGATTTTTTCTTAAGGTCGATTTTTTAAATCGATTTCAAATATAAGATCGATCTAATGAACGATTCTAAGAATCGGATCGATTTACCTTATATGCAGGTCCCTGTAAATTTAATAACAAAATTTTGTATTTTTTATATAAGTGTATTTATGTCGTTATGATATTATCCACTTCCATCTACTAGTAATAGCTGCGTCAATAAGCCAACAGATGGCAGCATTAACGTTTCTTTTTATTCATTATGTCGTCGACTGAATAGGAAAGATAACTGTAGTGCAGTGTTGCCATATAATTGAAGGTAAAATTCCCTACATACGCAGTTAAAATTCCCGTATATTCACAAAGGTTACCCTAGGTATTTTTATTACCTGTTATCGGCCTTAAAAACTTTTATTTAGTGGTTGAAGATGTTACACACCTATTAATAAATACATACAAAACTTTAAAAAAAGTTGATTTACTTTTTTGGGCGTAAAAATTACAAGATCCTAAAAAGGACATCAATTTGAAAAAAAAATATCACGGAATGTTGACTTTTCCTCCACTAAATCTCGAGATTAAAGTCAAAATGTCGACTTTAATGTCAAAATTTCGAAAAAAAAAAGTCGAAATTTGGAGTTTAACGTCGAAAGTAGAAATTTCAATTTTTAAATCGAAATTTAAATTATTGATAATAATTAATAATGTTACAAATTCCGTGATTAAGATCAAAATTTCGAGAAAAAAGTTGGAATTTGAGAAAAAAGTCGAAATCTCGAGAAAATGAGTCGAAATTTGAGAAAAAATTCGAAATTTTGAAAAAAAAAGTCGAAATTTTGAGTTTAAAGTCGAAATTTCGAGAAATATTTCGAAATTTCGATATTAAGGTCAAAATTTCGAGGAAGAAGTCGAAATTTCGAAATATTTCGAGGAAAAAGTCGAAATTTGAAAAAAAAGTCGAGATTTCGAGCAAAAAGTCGAAATTTCTTGAAAAAGAATCGAAATTTCGAGAAAAAAGTCGAAATTTCGAGAAAAATGTCCAAATGTCAATATTCAGGTCAAAATTTCGAAAAAAAAGTCGAAATTTACAGAAAGAAGTCAAATTTTGAGAAAAAAATCGAAATTTCGAGAAAAATGTCCAAATGTCAATATTCAGGTCAAAATTTCTAAAAAAAAGTCGAAATTTGAGGAAAAAAAAAACGAAATTTCGAGATGACGGTCGAAATTTCGAGGAAAAAACTCGAAATTTGGGAAAAAAATCAAAATTTCGAGAAAAAGTTGAAATTTTGAGAAAAACTACGAAAAAGTTGAAATTTCCAGAAAAAAGTCGAAATTTGCAGAAAAAAAGTCAAATTTTGAGAAAAAAGTGGAAATTTAAGAAAAAAATCGAAATTTTGAGAAAGAAAAAGTCGAAATTTTGAGTTTAAAGTTGACATTTCGGAAAAAATTTCGAAATTTCGATATTCGTTATTTCAAGTTTTGACTTTTTTCTCAAATTTCGACTTTTTTCTCAACATTTCGACTCTTTTCTGGAAATTTCGACTTTTTTCTGAAAATTTCAACTTTTTCGAAATGCTACAAAGAGGCGTGGAAAGGAAATCGATTAAAAAAATGTTATCTTTAGAAATTTCGACTTTTTTTCTCAAATTTTACCCTTAGGCTCGAAACTTTGACTTTTTTTCTCGAAATTTCGACTTTTTTGTCAAAATTTTGACTTTTCCCAAAATTTCGTCTTTTTTCTGAAAATTTGAACTTTTTCGAAATGTTACAAAGAGGCGTGGAAAGGAAATCGATTAAAACAAATGTTATCTTTAGAAATTTCGACTTTTTTGCTCAAATTTTACCCTTAAGCTCGAAACTTTGACTTTTTTCTCGAAATTTCGACTTTTTTTCTAAAAATTTCGACTTTTTTCTGAAAATTTCGACTTTTTTCTGAAAATTTGAACTTTTTCGAAATGTTGCAGAGGCGTGGAAAGGATATCGATTAAAAAAAATGTTATCTTTAGAAATTTCGACTTTTTTTCTCAAATTTCAATCTTAAGCTCGAAACTTTGACTTTTTTCTCGAAATTTCGACTTTTTTTCTAAAAATTTAGACTTTTTCCTAAAATTTTGACTTTTTTCTCAAATTTCGATTTTTTCTAGAAATTTCGACCTTTTTCTCAAAACTTCGTTTTTTTTTCTCAAACTTCGACTTTTTTCTGGAAATTTTGACCTTAATATTGACATTTCGATATTTTTCCCAAGATTTCGACTTTAAATTCAAAATTTTGACTTTTTTCTCGAAATTTCGACTTTTCTCGCAAATTTCGATTTTTATCTCGAAATTTCGACTTTTTTCTCGAAATGTCGACTTTTTTTGCGAAATGTCGACTTTTTTTTCGAAATCTCGACTATTTTCTCAAATTTCGATTTTTTTCTGGAAATATTTCGAAATTTCGGCTTTTTTTCTCAAAATGTCGACTTTTTTCTTAAATTTCGACTTTTCTGGAAATTTCGACTTTTTACTGAAAATTTCGACTTTTTTTTGCGAAATTTCGACTTTTTTCTCGAAATTTCGACTTTTTTCTCAAAATTTTGACTTTAAATCAAAATTTCGACATTTTTCTCGAAATGTCGACTTTAAACTCAACATTTCGACTTTTCCTTTCTCAACATTTCGAGAAAAAAGTCTAAATTTCAAAATATTTCGAGAAACAAGTCGAAATTTCGAAAAACAAATCGAAATTTTGAGTTTAAAATCGAAATTTTAAGAAAAATATCGAAATGTCGATATTAAGGTCAAAATTTCGACAATAAAGTTGAAATTTAAAAAAAAAGTCGAAATTTCGGGAAAAAGGTCGAAATTTCGAGAAAAAATCGAAATTTGAGAAAAAAGTCAAAATTTCGAGATAAAAGTCGAAATTTCGAAATATTTCGAGAAAAAAATCTAAATTTGAAAAAATAGTCGACATTTCGAGAAAAAAGTCGAAATGTCGCGAAAAAAAGTCGAAATTTCGAGATAAAAATCGAAACTTGCGAGAAAAGTCGAAATTTTGAGAAAAGTTTCGAGCTTAAAATTGAAATTTAAGAAAAAAAGTCGAAATTTCTCAAGATAACATTTTTTTAATTGATTTCCTTTCTACGCCTCTTTGTAACATTTCGAAAAAGTTCAAATTTTCAGAAAAAAGTCGAAATTTCCAGAAAAAAGTCGAAATTTTGACTTTAATATCGAAATTTCGACATTTTTCTCGAAATATTGACATTTTTCTCGAAATGTCGACTTTAAACTCAAAATTTCGACTTTTTCTTTCTCAAAATTTCGAATTTTTTCTTAAATTTCGACTTTTTTCCCAAAATTTGACTTTTTTCTGTAAATTTAGACTTTTTTCTGGAAATTTCAACTTTTTCGTATTTTTTCTCAAAATTTCAACTTTTTCTCGAAATTTTGATTTTTTCCCAAATTTCTAGTTTTTTCCTCGAAATTTCGGCCGCCATCTCGAAATTTCGTTTTTTTTTTCCTCAAATTTCGACTTTTTTTTCGAAATTTTGACCTGAATATTTACATTTGGACATTTTTCTCGAAATTTCGACTTTTTTCTCGAAATTCCGACTTGTTTTCGAGAAATTTCGACTTTTTCCTCGAAATCTCGACTTTTTTCTCAAAATCTTGACTTTTTTCTCAAATTTCGACTTTTTCCTCGAAATATTTCGAAATTTCGACTTCTTTCTCGAAATTTTGACCTTAATATCGAAATTTCGAAATTTTTTCCGAAATGTCGACTTTAAACTCAAAATTTCGACTTTTTCTTTCTCAAAATTTCGATTTTTTCCTCAAATTTCTACTTTTTTTCAAAATTTTGATCTGAATATTGACATTTGGACATTTTTCTCGAAATTTCGATTCTTTTTCGAGAAATTTCGACTTTTTGCTCGAAATCTCGACTTTTTTCTCGAAATCTTGACTTTTTTCTCAAATTTCGCCTTTTTTTTCGAAATTTTGACCTGAATATTGACATTTGGACATTTTTCTCGAAAATTCGACTCTTTTTCGAAAAATTTCGACTTTTTGCTTGAAATTTCAAGTTTTTTCTCGAAATCTTGACTTTTTTCTCAAATTTCGGCTTTTTTTCGAAATTTTGACCTGAATATTGACATTTGGACATTTTTCTCGAAAATTCGACTCTTTTTCGAGAAATTTCGACTTTTTGCTTAAAACCTCAAGTTTTTTCTCGAAATCTTGACTTTTTTCTCAAATTTAGACTTTTTCCTTGAAATATTTCGAAATTTCGACTTCTTTCTCGAAATTCTGACCTTAATATCGAAATTTCGAAATTTTTCTCGAAGTTTCGACTTTAAACTCAAAATTTCGACTTTTTTCTTAAATTTCGAATTTTCTGGAAATTTCAACTTTTTCGAAATGGTGCAAAGGCGTAGAAAGGACATCGATTAAAAATAATGTTATTTTTAGAAATTTCGACTTTAATCTTGGATTTTCGACTTTGATATCGAATTTTTTCTCGAAATTTCGAGAATAAGTCGCTCTGTAATAAGCACACTCTATGGTTAAATTAGACAGATGTCAGTTACATCCCACTACTCTTCTTCCCCAACAATCTTGACATTTGGTAGTAGGGTGCGTTCAAAATTGCTATTTTTAATCAGCAAATTTTGGTATTTTTTTAGAAATTTCGAGATTAAAGTGGAAATTTCGAGAAAAAAGTTGAAATGTCGAGATAAAGATCGAAATTTCGAGTTTTAAATCGAAATTCCATGATTAAGATCAAATTTTCGAGAAAAAAGTTGGAATTTGAGAAAAAAGTCGAAATTTCGAGAAAATGAGTCGAAACTCAAGAAAAAAGTCGAAATTTGTTGAAAATAATTAAAATTTTGAATCTAAAGTCGAAATTTCGAGAAAAATGTCGAAATCTCGATATTAAGGTCAACATTTTGAGAAAAAAGTCAGTATTTGAGAAAAGTCGTAAATTGAGAGAAAAAAAAAACGAAATTTCGAGAAAGAAGTCGAACTTTTCAGATTAAGGTAGAAATTTCGGGAAAAAAGTCGAAATTTGAGAAAAACGTCGAAATTTCGAGAAAAAGTCGAAAGTTTGCAATATTTTGAGAAAAAAATCGAAATTTCGAGAAAAAAAGTCGAAATTTCGAGAAAAAAGTCGAATTTCGAAAATAAAAGTCGCAATTTTGACTTTAACGTGGAAATTTCCAGAAAAATGTCGAAATTTCAATATTAAGGTCAACATTTCGACAAAAAAGGTGAAATTTGAGGAAAAAAAAAAAGAAATTTCGCGGAAAAGGTCGCAATTTCGAGAAAAAGTCGAAAGTTTGAGAAAAAAAGTCGACATTTCGAGAAAAAGAAAAGAAAAGAAGAAGAAGAAAAGAAAAAATTTTGAAATACACTTCTCCACAAAATTAACGCACCGCTTGGAAATTTCGAGATAACTAAACAATTATCTCAAAATCATAAAATTTGATATTCAGAACTTTAACACCTTAAGGATTAAAAGACTTTTATTTCCCCAGTCATTTAATGACAGTAGTTTTTAAGATTTATTTAATACTTAACAAAATATTGCAAAATTCTAATTTTTTCAAACTTTTTTTTTAAGGTTAATATCGTGTGTTTCCGCCTCTACTGCGGATAACAGCTTCACACCGACGTGGCAGACTCTCTATTAAACTTGTTATCTCCCTTTGATCTAGTCCATTCCAAATTTCTAAAATTCTTTCTTGTACCTCACCAAGAGTAGCTGGAGGGAGCATAAAAGCTTTGACTCGCTTTCCAATAATGTCCCACAAATGTTCTATGGGATTCAGGTATGGGCTTCTTGCTGGCCAGTCCTTAACCTGAATACCAACTTCATCAAAGTATTCTCTCACTATTCTAGCAATGTGTGGCTTCGCATTATCTTGCATTAGAATAAAATCATCGCCAATATAGGGACCATACGGCACGACATGTTCTTGTACAATTTCGGTTATGTATCGTCAAACCTCGATTGATCACCTGCAAGTCTGTGTGACGTTGAAGAGATGCCACCCCACATTATTTATTGATCCGCCACCAAAAGCTTGAACTGGTCTTATGTTGCATTGGGCATACCGTTCGTTTCTTTGTCGAAACACTCTCACACGTCTATCATTGTTAAACAAACAAAATCTGGACTCGTCTGTGAATAAGACACGAGCGCATTCGGCGTTGGTCCAATTGACGTGATCTGTAGCAAATTGGTGATGGTCTGCCGTTAAGAATGGACCCCTGGCTGGAATTCTGGGGTGCAACTCGTCAGCAGCAAGCCGCCTTCTAACCGTTTCTATGCTAACTTGCAGATTATGTGTGGTTGCAAGCTGGATTTGCAAACTTCTACAGATTGTAAATCTCTCGCGTAATTCACGGAGTCTCAAAAAACGATCTTGTAGAGCGGTTGTTTTGCTAGGCCTTCCTTGTTTTGGTCTTCTTTAATTCGTATTTGTTTCCCGGAACCGTTGAACGACACGAGAAATTGTTGAATGGCATACCCCAATTCTTTGGGTAATGTTTCGGTAAATTAATCCTTCATCGGCTAATGTTACAGCCTGGACAGACTCATCACGACTTGAATTGCGCGAAACACGGTTCATCTTTTGAAAATAATGTTTTTCAATCCAAAATGCCAAAACTCACCTCAAACAGTCAATTATACAGAACTCTAATGGACTTACACAAAATCCTGTTTTATGTTGTTTATACATTATTTTGTTCTTTTTTCTTGATACCAGCTGCAAAATGGACCAACAAAAAAAGGTAGCAGCATTTATCACATCCTAACATGATGTGCTAATGTCCATGCATGTGAAAATTTTAAATTATTTGCACATGTATATGATTTTTGATAAAAGGATAGTGGTGCGTTAATTTTGTGGAGAAGTGTATTACGGGAAAAAGGTCGAAATTTGAGAAAAAAGTCGAGATTTCGAAAAAAGTTGAAATTTCAAGAAAAAAAGTCGAAATTTCGAGAAAAAAGACGAAATTGCGAAAAAAAAGTAGAAATTTTGAGTGTAAAGACGAAATTTTGAGTTTAAGTCCGAAATTTCGAGATTAACGAGAGAGGTTACGCTTTTGTAAAATGTCAACTTTGAACTCGAAATTTCGACTTTTTTCTCAAAAATTCTGCTTTGACTAAAATTTCAAGAAAAAGGTCGAAATTTTGGGTAATTAAAAATTGAATTTACTGAACGTACCCTACTGCTAAGTGTCAACATTAAATTGTAAAAGAGTTGCTGCTTAGAATATAGTCTTATATTCTAAGGATTGATGAGGCTTAACTGAAATTTCGACTTATCTTGAAATTTCGAGATTAAAGCCGAAATTTCGACTTTATCTATGAATTTTTTTCAAAAAAGTTGAAATTTGGAAAATAAAGTGGAAATTTCCACTTTAATCACGTAATTTCCAGTTTTAACTTCATATTTCTATATTTTTATAAATTAATACCCAAAAATACATAAATGAAAAACAAAGCAGAAAATAAATATGTATTGGATTTTTCTAATTAGGAATAAATAATTAAAATATAAATATTAGTCTTTAAAATCCAAGAAAAAACTTTCAAAATTAAACTACGCCAATTCATCATTATTATTCGATTTTTCTTTTATTAAAAATATTTAAAAATTTCACCAATAAGGCGATTAATCGGAAATCGATCTTTCAGCCCCAATTTTATCGGGAATCGATACTTTTGCTCACGATTCAAATCGATCCAATCGATTCAAATCGATCCAATCGATCCAAATCGATTCAAAAATCGATTATTTTAAAAAGGAATCGACATCCCTAAAACGGATTGATTACACATTTATGTCAGAAATCACCTTGCGGCACCACCTTGGTGGCCAAAACTTTTAATTTCAATCCAAATTTTCAACTTCACTTTTACAGATGTTTGTTGTCCTTTTGTTGTTCATCTCACCACCTCAATTTATAGTTTATTCCTCAATTTTGATTGCGTATAAAAGTAGATTTTTTACTGAAATGTTTTGCTTCAAAATCAAGAGTCACAGTGTTTTATATAGAAATGTGTACATTTTTTGACTTCTGATTTTATTCAAAGCATCCATCTCTGGATAATTCATTTACTCATTTTTTCTTCTAAATATGGATTCTTATTCTTTCTCGTTATTCGCCAAATATTTCATTTTGTTCAAAATCAAGTTTGTTTTGTAAAATCCATTTTTCTTCTATTTTAGATCTTCAACCATAAAAATCTTTAATTTTTTTTAAATTTTAACGTCAATTTCAAACTGTTTTATCAATTTTACAGTACTTTTAGACAGTTGTTTTTCTGTAAAACTTTGCTTCAAATTACAACTTATTATGACAAGATTTTGATAAAATAATATCATTTAAGGTTTAAAACTGAGGATAGAACCAAATATTGGAATATGAAACATTCTGTAGATCAGTGTCACAAATAAAATCCTAATAAGCCGTAAAACGCAACAACCCAGAGGTGCTATATGGCAATAAAAATGGCAATAAAGCGTTCCTACTTATTTTCTCGTGCAAAAATGCAATAAGCACAAATTAAATAAATATAAAATGGGAATTAACCGAAAAAAATCTGCACTCCAAGGCACACGGCTCAATCTGTCTTCCAGTTGAGTACTATTGGCGGATCACAACCTTGGGTACTGTGAAAATCACAAAAATATAATCAAAAGGATGTCAGAAACATAAAGGTAGGTAGTTCAACAGATACTTACATGAGTGTTCGGGGCTCCGCAAGATAAGTTAGTAAAGCAGAGCGAAAGGTAACATTTGGGTGTAAAGTGTTTGGGGCGTTTTCCATGTAACATAACTTGTGATGGTGGATCTTTACTTAAGCATTTTTAATTAGATTGCACTAGGAAAACGTAATGCGTTTTAAATGAAATCTAACATTTTTATTATTTTTTCACTTAAAACACCTTTTAGTAACGGTTTTCCTAAAATTTGAATCAAATCCACTTTGAGTGAAATACATTTTAAAATGTCATAAGTAACTCGGTGTACTTCAGGATTGGTTGCCTGTAGGTTGAACCACAAATAGGTTCACACTTGTTCTTGGTAATGTAACCATGTCCTAGATTATGGTACCAGAACCTTAATTATTGTTGCTTAATTTAATAGCTCAATTCCATTGAATGACAAAATGGATAGAATTAATTGACCTGGAAAGTTTTAAATCTTAATTCTAAAATTGACAATTGGCAGCACTTAAATAAGTTATTTCAGTCGTAATCAGGCGAAATTTGCTCAAATTTTTTTTAAATATTTAACGAAACAATTTACTAATTACTTTTTATCCATCTGCAATAGTTTTGTATTTCAAAATAAAAACAAAACAACGTTTGCCTAGTTTTTTGTTAACATTGTCTCCATCCAACGTAATCCGCTATTTAATTGTCTGTTTACATTAACAAATTATTTTCTTATTGTTTCATTTTTGGTTAATTTATTATTCCATTGGGGATTTTGATATTTCATAAAAATCAAACCCAACCCCAATATTGGTCACAATCAATATCATGACCTTTGAAGATCTTTTAATATCAAATTGGCCACAAGCAAAAATTCATAACTTTCAGAAACTTAACATTTCCGCTGTTAGCATAACAACGGCTAAACAAATTGCTGGTATGACCGCCGATGGTGCAGTAATGCGAAACCTGGTCCGCTGTTAGCAAATATTTATTAAAACCTTGTGAAAATTTTAGATGTTATTGCGTTTTTATCGTTAATAAATTTTAATAGTTATGAATTTCAGAAACTCATCAATAATTACCATTCTTCTCGACTATCTGAATATTTTTCA
This sequence comes from Dastarcus helophoroides, assembly GCA_028583605.1. Taxonomy (NCBI): domain Eukaryota; kingdom Metazoa; phylum Arthropoda; class Insecta; order Coleoptera; family Bothrideridae; genus Dastarcus; species Dastarcus helophoroides. The sequence continues at coordinate 964,460 of CM053325.1, forward strand.
AAACAGAGGCAATATAACAAAACAATAAATACTATTTCACGCCAAATGGTCGAAAAAAAGGACTAAATTAATTTAGAAAGCAATTCAAAAGCTGCCATCCTAAAAAACCATTGTCACATGAGCATCGTTCAACTTTCCGAGGTTTTTACGCAAGCTTTCAAAGTAAGCTTAGCTTTGAAGACTTTTATGTCCATGTTTGTGTTCTGTTGTTACGTTAGGAAGGCAACCATGCAAGGATTAGTGGAATTAATTTAGAGGTACATAAACATCAGCAAAACCGCAGAAAACGCTTATAATTTTATTTAAATTAGTTTATAACACTGCCCATTACATGTATTTACATTTCTCATAATATACATAAACGGAAGTGATAAATAGTTTCCAAATTGAATAATCAAAATAGTTTTCCCTAAAAATAGACATCAAAATTCACGAATATATAAATAAAATTGAAAACTATTCATCCAAATATCAAAATAATTTTTTTTTTGTTCGAATGAAAGCCCAAATTCGAGTTCATTGCATAAGTACTAAGACCTACCTGTCGGACGTTCTCCAAGTTAGTGGCAATAATCTCGAATTTGGAACTCGCAAAAGGCCTTAAAATCGACCGATTTTTATTAATTTTTTCAACAAAACCATGCACTATGACGTTAAATCACAACACTTGAGGTATAAGTCACACAACTTGCCTGATCTCTCCGCAGATGCGTTCGGTGTCTATATACATTAGAAAGCGCACACAAAATCGGTTCAATTCGGGATTATCTCCGTGTAATACTCTGATTAGTTACCGGAGCTAGCTCAGTTCACAAATCTGATCGAATTTTAATTTGGGCCTAATTAGAACTAAAACCAACTTGGAATGAAATAGATAAGATATAAATTAATTATACTGTACAAAATATACAAAAATAAGGAATATAATCAATATATTCAACTAGATTAAATTAAAACTAATTAAAATCAATTTACTAATTAAGCAACCAATCCGTTATAAAACGCGAAGGCACTTGGAAAACCAACGATTGGTTCTGTTATTTCAAGTTTTTGTAAACCAGCTAGCTTTGTCCTCGTCTGTGGAGGCGGTCTTATATCGGGCACACGATAATTAAACCAAAGAAAACGGCCCACATCAGAACAATCCAATGCACAGTGTAAATGGGATTCTCACCGTCTGCGATTTTTCTCGCGATAAATTTGAGCGTTTCGTCTAATAATACTACTGGAATTGAAAATTTCATAACTGTGAGCCACTCCTCGACGCTCAATGGTGTAACTTGGAACACAACCTGAAAAAATTGTTAAATTAAAACTAGGGGCCGCCTTTAAACTTAATTTAAAAATTAGAGATGCCTTATGGGTTGCTTTTTGGCAAAATTCTCTTATTGAGACTAACTCTATTGGACCTTGTCCTCAAGTTCCGGATTTGGAGTTGGGTGTCCAAGATTAGGCATCATATTGTACTGATTAATCGTTATTCGATTCTCAAGTTTCGCCGAGAATTCGGGTTAATTTAAGACGAAAGTTCGCCTCAAATTGTTGGGAAAGTGGAGCAAGGGGAAGAGAGTTCGGCATCAACTGGAGTTCAATAGGAACTTGAGAACAGGATCCAATATACTGAGATGTGTCGTGGCCGGAATGCCAAATTTTACCAAAAATTTGCCCCTAAACCCAAATTGAAATGCGCCCAAATACGAATTACAACCACTTATAGTGTCCAAAACATCTTAAAGCAACTAGAAAAATCACATCAATTCATTTAACAATATATGTAGATTCTAGATCCCCTTAGAAGTATTTTTCTTTTAAAACTGCTCAAATTACTTTATTTCTCCAAATCTTAGGGAACAAACCCTGAATTAGTAATCTTGTATGATAACGAAGGCTTCCACGGGCAGAGTCAGTACAGGATATACTTCTTTCGGGATTGGACCGAGTCAAAGAACTACTAAAAGTGTTCGACGTTTCGCCCATCATCGTATGGGGCTTTCAGAAGAGTTTCGCCTCTGGTATGGTGGACATACTGAGTTACCGGGCTCTTCTGTCTAAACTTTCTTATCCTTTGTACCAATTTTCAATTCAGAAGAGTTTCGCCTCTGGTATGGTGGACATATTGAGTTACCATGCTCTTCTGTCTAACCTGTCTTATCCTTTGTACCAATTTTCAATTCAGAAGAGTTTCGCCTCTGGTATGGTGCACATTAGTGTTGGAATAAGGGAACGATTTTTAGAATTGAATACATTGAATTCGAAAACTTTTGAGAATCGAATAAATATGCACATTAGTGTTGGAATAATCGAACGATTTTTAGAATTGAATACATTGACAGTGGCGGCTCGCGTGTAGGCACTGTGGAACTGCAGCACCCCCAATTTCGCTTACGAGTTTTTTCTCAAAATATTCCGAAAACTTTTCCTTAAACAATTTTTTGTGGAGATTTTAAATCTTCTCTAATTTCTTTTTATAGAAATGTTAAGTTTCTTTTCGAAGTTACGGGATTTTGAAATCTATTTTAATTTTTTTTCTAATTTTTGTAAAAATTTTGAGTAAATAATTAAAATTTCAAAATAAAATCTAAATCCGACTTTTTTTGCATTTTAATATTTCTCTAAAAAAAATAATAGCGAATATTCGAGTTTTTACCTGAAATCTCAATTTTAACTTTTTTGTATAAAAATGTTAAGTTTCTTCTAGATATTTCAATTCATTTAGGAAAATTTCAATTTTTTTCTGTGAAGTTTCCATTTTTCCTCAATATTTTATAAAAAAAAAATTTTTATAAATTCCTATTTTTTCTGAAAATTTTGTTCCTAAAATTTCTTCTGGAAATTTCAATCTCTCCAGATTTTTTCTGTTCCTCTAATTTGCTTTAAAACTGTCAAGTTTTTTCACTAGACTTTGATATTTCATAGTTCATTTTATTTTCTAATTTTGATAAAAATGTTTAGCAAAAAAACCCTAAAATTTCTATAAAAATGCCTACATTTTAGAAAAAACGAAGACATTTAAAAATAAATTAATTTTCAACTCCTTTCGCATTTCGATATCTTTTTTTTAAATGAAATAACCGAGTCTTGGATTATTTTCGTAAAATTTTAATGTTAACAGTAGCGATGTATGGTTGGTTCGATTAGAACACAAAAACCACATTATATTTTAAACATTATATTAACTAGGAATAATAACAAAAATGGACTAACCACATTGAAAACCCGAACAGAACTCCCTAATTCATCGCTGAATTTTTCTTCTCCACTTTCCTAAAAGTGGGGGTTCTGAAGTCTTCTAGAAATAATGCTAATGGCTTTCGGGGTAAATACTTTTCTCAAAACTCTAGTGATATTTGTAAGAAAGATCGTAAAATCCCAATGACGATAAGGTCAGTAGGACGTAATGATAATACTGTTTACGCCGATACATTATTCCTAGAAGGTACTCTACATCAACCTTTTTGTAAAGATATTTTACATTTTTTTCTCAAATTTCGATTTTCTCTAAGAAATTTTGATTTTTTTTCCCATGAAATTTGGATTTTTCTGTAAACATTTTATACAAGGGAATTTTTTTAGAATCTCGACTTTTGCTAGAGGTTTTGTCTTTAAAATATTTTTCCTTGTAAAAATTTTGATTTCTCTAATTTGTAGAAATGCTAAAGTTTTTCAGAAATGTTATTGTTTTAAAGTTCCTTTTATTTTGTAATTTTGATAAGAAACTCTGAAAATTATTAAGTACTAGCTGACCCTGGCGAACTTCGTACCACTTTAAAATTAATGAATAGTGTGTTAACTCATTAGTCTAATTAAATTTTGCATTAAAATATTTAATACGCTCACCCGTTTCCAGGTGAATCCTACGCGAAAAACCGCTAAAAACGGGCCATAATCAAAACAGTTGCAGTGCCATCTATTGGAAACTGATTACAACACATTTACTGTTAGTGTAGGCTGCGGTACACTTCTGTCATGTTCCTGTTATGAATGGCGCTGTACACGGATTCCTTATAAAACATGTGAATTGTTTCAATATTTTAGTCTTTATTCTGCTAAAGAACGTAAAAATCTTTTTAGCCGTTCTGGACTTATAAATGGTGTAATAACACGACTTTGTTTTATGTATCTAGATAAATTTAGAAAAAATAAACTCCAAATTTGCATGAAAATAAAAAAAACTTTGAGAAAAATATTGAAATTTCAAGAAAAAATGAACCTTGTATATTTCAGCATTTTTTGAAATTTGATTTTCCCTAAAAAAGAATTACTACTACTGTAGAACCAAAGAAAATTCTGAATCGAAATTTCCAATTTTTCTAAAAATGTTAAATTTATTCTTAAAATTCTCAAGTTCGAATTTCGTTAAAAGCAAATTTTGAAGAAAAAGGAGATCATATTTCAAGAAAAAGTTGAAATTTCTTATTTGTATACAAAATTTTTGAAATAAAGAACAATTTAGGAATCAAAGAAAAAAAACAATTTTTAAAAATAAATTATTGGTCAAAAATATTCCTAAAATTTCGACTTTTAAAGTGGGAATTGAAATTTTCGCGAAAAAGAGTCAACATTTCAAGAAAACTCTCAAAATTTAGAAAATAAAAACAATCGAAATGTTGCGAAAAAAATTAATCAACAATTTAATGCTTCAAGTCAATATTTTGAGATTAAAATTTAAATTTTGACAATTTATTTGTACATAAACTGCAAGTTTTTTTTCAAAATTTGTTCAGTTTCTCTCTGAAGATGACAGCTTGGCTGTCAAAACGCGTTAGAGCAACCTTTGTTGTGTTTTTTAATCTTTGTTGGTTTCAGGGGACAAGTTCTGTATTTCAATTTTTAAAGATAACCAAGGACCAGTAGTCCGTTCCACCAAACCAAAATTTGTTTTAAAGCTTCACACAATTTTAAAAATCGTTACTAGGAGTAATATTTATTTTAATGTAGTAATAAATAAATAATAAATATAATAGTAATACCAAAAAGTTTAAATTTAAAAAGAAAAAAATTACCAATTATAAAAAATAAAGCCAAAGTTATCAGAAAAGCCAAAATTTGAAAAAAAGTGGCATTTTTAAAAACTTCGAAATTTTCCTAGAAAGTCAAATTTCCAAAGAAAAATAAGGATTTTGAGAAAAGTTAATATTAAAAAAAAATAATTTTTAAAATAGTCGACATTTTAAATAATTTTGCGAATGGAAAAAGGCAAAATTTTGGAAAAATATCGACATTTAAAATAAATTGCAGAATTTTTAATTAAATTTTCAAAGAAGATGAATTTTTGAATATTGGATAAAACTTAAAATAATCAAAAAATTCGTTATTATCTAAAAGGTTGAAATTTTGAAAAGGTAAGATTATGGAAAAAGTCGAAATTTTGAGTAGTTCAAATTTAAAATTGAAAAAATTTAAAATAAAAACTCATTTTTTCAAAGCTGAAGATTTAATTGAAAATGTTCGAAAAAAATTATAAATAATATTTTGAAAAAAGTTCGACCCTTTAAAAAAAGTCAAGTTTTCATAAAGAATCGAAATTTTGAAGAAAAAAAAGTCGACGTTTTGAAATGGAGTCGAAATTTTTAGAAAAATTCGAAATCTTACGAATTGGACGAAAAGTTCAAAATGAGTTTTTAAGAAATGTCTCACCTAAAAGAAAAATCAAAATTTTTAAATAAAGGATCGTCAGTTTGCAAAGAATGTCGAAATTTTGAAAATAGTTGAAATTAAAAAATCAGTCGAAATTTTTAAGTGTTTCAAAAATATTTAATTTTGAAAAATTTTGGAAAATTCGTACATTTGAAAAAACCGAAAAAGTGCAGATTTAAGAAAAGCTTAAAATTAAAAAAAAAAATTCGAAATTTTTTGACACTTTGAACTTTCTAAATTTTGAGAAATATGGAAAATGTATAAAACATTCAAGGATAATCCAAAAATTTTTCAAAAACTTTCAAATTTCCAAAAGAAGTCAAAATTTTGAAATTGAAGAAATTTTCAAACAAATAGGTCGAAATTGTATAGTTCAAATTAAAAAAAATATCAAAACTTTGAAAAAGTAGACACATTCAATAGATCTGAGAATTATCAAGTTTTTAAAATAATTCGAAATTTTAAAACAGTTTAAATTTTGAATAATTGGGAACTTTCACTCAATAAAAACCAAAATTTTCGAAGCTGGCATATTGAAAACAAGTCAAAAATTATCAAATAGATCGAGGTTTTCAAAAGTCGAAATACTAAGAATTTAAAATTTTAAAAAAGTTTAAATTTTTGGTACTTTAAATTTTGAACCAAGGTTGAAGATTTTTTAAAAAAGATTGAAATTTTATGAAACGTCTCCATTTTCAAAAAATCAAAACTTTGCAAAAATAGTCGAAATTTTGAGAAATGGTCGACATTTAAAAAACAGTCGAAATCATTAGGAATCGAAATTTTTAATAAAAATATTATAATTTTTCAAAAAAAAAAAATGATAACACTTTGAAAAAGGTCGTAAATTTAAAAAGTCAAAAGACCAGTTCAAGAAAAGTCAAAAGTTATAAATGCAAATTTTCAGAAAAAGTAAAAATTTTCAAAGGATGAAAATTAAAAAAAAATATACTGAATTTTCAGCATAAAATTTAAAAAAAAGAAAACACCGAAAAGTTTAAATATTTTCTAAAATGGAAATATTTTTAAAAGTGTATATACAAATTTTCGGAAAAGTCAATACTTAAGAATAAAATAAAGTTGAAATTACAAGAAAACAGTCTAAATTTTGCAATACAATCGAAATTTAGAAAAAATCCAGTCTTTCAAAAAACGCGACATTATTCAAAAATTTTCATTGTCAAGTTTTCTAAGAAATCTAAAATTTTCGAAAAATTACATTTTGAAAATGTCGAAATTTTAAAAAGTAAAAATTTTGAAGAAATTGACATTTTGGATCAAATGTAAAACACTAAACATTGTCGCAGCACCCCCATTAGTTTTGGCTACGAGCCGCCACTGTACATTGAATTCGAATACTTTTGAGAATCGAATAAATATGCACATTAGTGTTGGAATAATCGAACGATTTTTAGAATTGAATACATTGAATTCAAATACTTTTGAGAATGGAATAAATATGCACATTAGTGTTGGAATAATCGAACGATTTTTAGAATTGAATACATTGAATTCGAATACTTTTGAGAATCGAATAAATATTCGAATACAAGAAATTGAATTATGGGATAACAAAATATCTACTAGAAAAATTGTCTCAGTGGCCTATTCGAGGTATGTGGTGGCGAGATATGACTTTCGATTTCAGTATTCTGTACCTATGCCCGTAATTGATAATTCCCTAATTGAATATATATAAACTTCTTAATATAAATAAATCTTGAAGCTTTAGAATTCACATACGTATCTTTAACTTTAATTGGATTCGCATATTGGTACTGTATTTTCTGATATTGTTAAATTTCATTGTTAAAATTGAGAGCCAAATTTTAAAAAGTACTTAATCATTTCATTATTTCATAATTTTATGAGAAAGATGAAGCAATAAATTAAAAATTAGGTACATATTCGAATGAAGGAGTGTGCGAGCATAATGCGTAACCAACCATCCCGGATAAAAATGATCTCGAATACAATACACATTCAATAATGCATGTATAAGATCTCGAATACAAGAATTGGGTACAGTATTCAACATCACAGAAGTTAAGAATCGGACATGTAGCGTTGTTAGGAGACCGATTCTATTCACTACTCAGCGTTCCAATGTTTTGTTGTATCGGACTACCACAATCTCGAATACATATTTTTTATTTGTATGCAGTTTTATTGGTTTTTTCTTCGCCGGTCACTCCTTTCACAATCCTAAATTTTAGTACCTTCTATTAAGGAATGGCAATCTGTTTTAGATTGCCGCAAACAGCGATTGCGTTGGATCTTGGCTTGTCAATCGCTGTTTGGGACTCAACAAAATGACTCGGCAATCTAAAACAGATTGCCATTCCTTAATAGAAGGTACTGAAATTTAGAATTGTGAAAGGAGTGACCGGCGAAGAAAAAGCCAATAAAACTGCATACAAATATGAATACTTCGCAAATAAATTACACAGAATACATATTTTGTATTCGAATACAAGCAAGTACCCGAGAACTTATGAACCATGCGACGATGAGTTGTTGCTTGGGCAAGGCGAGAACCGATTTTATTCATATTCTCACTTCAACTCACGGAGTCTGGGAGTATTCGAATACTTCAATTGAGAATCGGACGTATTCGAGATCTTGGTAGAATCGAATACATCTCACAACTTGTATTCGAATAGTCCAACACTAGTTCACATACTGAGTTATCGTGCTCTTCTGTCTAAACTTTCTTATCCTTTGTACCAATTTTCAATTCAGAAAAGTTTTGCCTCTGGTATGGTGGACATACTGAGTTACCGTGCTCTTCTGTCTTAACTTTCTTATCCTTTGTACCAATTTTCAATTCAGTTTCGCCTCTGGTATGGTGCACACACTGAGTTACCGTCATCTTCTGTCTAAACTTTCTTATCCTTTGTACCAATTTTCAATTCAGTTTCGCCTCTGGTATGGTGGACATACCGAGTTACCGTGCTCTGATGTTTTGAAATTGGCCTTTTCATTCTTTCATTTTTTGCATATTCCCTCATATTCCTCTTTTCATTTATTGTTTCTTTTCTTTGTTCCTGAAGAACGATGGTGGGCGAAACGTCGAACACTTTTAGTAGTTCTTTGACACAGTCCAATCCCGGAAGAAGTATATCCCGTAGTAACCTTGTAATCTGAAATGACGAAGTGAAACATAGCTGCTACAATGAATACTTACTGAGAGGACATCTACATATAAGATAACAAAGTGAAGTGTGAAGGAAAGGGCCATGGAGCCGAGCAACCACCAGTTGGACCATGGGGGCATGGCGATCAAAGATTGGTTTTCTGATAAACTGTAAATCAATTTAGCAAATCAGTGAAATTAACATTCTAACGGCGAATCAAGTTTACCTGTTCATAGCGTTCAACATTTCAATCGTGACAAGTACAGAGAGAGCCATAGTCATAGGGTGAGGATCGCTGAAGATCTTGCAGTCGATTCCCTTGAAGTCTTGAGCGTTACCGGTACATTGCAGATGGTGCGTCTAAAAACGGCAACAGGTAAAAACGAAGAAAAGAAACACAGCAACAGGTAAAAACGAAGAAAAGGAACAAACTTAAAATTTCTGTTTCATAAAATTTTAAAATTGTGATTGTTTAATCTTCTATTAAACAGATTTTAAATCATTTGTATCTTTATTTGAAAGGTGTCATTCAACCTGACACACTTAATTGTTTTCCAAATTCCTTAAATTGTTTTGATTTATTCAAGTAATTGTTTAAAATTTAACAAATTCTCATTAATCAGGTTTATGAAAATTATTGCAAGGCTCAACAGAACGGTTAAACCAGCGACCGCCAACCCATGCATTTGTACACATATGCATGTTACATGATTATAACATTAATTACTGAAAACTTGCTTAACATCACATTTTAAATTGTCGTAGTTTTTAAGTTTTTTACTTTTAATAAAATTAGTATTGATCGAATCGTCGTTTCAATTACTCGAATCCTAAACAGTGATAAAAAAATTTAGAAACTTCTACTCTTCGGAATTTCAAGTTTTAACTTGATAATTTCAACTTCGTAATTTTACCGAACATTCTCATCAACATTGTATAAAACGCGACACGATGAGGATCAGTCGTCAAAAATCCGAAGTCTAAAAAACGATGAAGTGCACAAAACAGATTACTTTAAGTACTTACAAGTTGGTAGTAGTTCATTTGTGGGCCGTGAGGCGAATACATGAACCACCAGGCGGCAGCACCAACAGTAGCAGCACCAACGTAACCGCCGATGGCCAAATACCTGAAGAACAACCATCCGGAAATCAAAGATTCATCGGCTTTACGTGGGGGCTTGCTCATGATATCCAAATCCGGGGGATTGAAGCCGAGAGCGGTAGCCGGCAGACCGTCAGTTACCAAGTTAACCCACAAAAGTTGTACGGGAATAAGGGCTTCCGGGAGGCCAAGTGCGGCCGTCAAAAAGATAGAAACTACCTCGCCGATGTTGGAAGAGATCAAGTAACGGATGAATTGCTTCATGTTGTTGTAGATGGCGCGACCTTCTTCAACGGCGGCCACGATGGAGGAGAAATTATCGTCGGCTAGGACCATCTCTGAGGCGGATTTCGCCACGGCGGTTCCCGAGCCCATGGCGATACCGATTTCGGCCTTCTTCAAAGCGGGAGCGTCGTTGACGCCGTCTCCTGTCTGAAATATTTGTTTCATTAAACAATTTTTAAAACATGTAAGTCTTAGGTCAGTATGGTCGCAAAATTTGCTACTTAAACATCTTATTGATTGCCAAGATCTTATTATTTACTAGCTGCGCCTTCGTCTGCGCCAAGAGAAGTAATCTTGGGTCACTTTTTTGAAAACTTGGACTTTTTTTAAAAATTCGATTTTTATTGAAAATTTCGACTTTTTAAAATAACCCAGTTTTTACAAAATGTCGACATTTTCTAGACTGATTTTCAAAATTTCAATTTTTTTTCGAAATTTTGACCCAACTTTGAAAATGTTTAATTTTTAATTCCAAATTTCGTTCTCCTAGACCCACCGGTTTAGGCTGTGCGTTGTGTGTCAGTCAGTCTTACAAATTTATTAAGTCGAGTTTAGATACAATCCGCTCGCAAAAATAAATCTATTATGCCCTTATGACTATGCTAGATGACAAAATTCTATAGCTATTGATATAATTTTAGGAAACTTTGACAAAAATCCTTATTAATAAGTCGTCAAAGGTGGAAATTTCGGAACACAAACCCGTCTCGCCATTTAGGCTGCAAGGGAATCCCCTTTTGGACATAACCAGGCAGATAGAAGAGAATGAAGAAAAGATCAAGAATCTGGAGCTGGAAAACAAACGTTTCCTGACGATCATCAGCAAATTTAAAAAACCAAACGCTACATGACGAGCGTTTAAATCTCGTTAACGATTTTATTTATTGATTGTTCAAATTCGCCGACAAAGGGCAAGTGTAATGTAAGATTAAAATAAAATGCTTTGTAAGAATTATGAAGAAACTGCTTTTGAAGATTTTCTTACTCATTACCTAATCCTAAATCGGTGAAGAACCCACAAATTCGAAAGAATGTGAAAAAAAATTTCAGACAAAAATCTTTCGATTACTTATAGAAATTTTGAGGTTAAAGTTAAAATTTTGTGATTACATCAACGAAAATTTTGCGAATTGTCATTGCATAAATTTTGCGAATTGTCATTGCATAAATTTCGCGAGTTTTTCTTCCGAAATGTTGACGGTTTTCTCAAAGTTTTAAATTTAAACTTAAAACACTTTTCAGTTGTATTCAAAAGTTCGAGAAAGGGATGTCATTTAAATATTTCCAAACTGGGTTGAAGGAATGTTAAATAAAATTAATAAACAAAAGGATGTAAATTAAGAAGAGTTTATTTCCAGTCGATTAAATTCTTGAACGATCTAAATTTTTTAATAAAATTTTCTCTAAATTTCGACTTTACTTCCAATTTTCAGTTTTTTTTCTTAAATAAGGTCAATAAGTCCCAGGTCAGTTATTGTCGCAAAATTTGCTACTTAAAGATCTTACTGATTGCCAAGATTTTATTATTTACTAACTGCGCCTTCGTCTGCCCGAAGGCAAGAATTCTTAGGTCACTTTTTTAAAAACTTCGACTTTTTTGAAAAATTCGATTTTTATTGAAAATTTCGACATTTTAAAATACCCAGTTTTTACAAAATGTGCACATTTTCTTGACTACTCGCAAAATTTCAACTTTCTTTTCGAAATTTTGACCCAACTTTGAAAATGTTTAATTTTTAATTACAAATTTTGTACTGCTCGAACCACCGGTGTGTCATTGGTGTGTCAGTCAGTCTTACAAATTTATTAAGTAGAGTTTAGATACAATCCCCCCCCCCCCCCAAAAATAAATCTATTATGACCATTATGACTCTGACAGTTCTTTTTGAAAGCTCAGGCCAAAGAGCCACAACATTTTTTGATTAATTCAATTCTCAAATCTAGTTTCGGTAAAATAATTTTGGTTCTATAATTCCTTACTAAAGCACTGAACTAAACACTATGGCTTGTGATTAAGTCTAAGAAGATTTCACAAATTGAGCAAAATCTGTTAAAGCGACTACTTACCATGGCGGAAATTTCGTTCATGCTTTGCAAATACTCGACGATTTTGGATTTGTGGGCAGGTTCCACGCGGGAGAACAACCTGGCTCTGGCGCAAGCGGCTCGCTGCTCCGAAACTGGTAAATCGTCGAATTCGCGACCGGAATACGACTTTCCTGTGGTGTCTTCGTCTTCGCCGAAGACGCCGATGCGCCTGCAGATGGCTTCGGCTGTGGACTTGTTGTCGCCGGTGATGACGATGACGCGGATACCGGCGGCGCGACAACGCACGATGGAATCGAATACTTCCTTACGAGGAGGATCCAACATACCGACGACGCCGACAAAGGTGAGGTTGACTTCGTAAGTGTAAAATTTGCTCGAATCGCCGAGATCCATTTCATCTGGTCTCATGGGGTTATCGCCGGTAGCTAAAGGCCAAGCAACGTAGAGTATCGCGGCCTGTACCGTAAACTTTGGTAAGGATCGAGGATGCGGTTCTTGAGGGTCGATGTGAGAGGAACTTTTTGGGTGCCGACTCTGGCGTGGGTGCATCTTTCGAGGACGCCTTCCGGCGCTCCCTTGACGAAGAGTTTGGGGCCGTTGCCGAGGACGGGAAGGTTTGAGTGGGACGCAGTAGGAAGACATGGATTTACGATCGCGGGAGAATTCGAGGGTGAACTCTTTCTTCCATTTGGTTTCGATGTCCTGACGGACGCAAATGGCCGTTTGTCTTCTGTCTCCGGCTTTGCTGACGTTGAACGGATTCATTTTTTCGGCCAAGACGATCAAAGCGGTTTCGGTGGCTTCGCCCACTTTTTCAAACGCTTGCTTAAACTCGTTGAAGTCGATGGCGGAATCGTTGCACATGATGCAAATCGTGCCGAGTTCCTGAAGGGTGTCGTATTCGGTACACTTGACCTTTTGGCCTTTGAGGAAAACTTCCCCGATGGGTTCGTAGGTGGAGCCGGTGATTTCGAATTCGTGGAAGCTGCTGTCGTTGCCTTCGACTTTGTCAAAGATGAACATGCGGGAGACGGACATCTGATTGGTGGTTAACGTTCCGGTTTTATCTGAGCAAATGACGGAAGTACAACCCAAGGTTTCTACCGAAGGAAGAGAGCGAACGATTGCGTTCTTTTTGGCCATTCTGCGGGTGCCTAAAGCTAAACAAGTCGTGATGACGGCCGGGAGACCTTCAGGAATGGCAGCTACGGCCAAAGCGACGGCGATTTTAAAGTAGTAGACCGCGCCTTTAATCCAGGAACCTCCGTGAGCTGGATCGTTGAAATGACCGATGTTGATGGCCCAGACCGCGACGCAAATAACAGAAATTACTTTGGACAATTGTTCGCCGAATTCGTCGAGTTTCTGCTGCAAGGGTGTCTTTATCTCTTCGGTTTCGGACATTTCGGTTCTGATTTTGCCGATAGCGGTGTTGAGTCCGGTACCGATGACGATACCTCTGGCTTTACCGGCGGCTACGTTGGTGCCCGAAAACAAAATATTCTTCTTGTCCTGGTTGACGGCGCGAGGATCCGGTATGGCATCCGTGTGTTTGATGACGGAAACCGATTCCCCGGTCAAGATCGATTGATCGATGCGCAACGTCGTGGAAAAGATTTTGGTCAGTCTAATGTCGGCGGGAATTTTGTCACCTACGGAAATTTCCACGATATCACCGGGAACGATCTCTTTGGCACGTATCTTTTGTACACCGGATTTGTCACCTCTGATGACTTTTCCCATCTCCGGTTCGTATTCTTTGAGCGCTTCGATAGCCGATTCTGCATTTCGCTCCTACAATTGGAGAGAATTAGAAACTTCCGAACCCGAAAACAAATTTTTTTTAATTCTTAATTCCTGAGTACTGTGTAATACTAATTTAATCAGCACTCGAATCCCCGAATTAAAATTATTAAACCCAATAATTATGTTTGTCTTCATTGATTTATTTCACAGATTGTCTCCGTAGTGGAGGAATTAACTGCCACAACGAGCGATCTCTATAGTAATGGCGAACGAGATAAAACATAAATGAATTTTTATTTGTCAATTGTTTAATAATTTAATATCTTCATTGAACATCGATTCTGTTTTAAATTGAAGTTTCTCAATACTTACTTGCCATACTCCTACGACGGCGTTTGCAATTAAAATTAGAAGAATTACAAAAGGTTCTACGAATGCTGTGAATGCACCATCGTGTTCCTCAAATAAAGCGAGGACCTGGAACAAAATCGAACAATAAACACAAACGCGTTTTCAGTACTTCATTATTTAAAACTTCGCGATACATTTGAACAATGAATCTGGTAGAAGCTCCAACATCTAAAATTATGTTTTTTTTTTCAATTTATTTAACATTTCTTCGGCCCAGTTTAGAAAAATAAAATGTTAAATAAATTGAAAAAAAAATATAATATTTCCGGTCAATGAAGAATAAATCTAAAATTAGTAAAATTAGAAAGTGTACATCAATTTCTGATATAAGCGGAAGTGTCAAAGTAAATATTTTATTTTTAAGAGATCAAACATCCAAATTTTTAAAATTGAAATCAAAGTGGTTTCTGATAAAATTCTTAATCATGATAACTTGAATACCCTCTGTAAGTATTGTAGCTAATGTGGTAGAAATCGCAGGATACGTGAACGTACCCCAGAGTGTTGTCATTGCGATGACTCATATGCAGGTGTCTAGCCTAGAGAGCGGCTTCCCGAAATGAAACTTTTGCGAAGGTGCCCGATATAAATACACGTGTGCTGATTAATTCCGTTACGTCTTCGTTCAGTATTTCATCAATGGTATTCGTGGTTGTACGTTTTGTGGCTTATCATTTCAAATAGTGTTCTGAATTTAAGTCATCAATCGAATCCAACATGTAAGAGTATTCCCAGATTCGATCACCTCAAAAACTACTTAAATCATCAACCCTCTGCTTACCACGATAATGCATCGTTAATTTATTTAATTATAATTATAATAAATAACACAAATTACATTTCGATCGTCCGTATCGTCTTTACCAGACTCTTGTAAATAACACGGACATGAATATACATCGCTCTGTTATCATCCGCAGCTGCATCTGCCATCCAATTCACCTAGAATTAACCCGACCGAATGGTTCTCAATTAATTATCCGGTCGAGAAAGCTGGGGAGAGAATCGGGGCGTTTCCCACTTTTTCAGCCAGATTTTAATCCTTTGAACTGCCGACAGTTATGTAGATATATCGAACCTATCGACTGTTCTCGCTATTATGAAAGGAGGCGACGCCGGAATGTCCCGGCCTTGCATCTCGGGGCGTCCGCCTCACCATAAATTATCCACATCGACGACTTTCCCTTGGGCAACTCAACTTCTTCCCTAAATTCAATTTCCGACTTTAATCGCGTGGCATGTCGTTCGCGAGAGATATCGCGCTCGGCTTTCGCGTACGCCGATAGGTGGCGCTGATAAATTTTAATTATATATCACCTAATAAGAGTTTGCCACTCTTGACTCATATTTTAGCTAATTTAACTGATTTCTAGAAGAAGTTTTTATCTATTCAAACTTCGATTTTTTTTGAAATTTTCGACGAGTTTGCAATCTTCATTATAAAATTTGAAAACGATTTCTAAATTTGAAAAAATGTTTCTCTTGTAAACAACTGTTTATTACAAAAATATCAAACTGTAACATTTGAAAAGACAAAGTAAAATCTATACATTTAACCATCAATGTTAGCAATTGCTAGCCGAGCCCAACTGTTCTCAATGAATCACCCCGAATGAATGCCTCAACCCAGCCGCCGCATTTCAGTTCATCGCTCCTGTCGCACTCGACCCCTGAGATCGCTGACCTTGTGCGAGTACCCTCGGTTGCCATGGTTGATAACATTCTAAATTTCAATTTTTTCTAATAACCTAAAGAACGAAAGAAAAATTTTTTTTCTTAACTTTGGACGGGAATTAATATTTTCTTTGAAATATCGATTTTTTTCGAATTTTCTTATTTTTTCTGAAATGTCGAAGTCGTAACTTTTGTTTTCAACTTTGGGGCGGCGCAGCTGCGATATATTTATCGAAATTTCGATCTCCATAACGACGCTTCAAATGTTGTTTTCAGAAGTCGAAATTTCGATGGAAATTATAACATCGGCGTTAACTTGAAATCTCAACTTTGTTGACAATTTAGACAAAATGTGACAACTTCGTCCAATATCGGTGTTAACCTGGTTGGAAACCGCGTTCAGATCAGACCTGGTATATGCGAATTATGAAATAATTTATTTTAAAACCACATTCACACCTTCGAATGGGATTGATTGCCTCATACGCGCGCCGCAAGTTATATTTTCATCGCCAACTGTGAATACTTGAGAAAATTTATTTATACAAAAACCTGTGGCAATTTCAACGTTAAAAATAAAAATCGCGCCACGTGTTTTTTTTTTATTTATTACCAGCACTCGCTCCCGAGTCACAAAGGTTGTTGAATTTCGTGTAAACAATTCAGCGGGCGCGGCATTCTTTTAGTTTTTTTTTTCGATCGGCACACAAAGACAAAACACCGATGAAAGCTTTGGCAGCTTTTGGTTTATTTTAAGAACGTTCCATTATCGCCCTAGTTGATAAACTTACATGCGAGCTACGACCAATGATTATTTATATTATTTCTGGCGAAAATGCGATAATAATCGGGAAATTTTGGCACGTTATCAGGGATATCTTTTAGGAGCATTGTCAAAATAATATTTCGTGCGACCTTGCATATTTCACGGTGTTTATTCAGGTAGGGAATTTGGCAAGAGGAAAGATGTGGAAAATTTCGCCTTCACGTGATGGAAATTTGGGAAGCAGTCGCGACAACCGCTTTTTCGATTTTTGAACCTATAACTTTGAAATTTGAATGTATAAATGATCAATTTGCAAAGCCCCATTGTCAAACTGAAAGAAATTAGAAATCATGAAAGAACAGACTCTAGATATTACGTCCACGATTCCGTTTACACAAGAAAATTTTATTGAAGGTCTACTTGATTGACATAATATACTGTTATTAAAAGATGTTGGTAACGCGTGATGGTAACGTGAAACCGCAAATTTACCCCATATTCAAAATAGCTCAACGCATCTAGTAAAAAAAAAGGAAAAAAGGAAAAAAGGAAAAAAGGAAACAAGGAAAAAAGGAAAAAAAATCGCGATAATTTTATGTAGAACTAATATTAACACTAAACCTACCGATACTTTATGTATTCCTATTCGAGAAATTAATTCGAGAGAAAAGCGCCATCTAACTTTTTAATTCGATTTTATATAAAATCGAATTAAAAAGTTATTATTCAAAGACAACTTAAACTGTTTTACAATAATTAGTATAGATGGCGCTTTTGGTATCTCTTCTCAATACGCTGGTAACAAAAAATTATTAAAGTTATACTTACAAAAGATATAATAGCGGCTAATAATAAAATCTTGACTAGAAGATCATCAAATTGTTCTAAAACTAATTGCCATATGGACTTTCCTGAAAAAAGAAAAAGTAACATTAAAAATTGGTAAAATACATTTCTCTTTAACGTAATGAGAGTTGCGTCAATAACTCGATAACTAATGGGTCATTGCCAACGTTAATCAACAACGTTGACAACAAATGGTTGCATTAGGTTTGTTCGGCCTTTTCGTGACCTGTGTCCTTCCGAAATTTTAAAATTTTCAGTTACCTTTCACTAATTCAATTCTATAAAGGTAGGTTTCATCAGAGTTTACATGAAGTAATAAATCCGTCAGATTTACTACGGATTAAGTCAGACACTGCCGTCCGGGGGATTAAATATATCTCAAGTAGATTAATTTTATGATTAAATGTAAACGTAGCAACGCAAACAGCCAAGAAACTTGAGGTGCTCCATTTAATAAAAACTGAATGCTTAGGGTGGCATTAAAAAAATTAACGACACTCTGATAACTTCGAGCACTACGGCGAAGAAAAATATGACACAAGTCTCTGGGGACACGTGAGCGTTTAATACATTGACGCGTAACATTACCCCGGGGGCACATATGTATTTAAAATTAAATTGTACCATGCAACAATAAAAGAAATAATTATTAAAGAGATTAATTTTTACCATCACACCACAGCTAATCACATACCCCCGGGGATACGTGCCACAGTGAACGTGATAATTTCCTTCCAAAGTTACTTCGACTATAGCTACAGCTTGCTTCCAAACTTAAAACTTTTTAAAAGTTGAGTACTTTGCCCTTGTGAAATATTCCCAAGGAAGTGTCCAATATACATTTTGCGGGATCTAATTGGGGCCTCCAAACTGGCACAAACAACGTGTCGAGGAGGACCACTTGACGTCAGAGCACTTCTATATTGCAAAGTAGACGTACGGCAACGAGCACTTTCTTGAGCAGAAATAAAATTGCCCTTACGTGAAAATTAAATGCAAACAGAGCTTTTCCGTATAAGATCTAATCAACGTTCTTGACCTTGTGTACTTGGATACATCATCTGTTCCAAACTTTTGAAAAAGACAAAATTTAAAATAATAAACGAAATTTTTTAAAATGTCAAAAATTTTCAAAAAGTCGAAATTTTTCAAAAAGTCGAAATTTTTCGGAAAGTCGAAATTTAAAAAAAATTCATAACTATTAAACTTTATTAACGATAAAAACGCAAAAGAATTTAAAATTTCCACAAGGTTTCGCTAAATATTTGCTAACACCGGACCAGGTTTCGCATAACTACATCATCGGCGGTCATACCAGCAATTTGTTTAACAGTTGTTACGTTAACAAGCTGTATGGATCACAAACTCCTACGAATATTCCGTCTAATACAAATTAGAAATTGACGAAATATTCGGACGAGAGAAAACAGCGAGAGAGAAAACAGAAATGAAAGAGAGAAGGAGGAAGAGAAGAGAAGAGTAGAGAAGAGTAGAGAAGAGTAGAGAAGAGTAGAGTAGAGAAGAGTAGAGAAGAGTAGAGAAGAGTAGAGAAGAGTAGAGAAGAGTAGAGAAGAGTAGAGAAGAGTAGAGAAGAGTAGAGTAAAGAAGAGTAGAGTAGAGAAGAGTAGAGAAGAGTAGAGAAGAGTAGAGAAGAGTAGAGAAGAGTAGAAAAGAGTAGAGTAGAGAAGAGTAGAGAAGAGTAGAGAAGAGTAGAGAAGAGTAGAGAAGAGTAGAGAAGAGTAGAGAAGAGTAGAGAAGAGTAGAGTAGAGAAGAGTAGAGAAGAGTATAGAAGAGTAGAGAGGAGTAGAGAAGAGTAGAGAAGAGTAGAGAAGAGTAGAGAAGAGTAGAGTAGAGAAGAGTAGAGAAGAGTAGAGAAGAGTAGAGAAGAGTAGAGAAGAGTAGAGAAGAGTAGAGAAGAGTAGAGAAGAGTAGAGAAGAGTAGAGAAGAGTAGAGAAGAGTAGAGAAGAGTAGAGAAGAGTAGAGAAGAGTAGAGAAGAGTAGAGAAGAGTAGAGAAGAGTAGAGAAGAGTAGAGAAGAGTAGAGAAGAGTAGAGAAGAGTAGAGAAGAGTAGAGAAGAGTAGAGAAGAGTAGAGAAGAGTAGAGAAGAGTAGAGAAGAGTAGAGAAGAGTAGAGAAGAGTAGAGAAGAGTAGAGAAGAGAAGAGAAGAGAAGAAGAGGGAAGAGAGGGAAGAGAGAAGAGACAAGAGACAAGAGAGAAGAGAGAAGAGAGAAGAGAGAAGAAAGAAGAGAGAAGAAAGAAGAGAGAAGAGAAAAAAGAGAAAAGAGAAGAGAGACAAATTGACGAAATATTCGTAGGAGACTATGATCCATGGAGATGGTTAGCATAATAACAGCTAAACAAATTGCTGGTATGACCGCCAATGATGCAGTAATGCGAAACCTGGTCCGGTGTTAGCAAATATTTATCGAAAACCTTGTGGAATTTTTTAAATTTTGTTGCGTTTTTATCATTAATAAAGTTAAATAGTTATAAATATTAAAGAATTCCACGAAGTAAGAGTTGGAAATGTCAATTATTTTTAAAAAAAAGTCAAAATTTCATAAGAGCAAAAATTGAATCCGGAAATGTCAAAAAGTCGAAATTTTGGAAAAAGTTCAGCTCACAAAAAACTTGACATTTTCGAAAAAAATGAAACTTTTGAAACAGCGGAAGACGAAATCTTAAAAAATAAAGATTTTTAAAAAGCCTACATTTTCGAAAAACAAATCAAAACTTTCAAAATTTCCAAAAAAAAAAGTAAAAATTTTGAATTATAAATATAAATGTTAATAAAAGTAAAATTTCAAAAACAGTCAATAATTTTTTCAAAAAAATGAAAATTTTAAGATGAAATTTCGAAAAAAGTTAATTTTTTATCTAAAATCGAAATTCACAAAAAATTCGAAAAAAAGATTAAAAAATTCGAAAGTTAAATTAGAAGATTGGAAAGTTAAAATTTTCAAAAAATGTTTCAAAAATTTAGAAATTTTCAAAAAATGTATACAAATTTTAAAAATCAAATTTTTCAACAAAAAAATGGAAAAAGTTGAAATTTTTAAAAGACTTTAAAAAATGTCGAAATTGTCAAAAAATATCAAATTTTTTAAGAACCAAATTTTTCAAAAAAAAATATTGAAATTGCAACCTAAATTTTAAAGTCAAAATTTTCAAGAAAGACGAAATTTTCGAAACTTTAAAAAAAGTGGAATTCTTCAAAAAAGAACAAAATTGGAACTTTGTGACGTTCGAAGTTTATGACTCGTCTCCCCCTTTGTCAACGATGTCACACTCTATTGACCCCCTTCGTCTCGCTGTGCTTTAATTTGCTTTAATTCAAAGTCGATTTTGAATTCTGCACGTAGATTGGAATTTGAAGTTCGAGTAAACATTTTAAAATTTCAACCAGAAAAATTGAAATTTCAACCAAAAAAATTGAAATTTCAACCAAAATAATTCAAATTTTGACCAAAAAATTAAAATTTCAACCAAAAAATTTAAAATTTTAACCAAAAAATATGAAATTTTAACCCAAAAATTTGAAATTTCGATCTAAAAAAAAATTAAAACTTCCAAAGAAAGACTTTTGTAGAAATTTCGAAATTCCACTAAAAAAGTTGAAATTTTTAGAAAAACTTCGAAGAAGAAAAATGTCGAAAATGTTAAAAAATTTCAAATTTTTCAACGATCAAATTTTTTCAAAAATAATATTGAATTGCAACCTAAATTTTAAAGTCAAAATTTTCAAGAAAGACGAAATTTTCGAAAATATTCGAAACTTTTTAAAAAGTGGAATTCTTCAAAAAAGAACAAAATTGGAACTTTGTGACGTTACGAAGTTTACGACTCGTCTCCCCCCCTTGTCATCACACGATGTCACACTCTATTGACCCCCTTCGTCCCGTTATGCTTTAATTTGTTTTAATTCAAAGTCGATTTTGAATTCTGCATGTGAATTGGAATTTGAAGTTCGAGTGAACATTTTAAAATTTTAACCAAAAAAAAATTGAAATTTCAACCAAAAAATTTGAAATTTCAACCAAACAATTTGAAATTTCGACCAAAAAATTGAAATTTCAATCAAAAAATTTGAAATTTCAACCAAACAAAATTGTAACGTGCAAAGAAAGGCTTCTGTAGAAATTTCGAAAGTTCGAAACTTCACTAAATTCGAAATACCGAGAAAAAAACTCGAAAAATGTTACTCCTGATTTCGAGATTTATTTTTCGAAATTTTGTTACTCAAATAATTGACGTTTCTAGTTCTTACTTTGTGCAACTCTTCAATATTTATAACTATTTTGTTATTCAACTCAAAATTTGAAAAAAACTTCCCTCAGTTCTTGAGTTTCTGAGAATATCGACAGCAATTAGTCGAAATGACGTTACGAAGTTAGTTGGCCTTTACAATCACCAGAATAAAGTCCAATTGAAAACGTGTGGGCATCCATAACGTCCAAGTTCGATGGGAAAAAGTGTTGAATTCGAACAATTTTACTCCTGATTTCGAGATTTATTTTTCGAAATTTTGTTATTCAAATAATTGACGTTTCTAACCCTTACTTTGTGGAACTACTTCAATATTTATAACTATTCTGTTATTCAAGTCAAAATTTGGAAAAAACTTCACTCAGTTCTCGAGTTTCTGAGAATATCGACAGCAATTAGTCGAAATGACGTTACGAAGTTAGATTGGCCTTTCTAATCACCAGAATAAAGTCCAATTGAAAACGTGTGGGCATCCAAGATTCTTGGTTTGAGGGGACAAGATTTGTATTACAATTTTTGCCAAAAATGGGTTAATAAAACTGAGGCAACTAATTAAAAATAAGCTGGGAAGCGTTACGAAGTTAGATTGGCCTTTATAATCACCAGAATAAAGTCCAATTGAAAACGTGTGGACATCCATAACGTCCAAGCTCGATGGAAAAAAGAGTTGAATTCGAACAATTATCATAAGAATCTACCGAAAAATTCAAGCAAAATGTACCAAACAGCATTGGCGTAAGTGTGATTTTGTTCTACAGGGGCCAAGGTATATTTTCTGAGTTTTTTAGGATGGGTATTGCTCACCCTTGCCTCCACCTGTGCCCCAATGCCAAATAACGAATGTATCCCCCGGTGCACTATAAAAAAATAACTCATCTCATACAAAATGTGTACGTAAAACAAAATTAGCAACGACATGCTGTCATTGAACACAAATAAACCGCCCCCAAGTTTTCACTAATGAAAACCTCAATTTTCCCACGGCTATAAACTATCGTTTTCGTGATTGTTTGCGGCCCGTCATCGAAACCATAAATATTCCAATTTTCAATGAATAAATTAAGTCGTAATCATAAGGCAGCCCCCGGTGTAAATTTACGATGTTTAGTGATTCATTTCGGTTAAATTGATCGCGTAAGAGCTGCATAAACGTTTAATGACTAATTATTTTGATCGCCGGGCAACACAAAACAGAAACGCACTTAACGTAATAAAATGCACGTGACCGATCGCTAAAACTACCTCGGAGTTTCAAGCAAAATAAGATTTTCACCTGTCGCGTCGTACAAGTTTCCTAACTAACTTATCGACAACAAATCGATATAAATGCGACGACCTGGGACTAGCAAATATGCAGTCTAATGCAATAGTTTGAGATTCAAGAGCTTTGGTGCCCAGCTTACTTTTAATTAGTTGCCTCAGTTTTATTAACCCGTTTTTGGCAAAAATTGAAATATAAATCTTGTCCTCTGAAACCAAGAATTTGGGATGCCCACACGTTTTCAAATGGACTTTATTTTGGTGATTAGAAAGGCCAATCTAACTTCGTAACGTCATTTCGACTAACTGCTGTCGATATTCCCAGAAAGTCGAGAACTGAGTGAAGTTTTTTGCAAATTTGGACTTGAATAACAAAATAGTTATAAATATTGAAGAGTTTCACATTGTAAGGTCAATTATTTGAATAGCAAAATTTCGAAAAATAAATCTCGAAATCAGGAGTAAAATTGTTCGAATTCAACACTTTTTTTCTATCGAGCTTGGACGTTATGGATGCCCACACGTTTTCAATTGGACTTTATTCTGGTGATTATAAAGGCCAATCTAACTTCGTAACGCTTCCCAGCTTATTTGTAATTAGTTGCCTCAGTTTTATTAACCCATTTTTGGCAAAAATTGAAATACAAATCTTGTCCCCTCAAACCAAGAATCTTGGATGTCCACACGCTTTCAATTGGACTTTATTTTGGTGATTAGAAAGGCCAATCTAACTTCGTAACGCCATTTCGACTAATTGCTGTCGATATTCCCTGAAAGTCGAGAACTGAGTGAAGTTTTTTCCAAATTTTGTCTGGAATAACAAAATAGTTATGAATATTGAAGAGTTCCACAAAGTAAGGGTTAGAAACGTCAATTATTTGAATAACAAAGCTTCGAAAAATAAATCTCGGACTTAGGAGCAACATTTTTTGAGTTTTTTTCTCGATATTTCGAATTGAGTGGAGTTTCGAGCGTTCAAAATTTCTACAAAGGCTTTTCTTTGGAAGTTTCAATTTTTTTTTGGTTGAAATTTCAAATGTTTTGGTTGAAATTTCAAATGTTTTGGTTGAAATTTCAAATGTTTTGGTTGAAATTTTAAAATGCTCACATGATCTTCAAATTCCAATTCATGTGGCAGAATTCAAAATAGACTTTGAATTAAAGCAAATTAAAGTACAACGGAACGAAAGAAGTCAATAGAGGGAGACATCGTGTGACAAGAAGGGGGAGACTAATTATAAGCTTCGTAGCGTCACAAAATTCCAATTTTGTTCTTTTTTGAAGAATTCCACTTTTTTAAAAGTTTCGAATATTGAAAATTTCGTCTTTGTTGAAAATTTTGATTTTCTAACAATTTAGATTTCAATTTCAATATTTTTTTAAATTTGATTGTTAAAAATGTTGACATTTTTTGACAATTTCGACATTTTTTAAATAGGCTTCGTAACGTCACAAAAATGGACAAGATTTGTATTTCAATTTTTGAAGATAACCAAGGACCCAAACCATTTTTGGCTTTTCAGCTTTTTAAATAATATGTGTAATATCAACTTCGGAGACATTTAAATAAATTGACGTGACTTACCTTCTTCCGCAGGAAGTTCTGAAACATAAAAATTAGACACAATTAGTTGAATATTTATAAAACATTTGAAAATTGGCACACAAACTTTTATTGTAACATCCACACTTCCTCATTTTCTACGTAACGAAAATCAGACGTAACTAGGAAGCATTCAAATAGGAAAATGGCCTAAAATCCATACAACACAAAGGTCTTCGGAATATCAGACAAGATAACAATGTGTTTTAAACTCGGATCCAATTCAGACAAAATGGTAAATTATCGGAGAAGCGTCGACAAAAGCTCTGCCAATGTTGCCTGTATTTAGCCCCCGGAACGAAAGTGAGACGTTCCGGCATCCGGAAAAATTTTATTTCAGAAAATGCGGCCACCCGACAACTCAGTTGTACCCCATATAATCACCACACATGTTCATTTAAATTTCGAAAAAGTCGAGTTATTTTCTAAAATTCGTTTGTCTCGGAATTTCGATTTTTTAATAAATTTTGGAAAGAATAGTTTTTATAAAAATAACGAAGTAACATATGCTTATCTTTTTTTTTAATCTTTCCATAAAATGGTATATTTTTTTTTCAGGTGTACTATATATTTTTATAGTTTATTTTGCAAAATACTACATTCAGATCAAAAAATGGAAAGATGAAAATTTCAATATAGTTTTTCTACTTTTGTACAAATTGAGTGCAACCTAGAGTACATTATGCAGCCCTCTAAACGTGTATAGTGCATCATATGAAGCCGAATTACCAACAGTTGAACCACAAACGCTTAGCAAAGCGGTGGCTCTCTGGGAAAGCCCCAGAAGACTAGATTTAAGTGCACAGAGATCAAATTCAGAGTTTGAATACACCAAACTGACAAGATCTAACAAAATCGAAACCGGTCTTTGATTTCTAAACTTTGAATCTGATAAATGTTTAAGAATCTGATAAATCTGTTGATCTGTGTATTAGAATTTGTACAAATAGTTAAAATTTATACCCGTTTAGGTTTGTTATTCTAATAATCTAACAACCTTGAGATGCCCCCACATCGATGCATTATTAATTAAGCGATAAAAACGAGATATTGTACAATTCGCGCCAACCGTGGTTTCCTAAACAATATTTTAACAGGCGTATCTCGGTCAACTTGTCAACTAGAACATTTCCAATATCCCCTATTTGCCGTTTTATGAATCATTAAACGTATGGACAGAACAATCGGACAAATTTAAGAGCTATGGCCGGCCAAGGTTACAAAATAAAGGGACGTCATCTGTTTGACGTCAAAGCTACACGTCATTTAAATTATTCCAACGCTGAATATTAATCTCATTATCACGTTATTTCGCAAGATAGCTTCAGCGCTGGAAAAAACTGTAATTCTGTTCCTAGTGGTTTAAAGGTCTACGTTACATACTGAATGGGTTTGATGTCAATTACCCGATATATAATCCAGTTTAAACGTTCAGAGCTTATTTTGTAAATGAGTTGAAGTCGGTTGCGTCCGAAGTTGCTTAATTACTGTCTGGAGTAGCGTCAATTGCGTCCTGCGATCTGGTAAGGAGTTGGGTCGATTGCGTCCTGTTTACAGGTAAAAAAAAAAATTGTCTAAAAATTTCAGGTTTTTAACTTGTCCTGGGTTTCAATCTATTGTCGAAATTCTACGTTTTTTTTTCCAAAATTTTACCTTTTATTGAGAACTTTTGATAAATTCCTTTTCCTCAATTTTTCCAAAATCTGTTCCTTTTTCTCAATTTTTTCGAAGTTTCTTTGTCTCCTCAATTGACGCAATTGACGTAAGCTAGTTTTCCCGGTGGAATGCAACTGACGGTGGTTCAGGGTAGGACGCAATTGCCGTAGAAATGCGAAATCCGGACGCAATTGACACTTCCCGTTGTAAATCACCCCGTGAATTGTTGAGTTAGTGAGTAGCTTAATTTTCCAAAAAAAATTCATTTTACTTTACCCGGTCCAGTTTGTTAGATATTTAAATAATTAGTTAAATAAATGAAATGGTTTACTTTTGAAAGCATTTTGACACACGACTGCAAGATACGATTTAAAATAAAATGAAAAATTTTTGTGTAATTCATGACGATAAGAATCCAAAAAATTGAAATGTGTTTTTCTGCCTCTAATAACCCAATTTTAGAGCTTAGGGCGGATCACCCCTTTTTGGGCGGATCACCTCGTTTTGGGCGGGACACCCCGTTTTCGACAGATCACTTCGTTTTGGGCGGATCACCCAGTTTTCGACAGATCACCTCGTTTTGGGCGGATCACCCCGTATATAATTGCGAAGATAGCAGACTATTTTTAACGCCTCCCGAAATTGATTAGGCTAGGAGGCCAACAGTCGGGGTACATTTAAAATTCTTTTAAACTTTGATTTACACCGAGTAAATTATCGCTGATAGAAAATTAATGGACCATCCAACGTGTTCTTAAAATAACATAATAAAGTTGTGTAACGTTAATGGCCAAGATTTTTAAATTTTCCGCATACCGATTTTAACTCTCTCACTTACTGCCCACAGAAATTAGTTTTTATTAATTTTTAATTGCGCAAATTCGGTTTTAAAATAGCCACATGTGCGATAGTGTCTCAATCGTTGGATTTTACGAAGCGATCTTACGTACAGTAAATCTATCGTATTTCCACATGTACAAGTTAAATAAAAGAAAAAGCTTGAAAACTCAAGTCTGGACTGTCAACGATAAAATCTTCCATCGCAAATAAAGTAATATTTTTCTTAAATGATAAACTGGAGCAGATCGCATATACAATTCCGTGATTACTTGCGATTGTTTTTTCTTCAAACAAAACAACAACAAACTGAAATACAAATCTTATTCCCTGAAACAAAGAAAGATTAAAAAACACAACAAAGGTTGCTCTAACACGTATCGATGGCCAGCCAGCTATCGAAACGCGTTAGAGCAACCTTTGTTGTGTTCTTTATTCTTTCTTGGTTTCAAGGGACAAGTTCTGTATTTCACTTTCTGAAGATAACCAAGGACCAGTCCGTTCCACCATAACTGCCAATATTGAGCCACTTATTCATAAAAAGCCCCAATAGTATTTACGCAAATTGGAGCAAAGGAGAGAATTTTTCGTCAGATTTACGACTGCAACATTTAGTAAAATCTTTTCGCGAGCAAAGAACTCCCATATGTCATAAAATGACTGTAAAATAAACACCAAATGTTTAAGTTCATCAGCACCATTAAACAGGAATACGGAAAATGATCAAAGGAAATTCGTAATGTGACTTTTGTTATTGTGAAATTGATGCAAACAATCGCGCCAGAGACGTTAATAACTCCTTGTAAACGAGAAACATCGTCGGATCCTGTCGTAATAACCCCGCCATTAAACCTCTTTTGTCTATTAATAGGGAATTTTAATTATTTCTGTAACAAAGCGGAGGTGGCCAATGTGAAAGTTATTGCATTTGAAAATTGAGGATATTTACCTCAAAAGTTATGTTATTAGAGACCAAACTTCAAACAAATTAGTCTAGTCGACTAGACGAATTGACGTCAAAGTTAGCAACATTTGAGACAAAAGCTACGTTAGCTAGGTGGATTTTCAAATATAAGCATGAGCGCAGAAGTCTCAAGAAATAGTCGCTCGATCGCTCGATCGCTCGATCGCTCGATTCCTCATCCTTCAAAACTGTGATCTCTTTAGACCATCGCGTAAGTCACTAAAGCACATATGATTTAAAACCTTCATGATTAAAAGAACGAGGGAAAAGTGAAACGGAAGAAACAAATCAAGGATAAAATCACTGGCGCAGTTAGAGGGGATGGGGATTTTACATTTTTTACAAAAGCGGAAGGGGAAGACCAGCAAGAAGAGGAAGAGGAAAAATACGAAAAAGAGGAAGGGGATGAAGAACAGTAAGAAGAAAAAGAGAAGGAAGAGGGAAAAGAAGAGGATTAGCAGGAACAAGGGGAAGAAGGGGAAGATGAACAAGAAGAAGAAGAAGGGGGAACAAGAACAGCAGGAAGAAAACAAAGAGGAACAGAAAGAAGAGGAGTAGGGAAAAGAAGAAAAGGATGAACAGGAAGGAGAAAAGGAACAGGAAGAAGAAAAAGAAGAGGAAGGGGAGGAAGGAAAATAAAGAGGAAGAACAAGAATAAGAAGAGGTATAACAGGAATAAGAAGAGGAAGAACAGGAATAAGAAGAGGAAGAGAAAGAAAAGGAAAAAGATGAAGAACAAGAAGAAGAAACGGAAGGGGAAAAAGATGACGAAGAGAAAGGAAAAGAAGAGGATAAAGAAAAAAAAGAGGAACAGGAGGGAAAAGAAGAAGAGAAAGAACAGGAAGAAGAAAAGGAAGCGAAATAAAATGAATAGAAAGAAGATGAAGGAAAGAAAGAAGAAAAAGAAAAAAGAAGAAAAAGCGGAAGGGGGAGAACAGCAAGTAGAGGAAGAGAGAAAAGACGAAAAAGAGAAAGGGGACGAAGAACAGCAAGAAGAAAAAGAGCAGGAAGAAGGAAAAGAAGAGGATTAACAGGAAGAAGGGGAAGATGAAGAAGACGAAGAAGAGGAAAGGGAACAAGAACAGCAGGAAGAAAACGAAAAAGAGGATGAACAGGAAGAAGAGGAAGGAGAAGAACAGGAAGAAGAAAAAGAAGAGGAAGGGGAGGAAGGAAAATAAGAAGAGGAAGAACAGGAAGAGTAGGAAGAATAAACGGAAGATGAAAAACAGGAAGAAGAAAAGGAAGCGAAATAAAAGGAACAGGAAGAAGATGAAGGAAAGAAAGAAGAGAAAGAAAAAAAGAAGAAAAAGCGGAAGGGGAAGAACAGTAAGTAGAGGAAGAGGGAAAAGACGAAAAAGAGGAAGGGGATGAAGAACAGCAAGAAGAAAAAGAGAAGGAAGAAGGAAAACGAAGGGATAACAGAAGTAGGGAAGAGAAAAGACGAAAAAGAGGAAAGGGGAAGAACAGCAGAGAAACAGAGCAGGAAAAGAAAGAAGATTAACAGGAAGAAGAGATGAGAACAGAAGGAAGAAGAACAGAGAAGAAAGAAGAGATAAAGAGAAGAACGAGAAAAAAAAGAAAGAGGAAGGGAGGAAGGAAAATAAGAAGAGGAAGACAGAAGAGTAGGAAGAATAAACGGAAGATGAAAAACAGGAAGAAGAAAAGGAAGCGAAATAAAAGGAACAGGAAGAAATGAAGGAAGAAAGAAGAGAAAGAAAAAAGAAGAAAAAGCGGAAGGGGAAGAACAACAAGTAGAGGAAGAGGGAAAAGACGAAAAAGAGGAAGGGGATGAAGAACAGCAAGAAGAAAAAGAGCAGGAAAAAGGAAAAGAAGAGGATTAACAGGAAGAAAAGGAAGATGAAGAAGACGAAGAAGAGGAAGGGGAACAAGAACAACAGGAAAAAAACGAAAAAAAAAAAGGATGAACAGGAAGAAGAGGAAGGAGAAGAATAACAGGAAGAAGAAAGAAGAGGAAGAGGAAGAGCAGGAAGAATAAACAGAAGATGAAAAACAGGAAGAAGAAACGCAAGGAGGAGAAGATAAAGAAGAGAAAAGGAAAGTAGAGAATGAAGAAAAAAGAAGAAGAATAAGAGGGAAAATAAGAAGCGAAAGAACGGTAAGAAGAAAAGGAAGCGAAAGAAAAGGAAGGATAAGATGAAGAAAAGAAAGGAGAAGAGAAAGAAGAAAAAGAAGAAATAGAAGAAGAAAAAGGGGAAACAAATTAGTCCAGTCGACTAGACGAATTGACTAGACGAATTGAGGCAAAAGCTACGTTAGCTAGGTGGATTTTCAAATATAAGCATGAGCGCAGAAGTCTCAAGAAATAATCGCTCGATTCCTCATCCTTCAAAACTGTGATCTCTTTAGACCATCGCGTAAGTCCCTAAATCACGTATGATTTGAAATCTCCATGATTAAAAGAACCAGGGAAAGGTGAAACGGAAGAAAGAAATCAAAATCACTGGCGCAGTTGAGGGAGGTCATTTACTAAAATGACATTAAATTTCAATAAAAAGAAAACTTTAACATTTTTCGTAATTCACGAACTACCAACATGGCAGTTCACCCCATACCATTAGTATGTAGTATATAACAAATCCAGAAAGGAAGCTCATCCATTTTTGGCAGAGTTCGAATCCAGAACACGTTTTAAAAATATATAGATAATTTAAAATCGGGAGTCAAAAATAAATAACTTCGTATGTAGCTCGTCATCTCAGTCAATCAATCACAAAATCATTAACTCTAGCTTCTTTTTAATCCGAGTTTTAACGTAAATAATCTGTCAAAGTGTCTAAAACGCTGAGTACAACACACAGAGTGAATAACATCTGCCACCTATATTTTTGTTAGGAAAATTTTCAGTCAGCTTAGGTGTGGCGATTACATTAAAATTTCTGACTTATTAGATAACCTACTGAAACTAATCTCTGCTCAAACATAACTAACTGTAGCGTTTGGTGTAATTAAACAAACTGGAAATTCCCCTTAGATTAAGCTAAATTATCTCTTATTGACTTTTCCCTACCAACTTCCGTTTTCAATTCTTGGGCAATATACTTAACATGAGTCAAAAAATCTTAATTAACTGATAAAAAAATGAGAAAAGTTCAAAAAACTGTTAAATAAATACCAAGATTTTTAAAAAAGTCAACATCTTTATAAAAAGTTAAAATTTAAAGATCTCAATATTTGGCTGAATTTGAGGAGGTATGCACAACAAATGGACAACTCTTGATTAATCAAACTGATTTTTCCCGGTCGTTTTGAGGTTTTTTTTTGCATCATTCAACCGAATGTTTGTTTTCAATTGAAAACAAATCCAAAGAGATTGATATAACTGACATGACCCGGAAAATTCCCCAGCCGTGTAGGTATTTAAATGGACAATTTGAATTAGTGCCATGCTATTTCAAAGGTTTATTTTTATTCTAATGTTGCTTTAGATATAACATTGTTTGCCATATCGATAACGCTTCGTACATAGATAAGGCGACCTAATCAGCAAACAATACAACCTCATTATCGAAAGACAAACCGCCAGATTAGTTCCATTCCAAATTGAATCGCTATCAAACGCAAAGACATTGATAAGAAAACTGAAGAAGCTGGAAAATTTTCCAACATCCGGATATAGATTTTTTGATGAGGCGTAGTAACGTTGCAAAATCATGAGTTGATAAGCGTATTAGCTTAGAAAATGAAGGAGTCCGTGTGCAATCAATATGCAGAATGTCAATCAGGCAATTGTATTCCACAATTTCAAATAAAGTATTTTGCTACGTAAATACACGACAGTGCAAATAGTTGTCAAGAACCTAATGAATTACTACTAGACTATTTAACACTTAATGCCACTAGTAATTATGTAAATAATAAATTATTACAAAAGTGTTGGTAATACGAATGAAGTAAAAAACGTGATGCAACAAACAAACGACCTAACAGAATCGAATGTCCTTTATTTTATCATCCTACTATACCCAAGTTGTTCTTTAAATCTTGTTTTGTAACTCTTTTAGTTTATCCTAAATATTAGGTCAATTTGCATATCATCAAAAACTGTCATGAAGTGACGTTTTCAATAAATTTAAATATCACGTAGTCGCACTTCAAAAACTGTTTAGAAAATTGTCAACAAACCATAAAAATTTAAATATTTCCAAACTGGGCCGAAGAAATGTTAAATAAATTGAAAAAAACATCATCAAAAAGACCCAATGCGGGAACATTAGGCCACTTTCGCACTTTCAAACACACTTAACTTTAAAAATTCGATCGCTAAAACAAAGAGCAAGTAAACTCACCATTAGGTCCATATTTGGCTTGATTTTTTTTAACTTGTTCCGGCGATAATCCCCGTTCTGGATCAGCATTAAAATAATTTAACACTTCCTCAACGGATTTCGTATGTGCGTCCTCCATGTTCAGTCACTTCTGAAAAAAAAAGAGGAAAATATCACATCTTGGTTCGTTTTTTTTTCTCTCCAAATAAACCATATTACGGTGCCGCGTCGCATATTTTATTAATGGGGAAGCCGATCACCGAAGAAAGTAGAGAAATTTCGTTTCCGAAATTTCGTCTCTTGGTAAATGTCAGCTTTTAAATGGAAATTTCAAGACTAAAGCGTTAATTTTGAAAAAAAAAACGTGGAAATTACGATTTGGAGATCTAAATTTCTGAGTTGGGGTCGAAAGCACCTGTGACAAAAAGATACAGAAAAAGAAAAAGGCGAAGATGAATAAGAAGAGGAAGAGAAGGATGAAGATAAGGAGGAAGATAAGGAGGAAGAGAAGGAGAAAAGAAGGGGGAGACGAAAAGGAAGAAAAATAAGGAGTAAAACAAGGAGAAGGAAGAGGAGGAGGGGGAGAAGAGGAAGCAGAAGGAAAAGAGGAAGACGAAGCGGAAAAGAAAGAAGAGGAAGAGAAAGAAGAGGAGGACGAAGAAGAACAGGAAGGGAAGGGGGAAAAAATAAGAGGAAGAACAAGAACATCATGAAGACGAAAAAGAACAGCAAGAAAAAGAAAAGGAAGAAGAGAAAGAAGAGGAAGAGGGAAAAGAAAAAGAGAATGAACAGGAAGAAGAGGAAGATGAAAAAGATGAAGAAAAGGAAGGGAAGAAAAAGAAGAGGAAGAAGAGAAAAAGGAAGGGGGAAAAGAACAAGAGGATGAACAGGAAGAAAAAGAAGCTGAAGAAAAGGAAGGAGAAAAATAACAGGAAGAAGAAAACGAAGAGGAAGAAGAGGAAGGGGAGGAAGGAAAAGAAGAAGAGGAAGAACAGAAATAACAAAAGGAAGAGGAAGAACAAGAAGAAAAGGAAGATTAAGAACAGAAAGAAGAAACGGAAAGGGAAAAAGATGATGAAGAGAAAGGGAATGAAGAAGATAAAGAAAAAAAGAGGAAAAGGAGGGAAAAGAAGAAGAGAAACATCAGGAAGAAGAAAAGGAAGCGAAATAAAAGGAATAGGCAAAAGACGAAAGAAAAAAGAAGAGAAAGAAAAAAAAGAAGAAAAAGCGGAAGGGGAAGACCAGCAAGAAGAGGAAGAGGAAAAAGACGAAGAAGGGGAAGGGGATGAAGAACAGCAAGAAGAAAAAGAGAAGGAAGAGGGAAAAGAAGAGGATTAACAGGAAGAACTGGAAGAAGGGGAAAATGAACAAGAAGAAGAAGAAGAAGGGGGAACAAGAACAGCAGGAAGAAAACAAAGAGGAACAGAAAGAAGAGGAGTAGGGAAAAGAAGAAGAGGATGAACAGGAAGGAGAAAAAGAACAGGAAGAAGAAAAAGAAGAGGAAGGGGAGGAAGGAAAATAAAAAGAGGAAGAACAAGAATAAGAAGAAATGGAACAGGAATAAGAAGAGGAAGGGGAAGAAAAGGAAAAAGATGAAGAACAAGAAGAAGAAACGGAAGAGGAAAATGATGACGAAGAGAAAGGAAAAGAAGAGGATAAAGGAAAAAGAGGAACAGGAGGGAAAAGAAGAAGAGAAAGAACAGGAAGAAGAAAAGGAAGCGAAATAAAAGGAATAGCAAGAAGATGAAGGAATAGCAAGAAGATGAAGGAAAGAAAGAAGAGAAAGAAAAAAGAGGAAAAAGCGGAAGGGGAAGAACAGCAAGTAGAGGAAGAGGGAAAAGACGAAAAAGAGGAAGGGGATGAAGAACAGCAAGAAGAAAAAGAGCAGGAAGAGGGAAAAGAAGAGGATTAACAGTAAGAAGGTGCAGATGAAGAAGACGAAGAAGAGGAAGGGGAAAATGAAGAAAACGAAGAAGAGGAAGGGGAACAAGAACAGCAGGAAGAAAACGAAAAAAAAGATGAACAGGAAGAAGAGGAAGGAGAAAAAGAACAGGAAGAAGAAAAAGAAGAGGAAGGGGAGAAAGGAAAATAAGAAGAGGAAGAACAGGAATAAGAAGAGAAAAAGGAAGAGTAGTAAGAATAAACGGAAGATGAAAAACAGGAAGAAGAAACGGAAAGAGGAGAAGATAAAGAAGAGAAAGGGAAAGAAGAGAATGAAGAAAGAAAGAAGAAGAATAGGAGAGAAAATAAGAAGCGAAAGAACGGTAAGAAGAAAAGGAAGCGAAAGAAAAGGAAGAAGATGAAGAAAAGAAAGGAGAAGAGAAAGAAGAAAAAAAAAGAAAGGGAAGAAGAAAAAGGAGAAGGGGAAGAAGAACAGCAAAAAGAAAAAAAAAGAAGAGAAAAAAGAAGAAGAGGATGAACAGGAAGAAGAGGAAGATAAGAAAGACGAAGAAGAGGAAGGGAAAGAAGAACAGCAAGAAGAAAAAGGGGGAAGCGGGAAAAGAAGAAGAGAATGAACAAGAAAAGAGGAAGGGGAAGAACAGCAAGAAGAAAAAGAAAGGGAAGAAGATAAAAAGGTGGAAGAGGGAAAAGAAGAAGAGGATGAACAGAAAAAGAGAAAGATGAAGAAGACAAAGAGAAAGGGGAAGAAGAACAGCAAGAAGAAAAAGAAGGGGAAGAAGAGAAAGAGGAGGAAAAGGGAAAAGAAGAAGAGGATAAACAGGAAGAAGAAGAAGAGGATAAACAGGAAGAAGAAGAGGATGAATAGGAAGAAGACTAAAATGAAGAAAGCGAATAAGAGGAAGGGGAAAAAACCAGCTTTAAGAAAAAGGAGAGGAAGAAGAGAAAGGAGAGGAAGAAGAGAAAGGAGAGGAAGAAGAGAAAAAAGAGGAGGAAAAAGAAGAAGGCGAAACTGAAGAAGAGGAAGGAGAAAAAAACAGGAACAAAAATAAGAGGAAGAAGAAGAAGGAAAAGAAGAGAAAGAACAGGAAGCAGAAAAGGAAGAGAAAGAGCAGGAAGAATAAAAGGAAGAAGATGAAAAACAGGAAGAAGAAACGGAAGGGGAAGAAGATGAAGAAAGGGAAAGAAGAAAGTGTAGTAAAAAAGAAGAGAAAAAGGAAGGAAAAGAAGAAGAGAACAGGAAGAAGAAAAGGAAGCGACATAAAAGGAATGGGAAGAAGATAAGTAAAGAAAGAAGAAGAGAAAGAAGAAAAATAAGAAGATCAGCAACAAGAAAGAGGAGGAAGGGGGAAAAGACGAAGAGGAGAAAAGGGATGAAGAACAGCAAGAAGAAAAAGAGAAGGAAGAGGGAAAAGAAGAAAAGAAAGATGAAGACGAATAAAAGGAAGAAGAACAGGAAGAAGAAAAAGAGGAAGAAGAGAAAGAGGAGGACAAAGGAAAAGAAGAAGAGGATGAACAGAAAGAAGAGGACCATGAAGAAGACCAAGAAGAAGAAGGGTAAGAAGAACGGCAAGAAGAAAAAGAAAAGAAAGAAGAAAAAGAGGGGGACGAGAGAAAAGAAGAGGATGAACGGGAGGAAGAGGAAGCTGAAGAAGAGGGAGGAGAAAAATAACAGAAAGAAGAAAAAGAAGAGGAAGAAGGAAAAGAAAAAGAGGAAGAACAGGAATACGAAAAGGAAGAGGGGGAGGAGGGAAAAGAAGAGGATGAACGGGAGGAAGAGGAAGCTGAAGAAGAGGAAGGAGAAAAAGAACAGGAAGAAGAAAAAGAAGAGGAAGAAGGAAAAGAAAAAGAGGAAGAACAGGAATACGAAAAGGAAGAGGGAGAGCAAGAAGAATAAAAGGAAGATGAAGAGCAGTAAGAATAAAAGGAAGAAGATAAAGAGCAGCAGTAAGAATAAAGGGAAGAAGATGAAGAGCAGGAAGAATAAAAGGAAGAAGATGAAGAGCAGGAAGAATCAAAGGAAGAAGATAAAGAGCAGGAAAAATAAAGAGAAGAAGATGAATAACAGGAAGAAGAAACGGAAGGGGAAGAAGATGAAGAAAGGGAAAGAAAAAAGTGTAGTAAAAAAAGAAGAGAAAAAGGAAGGAAAAGAAGAAGAGAAAGAACAGGAAGAAGAAAAGGAAGCGACATACAAGGAATGGGAAGAAGATGAAGTAAAGAAAGAAGAAGAGAAAGAAGAAAAATAAGAAGAAGGAAACGAACAGCAAAAAGAAAAAGAGGAGGAAGAGGGAAAAGACGAAGAAGAGGAAATGGATGAAGAACAGCAAGAAGAAAAAAGAGGAAGAGGGAAAAGAAGAAAAGGAAGATGAAGACGAAGAAGAGGAAGAAGAACAGCAAGAAGAAAAAGATGGGGAAGAAGAGAAAGAGGAGGAAAAGGGAAAAGAAGAAGGGGATGAAAAGGAAGGAGAGGAAGATGAAGAAGACGAAAAAGAAAAAGGGCAAGAAGAACGGCAAGAAGAAAAAGAAAAGAAAGAAGAAAAAGAGGGGGAGGAGGTAAAAGAAGAAGGGGATAAACGGGAGGAGGAGGAAGCTGAAGAAGAGGAAGGAGAAAAAGAACAGAAGGAAGAAAAAGAAGAGGAAGAAGGAAAAAAAGAGGAAGAACAGGAATACGAAAAGAAGAGCAAGAAAAATAAAAGGAAGAAGATGAAGAGCAGGAAGAATAAAAGGAAGAAGATAAAGAACAGGAAGAATAAAAGAAAGAAGATGAAGAGCAGGAGGAATAAAAGGGAGAAGATAAAGAGCAGGAAGAATAAACGGAAGAAGATGAAGAGCAGGAGGAATAAAAGGAAGAAGATAAAGAGCAGGAAGAATAAAAGGAAGAAGATAAAGAGCAGGAAGAATGAAGGGAAGAAGATAAAGAGCAGGAAGAATTAAAGGAAGAAGATGAAAAGCAGGAAGAATAAAAGGAAGAATATGAAGAGCAGGAAGAATCAAAGGAAGAAGATAAAGAGCAGGAAAAATAAAGAGAAGAAGATAAAGAGCAGGAAGAATAAAAGGAAGAAGATGAATAAAAAGAAGATGAGGAACAGAAAGAAGAAACGGAAGGGGAAGATGAAAAAGAGAAAGGGAAAGAAGAGGATGAAGAAAAAAGAAGAAGAGAAAGAGGAGGCAACAGAAGAAGAGAAAGAACAGGAAGCGAAAGAAAATGAAGGGGAAGAAGATAATGGAAAGAAAGGAGAAGAACAGGAGAAAGAAGAAAAAGAAGAAGAGTAAGAATAAAAAGAAGAGGAAACAGAAGAAGAGTAGGAATAATAAGAGGAGGAAAAAGAAAAAAATAGGAAGAAGAAAAGTGAAGAAACAGGAGGAGGGAAAAGAAGAAAAAGAAAAATAAGAGAAGGAAGAAAATGACGAACAGAAAGAAGAGGCAGAGAAACAAGACAGAGGATAACAAAGAAAACAATAAGAAAAAGAAGAAGAAGAAACAGAAATTATAAAACAGCGAAATTTGGTGCCTTTAAAAATCAAACTCATTTTTGAATTACTGTAGAAATTTGGATTTTCGTCAAAATTTCGACTTAATCAGTACTACCACTTTCGACTTTAAATTTGGAGTTATTCCATATTATTTTTTTATTTCAATATTTCGTTGACTAAAATCGAAATTTCGGGAACCAAGCTTCAAATTTTTGAGACTAAATTCGAAATATTCCAGTTTAGATTTCAAATTTTGGGAAAAAGATGATAATTTCGCGCTTTAAATTTAGAGATTAAAGTCGAAAGTTTCAGAAAAAAAAGTAACTTTAAAAGGAAAATCGAAAACTTTGTTAGGGTGGAATCGAAAACTTTTTTAGGGTGAAATCGAAATTTTTTTAGAAGGGTTTAGTGATCTTTGGTAGGGAGAAAACTTATGGTTTTCGTCACCATCACACTAATCCTCGTTACCAACATGCTCTAATGTTAACAGTATTATGTGACTCTGTTTCTAAAACTTTTAAAATGAAAATTTTGAATTGAAGTCGAAAATCCAGGACAAAAATCCAAGAAAAAGTTTAGATTCTCTTTAGAATTGACCTACAGATTAGGAGATTCAAACGGAAGTTTTGAAGTTAAAATTTCGAGATTAATATTCGAGATGTGGGGATTAAATCAGTCTTGGGGTTATTTTAAAACAGCATCTAAACTGCATTGTTGTAAGGGTAAAATGTGGGCTCCAGGTATAGACAACTTGTCACTTCAACTGTCTACAAGTAAGACCATCGTAAGCCCCAAGGTCACCCTTTCAATATTTACCTACTACAGGTACTTTCTTAAGAACTTTCGACTTAGATATTTGGACCAGTTTTTTTTACATGAATTAAGCATTTCGGCATATTCTGGGCTTTATTATTTTAGCCCGAAATTAAACCAAGCATTATTTACATTTACGATAAAACGAAATGTTCATTTGAAGAAATTTTTAATTTACGAAATTTACGTGAAACTCTGTCAAGGTCAGAGGAGCGTTATCGAAAATGACGTTCCTGAAGAAAAAATGCTTTTTGAGAAGTTCCGTTGTAAAAGGAACCTGTTTCAGATTAAGAATTTCAAGTTTTACTTTTGTCTAATAATTCACGTGTGTTGTTTTGACCGATTGATTTGGCGAATCGAAATTTTCACAAACGATATACCAGACCACCATATAAATCGTTCTCAATAATAATCGATCTTGTCGATTAATTGACTCGCTGAATCAAAAATGTTTTAAAATTCGATGTCCAAAAGATCGACTTTTCCAACTAACGTCGTCCAGTTTCTAATATTAAAAAGACAGACGAATTTGTAAACAAGAGTAACTGTTTGGTTTTACGACAGTGACTTTGCTAAAAATGGTAAAATGAGTTGATTTGAAGATATTTAAATGGATTTTTTAAGCTTGTGTACCCTAACCTAATTTTTCGATGAACGAGAAAACAAGACTAAAAAAGCGAGTGTCCGAATAACGTACGAACTGGCCTAATATTTTCCAGATTCATAAACGCGCCATTGAAAAGAAAACAGGAAAAGATATCTAAACAAATAATTAGGAAGCCAAGGCGATATTAAATAAACACTTTTTTTAAACGACACGTTACATTAACCAGATATTTGCAAATTATTCTGCAATGTAAAAATAGCAACGTTATAAAATTTCCCTATACCTTCACTAGCTGACTTGCAATCGCTCATTAACCGTTACGGTATTCTAGCAATTTAGAAATATAATTTCATGACGAAATAACGTGTAAACGTACTTGGCATACAAAGTGGCAATATTTTAATTATTAAACCACGAAATAATACAAAAGAAACCACTAGTTTGAAATCAAACTTACTGACTAAGAATATAAAAGATAAAATTATTTACTCACCAATAAGTTTAAATAAATACAGCGTAAACTTTATACAATGAAAGGTATATAACCTAAAAATCCACACTTTAGGATTTATTCCTAAATTAATACACTTGAACGAATTCTATCCAAACTTGCGACGTACTCTCGACATACACAACACTAGCATTTTAATTTTTTAAGTAAAAAATCATCGAATTCTTGGAATATTACCCGAAATTATAACGTACTATTGACTCCGCGACCTACCAAGAAGCGCTTCTCTACCGGGAGTGAGCCACGTTCGCTGTTGCTCGATGGAGTGACAGGCGCTTTTTCACCTTTCCGCCCAACCTAAACTGTCGAATTTTACCAATCTCGGGGAGGCTAACTTTCGTCAATTCGAAATCGCAACTACTACTTTTAACCACATTCGGCGAGGTGACAAGTTGAAATTTTTGACACAATTTTGAAGTGTCGTCCGCTGGAAAACGAACTTCCATTCGCAGCATGTGGACCTCGCTGATTGGCGGATAATGGCAAGGGAATTGGCGCTAAATTTAAGCGTCAGAATTGTTGACGTATCTTACCGAAGGGCCGAAAATTGGATGTTTGTGGAAAAATTGGAAATTAAAATATTCGTTTGTATGTTCAATTGGGAATGTTGCACTTATTTAATTTGGTTTTTTCAGAGTTTGGCCGTTGATTAAATAAACGGTATGTCTGTATTCAACCAGAGAGAATAGGTTTCTCTATGGTGCCAAAAATTTTATTCAGTGAACTCTCATAGAATTCAATGATTTTATTTAAGATTATATCACAGAACATATAAAGGAGAAACTGTTGATTAATTGTATTCAATCAACGGAGAAACCACTGATATAATATTGCACGCCACCTACAATTAATAAAACTGATGAAACGTCAAAGTCTGTCTGTCGACTGATCTTTTGTCCGGGTTAATCTCTAAAACGACTAAATCGATTTTAATAAAACTTTTACTAAAACGTAGAGTATTTCTAAGGGTACCTTTTAGACTATTCTTGTTTCAATAAAACTCTACCGTTCACTTCTAATAAGTCAATTATGTTAACAATTTTATTTGACATTCTAACACAGAACATATAAAAGAGAAACCAATCCATAATGTTTATAATATTGGGCGTCACCTATAATTATTAAAATTGAAACGTCAACGTGTCTATCTGTCTGTCGACTGATCTTTTGTCCGGGCTAATCTGGGAAACTGCTAAACCAATTTTAATGAAACTTTTACCAAAATGTAGAGTATTTTTAAGGGTACCTTTTAGACTATTTTTGTTTCAATAAAACTGTACCTTTCACTTCTAATAAGTCAATTATTTTAACAATTTTATTTGACATTATAACACAGAACATATAAAAGAGAAACCAATCCGTCATGTTTGTAATATTGCGCGTCACCTACGATTAATAAAATTGGAAAGTCAACGTGTCTATCTGTCTGTCGACTGATCTTTTGTCCGGGATAATCTGGGAAACTGCTAAATCAATTTTAATGAAACTTTTACCAAAATATAGAGTATTTTTAGAGGTACCTTTTAGACTATTTTTGTTTTAATAAAACCCTACCTTTTACTTCTGATAAGTCAACTGAGCTAACTAACCTAACTGAGCTAAATTTGAGATTATAACACAGAACATATAAAAGAGAAACCAATCCACAATGTTTATAGCTGATCTGATATTGCGCGCCACCTACAATGAATAAAATTGAAATGTCAACGTGTCTATCTGTCTGTCGTCTGATCTTTTGTCCGGGCTAATGTCGGAAACCGCTAAATCGATTTTAATAAAACTTTTACTAAAACGTAGCGTATTTTTAGGGGTATGTTTTGGACTATTTTTGTTTCAATAAAACCTAACCATTTACTTTAAGAACTCGGCTGTGTTAACAATTTTATTTGAGGTTATAATATAAAAGATCTAAAATAAAACCAGTCCGCAATGTTTATAGTTCCATCAAAAAAAGTCTTTCTGTTAATTTTAATTATTCACTTAAATCCGCAGGTAATGGCTAGTTTTTTTTATAAAGCCTACATTTTCACTTTTTTTTAAGTGAATATATGAAAAGGTTAAATTTTTCAAAAAAGTTGAAATATTTAAGCTTTCACTTTCAAAAACCAGGGGTTAATTTAGAGAAAATCGATTGTTCAAAGGGTTAATAGAAATTTTCAGAAAAAATTTTGATTATTTTTCTCAAAATGTTGACTTTTTCATGATAAAAGTCAACAACAAGTCAACAAGTTTAAATAAAACAAATAAATAAACCGAATTTTTAAAAACAAAGTGATATTTATAAACATCGAAATTTTAAGAAAGTCGAAATTTTGAAGTCAAAAATTTTAAAAAAGTCAAATCACCCAAACATCGAATATCTCTCCGAAGATGATAGCTTGGCTATCGAAACGCGTTAGAGCAACCTCTGTTGTGTTTTTTAATCTTTCTTGATTTCAGGGAACAAGATTTGTATTTCAATCCAAAAAAAATTTAAATTTTTAACAAAGGTGGAAATTACAAAAATGAAGTGGACATTTTGAAACAAATGAAGTGGGCATTTTGAAAAAAATGGTGAGAATTTTTAAAGGTGTTAGAAATTCCTAAAAAAGACAAAATATTTAAAGTCGAAATTTTCTAAAAACGAAATAATTTTTCGTCAAATAAAGTCCAAATTTAAAAAAGTCAAAATTTATAGAGAAATAATGACTTTCCAAAATAAAGGCGAAGTTTAAGAGTCGTAATTTCCAAAAAAAAAAAAATTAGGCAACAAAAATGTTCGAAGAAAAAATGGAAATCTTCAAAAACGAATAAAAAGTTAGGATTTTCAATAATTGAAAATTTCATTAAAATGACAAGATTTTGACTAGTCGAAATTTAAAAAAGCTTCCAAGAGAAATTGAATTCGTTAAAAATTGTCGAAAATTCTAAGAAAAATCAACCTTTCCGAGAGATTTCGAAAAAAGAGTACAATCTCGTCGTCGTAATTTCCAAAAAATAAAATTAGGCAACAAAAATGTTTGAAGAAAAAAATGGAAATCTTCAAAAACGAATTAAAAGTTAGGATTTTCAATATTTGAAAATTTCATTAAATGACAAGATCTTGACGAGTCGAAATTTAAAAAAGCTTCCAAGTGAAATTGAATTCGTTAAAAATTGTCGAAAATTCTAGGAAAAATCAACATTTGCGAGAGATTTCGAAAAAAGAGTACAATCTCGTCGTCGTAATTTCCAAAAAATAAAATTAGGCAACAAAAATGTTTGAAGAAAAAAATGGAAATCTTCAAAAACGAATAAAAAGTTAGGATTTTCAATAATTGAAAATTTCATTAAAATGACAAGATTTTGACGAGTCGAAATTTAAAAAAGCTTCCAAGACAAATTGAATTCGTTAAAAACTGTCGAAAATTCTAGGAAAAATCAGCATTTGCGAGAGATTTCGAAAAAAGAGTTCAATCTCGTGGTCGTAATTTCCCAAAAAAAATTAGGCAACAAAAATTTTTGAAGAAAAAATCGAAATC
This sequence comes from Dastarcus helophoroides, assembly GCA_028583605.1. Taxonomy (NCBI): domain Eukaryota; kingdom Metazoa; phylum Arthropoda; class Insecta; order Coleoptera; family Bothrideridae; genus Dastarcus; species Dastarcus helophoroides. The sequence continues at coordinate 1,007,793 of CM053325.1, forward strand.
TTCAAAAGCGTTGGGATTTTCAGTAATTGAAAATTTCATTAAATGACAAGATTTTGACGAGTCGAAATTTAAAAAAGCTTCCAAGTGAAATTGAATTCGTTAAAAATTGTCGAAAATTCTAGGAAAAATCAACATTTGCGAGAGATTTCGAAAAAAGAGTACAATCTCGTCGTCGTAATTTCCAAAAAATAAAATTAGGCAACAAAAATGTTTGAAGAAATAAATGGAAATCTTCAAAAACGAATAAAAAGTTAGGATTTTCAATAATTGAAAATTTCATTAAAATGACAAGATTTTGACGAGTCGAAATTTAAAAAAACTTCCAAGTGAAATTGAATTCGTTAAAAATTGTCGAAAATTCTAGGAAAAATCAACATTTGCGAGAGATTTCGAAAAAAGAGTACAATCTCGTCGTCGTAATTTCCAAAACATAAAATTAGGCAACAAAAATGTTTGAAGAAAAAAATGGAAATCTTCAAAAACGAATAAAAAGTTAGGATTTTCAATAATTGAAAATTTCATTAAATGACAAGATTTTGACGAGTCGAAATTTAAAAAAGCTTCCAAGTAAAATTGAATTCGTTAAAAATTGTCGAAAATTCTAGGAAAAATCAACCTTTCCGAGAGATTTCGAAAAAAGAGTACAATTTATTAAAAAATCACAATTCTGAAAAGAGTCGATTGTTTTAATTGAGAAAATCGCATATTTCTAAAAAAGCAAGATCAAATTTACAGAAGTCGAAATCGACGAAATCTCAAAAAAAAAGTATTGTAACGAAATGTAAATTGTAGAATTTAGTACGTAAGAGAAGTTTCTAGAAAGATCTGATAAGGGTAAAGCGGCCACGATAACCAAGCAAACGGCAGATAAGCGTTACAGAAATTTCGGCAAACGATAAGCCTTATCTGCGAGATTTTTCTAGAAGCTGGAAGCCAAAACTATATAAGGCAGTCGCCTTTCCCTCGAATTTTTTAGAGTCAGTCAGTCAGTCAGTGTAATTAGTGAGTTAGTAGTTAGAAGTCAATAAGTGAGTTATAATTCAGTTGCAATGTTGCAGTATTCCAAGTTTAATTTATAAATAAAATGGGAATTATTCAATTCAAGTGTTAATCAATTCGAATCAATAGCCCGCAACATCAAAATTTTCAATCAAACTGGAGAGTTCGAATCCAGATTTTAAAAAAAGGTCGATATATTGGCCAAACATTTTGAAAACAGTTACACTTAAAAAAAACAAAATTTTGAAAAAAGTCGAATTTTTAAATAGCCAAATTTTCAAAAATATCGAAATTTACAAATGGTCGAATTTTCAAAAAGGCCAAATTATTATAAGTACGAAAAAATAAACAAATTTGACATTTGACTTCTTCAAAAAGTTTGTAACTTGAAATAAATTGGAAAACGTGGAAATATTTAAAACGAGTCCAAGTTTTCAATAAAGTTAACACTTTCAGAAAAAGTAAAACTTGTGGAAAAATAAATCAAAACACCCCCCCCCCCCCTCCCGAACGAAATGCCTGCCTTCAATGTACGACAGTAGTAGAAGTACGAAAATTTCGATATTTATTATTTAGATTCAGACTTAAAATTGAAGATTTCGATTTTCTTTTCTTCGGGATAATTTTGGTGGAACGGACTGGTCCTTGATGGTCATCTTCAAAAATTGGAATACAAATCTTGTCCCCTGAAACCAAGAAAGATTAAAAAACAGAACAAAGGTTGCTCTCACGCGTTTCCATAGCCAAGCTATTCAGCGAGATCTCTCTGAAGATGATAGCTTGGATATCGAAACGCGTTAGTATTTTTTAATCTCTTTTGGTTTCAGGCGACAAGGTTTGTGTTTCAATTTTTGTAGATAACCATCAAGGACCAGTCCGTTCTACCAAAATTATCGAAATCCCGAAGAAATGAAAATCGAAATCTTCAAAAAAAGTCTGAATCTGAATAATAAATATTGTAATTTTCGTACTTCTACTACTGTCGTAAGTTGAAGGCAGGCATTTCGTTCGGGAGGGAGGGGTGGAAGGGGTGCTTTGATGTCACATAAATTTCTCGCCTCAAAAACCAAAGAAGAATGATACAAAATGTAAAGAAAAACTTGAATTAATAAACTAATAAACGCCTTTCTTTTTTCTGTTCAAGCGGACATTTTTTCTTTTGCCTAGTTTCCAACCTTAACTTTAAAATTTAAACCATTCAATCGAAACTCGAGTTCGAGTCTCAACATTTAAATCTTTCAAATTTTATGTATTTCGACATCAATTTCCATATTTTTTTTAGAATTACCCAGATTTTTCTCGACATACTTTAAAAATGAATGTTCAACTTTTCGAAGCAGCATGAAATTTCAAATCGAAGAGCAAGTTAGAAAAATTCGATATTGAAGCTGAAATGTTTCATAAAAGTCTGCGTCTCAAAGGAAAATCGATAATTCGAAAGTGGAAATCCCGAAAATTCGATAATTTTGGTGAAAGGGACTGGTCCTTGGTTATCTTCAAAAATTGAAATACAGAACTTGTCCCCTGAAGACGAGAAAAATTAAAAAACACAACAGAGAGCAACCTTTGTTGTGTTTTTTAATCTTTCTTGGTTTCAGGGGACAAGTTTTGCATTTCAATTTCTTGAATTTATCCCCTGAAGACGAGAAAAATTAAAAAACACAACAGAGAGCAACCTTTGTTGTGTTTTTTAATCTTTCTTGGTTTCAGGGGACAAGTTTTGCATTTCAATTTCAATAAAAGTTTCCATTTTCGTTTATAATTTCGAATTTTGTCGAAACGTTGGTTTCATTTTAGAAAGAAGTAAGGTGGAACCTGAAAGTTTTCAAGGAAAGTGGAAATTTGGGAAAAAATTAAAATAATGAAAAGAGGAGTACAGGATATACTTCTTCCGGGATTGGACCGTGTCAAAGAACTACTAAAAGTGTTTTGAGTAAAAATCAACATTTCCGAGAGATTTCGACAAAAGAGTACAATCTCGTCGTCGTAATTTCCAAAAAAAAAATTAGGCAACAAAAATGTTTGAAGAAAAAATCGAAATCTTCAAAAATCAAAGAACAATGATACAAAATGTAAAGAGAAACTTGAATTATTAAATTAATAAACGTCTTTCTTTTTTCTGTTCAAGCGGATTTTTTTTCTTTTGCCTGGTTTCCAACCTTAACTTTAAAATTTAAACCATTATATCGAAACTCGAGTTCGAGGTCTCAACATTTAAATCTTTCAAATTTTATGTATTTCGACATCTCGACAATTTCCATATTTTAGAATTTGGAAAAATTAAAATAATGAAAAGAGGAGTACAGGATATACTTCTTCCGGGATTGGACCGCGTCAAAGAACTACTAAAAGTGTTTTAGTAGTTCTTTGACACGGTCCAATCCCGGAAGAAGTATATCCTGTACTGACTCTGGCCGTGGAAGCCTTCGTTATCAATGAAAAGAGGATTTTAAAAAACAAAATCGGGAAGCTTTGAAGCTAAAGTCAAACTTTTTTATGATAACGAAGGCTGGAGGATGAAGAAGCCTCGTACGGTTATGGGCGAAACGTCGAAGACTTTTAGTAGTTGAAACTTTTTTGTTTTTTTCATTTTATTTAACATTTCTTTGGCCAGTTTGGAAATATTTAAATTTTTATTGTTTGTTGACAATTTTTTAAACAGTTTTTGAAACTGGGCCGAAGAAATGTTAAATAAAATGAAAAAAACATAATATTTCCGATCAATAAGGGTCTACCAAACTTTTTTCATTTAAAATTTAAAAAATTGGGTTTAAACCAAAATATTGGGAAAACAAAAACCGAAAGTTTTTCGATGGGGAAAATTTTTCGTGTTTAAACTCGAAATCTCCAAAAATCAGAAATTTTGTGACTAGGATTAAAATTTAAAACAAATTGTAAAGTGATGTTATTTTCACTATGTTTTATTGGCTTTTTCTTTACCAATTACTCCTTCCCCAATTCTAGATTTTGAATAACTTTCTGTTAAGGATTAAGAATTTCTTATTGATTACCCCAAACAATTAGTTATTTAATTTTATATTGTTTAAATCTTTAAGTATTTTTCAGTAACTGAAATACAAATATTATGTTTTTTTTCAATTTGTTTAACATTTCTTCGGCCCAGTTTGGAAATATTTAAATTTTTATGGTTTGTTGACAAATGTTAAAAAAAAAATGTTAAATGTTAAACAAATTGAAAAAAAATTGTCAACAAACCATAAAAATTTAAATATTTTCAAACTGGGCCGAAGAAATGTTAAACAAATTGAAAAAAAAAACATAATATTTCCGGTCAATAAGGGTCTACCATGAAGAACAAATATTATATCTTATCATCTGTAATCTTACCATCTCAAGATGATAGCTTGACTATCGAAACGCCTTAGAGCATCTTATATCTCATCATCTTATCATCTGTAATCTCATCATCTCAAGGTGATAACTTGGCTATCGAAACGCGTTAGAGCAACCTTTGTTCATGTTGTTGCGTGCAAAATGCACTTCGCCCAAAAATATAAGTAATTCAAAAATTGAAATGCTCTAGAACAACCAAATTTCGACTTTTTTCTCAACATTTTCATTTTTTCTTGAAATTTCGACCTTAATCCCGGAATTTCCGAAGAAATTTTTAATTTTTCTAATAAAAATTGCATCTAATTTCGAGAAAAAAGTCGAACTTTCGAGTTTAAAGCCGTAGTAAAGTAGTATTTTAAAACTGAAAATTTCGATTTCAATCTCTTTTTTTTTCCGAAATTTTGACTTTTTTCTCCCAATTTCGACTTTTTTCTTAAAATTTTCCTTTTTTTCTCGAAATTTCGACTTAAGTCCCGGAATTTCCGAAAAAAATTTTAATTTTTCTATTAAAAATTGCATCTAGTTTCGAGAAAAAAAGTCGAACTTTCGAATTTAAAGTCGTAGTAAAGTAGTATTTTAATAAAAGGAAACTTCTCAAAATTTCGAATTTCTCCTCAAAATTTCGAATGTCTGCTCAAATTTTCGACATTAATCGCGAAAATTCAAGTTTAAACAGGAAGTTTTTTCGAAGTGGGAGCTTAAAATTTTTAGGAAAACTTAAATGCTTAAATCTCAAGTCAAAGTTGGGAGAAAACATTTAATATTTTTTCCAAATTAAATTTGATTCATTTTGAAATCCAATAAATTAAATGTTTTATCAAATTTCGATTTTTTTTATATTTAAATTTTAGACTTTAAATAAAGTATTTTGTTATTAATGACAAAACGCCCAATTTTAGAGTTTAAAAATGCTTTAACTTCGTATTAGGTAAAAAAATGTTTACATTTCTGGAGTAACACAAAAATTAATAAAACAAAGTTCAAGTTTTAATTCAAAAGAATTTCAAGTTTTCAGATCGTATAAATTTGAACATTCTCTGAAAAATTTCCCAAATTTAGCATTTTTTTTCGAGATTTCCTATTAAGACTGACATTAAAAAAAACAAACAAATTTTAAAATCGGATCCGAAATTTTGAGAAAATAAAGACGAATTTCTAAAGTCTCGGGTTATTCATTAAAAAAAAAAAGATTATACTAGATGTTGCAGAGCTGATAAAGCATGGTAAAATACAGGGTGCCGCAATTGAATTGTCAACTAATCAAAATGGTAAATTATTTCTATTTAAAAAATTGAAACACAAATCTTGTCCTCTGAGACCAAGAAAGCTATCATCTTCAGAGAGAAACTCGAAACGCGTTAGAGCAACCTTTGTTGTGTTTTTTAATCTTTCTTGGTTTCGGGAACAAGATTTGTATTTCAATTCTTGAAGATAACCAAAGATCAGTCAGTTCTACCAAAAATAGTTTACAGTGTTGAGTCTCAAACAATGATTGATAAAAAAATTGATAAAAGATACAATCGCTGCTTGAGGAAATCTACAAGGTTGTCAATTCTTAACAGAGGGTTACTGAAATACAAATCTTGTCCCCTGAAACCAAGAAAGATTAAAAAACACAACAGAGGTTAGAGGTTACTGGCTAACGCGTTTCGATAGCCAAGCTATCATCTTCAAAGAGAAACTCGAAACGCGTTAGAGCAACCTTTGTTGTATTTTTTAATCTTTCTTGGTTTCGAAGGACAAGATCTGTATTTCAATTCTTGAAGATAACCAAAGATCAGTCCGTTCCACCAAAAATAGTTCTCAGTGTTGAGTCTCAAACAATGATTGATAAAAAAATTGATAAAAGATACAATTGCTGCTTGAGGAAATCTATAAGATTGTCAATTCTCAACAGAAGGTTACTGAAATACAAATCTTGTCCCCTGAAACCAAGAAAGATTAAAAAACACAACAGAGGTTAGAGGTTACTCTAACGCTTTTCGATAGCCAAGCTATCACCTTCAAAGAGAAACTCGAAACGCGTTAGAGCAACCTTTGTTGTGTTTTTTAATATTTCTTGGTTTCGAGGGACAAGATCTGTATTTCAATTCTTGAAGATAACCAAAGATCAGTCCGTTCCACCAAAAATAGTTCTCAATGTTGAGTCACAAACAACGATTGATAAAAAAGTTGATAAAAGATACAATCGCTGCTTGAGGAAATCTATAAGATTGTCAATTCTCAACAAAGGGTTACTGAAATACAAATCTTGTCCCCTGAAACCAAGAAAGATTAAAAAACACAACAGAGGTTAGAGGTTACTGGCTAACGCGTTTCGATAGCCAAGCTATCATCTTCAGAGAGATACTCGAAACGCGTTAGAGCAACCTTTGTTGTGTTTTTTAATATTTCTTGGTTTCGACGGACAAGATCTGTATTTCAATTCTTGAAGATAACCAAAGATCAGTCCGTTCCACCAAAAATAGTTCTCAATGTTGAGTCACAAACAACGATTGATAAAAAAGTTGATAAAAGATACAATCGCTGTTTGAGGAAATCTATAAGATTGTCAATTCTCAACAGAGGGTTACTGAAATACAAATCTTGTCCCCTGAAACCAAGAAAGATTAAAAAACACAACAGAGGTTAGAGGTTACTGGCTAACGCGTTTCGATAGCCAAGCTATCATCTTCAAAGAGAAACTCGAAACGCGTTAGAGCAACCTTTGTTGTGTTTTTTAATCTTTTTTGGTTTCGAGGGACAAGATCTGTATTTCAATTCTTGAAGATAACCAAAGATTAGTCCGTTCCACCAAAAATAGTTCTCAATGTTGAGTCACAAACAACGATTGATAAAAAAGTTGATAAAAGATACAATCGCTGCTTAAGGAAATCTATAAGAGATTGCCAATTTTTAACAGAGGGTTACTGAAATACAAATCTTGTCCCCTGAAACCAAGAAAGATTAAAAAACACAACAGAGGTTACTGGCTAACGCGTTTCGATAACCAAGCTATCATCTTCAAAGAGAAACTCTAAACGCGTTAGAGCAACCTTTGTTGTGTTTTTTAATCTTTTTTTGGTTTCAGGGGACAAGATTTGTATTTTAATTTTTGAAGATAACCAAAGATCAGTCTGTTCCACCAAAAATAGTTCTCAGCGTTGAGTCACAAACAATGATTGATAAAAAAGTTGATAAAAGATACAATCGCTGCTTGAGGAAATCTATAAGATTGTTAATTCTTAACAGAGATTCTTAACGGACTGGTCCTTGGTTATCTTTGAAAGTTGAAATACAAATCTTGTTCCTTGAAACCAAGAAAGATTAAAAAACACAACAGAGGTTGCTCTAACTCGTTTCGATAGCCAAGCTATCATCTTCAGAGAGAAACTCGAAACGCGTTAGAGCAACCTTTGTTATGTTTTTTAATCTTTTTTGGTTTCAGGGGACAAGATTTGTATTTCAATTCTTGAAGATAACCAAAGATCAGTCCGTTAGACCAAAAATAGTTCTCAGTGTTGAGTCTCAAACAATGATTGATAAAAAAGTTGATAAAAGATACAATCGCTGCTTGAGGAAATCTATAAGATTGTTAATTCTTAACAGAGATTCTTAACGGACTGGTCTTTGGTTATCTTCGAAAGTTGAATTACAAATCTTGTTTCCTGAAACCAAGAAAGATTAAAAAACACAACAGAGGTTGCTCTAACGCGTTTCGATAGCCAAGCTATCATCTTCAGAGAGATACTCGACCTCTTTGATTCGTATTTGACCAGAGAAGATGAAAATGATGATTAATATAAAGAAGAAAATGACTAAATCTCAAATTCTGACACATAAAATCGTTTTAGGAAAAATGAGTGAACTACAAAAATTCGAATTTCGAAAAACTTCGAAATGGAACAAAAGTTTTAAAATTTGTCAGTTTCACTTCAAACCCTGGTTATATGGTTATACTCTTCGAACTTAGGCTTTAAACGTTAATAAAGTTGATATTTCTTTGTAAAAATAAAATATACAAACAAAATCAAAGCTTTTGGTTTAAAATGATTTTGGGAAAGTCAGTTTTATATTGTCTCGGTTTTGGTGACATTAATTTTAACCACTTATTCAGAAATTTTAACAAATACAGGAATCGAAAAAATCGGCGTTTTCAAAAAGGAGTTCAACAATAAAAGATTTTTCTTCTATTGCGAAATCAAATGAATAAAACTTTCAAGTTGTTTTTTTTTATGGAACGAACTGATCCTTGGTTATCTTTAATTATCTTTAACGCTCTTTTTAAATGTGAATTATACATTGAAACACAAATCCTGTCCCCTGAAACCAAGAATGACTAAACAAACACGACAAAGGTTGCTCTAACGCGTTTATCGTCTTCAGAAAGAGTAGCTCCCTGAAGATGATAGCTTGGCTATCGAAACGCGTTAGCCAGTAACCTGTGTTGTGTTTTTTAATCTTTCTTGGTTTCAGGGGACAAGATTTGTATTTCAATTTTTGAAGATAATCAAGGACCTAAAATATTTCTCAGTGTTGAGTCACAAACAGATCCAACGCAATCGCTGCTTGAAGCAATCTATAAGAGTTTGCCAATTCTTAACAGAAGGTTACTGAACATTTAGAATTGTGAAAGGAATAACTGACGAAGAAGATACTAATTTGTTTTTGGTCAAAAATTTCCTAGCTAGTTACTGTGCATATTTTATCCAATACTAAGTGTCACTCCCAAAAAAAAAACGTGGAACACTATCCCAGGCAATTCCTCATTGGATTTCGATTTTTTTACGAAAAATAGCCAGTCAGGAATAGAGAGAGGGTGAAAAGGAGAAATATTATTAAAAAAAGCACTCCATAAATTCTCCAGAAGTACCATTAGAGAGAAATTGGTTTATTTTCTAACCGGGAACTAATCTTTAGTTCTTCTTGGAGAAATAAAGGGAAAAGGAAGAAGATGAAAGAAAAACCAATACATTAACTCCAAAAAAATTGAATTAGGATAGTAATCTACTGAGTTGTTGAGTTATTGAGTTACTCAATTGTTCTGATTATAAATTTAAAGCAAATTCGCACCCTATTACGTAAAGTTGGACAACGTAACAGATTTAAAAATCGAATATCAGAGAATTCGCTTGCGAATTGCGCTAATTCCATTTCGGATGTTTGATTTGATTTGTCGAAATGAATCACTCAGTCGAGCGTTTGGTTCACGTAAATATTTCTTTACCCTTTTACTAAAGTTCGGTCATGTTTACATCATCTGTCCTAGCGGACGATTTGTGTGTTTTCCAACTCCCATCTCTTCATTAAACCGAGTTAAAGTTGACATTTTTGGTTGGCATGTTTATATATATTCGCGAGGACACGTGATGTCAGTAAATTTAAGGTATATAGTGAGCGTTAGAGTGCGTCATTAGTGAAAAAAAAATCGTTTTATTTTAGATCTGGCGAATGAGCTTTAGAGCTCGGGACGAGTGCCAACCCACTAGCTAACAATTTTAGCACGCACATCTAATTATTTTGGCAAAGAGGCGACGCTACCGCCGAATTGGCGGATAACTTAAAAATATAATCATTTGACAATTCGCGAAAACCAACGCATATTCTAAAAAAGAGTTCGTATTATGTAACGCTCGCGAAAATTTCAATTTTTCGCATTTTATCCAAAAAAATGAAATCGGACGCATCGTCATTTAGATGTTACAAGCCACAAGCAACACTTTATTCCTTACGGTGATAACACCAGTTTTATGGCACTTCTCGTGTGTGTCGAGTATTATCCTGTGATCTGGTCACTAACACTGTGTCACTAACTTACCGACTGTATCACAAAAGTGGTCCCAGCAATTCACTCGCTGACAGTTCGATACAAAAAAAACTACACACACACACACAGCGGTTTTAGGCCCCCATGAACAACTGGCGGCGTAGGAACTGAGCTACTGAACGAACGGGCGACGGTGTTTGAGCGTCGGATCTTTTATAAGCTCGGTTCCTACCTGTTGGGGACTGCCGGCCGTGGGCACTGTGCCAATCTGGGCTTTCTGGTCTCCCTTAGTGCCCTGGTCCACGCGAACAATCGCATTTCGCGTTTCGACTTTCATAATTTTAAAATATTTTAAATAGAGCGTCGAGAGACCAGAGATTCCCACCGTTTTATTTCGGGATGATACGGCGTGCAGCTTGGATGCAACGCAATGCACTCTCGCTCGCCAATCGACAACTCGAACGTGACCAAAGGACCAATTTCGTTTTAGAAATCGCCAAAGATTTGGATCTTTAGACACAAAGCAGCTTTGATCATAATTCGGTTTATTCCATCTATTTTGCATCTTCAACTGAACCGGATCCTTTTTAAATTTAAAGGACTGACTTGGAAAGTATTCGAAGATACAATTGCGTCACAAGTATGTTTCTTGTTCAATGTTCAATAAAAATGATAAATTTTTGTCAATTTGGATAGTATATCCAAATTGACAAAAATACTTTTACGCAGAAGAAATTAAACTTTGATATTTTGTCATCATATAAAAAAGTTGGGGTTAAATTTACCCCCAATCAGGTGATTGGGGGTAAATTGGTAGGTATATGTTCTTACACTCCTGACTGAAATTGTGGAGCATCTCCGTCGCCTATTTTTAGGCATAAAAATGTACCCAAAACTCCCTGATTCCAATCAAATCAATTTGAAACTGTTTTCGAAATCACTTCTTCAAAACTGCTACAGCTCCTTTCAACTTCAAACTGCTCTATCTGGCAAATCGCTGATGATAGATGTCTCAAAATTTAGGTGATCATACTCCATTATATTGTTTATAAGTATGCAGAACGCTTTGCATGGTCTTTTTGAGAGAAAAAAGTTTTACGTCCTGGAGTTTAAACCGAACAATTTATTCCTTAAAAAATTGAAATACAGAACTTGTCCCTTGAAGCCAAGAAAGAAAAGACACAACAAAGGTTGCTCTAACGCGTTTCGACAGCCAAGCTATCATCTTCAGAGAGATATCTTCCTGAAGCTATGTTCGGGTAAATTGTTTGGTGAAACGTACTGGTCCTTGATTATCTTCAAAAATTGAAATACAGAACTTGTCCCCTGAAACCAAGAAAGATTAAAAAACACAACAAACGTTACTCTAACGCGTTTCTATAGCCAAGCTGTCATCGTCAGAGAGATACTCAGTATCTTTTGAAAATAACCAAGGACTAGTCCGTTCCACCAAATTAATTCCTTGATATTTGGCTGAATAATCGTAAAAGACGATTGTTAAAGAGCTCCAGCATTTGAATGTAAATAAATTTCTTGTGCATCGTAACATAAAAAGACACATCATTGCGAAACGTTATGCTGGTGATCGAAAAACGACAGCAACATCTGCACAGTTGCAGTTCAAAAAGTTATGACAGAAAATTGGCTACTGATCTAAAAATTTGTCTAAATTGCACATACGAGTGTAGGTCAGATGTTGAGCCTGGCTGCATGTAAAAGCTGGGATATATAATGCTCACTGAGACTCGAACATACTTGTGGATGGGGATTAAAGTCGAAATTTCGAGCAAAAATGAAAATTTTGAGAAAAAAGTCGAAATTGGGAGAAAAAAGTCGGAATTTGGAAAGAAAAGTCGGAATTTGGAAAAAAAAAGTCGAAATTTCGAAAAAAAAGTCAAAATTTCGAAAAAAAATTCGAAATTCCGAGATTGAAATCGAAATTTTGAGTTTTAAATCGAAATTTCGAGATTAATGTCGACATTACGAGAAAAAAATTATAATGTCGAGTAAACAGTCAAAATTTGGAGGTTAAAGTCGAAATTTCGAAAAGAGATTCGAAATTTTGAGAAGTTTTCTATTATTAAAATACTACTTTACTACGACTTTAAACTCAAAAGTTCGACTTTTTTCTCGAAATTAGATGCAATTTATATTAGAAAAATTAAAAATTTCTTCGGAAATTCCGGGATTAAAGTCGAAATTTCGAGAAGAAATTCGAAATTTTGAGAAATTTCCTATTATTAAAATACTACTTAATACGACTTTAAACTGGAAAGTTCGACTTTTCTTCTCGAAGTGAGATGCAATTTATATTAGAAAAATTAAAAATTTCTTCGGAAATTCCAGGACTAAAGTCGAAATTTCGAGAATAAAATGAAAATTTTGAGAAAAAAGTCGAAATTGGGAGAAAAGAGTCGGAATTTGGAAAAAAAAGTCGGAATTTGGAAAAAAAAAGTCAAAATTTCGAAAAAAAAATCGAAATTCCGAGATTGAAATCGAAATTTTGAGTTTTAAATCGAAATTTCGAGATTAATGTCCACATTACAAGAAAAAAATTATAATGTCGAGTAAACAGTCAAAATTTGGAGGTTAAAGTCGAAATTTCGAGAAGAAATTCGAAATTTTGAGAAGTTTTCTATTATTAAAATACTACTTTACTACGACTTTAAACTCGAAAGTTCGACTTTTTTCTCGAAATTAGATGCAATTTTTATTAGAAAAATTAAAAATTTCTTCGGAAATTCCGGGATTAAAGTCGACATTTCGAGAAAAAAATGAAAATTTTCTCAAAATTTTGTCGAAATTTGGAGAAAAAAGTCCAACATCGGGAGAAAAAAGTCGGAATTTGGAAAAAAAAGTCGAAATTTGGAAAAAAAAGAGTCGAAATTTAGAAAAAAAAGTCGAAATTCCGAGATTGAAATCGAAATTTTGAGTTTTAAGTCGAAATTTCGAGATTAATGTCGACATTACAAGAAAAAAATTATAATGTCGAGTAAACAGTTAAAATTTGGAGGTTAAAGTCGAAATTTCGAGAAGAAATTCGAAATTTTGAGAAATTTCCTATTATTAAATACTACTTTACTACGACTTTAAACTGGAAAGTTCGACTTTTTTTCTCGAAATTAGATGCAATTTTTATTAGAAAAATTAATCATTTCTTCGGAAATTCCGGGATTAAAGTCGAAATTTCGAGAAAAAAATGAAAATTTTCTCAAAATTTTGTCGAAATTTGGAGAAAAAAGTCCAACATCGGGAGAAAAAAGTCGGAATTTGGAAAAAAAAGTCGGAATTTGGAAAAAAAGTCGAAATTTCGAAAAAAAAGTCGAAATTCCGAGATTGAAATCCAAATTTCGAGTTTTAAGTCGTAATTTCGAGATTAATGTCGACCTTACAAGAAAAAAATTATAATGTCGAGTAAACACTTAAAATTTGGAGGTTAAGTCGAAATTTCGAGACGAAATTCGAAATTTTAAGAAGTTTTCTATTATTAAAATACTATTTGTTTTTTAATGTTCCAGTTTTTCTAGAAATTCTTAGTATAAAGCGTTTCTTTCACTAAAATTTAGGTGTTAGTATCTCTCTGAAGATGACAGCTTGGCTGTCGAAACGCGTTAGAGCAACGCTTGTTATATTTTTTAATCTTTCTTGGTTCCAGGGAACAAATTCTGTATTTCAATTCTAAAATTTCAACTTAAAAACTCGAGTTCTAGAAATTTTGTCTGGGTTTTCAAAATGTCTCCTAATGCGAAGTTGAAGCTTGAAATTTTTAAACTCTGAAATTAAACTTTTTGTTAGTAATAACAACAGACTTTAATTATACAACAAATACAAACGAAGTCTAAAATTTGAGTATAAAAAAAAATTGAAATTTGGTAAAACGTCGAATTTATTGATTATTCTTAAAAATTTCAAATTTAATCAAGAAAAAATATTAGACTTTTTCTCGAATCTTCGACTTTAGATTTAAGCATTTGTTTTTCTAAAAATGTTAAGTCTCAATTGATTTAAAAGTCGGTACTTCGAGAAAACTTCGAATTTAAAATGAAATTTTCGCGATCAATGTCGAATTTTTTGGTGGAACGGACTGGTTCTTGGTTATCTTCAAAAATTGAAATACAGAACTTGTCCCCTGAAACCAAGAAAGATTAAAAAACTCGACAAACTTTGCTTTAACGTGTTTTGACAGCCAAACTGTCATCTTCAATGTCGAAAAGAAAACTAGTAATTTTAATAATAAAAAACTCAAAATTTCGAGCGCCTGCTAAAATTTTCGCGATTAATGCGATTAAGCAGAAGCTCTAAATGTTGAGTTTTTTATTATTAAAATTACTAGTTTTTTTTTAATGTTCGAGTTTCTTTAAATGTTTGAGTTTCTTTAAATGTTCGAATTTCTTTAAATGTTCGAGTTTCTTTAAATGTTTGAGTTTCTTTAAATGTTCGAGTTTCTTTAAATGTTCCAGTTTCTTCTGAAAACGTTTTGTTTAAACCGACAATATTCAATATTTTTTTGACTAAAACTTCAACATAAAATCTCGAAATGTACTTTTGTTCAGAAATTTTGTTTAGTTTTTTCAATAGTTCTTAAAGTTTTGAAGTTTTTTTCGAAATTTCCAAATTAAAATCAAATCATATCAATTTTTTTCCCAAAACTTTATTTTTAAATTTATTTCTGTAGACACTTTAATGTTCTGCTTTTTGTTTTCTCAAAACTTTAAATTTAAATTTTAAATTCCAATAAAAAAATATTATAAGTTTCGAGTTTTTTTTAAATTTTCAACTTTTTTTGTAAGTTTTTAGTTTAAACTTGAATAGTATAATATCGATGCTGCGCGTGTAAAAGGAGTTAAAAAATTGAAATACAAATTTTGTCCCCTGAAATCAAGAAAGATTAAAAAACACAACAAAGGTTGTTCTAACGCGTTGCTTGGCTATCGAAACGCGTTAGAGCAACCTTTGTTGCGTTTTTTAATCTTTGTTGGTTTCAGCCCACGTAACAAAGCCATGGATATGGTTTTATTATGAATATATATCTAATATTTATTTACGAATGGATATTAATGGTATATCCGAAGTATATCCATATCCATGGCTTTGCTACGTGGGCTGAATTCAACAAAGATTAAAAAAACAAAACTTCTAGAAGAAGAAGAAGCACCTCGAGTTTTTAAGTGGAAATTTTAGAATTAAAATACAGAACTTGTCTCCTGAAACCAAAAAAGACTAAAAAACACAATACATGTTGCTCTAACGCGTTTCGATAGCCAAGCTATCATCTTGAGATGATAAAATTAAAAATTCACATGATAAGATGCAAGATTTATTTTTCAATTACTAAAAAATACTAAAAGAGGGGACGAAATTTCCATTTTTGAAGATAACCAAGGACCAGACCATTCCACCAAAAAAAAAGAGAATTAACTCAAATTTTCGTGAAAATGAGTTCCAAGTCGTTTTCGTATTACCTTTGAAAGTTACTGTCGTTGTGTAAAGGAAGTCATTTGGAGTCTATGTGTCTATCTCATTGTGCTGGTTGTCTTAAGTCAAAAATCTAAGTCCGAGGTCATGTGCAAACTGAGCTGTCATTTGCTGCAATTATATCTATTTTCAACATAACCCCTTTTACCCGCGCAGCAGCGGTATATTCTTTATATTTCTTCTATTATATTTTTAAAAAATACTTTAAACAGTCCTATATTTAAAAATTTAGAAAACATGTTTTCTTTCAAGAGAGACCATGAAAGTTTGGCAGCCGCTTTACGTCTTTCAGGCAAATATAATGATGTAGTTACAGTTATTGTTTTAACTGACTAGAAGAAAAGAACGATTAAATCTTTTCACAATTTCCGCCTATTTATAATTCCATTGAATGCTTCAAAGTGGCTTAAAAATAAATCGATTTTCTTTGAAGTATATATAAAAATTCATTCGCTATCAGCTTCATTTTGATGTAAGAACATAATTCTCGATGGCCCCACTATCTTTATTATATTCCTGTGGTCTATAATTATTTTATTTTGCTTAGAACTTGCTCTTAGTCATAACTGGGGTTAAGCTGAATCCAAATTTGGTTACATTACAAATTTGATATTTTGATTTACGGAGAAACGATTGAAATAAAATGAAATATTTATTCACTTTGAAACCTTTAATGTTTTAAGTTTTAGTAAAAGGTCATTATTTTGAAAGGTCAAATTTCCCATTAGAAAATCAATTTGTAAGAGAAAAGTCAGATTTTGAAAATAAAGTTAGATTTCGGTGGAGCGGACTGGTCCTTGGTTATCTTCAGAAATCTTGTCCCCTGAAACCAAGATAAGATTAAAAAACGCAACAAAGGTTGCTACTAATATCTTGGCTATCGAAACACGTTAGAGCAACCTTTGTTGTGTTTTTTAATCTTTCTTGATTTCAGGGGACAATACTCGTATTTCAATTTTTGAAGCTAACCAAGAACCAGTCCGTTCCACCGAAATCTAACTTTATTTCCAAAACCTGACTTTTTTCTCACAAATTGATTTTATAAGGGCAATTTTCAAGGAGCAAGATTTGTATTTCAGGTTTTAATAAAGATAGAAATTTTGAAAAATAAACGAATTTCGATAGATTGCAATTTCTAAAAGGGGCCAATTAAAAATTAAGGCGAAATTGTAAAAATAACCTCTAAATTACCAAAGAAAACCTACAAAAATTGAAATATAGAACTTGTCCCCTTGTCAGGGGATAAGTTCTGTATTTCAATTTTTGAAGGTAACAAGGACCAGTCCGTTCCACCAAAAGAAAACCTAATTCTAGAAGAAGGCGAAATTTCTCAGATTAAGTTAAACTAAAAACGATCGTATTTTGGAGATTAAATCACACAGAATTGAGGAAAAAGTCGAATTTTCGATAAAAAGACGAAATTCGAAAAGAAGTCGAAATTTGTTGTTGTTTTAATTGTTAATGAAATATAAATTCATTAGAAATATAACATTTTTTTAGAAACAATCTAAATTTCCAAAAAAACCTAACTAAACTGAAAAAACATTGAATTTTAGGAATGAAATCACACATAATTTATAAAAAAGTCGATTTCGAGGAAAGAGTTGAACTTTGCAGAATTTTGTTAGAAACAATCTTGGAAGAAAGGTCAAAGTTTTGAAAATTTAAAAAAGCAAAACGAAATTTTCAGGAATTAAGATACAAAAGCTTCGAATTTCAGAAATGGGGGAATTTCTAGAGAAATAAAAACTTTGAAAAAGATAGGGATGCTGAAAGAAAAGTTGAAATTTCAAAGCACAAAAAAAATTTCAAGAAAGAGTTGAATTTTAAAAAATGTCTAAGAGGATGCAGCATTTTTTTTAAATGTCGACTTTTGAGAATAAAGTTAAAATTGAAAAAAAAATTAAGAAACTAAAATTTCAAAAATATGAATTTTGACATAAAAATAGACTAGAACGGGGTGCGCATATTTGGTCATCCCGAAATTTTGACTTTTTCCCTAAAATTTCGAATTTAATTTCGAAATTTCGACTTTAAACTCGAAAGTTCGACTTTTTTCTCGGAATTAGATGCAAGTCTTATTAGAAAAATTAAAAGCTTCTTCGGGAATTTTGTGATTAAAGTCGAAATTTCGAGAAAAATATGGAAAAAAAACGACATTTCGAGAAAAAAAGTCGAAATTTGGGAAAAAAGTCGAAATTTCAAGAAAAAAGCCGAAATTTCGAAATATTTCGAGAAAAAAGTCGAAATTTGAGAAAAAGAGTCGAAATTTCATGAAAAAAAGGCGAAATTTGAGAAAAAAAGGCGAAATTTGAGAAAAAGAGTCGAAATTTTGAGATTAAGGTCAAAATTTCGAGAAAAAAGTCGAAATTCGAGATAAAGAAGTCTAAATCTTGAGAAAAAAAGTCGAAATTATGAGTTTAAAGTCAAAATTTGAAAAAAAATTTGGAAATTTCGATATTAAGGGCAAAATTTTGAAAAAAACGTCGATATTTGAGAAAAAGAGTCGAAACTTCATGAAAAAAAATCGAAATTCGAGAAAAGAGTAGAAATTTTATGAAAAAAAGTCGAAATTTTGAGTGTAAAGTGGAAATTTCGAGAAAAATATGAAAAAAAAACGAAATTTCGATAAGAAAGGTCGAAATTTGAGAAAAACGTCGAAATTTCGAGAAAAAAGTCGAAATTTTGAAATATTTCGAGGGAAAAGTCGAAATTTGAGAAAAGAGTAGAAATTTCAAAAAAAAAATTCGAAATTTCGAGAAAAAAAAGTCGAACTTTGCGAAAAAAGTCGAAATTTAGAGATTAAGGTCGAAATTTTGAGAAAAAAAGTCGAAATTTAAGAAAAACGTAAGTCGAAATTTCGGGAAAAAAAGTCGAAATTTAAGTAAAACGTAAGTCGAAATTTCGAGAATAAAAGTCGAAATTTGAGAAAAAGAGTCGATATTTCATGAAAAAAAGTCGAAATTTTGAGTTTAAAGTGGAAGTTTAAAGAAAAATATGAAAAAAAACGAAATTTCGATAAAAACGTCGAAATTTCGAGAAAAAGGTCGAATTTTGCGAAAAAGAGTCGAAATTTCATGAAAAAAAGAAGAAATTCGGGAAAAAGGGTCCAAATTGCGAGGAAAAAGTCGAATTTTGAAAAAAAAAGCCGAAATTTCATGAAAAAAGTCGAAATTCGAGAAAAAGAGTCCAAATTTCGAGAAAAAAGTCGAAATTTGAGAAAAAGAGTCGAAATTTCATGAAGGAAAGACGAAATTCGAGCAAAAGAGTCGAAATTTGAGAAAAAGAGTCGAAATTTCATGAAAAAAAGTCTAAATTCGAGAAAAAGAATCGAAATTTCATAAAAAAAGTCGAAATTTTGAGTTTAAAGTGGAAATTTAGACAAAAATATGGAAAAAACGAAATTTCGATAAAAAAGGTCAAAATTGGAGAAAAACGTCGAAATTACGAGAGGAAAAAAGTGGAAATTTCGAAATATTTCGAGAAAAAAGTCGAAATTTGAGAAAACAGTAGAAATTTCAAGAAAACTTTCGAAATTTCGAGACAAAAAGTCGAACTTTGCGAAAAAAGTCGAAATTTCGAGATTAAAGTCAAATTTGGAAAGCGAAATTGAGAAAAGAGTCGAAATTTCAGAAAAATCGAAATTTTGAAATAAATTCGACAAATTTCGTTCGATAAAAAGTCGAAATTTGAAAAAACGTCGAAATTTCGAGAGAAAAAGTCGAAATTTGAGAAAAATAGAGAAATTTCAAGAAAAATTCGAAATTTCGAGAAAAAAGTATCGAAAATGTTTCGAGATTAAAGTCGGAAAATTTCGAGAAAAAAGTCGAAATTTGAGAAAAATCAAGACGAATTTCGATAAAAAAAGTCAATTTTGAGTTAAGTGGAAATTTCGACAAAAATATGGAAACACAAAAAATGATCGAAATTTGGAAAAAAACGATCGAATTTCGAAAAAAGTCGAAATTTGAGAAAAGTCGAATTTAGAAAGTGAAATTTCGAGAAAAAGTCGAATTTCGAGAAAAAAAGTCGAATTTGCGAAAAAAGGTCGAAATTTCGAGAAATATAAAGTCGAAATTTTGAATTTCGAAAAAAAAGTCGAAATTTCGAGAAAAAATTCGAAATTTGAGAATTAAAAAGCGAAATTTCATGAAAAAAGTCGAATTTTGACGTTTAGGAAGTTAGAAAATTTTCGACAAATATTGGAATAAATCAAAATTTCGAAAAAAAAGTCGAAATTTGAGAAAAAGTCGAAATTTCGAAAAAAAGTCGAAATTTGCGAAAACATGTGGATTTAAGAAATACATTTTTCGAAATTTCGAAACAAAAATTCGACTTTTTCAAAATTTCGATTACAATTTCGAGATAATCTCGAAATTTCGGGAAAAGAATCGAATTTTCGCAAAAGTTCGACTTTTTTGCTCGAAATTTCGAATTTTTTCTTTAAATATTTAAATAAAAAAGTTGATATTTGAAAAAAAAGTTGAACATTGAGAAAAAAAACGAAATTTTCAGAAAAAAGTCGCAATTTGAGAAGAACATTGAAATTTCGAGAAAAAGGTCGAAATTTGGGAAAAAAGTCGAAATTTCGTGATTAGGATCGAAATTTTGAGAAAAAATTGGAGAAGAATGTCAAAATGTCGAGAAAAAAGTCGAAATTTCAAAAAAAAAGTCGAAATTTGAGAAAAACTTGAAATTTCGAGAAAAAAGTTGAAATTTCGGCTTTAAAATCGAAAAAAGTCGAACTTTCCAGAAAAAAGTCGAAACTTCAAGAAAAAAGTCGAAATTTGAGAAAAAAGCCGAAATTTCGAAATATTTCGAAAAAAAAGTCGAAATTTGAGAAGAGTCGAAATTTCGAGAAAACAGACGCAATTTCGAGAAATAAAAAATCGAAATTTTGAAAAAAAAGTCGAAATTTGGAAAAAAGTCGAAATTTCGAAAAAAAAAAAGGTCGAAATTCCGAGATTGAAATCGAAATTTCGAGTTTAAAGTCGAAATTTCTAGTTAATGTCGAAATTTTAAGAAAAAAATTATAATGTCGAGTTAACAGTAAAAATTTGGAGGTTAAAGTCGAAATTTCGAGAGAAAAAATCGAAATTTCGAGATTAATGAAAGAAAGAAAGAAGACGAAATTTTGGTAGTTAAAAATAGCAATTATTGAACGCACCCTAATACCAAATATCAAGATTGTTGGGAAAGGGGAGTGGTGGGACGCAACTGTCATTTGTTTAATTTAACCAGAGAGTATAGAAATGTCGACTTATTCTCGAAATTTCGAGAAAAAATTCGATACCAAAATCAAAATCCCGAGATTAAAGTTGAAATTTCGAAATCCGTAGTTTTCAAGATTAAAGTCGAAACTTCGAGAAAACAAGTCGATATTTCGATTTTTTTTCGATATTTTGACTGTTTTTCTCGAGATTTCGAATTTAATCTCTAGTCTTTGAGATTAAAGTAGAAATTTCGAGAAAAAAAGTTGAAATTTGAGAAAACAGTTAAAATTTCGTGTTTGAGGTCGAAATTTCGAGAAAAAAAGTCGAAATTTAAGAAAATCGTAAATGGAAATTTCGAGAAAAAGGTCGAAATTCAAGAAAAACGTCGAAATTTCGAGAAAAACGTCGAAGATCCGTGATTAAGATCGAAATTTCGAGAAAAAAATTTGAATTTGAAAAAAAAGTCGAAATTTCGAAATATTTCGAAAAAAAAAAGTCAAAATTTGAGAAGAGTCGAAATTTCGAGAAAACAGACGCAATTTCGAGAAATAAAAAATCGAAATTTTGGGAAAAAAGTCGAAATTTGGAAAAAAGTCGAAGTTTCGAAAAAAAGGTCGAAATTCCGAGATTGAAATCAAAATTTCGAGTTTAAAGTCGAAATTTCCAGATTAATGTCGAAATTTCAAAAAAAAAATTATAATGTCGAGTTAATGTCGACATTACGAGAAAAAAATTATAATGTCGAGTAAACAGTCAAAATTTGGAGGTTAAAGTCGAAATTTCGAGAAAAAAAATCGAAATTTCGAGATTAATGTCGAAATTTCAGGAAAGAAATGAAAATGTCGAGTTAACAGTCAAAATTTCGAGATTAAAGTCGAAATTTCTATTTTTCTCTCTGAAGATGACAGCTTGGCTGTCGAAACGCGTTAGAGCAACCTTTGTTGTGTTTTTTAATTTTTCTTGGTTTCAGGGGACAAGTTCTGTGTTTCAATTTTCGAAATTTCTAGTTAATGTCGAAATTTCAAAAAAAAAATTATAATGTCAAGTTAACACTCAAAATTTGGAGGTTAAAGTCGAAATTTCGAGAAAAAAATCGAAATTTCGAGATTAATGTAGAAATTTCAGGGAAAAAAAAACGAAAATGTCGAATTGACAGTCAAAATTTCGAGATTAAAGTCGAAATTTCGAAAAAAGAGTCGAAATTTCCAGAAAGTTGAAGTTTCTAAAAAAAAAACTTTTTTAATCGATGTCCTTTCTACGCCTTCGTACTTAAACGTTATGATGGGACATAAAATTTAATTTTTATTCGTCCAGATTTCTCAAATGTGTGACGAACATCTTCCTTTAGTTTATATATTCGGTTTAATGTAATTATTGGCATACAATCTGGCCTTTTACATTTATTTCCATCATAAGGTCGTGCTTGAGAATATAACGCCTACCATCAAGCCGCCAGCTAGCCGTAAATCGGTAAAATTAGATCGGGCACGGAGCTTCATAAATTTCATAATTTAGAGTGCAATTTTGCCCGTTAAAACGATTCTCCGCTTTACGATTGTTGAGGATAAATATTGTGAGATTTAATATGCAATAAACTTTGTGAGAAAACCAAACATATCGACGAATTATAGACGGAGTGACAGATCTGATTGATGGCAGAGAAGCTGGCCCATACATCGCTTTTTTACTTTGACTATAATTTTAGTTAGTTTTTTTAGCCGTAGATGCTTTATGTTTGGGGGAATGCTTTTTGAAGTTCTGTTTGTGTTATTTTATGATCAAACTTATCGGTTACAATTTGGTTTTTTTTTTCGATATATTGAAGTTTGTACGCAGGAAAATTATTGTTTTTTTGTTTTGAAAAGGCAAGGAGAGTTTAGAGCTCTTCAGCAGACAGCAAGTAATAGCTGATTGAGTTGTAGTAAAACTTCATGTTACTAGAAGTAGTTCAAAGCGTGCGACATCTAAAAAAAACGACTTGTAAAAGTAGAGATCTGATAAATTGGATTTATATTGAACATTCTTAAAAGTTGAAAAACAAAAATATCCCTTCCATCAAGGGCGCGTAACAAGACACCAAAAAGCTAAAATTGTCAAATATCTGACACCGTTGACCTGACATGAAGTAAACTGGAAAATTACATCACGTCGTAAAGCGTCATTTTCAAAGAAAATCGCCAAAGCGTCGAATATTCGCTAAAAATACCTAGTTGTTCGGTGAGAGCGTGTTGCATGTTCTTTTATTGTGGCGCGCAAACATTTGGCAAAGGTGAAAAAGGAGTTATCTCCAATTTTAAGATCGATCGTTTACTAGTCAAGCGAGAAAATTTGAAGGCACCGTCGACATGATGGATCGTTAAATTAGTACAAATGACGTCGGTTAAGTACGCGAGACAAAGTCCGACATTCCATTGTAAAAATATATTTTGGACTCTTATTTTAATATTTTAGAAAAGCAATCGCCAACGTTTATTATACATATAATAATATCAGACTAACAGTTACCCGCGACTTCGTCAACGAACTAAAATGCAACTGAATGGTAGTTTCTAAATAATTTTTCATCTAAATGAAATATAAAATAAATTTTAGTTCAAATTGTAATGCGGTAACGTAATATTACTGAAATCGATAATACAGTTGCCTACTTTTATGGTAATAGTTCGAGAACCTAAAAAGAGAATTGCTGTCAAAATAAGAGCACAGAGTCGACACCAGCGTTGCCATACGTACGGTAATTACCGTATAAGTGCGGTAACTCTGACAAAAGTACGGTGTACGGTCCAAATACCAATACCGCACTAAAAAATAGGATAATTTACATCCTACTATTTAATAATAATAAGTTTGTTCAATATTTTTTACGCACAGTTCCACAATTTACAACCAAGTAAAAAAATTGCGCCGTGCCATCTCGTGATAAGTAGAAACATTGCAGTTTAATTTTGCAAGTTTTTTCTTGGATTTTAAACACTAATTTATTTATTTATTTACTCGTTCCAACAGACTTAAGTCTATAGTGGAAAAATACCTACATACTTAAAAATATAGCATGATAAAAATAAGAACCTAATAATTTAACTGGTATTACATAAAAAAAGAAAATGTATAACAAATAAAGAATCCTAATAAATAAAAATAACAGAAATAAAAATAAAATAAAAGGAATCCAATAATTTGGTGTACAGAATTAATATTAATTTATTGAATAACAATACTACGTAACTCTAAGTAACTGTCTTTTTATACGCGGACAACTTAAATTGTCAAGAAATATATCTATGTTTTGCGGAAGGCTATTAGACAAGCGAATGCATCGAAACAATGGGCTGTTATAATGGTGCAAAGTGGATGGGATAATATGAGAAAATGCCATGGGATAGCGTGTGTTAGGTCGCGGAACATGAAAGTCAATTTGTCGCAACAAATCCTCGGACCTTATTTTACCAGTAACAATTTTTTGAAAAAGTATTAAGCAGTGCATATTTCTGCGGCTGGTTAAAGGTACTTCATTGACCATATTTAGCAGCCACCAATAATCACAGTTCCGCTCTGGATAATTTCCATACATATTTAAGAAATACATATTTTGCAAATTTCCTATTAATTCCTTCCAGCAGATTGTTGTAATTTTCATAGTAAGGACTCCAGACCTGACAACAGTACTCGAGTTTAGACCTTACTAGCGAATAATATAATGTTTTTATACAGTGAATGCTTGTGAAGCCTCTCGTGTTTCTAAATACAAAACCTAATACTTTTGTGGCTTGCCTCCAAACTTGTAAAATATGAGGTATAAATGTGAGCTGCGCATCCATAATAACTCCCAAATCAGTCATTTGGGTGCATCTGTCAATAACTTGGCCCTCGATCAAATAATGACAATTTATAGGATTCTGAATCCTGGAGAAGGTTAATATTTTACATTTCTTTTTATTGAGTGCCAGTCCATTACAGTCACACCAACTTTGCAGAGAATCCAAATCATCTTGCAAAATAGAGCAATCATTTACGTTCGTTATTATTTTAGCAATTTTTAGGTCATCCGCGTATATAAAAGTTCTACATTTTAAACCTACAACTACATCATTAAAGAAGATATTAAACAATAATGGACCAAGGTTGGAACCTTGTCCTACTCCGCTGGTTGGAAAGTAAGGGTTAGATCTAAATCCACCGTATGACACAATTTGTTGTTTATTGGTTATAGTCGATTTTATTAAATTAACTAACGAGCTACTTAAACCAAATAGACGCAATTTCTTTAACAGTATACAATGATGAACTTTATCGAATGCTTTCGACAAATCTGTGTATATCGCATCAACTTGTAATCGCTTATCAAGAGCATTCGATACATATTGCGTAAATTCCATTAAGTTTGTAGTAGTCGATTTGCCGATTACGAATCCATGTTGTTCTGCTGTTAAATTAGAAAGACTTGGATGATTTAATGCATCATATATAACACACTCAAAAAGTTTAGCGACATTCGACATCAATGCCACTGGTCTATAATTTTTTATATCCGCTCTATCGCCAGATTTGTGTATGGGTATGATGTATAAAGTTTTCCATTGGGTGGGAACCAAACAAGAATTTAAAATTAGATTAAAAATATGTTTCAATGGTAAGATCAGGAAATTGATGCAATCGACAATCAAAAAAGCCGGTAAATCATCGGTCCCAGTAACATTATTAGGTTTAATACGTTTAACAGCTTTTAAGATATCTACTTCACATATTGTATTCAAGCTTAGATTAAGATTGTTAGCTATCTCGACATCAACATTGAGAGATGGACAGCAATTTTGCAGACAGTACTCACACCGGATTGTACCAAGATCGACACACCCACTATCACACGAATGATTGGGTCCTTGCGCAAAGGTTGAAGAAAAATAATCCGCAAAACCATTAACGATGTCTTGCTCAGCTGTCAGTATCCTATCATCATAAAACATGAGTCCAGGCATGGTAGCGCCTTTCCTTTTTTGGTTAATGAATGACCAGAATTTTTTGGGATGAGCCTGTAAAGTATTTTCAGAATTCTGGATAAACTGCTGAAATTCGATTCGACATTCATATTTAATTTCTCTTCTTAATTGCTTCAATAAATTAAGGTGGTATAGAGATTTCGATTTTCTGTAAATATTCCAGTGTTTATTCTTATTATGGATTTTCTGAATTATGCTTTTGGTGAACCAAACTGGATAATTTTTCTGACGACCTTTTTTCGAACATAACGGTACGTGCTGCACGAATATATCATGTAATTTGTTAAAAAACTGATCGCTTGCAATTTGAGGATCAGATATATCTAAAATTGATGTCCAGTTTATATTCGCTATAAAGGTTAAACTGGAAATTACGAGATTAAAGTGGAAATTTCCTACTTTATTCTCCAAATTTCGACTTTTTTTTGTGGAACGGACTGGTCCTTGGTTATCTTCAACAATTGATAGACAAATCTTGTCCCTTGAAACCAAGAAAGATTAAAAAACACAACAAAGGTTGCTCTAACGCGTTTCGACAGCCAAGCTGTTATCTTCAGAGAGAAACTGAGTTTCATTAAAAAAGGGCATTAATTTAGAAATATATATTTGGAAATATGAAGTTTAAACTGGAAATTACAAGATTATAGTGGAAATTTCTACTTTATTCTCCAAATTTCGACTTTTTTTGAGAAAATTTCATACGTAAAGTCGAAATTTCGGCTTAGATTTCGAAATTTCAACTTTTTTTCGAGATAAATCGAAATTTCTGACTCTATCGTTAGGTTAGGCAGATACCAGTGGCGCCCCACCAACCCTTAGAATATAAGAATATATTCTAAGCACCAACCCCTTTACGATTTAATATTGACACTAAACCGTAGGGTGCGTTCAGTAATTTCAATTTTTTTTCGACTTTTTTCTTGACATTTCAAGATTAAAGTAGAATTTTCGAGAAAAAGGTCGAAATTTCGAGTCCAAAGTCGACATTTTACAAAAAGCGTAGAAAGGATATTGATTAAAAAAAGATATATTTAGAAATTTTGACATTTTAGAAAAGCGTAGAAAGGACATTGATTTAAAAAAATTATTTTTAGAAATTTCGACTTCTTTCTCGAAATTTCGACTTCTTTCTCGAAATTTCGACTTCTGTCTCGAAATTTCGACTTTTTTCTCAAATTCCAATTTTTTTCTCGAAATTTCGATCTTAATCACGGATTTTCGACGTTTTTCTCGAAATTTCGACGTTTTTCCTGAATTTCGACCTTTTTCTCGAAAGTTCGATTTACGATTTTCTTAAATTTCGCCTTTTTTTCTCGAAATTTCGACCTCAAACACGAAATTTCAACTGTTTTCTCAAATTTCAACTTTTTTTCTCGAAATTTCGATCTTAATCGCGGATTTTCGACGTTTTTCTCGAAATTTCGACGTTTTTCTTGAATTTCGACCTTTTTCTCGAAATTTCGATGTACGATTTTCTTAAATTTCGACTTTATTTTCTCGAAATTTCGACCTCAAACACGAAATTTTAATTGTTTTCTCAAATTTCAACTTTTTTTCTCGAAATTTCGATCTTAATCACGGATTTTCGACGTTTTTCTCGAAATTTCGACGTTTTTCTTGAATTTCGACCTTTTTCTCGAAATTTCGATTTACGATTTTCTTAAATTTCGACTTTTTTCCTCGAAATTTCGACCTCAAACACGAAATTTTAACTGTTTTCTCAAATTTCAACTTTTTTTCTCGAAATTTCGATCTTAATTACGGATTTTCGACGTTTTTCTCGAAATTTCTACGTTTTTCTTGAATTTCGACCTTTTTCTCGAAATTTCGATTTACGATTTTCTTAAATTTCGCCTTTTTTTCTCGAAATTTCGTCCTCAAGCACGAAATTTTAACTGTTTTCTCAAATTTCAACTTTTTTTCTCGAAATTTCGACTTTAATCTTAAAGACTAGAGATTAAATTCGAAATCTCAAGAAAAACAGTCAAAATATCGAAAAAAAATCGAAATATCGACTTGTTTTCTCGAAATTTCGACTTTTGTCTCGAAATTTCGACTTTTTTCTCAAATTCCAATTTTTTTCTCGAAATTTCGATCTTAATCACGGATTTTCGACGTTTTTCTCGAAATTTCGACGTTTTTCTTAAATTTCGACCTTTTTCTCGAAATTTCGATTTACGATTTTCTTAAATTTCGACCTTTTTTCTCGAAATTTCGACCTCAAACACGAAATTTCAACTGTTTTCTCAAATTTCAACTTTTTTTCTCGAAATTTCGACTTTAATCTCAAAGACTAGAGATTAAATTCGAAATCTCGAGAAAAACAGTCAAAATATCGAAAAAAAAAATCGAAGATATCGACATTGTTTTCTCGAAATTTCGACTTTTTTTTCTCGAAAATTTTTCGACTTTTTTTTCTCAAATTCCAATTTTTTCCTTCGCCCCCCCCCCCCCCCCTCTCCAAATAGTTCGATATCCTTAATCCAGAATTTTTCGTAGGTTTTATCTCGAAATTTCGACGTTTTTTCTTATCCTTGAATTTCGACCTTTTTTCCTCTCCTCGAATTTCGATTTACGATTTTCTTAAATTTCGACTTTTTTTCTTTTTTTTTTTTTCTCGAAATGCTTTTTTCGCCGTCAAAAATACACGAATTTTAACTGGGTTCTCAAATTTCCAAACTTTTTTTTTTTTTTTTTATCTTTCTCGAAATTTCGATCCTTAATCCACGGATTTCGACTATTTTTTTTTAATTTTTTTTCTTTTTCTCAAATTTTCGACGTTCTTCACCCTTGAATTTCGTCGCGCGTCGGGGGGCCAGGACTTTTTTTCGGGTTCGTTCCCCACTCTTTTGTCTTCCCCCCTCCTCCTCTGTTCCCCCCTTCTCCTTCCAGAAACACCCCCCCTCGAAAATTTTTCGATTTACGATTAATTTTCTTAAAATTTTCCGACTTTTTTTTCTCGAGAGTTTTCAACCTCCCCCCAAAAAACACGAAATTTTAATTGTTGTTTTCTCAATTTCATTCACATTTTTCCACAAACTTTTTTTTTTTTTTTTTTTTTTTTTTTTTTTCCTTTTTTTTTTCTTTTTTCTTTTTTCCTTTTTTTTTTTATTTCTCTTAATTTTTTTTTTCGATCTTAAAATCACGGATTTTCGACGTTTTTTTTTCCCTTTTTGTTTCTCTTTTTTATTTTTTCTCTCTTTTCTTTTTCTTTTTTTTTTTTTTCACACATTTTTTTTTTTCTTTTTCTTTTTATTAATTTTTTTTCCCTTCCTGTATATTTCTTTTTTTTCTTTCTCCTTTTCTTCTCTTTTATTTTTTTTGTTTCTTCTTTTTTTTTCTTTTCTTCCTCCTCCTTTTTTTCTTTTTTCATTTCCTTTTTTTCTTTTTCGAAATTTCTCGACGTTTTTTCTTGATTTCTTCGGACTTTTTTCTTCCCCCCCCCCTTCTGGGCCCCCCCCCCCCTCCCCCCCTCCCCCCCCCTCCTGTCCTCCCCCTTCTCGTTCCTTCTTCTCGAAATTTTTGATTGTACGATTTCTTAAATTGGTTCGACTTTTTTTTTTTTTCTCGAAATTTCGACCTCAAAGAAAAAAAAAAAACCCCAAATTTCACTGGTTTTTCCCTCCCCCCCCCCTCCCCCCCCCCCCCCCCCCCCCCCCTCCCTCCTCAAATTTTTCAACTTTTTTTTTTTTTTTTTGTTTTTTTTCTTTTCCTTTTTTTTTTTATTTTTTTTTTTCTTTTTTTTTTTTTTTTTTTTTTTTTTTTTTTTTTTTTTTTTTTTTTTTTTTTTTTTTTTTTTTTTTTTTTTTTTTTGTTTTTTTTTTTTTTTTTTTCTTTTTTCTCGAAAATTTCGTCGGACGTTTTTTTCCTTGATTTTCGCGATCGCGTCGACGTCGGACCTTTTTTCTCCCCCTCCCTCTCGGGGTCTCTTTCTCCCCTCCCCCTCCCTCGAAATTTCGATTTAACGATTTTCATTTAATTTCGACTTTTTTTTTTTTTCTCGAAATTTTTTTCGGCCTCAAAACACGAAATTTCAAGTGTTTTTCTCAATTCATCACAACTTTTTTTTTCCTCAAATGTTTTTGACTTTAATCCTCAAAGACTAGAGACTAAATTCGAAATCTCGAGAAAAACAGTCAATAATCGAAAAAAAATAATCCGAAATAAAATCGGGACTTCTTTCCTCGAAATTTCCGACTTTTGTCCTCGAAATTTCGACTTTTTTTTCTCCTTTTTTTTCTTCCTTCAAATTCCCCTCCGCCAATTTTTTTTTCCTCGAAATTTCGATCTTAATCACATTTTTCGCGACGTTTTTCCTTTTTTCTTTCCCTTTTTTTCTTGTTTTCTCGAAATTTTTGACTTTTTTTTTTTCCTTGATTTTCGTTCGACCTTTTTCCTCGAAATTTGAGGATTTATCCGATTTTCTAAATTTTCGACTTTTTTCCGAAAATTTTTTCGACCTCAAACACCTCTACAAATTTCAACTGTTTTCACCCCCTCAATTTTTATAACTTTGTTTTTTTTTTCTCGAAATTTCGAACTTTAAAAATTATCTCTCAAAGCTAGAGATTAAATTCGAAAATCCTCGAGAAAAACAGTCAAAATATATCGAAAAAAAAAACGGGGGAAATATCGACTTGTTTTTTTCGACATTATTTCGACTTTTTGTCCTCGAATTTCGACTTTTTTTTCTCAATTCCAATTTTTTTTTTTTTTTTTCCCTTCTCAAATTTCTGTACTTAATCACCCCACGGATTTTCCCGACCGTTTTTTCCCCTCGAAATTTAGACGTGTTTTCTTTCTTTCCTTGAATTTCGACCTTTTTCTCGAAATATTCGCTTTACGATTTTCTTAAGGTGTTTCGGTGACTTTTTTTTTTTTTTTTTTCCTCGAAATTTCGAACCTCAAACAATGAAGAAAAAATTCACACTGTTTTCCCCCCCCCCCCCTCTCTCAAATTTCATTTCCCAACTTTTTTTTCTTCTCGAAATTGTTTTCGACTTTAATCTTCAAAGATAGAGAGTTAAATTTCGAAATCTCGAAAAAACAGTCAAAATATCAAAAAGAATTGAAGATATGGACTTCTTTCCCTCGAAATTTCGACTTTTGTCTCGAATTTCCGACTTCTTTTCTCATTCCCCCCAGATTCTTTTTTCCTCCACCTCTCGAATTATCCGATCTTAATACAATCACGGATTTTCGGTTTTCGACGTTTTTTTTCGTTTTTTTCTTTTTTCCGTTCCCCCTTCTTTTTTTTCTCTTCCCTTTCTCCTTCTTTGTTCCCTCGAAATTTTCAGACGTTTTTTTTCCTCGTTTTCCCCTCTTCTTGAATTTTCGGAATTCTTCGACCTTGGTTTCCTTCCCTTCCCCTTCCTTCTCCTTCCCCCCCCCCCCTCAGAGAAATTTTCGTTTACGATTTTCTTAAATTTCGCCTTTTTTTTCTCGAAATTTCGACCCTCAAACACGAAATTTCAACTGTTTTCTCAAATTTCAACTTTTTTTCTCGAAATTTCGACTTTAATCTCAAAGACTAGAAATTAAATTCGAAATTTCGAGAGAAACAGTCAAAATATCGAAAAAAAATCGAAATATCGACTTGTTTTCTCGAAATTTCGACTTTAATCTTGAAAACTACGAATTTCGAAATTTCAACTTTAATCTCGAGATTTTGATTTAAGTATCGAATTTTTTCTCGAAATTTCGAGAATAAGTCGACATTTCTATACTCTCTGGTTAAATTAAACAAATGACAGTTACGTCCCACCACTCCCCTTTCCCAACAATCTTGACAGTTAGTAGTAGGGTGCGTTCAATAATTGCTATTTTTAATTACCAAAATTTCACTTCTATTTTCTCGAAATTTCGAGATTAAGGTTGAAATTTCGAGAAAAAAGTCGAAATTTCGAATTTTAAATCGAAATTTCCGTGATTAAGATCAAAATTTCTTAAAAAAAGTTGGAATTTGAAAAAAAAAGTCAAAATTTCGAGAAAAAAAGTCGAAATTTCAGAAGAAAGTCGAAATTTCGAGTTCAAAGCCGACATTTTACAAAAAACGCAGAAAGGATATTGATTAAAAACAGGTATATTTAGAAATTTCGATATTTTAGAAAAGCGTAGAAAGGACATTGATTTAAAAAAATTATTTTTAGAAATTTCGACTTCTTTCTCGAAATTTCGATTTTTTTTCGATATTTCGAATTTTTCTCTCGAAATTTCGACTTTAATCTCGAAATTTCGGATTTAAACTCGAAATTTCGGATTTAAACTCGAAATTTCGGATTTAAACTCGAAATTTCGGCTTTCAACTCGAAATTTCGACTTTAATCTGGGAATTTCGAGTTTGATATTGATTTTTTTCTTGAAATTTCGAGAATAAGTCGAAATTTCTGTACTCTATGGTTAAATTAAGCAGATGACAATTGCGTCCCACCACTCCCCTTTCCCAACAATCTTGACAGTTAGTAGTAGGATGCGTTCAATAACTGCTATTTTTAATTACCAAAATTTCGCTTCTATTTTCTCGAAATTTCGAGATTAAGGTTGAAATTTGGAGAAAAAAGTTGAAATTTTGAATTTTAAATCGAAATTTTCGTGATTAAGATCGAAATTTCGAAAAAAAAGTTAAAATTTGAGAAAAAAAGTCAAAATTTCGAGGAAAAAAAGTCGAAATTTCAGAAAAAAGTCGAAATTTTGAAGATTAAGGTCGAAATTTCGAGAAATAAAGTCGAAATTTAATAAAAACGTAAGTCGCAATTTCGAGAAAAAAAGTCGAAATTTGAGAAAGACGTAAGTCAAAATTTCGCGAAAAAAAGGCGAAATTCGAGAAAAAGAGTCGGAATTTCAAGGAAAAAAGTTGAAAAAAGTCGAAATTTCGAGAAAAATGTCGAAATTTCGATATTAAGGTCAACATTTCGAAAAAAAAAAGAAGTCGATATTTAAGAAAAAAGTCGAAATTTGAGAAAAGCGTCGAAATTTCGAGAAAAAAGTCAAAATTTCGAAAAAAAAGTCGAAATTTCAAAATAAAATTCCAAGAAAAAAATTGAAATTTCGAGTTTAAAATCGAAATTTGGAGAAAAAAGTCGAAATATCGAGCTTAAGGTCGAAATTTCCAGGAAAAAGTCGAAATTTGCAGAAAAAAGCCAAAATTTTGAGAAAGAAGTCTAAATTTGAGTAAAAAAACAATCGAAATTTGAGAAAAAAGTCGAAATTTGAGAAAAAAGTCGAAATTTAAAAAAACGTCGAAATTCCGAGAAAAAAAGTCAAAATTTCGAAATATTTCAAGAAAAATGTCGAAATTTGAGAAAAGAGTCGAAATTTCGAAAAAAACGTCTAAATTTCGAGAAAGAAAGTCGAAATTTGAGAAAAAGGTCAAAATTTCGAGATTAAGGTCGAAATTTCGAGAAAAAAACCGAAATTTAAGAAAAAAATCCAAATTTTGAGAAAAAAAGTCGAAATTTCATAAAAAAAAGTTGAAATTTGAGAAAATCTCGAAATTTCGAGAAAAAAGTTGAAATTTCGAGTTTAAAGTCGTAATTGGAGAAAAAAAAATCGAAATTTCGAGATTAAGGTCGAAATTTTCAGGAAAAAGTCGAAATTTTCAGAAAAAAGTCGAAATTTCGAGAAAAAAGTCGATATTTGAGAAAAAAGTAGAAATTTCGAAAAAAACGTCCAAATTTCGAGAAAGAAAGTCGAAATTTGAGAAAAAGGTCAAAATTTCGAGATTAAGGTCGAAATTTCTAGAAAAAAACCGAAATTTAAGAAAAAAATCCAAATTTTGAGGAAAAAAGTCGAAATTTCATAAAAAAAGTCGAAATTTGAGAAAATCTCGAAATTTCGAGAAAAAAGTTGAAATTTCGAGTTTAAAGTCGTAATTGGAGAAAAAAAATCGAAATTTCAAGATTAAGGTCGAAATTTTCAGGAAAAAGTCGAAATTTTCAGAAAGAAATCGAAATTTCGAGAAAAAAGTCGATATTTGAGAAAAAAGTCGAAATTTCGAAAAGTCTTAATTTCGAGAAAGTCGAAATTTGAGAAAAAGGTCAAAATTTCGAGATTAAGGTCGAAATTTCGAGAAAAAAACTGAAATTTCAGAAAAAAATCCAAATTTTGAGAAAAAAAGTCGAAATTTCACAAAAAAAAGTCGAAATTTGAGAAAATCTCGAAATTTCGAGAAAAAAGTTGAAATTTCGAGTTTAAAGTCGTAATTGGAGAAAAAAAAATCGAAATTTCGAGATTAAGTCGAAATTTTCAGGAAAAAGTCGAAATTTTCAGAAAAAAGTCGAAATTTCGAGAAAAAAGTCGATATTTGAGAAAAAAGTCGAAATTTGAGAACAAAGATGGAAATTTGAGAAAAAAGCCGAAAATTCGTGATTAAGGTCGAAATTTAAGATAAACTTGAGTCGAAATTTCGAGAAAAAAAATCAAAATTCTAGAAAAAGGGTCGAAATTTCGAGAAAAAAATCGAAATTTAAGAAAAAAGTCTAAATTTCGAGTAAATACGTCGAAATTTCATTAAAAAATCGAAATTTGAGAAAATCTCGAAATTTCGATAAAAAAGTTGAAATTTCGAGTTTAAAGTCGAAATTGGAGAAAAAAAAATCGAAATTTCGAGATTAAGGTCCAAATTTCCAGGAAAAAGTCGAAATTTTCAATAAAAAAAGTAGAAATTTCGAGAAAAAAGTGGAAATTTGAGAAAAAAAGCCGAAATTTTATGATTAAGGTCGAAATTTAAGAAAAACATGAATCGAAATTTCGAGAAAAAAAGTCAAAATTCTAGAAAAAGGGTCGAAATTTCGAGTAAAACGGCGAAATTTTGAGAAAAATGTCGAAATTTCAATATTAAGGTCAAAATTTCGAAAAAGTCGATATTTAAGAAAAAAATCGAGAATTGAGAGAAAAAAACGAAATTTCGAGAAAAAAGTCGAAATTTCAGAAAAACGTCGAAATTTCGAGAAAAAAGTCGAAATTTGAGAATCGAAATTTCGAGAAAAAAAGTAGAAATTTGAAAAAAAAGTCGAAATTTCTAGATTAAAGTCGAAATTTCGAGAAAAAAATCGAAATTTGAGAAAAAAGTCAAAATTTCGAGAAAAAAGTCGAAATATTAAAAAAAAGTCGAAATTTGAGAAAAACTCGAAATTTCGAGAAAAAAAAGTCGAAATTTCGAAATTAAGGTTGAAATTTCCAGGAAAAAGTCAAAATTTCCAGAAAAAAGTCGAAATTTCGAGAAAAAAAGTCGATATTTGAGAAAAAAGTCGAAATTTTGAGAAAAAAAGTCGATATTTGAGAAAAAAGTCGAAATTTCGAGAAAAAAAGTCGATATTTGAGAAAAAAGTCGAAATTTCGAGAAAAAAAGTCGATATTTGAGAAAAAAGTCGAAATTTCGAGAAAAAAAGTCGATATTTGAGAAAAAAGTCGAAATTTCGAGAAAAAAAGTCGATATTTGAGAAAAAAGTCGAAATTTCGAGATTAAGGTCGAATTTATTAAGAAAAAGTCGAATTTCTTTTAAACACAAAACATTTATAACCAGAGACTGAATAAAAAAGAAAAAAAATAAGGCGTGGAGATGCCGGGGATCGAACCCGGGGCCTTTCACATGCAAAGCGAACGCTCTACCACTGAGCTACATCCCCTGATACCAAACGTATTTATTGATGGATAAAATACCATGCAATATGAAATTATATTTATTTTTAAATATTTTAATTTTTAAAATTGATATAATGTAGCCAACACATATGAAGGAAGGTTGACATCATCCTCGACCTACTGCTCGCTCGGCGACGGCCATAAAAATTCCTCCAGAGTGTTTATTATTTTAAGAATTAGGGTTACGCTTGTTTAAAATAGGGAATAAGAAGTTAGTCTGTTTTCGGCACTGAATGTATTGAAAACCTCGAATGTATTAATCCTGTTTCGGTTAATTAAATAATAGTTCTTGTCTAAAATCGTGAATATTGACACCCTTGCTCGTAATTATCCTAACAATAAACAGGAAATGAATTAAAATGTATTAATTAAACGATACAATGCGACTAACATGACCAATATTTCCTGCTTAATTAATTTAAACATCTATGATCCTTGTGGTAGATTTTATCAACGGTAGTTTTAATGTAACACAATGGCAGTAACTTAACCTCTAATTATTGTGGGAATTAATTTCTTTTTTTTAAATTAAAATGGTCGAAGTAACAATTAATAATTTTAACAAACTTTTACCTAGAATTAAAGAACATTTACGTCTAGCAAAATTCATCGCGATCGATCTTGAGTTTAGCGCTTTAGATCCAATTCAGGCCTACAGGTGGGTGAATACTTTTTTTTGCTTTTCACCGAAATGAGGCTATTTTTCTCTATTTCAGCCTATTTGATGATCCAAAAACCCGATACGCTAAGTTAAGGAAAAACGTTGAAAAGTCGAATACCGTTGCAAATCGGTGTTACTGCTTTTTTATTCAATCCCGATAAAAATCAGTATGATGGAAAAACCTATACGTTTTTCGTCATGCCAGCTTTGTTTTCGTACATAAATAAGCATTTCTTGTTCCAAGTTTCCTCCATCAAGTTTCTGTGTTTGTATAATTTCGATTTTAATAAGGTGAGTGTTTTAAACATAAATTCAGTGAACGGTGTGATATGTCATATACGTTTGATGGAACGGACTGGTCCTTGGTTATCTTCAAAAATTGAAACTCAGAACTTGTCCCCTGAAACCAAGAAAGATTAAAAAACACAGAGCAGAGCAACCTTTGTTGTGTTTTTTAATATTTCTTGGTTTCAGGGGACAAGTTCTGAGTTTCAATTTTTGAAGATAACCAAGGACCAGTCCGTTCCATCAAACGTATATGACATATCACACTGTTTACTGAGTCATATACGTGATATGCATATAACGCTACGTTCCCCTTGTAAAATGCAAAATTCTAATCTAAGATAGAACGTTCCCAGTATTGTTATTATATTTATATTTTTATTTATTCCGTACGGAATGAATTCGTCCAATCTCTCGTTTTAGTATGTCCCGAGCTGAACCGCTGGATGTAATTCGTACGAAATAAATTTGTCCAATTTAACAGCATGGGGGCTAATCTGGTTTTATACATAAATTTTTTCATCTTTAACAAAATTTCGAGTTAAAATTCGAAATTTGGAAAAACTCGAAATGGCTTAGGGTCAAAATTTTGAGAAAAATAAGGCATTATTTCTAGGAGATGCTTACCTAAATTTTCAATTTTAAAGTCATTTGTACAAATCAAAAATTGCAATTTTAATTAAATCATTTGTACAAATCAAAAATTGCAATTTTAATTAAATCATTTGTACTAAATCAAAAATTGCAATTTGAAATTTCTCATTTTTCGAAAAAATCAAACTAGGAAATTTATATTAAAATATTCATGAATTTCAAGCTGTTTCTACAACAGCAACCGGATGCATTTAAGGAGTAAGAAAACAGTTACAATTAAAAAAATTTGAATTTATGGAAAAATTAACAATTTTAAAAATTATCGCCTTAATTTTAATTTTGAGTATTCCATTTTGTTGTTAATGGGTTTCGTTCTATTTTTCGGACTTTTTCGAAAATTCGAATTTAAACTTCTGGTATTTTGGTAGAAATGTTAAATCTTTTTGTTTCAAAATTTTTATTTTAGCTTGCTGAACCCAGTTTGGAAGATATTTAAATCATTTAAGTAAATAGAATGGTTTACTTTCGGAAAAATTATTGACACGAGTCAGTAAGGATCCAAAAATGGAAAAAAATATTATTTTTCCAAAATGTGGCCTTTTTTCGAAATTAATACATTTTCGAAGCCCAAACTAAGTATACTGATATGTATTTAGGAGCTGTTAACTACATTTTGTTATTTTTTTTTTAAATAAATAAGTATTGGTAAATTACCAGTAAACCAATATTCAAATTTTCAATTACCTATTTGTCAGAGTATGCAGAACAATCAAATTAATGCTTGAAATACAGAATTTGTCCCCTGAAACCAAAAAAAGATTAAAAAACACAACAAACGTTGCTCTAACGCGTTTCGACAGTCAAGCTGTCATCTTTAGAGAGATACAGCTAATCTTGGCTGTTGAAATTCGTTAGATCAACG
Organism: Dastarcus helophoroides; assembly: GCA_028583605.1. Taxonomy (NCBI): domain Eukaryota; kingdom Metazoa; phylum Arthropoda; class Insecta; order Coleoptera; family Bothrideridae; genus Dastarcus; species Dastarcus helophoroides. The sequence continues at coordinate 1,045,682 of CM053325.1, forward strand.
TTTTTTAATCTTTCTTGGTTTCAGGGGACAAGTTCTGTATTTCAATTTTTGAAGATAACCAAGGACGAGTCCGTTCCACCAAAAATTAATGCTTATTAAGCTTGAAAAGAAAATGTAGCTGAAGTTCTGAAACAAAAAAGGCAAAAAAATTATTTTATTGTAGGATAATGACATCATGGTGTCCATAATCTAGGATATATAAACTTAATTTCAGAATTGCATTTTTCAGAAATGTGTCCTTATGCCTTCAGAATGTCTCTGTCAAAGAACATTTCAGAAGTGTATCAATCTTATCACCTAGACCAGTTATACCATGACCCATGACAGAATTTCTTTTTTCAGTTTGCCTACTCGTCGATTCCTTATTTGAGCATCGAGGAAGAAAAGGAGCTAAAAAGCAAGCTAGAGAGTGGCCAAATAATCGAGGGCTCCTACAACTTTGGCTTAGAAGTTGAACAAATCCTAGACAATGATAAAGAAGCTGTTCAGAAGTGGTTGTCGAAGGCGCAATTCGGGGACATTTTATCAGTTCCCGGTCTACATTCGAAATGCAAGCAAAACTACGAACTAAAGTACTTTTTGCACCAGTACTACAGAACGCGCTTAAGTAATGTGTGGACCTACGAAAACGAAGAAGAATTCTACATTAAAAAAGTACGGGACAAGGAAATTAGGAAACTTAGAGAAGAATCTCGGCTTGAGGACGACTTAATTAGAAGTTTGAGGGGTTTCAGTGAAGTATACCAAATGATGGTGGAAGCCCAGAAGCCAGTAGGTTGGGCATAATCTTCTGCAAGATCTAGTTATACTGCTGAATTGTTTCGAGGGTAATCTGCCCAAGTCATATGGCGAGTTCAAAAGACGGGTAACGAGCCGGTTTCCCAATATTTTCGACACAAAGCACATTTCTTACCACTTGAGGAAACAAATGGCTGAAGAAAAGCAATGGGATCGAACGGATTTAAAATCTCTATACGAATACTTCAGAGGCGGAATGGGGCGACATTTGGCCGCGTATTCCCCCATCATCGAAACAGACAAGGATTTCACCATTGATAATCAGTTCCACGAAGCCGGATGGGATTCCTTCTGCACCGGATACGTTTTTATTAGGTTGGCGTACTTGAACGTTTACCGTCAGTTTCCCACATCGAAAAAGTTCATGAGTTCGGAACTTATCAATGGGCTTTCTGCTTTCAAAAATCGGGTGAATTTGATACGGGCTTCAACGTCTTTCATCGTAGGTTGTTGCTTTATGAAGCGATAGGTGTGATTGAGTCGTTGGGTTTTAGAATCTGGAGGGAGCGGATCCTGAATCAACGCGACCACCGTGGTTAGTCATAGAATCGAAGGGAAAGAAGCCGATTAACGTGCACCAGGTAGACTTTATAAATACGCCGAATTTTCAAGATTTTTTTATATAACGTTGAGGTGGCAGAACTTTCACAGTTTTTTTTATTTGAGATCGATTAAATTTGATGTCAAGTTCTTTTTTTTTCCTCTCAGTCGACGTACTAGTAAATTCGTCAAAATAATGCGGTGTAAAACTTGGAATTGTTGGTATGAATTTTTAAGTCATGTTGTAACGAAAATTCTCTTTGAACGATTTATTTAGAAAGTTATTCGTTAAATACATTTTGTTCATGTTTCAGGGAATCTTATCTTACATATTAGTTGTGTTTTACAAATGTTGACAGCTTTTCATTCTTTTTTGATGGAAGGGACCTGGTCCTTGGTTATCTTTAAAAATTGAAATAGAGAACTTGTTCCCCTGAAACCAAGAAAGATTAAAAAACACAACGAAGGTTGCTCTAACGCGTTTCGACAGCCAAACTGTCATCTTCAGAGAGAAACAGTTTCAGTTTCTCTCTGAAGATGACGAGCTTGGGTGTCGAAACGCGTTAGAGCAACCTTTGTTGAGCTTTTCATTCATTATTTAAGGTTACAGCCATGTTGGGATCGTATGGTTTGGTGGAGGTCCGTCAAATTATGTCAAGTAGAAGTAAAGCCATTATAGCTATTGATAATTACTCAAGGTAAGTGAAAATAATGTGTTACGAGATGTTTTCAATGCAATCAGGTATACGTCTTACGGAATAAATCTGTTTCAGAAAAATATCAGATATCCTTGGTAAAAACAAAGTTCCCATTCAGCAAATTGTGATGAGTACCAAAGTAACAAGAAAAAGTGGTGCTAAAGTTTGGAAGAATATTCATAATCATACGCGTAGCTAAAATAGGGCAAGGTCGAGCACCTGCTCCCCCCCCCCCCCCTATCCCCAAGACGCAAGTAGCTAAACGAAAATTTATATTCAGCTGAGGACACTTTTTCTAAAAAATATCTATTTCTTCGAAATTCGTCATTTCCTTGAGATATCGAAATTTTCTCAAAATTTCGACTCACTTCTCAAAATTCGTCTTTTTCCCCAAAATGTGTCTCTTTTAAAATTTCTTTATTATTAAAATTTATATTCAGCTGAGGACACTTTTTCTAAAAAATATCCATTTCTTCGAAATTCGTCCTTTCCTTGAGATATCGAAATTTTCTCAAAATGTCGACTCACTTCTCAAAATTCGTCTTTTTTCCCAAAATGTGTCTCTTTTAAAATTTCTTTATTATTAAAATTTATATTCAGCTGAGGACACTTTTTCTAAAAAATATCCATTTCGTCAAAATTCGTCCTTTGCTTGAGATATCGAAGTTTTCTCAAAATTTCGACTCACTTCTCAAAATTCGTCTTTTTTCCCAAAATGTGTATCTTTTAAAATTTCTTTATTATTAAAATTTATATTCAGCTGAGGACACTTTTTCTAAAAAATATCCATTTCTTCAAAATTCGTCCTTTCCTTGAGATATCGAAATTTTCTCAAAATTTCGACTCACTTCTCAAAATTCGTCTTTTTCCCAAAATGTGTCTCTTTTAAAATTTCTTTATTATTAAAATTTATATTCAGCTGAGGACACTTTTTCTAAAAAATATCCATTTCTTCAAAATTCGTCCTTTTCTTGAGATATCGAAATTTTCTCAAAATTTCGACTCACTTCTCAAAATTCGTCTTTTTTCCCAAAATGTGTCTTGTAAAATTTCTTTATTATTAAAATTTATATTTAGCTGAGGACACTTTTTTTAAAAAATATCCATTTCTTCAAAATTCGTCCTTTCCTTGAGATATCGAAATTTTCTCAAAATTTCGACTCACTTCTCTAAATTCGTCTTTTTTCCCAAAATGTGTCTCTTTTAAAATTTCTTTATTATTAAAATTTATATTCAGCTGAGGACACTTTTTCTAAAAAATATCCATTTCTTCAAAATTCGTCCTTTCCTTGAGATATCGAAGTTTTCTCAAAATTTCGACTCGCTTCTCTAAATTCGTCTTTTTCCCCAAAATGTGTCTCTTTTAAAATTTCTATATAATTAAAATTTATATTCAGCTGAGGACACTTTTTCTAAAAAATATCCATTTCTTCAAAATTCGTCTTTTCCTTGAGATATCGAAATTTTCTCAAAATTTCGACTCACTTCTCAAAATTTGTCTTTTTTCCCAAAATGTGTCTCTTTTAAAACTGCTTTATTATTAAAATTTATATTCAGCTGAGGACACTTTTTTTAAAAAATATCTATTTCTCCAAAATTCGTCCTTTTTCTTGGGATATCGAAATTTTCTCAAAATTTCGACTCACTTCTCAAAATTCTTCTTTTTCCCCAAAATGTGTTTCTTTTAAAATGTCTTTATTATTAAAATTTATATTCAGCTGAGGACACTTTTTCTAAAAAATATCCATTTCTTCAAAATTCGTCTTTTCCTTGAAATATCGAAATTTTCTCAAAATGTCGACTCACTTCTCAAAATTCGTCTTTTTCCCCAAAATGTGTCTCTTTTAAAATTTCTTTATTATTAAAATTTATATTCGACTGAAGACACTTTTTCTAAAAAATATCCATTTCTTCAAAATTCGTCATTTCCTTGAGATATTGAAATTTTCTCAAAATGTCGACTCACTTCTCAAAATTCGTGTTTTTTCCCAAAATGTGTTTCTTTTAAAATTTCTTTATTATTAAAATTTATATTCAGCTGAGGATACTTTTTCTAAAAAATATCCATTTCTTCAAAATTCGTCCTTTGCTTGAGATATCGAAATTTTCTCAAAATTTCGACTCACTTCTCGAAATTCGTGTTTTTCCCCAAAATGTGTCTCTTTTAAAATTTCTTTATTATTAAAATTTATATTTAGCTGAGGACACTTTTTCTAAAAAATATCCATTTCTTCGAAATTCGTCCTTTCCTTGAGATATCGAAATTTTCTCAAAATTTCGACTCACTTCTCAAAATTCGTCTTTTTTCCCAAAATGTGTCTCTTTTCCCAAAATATGTCTTTTTTAAAATGTCTTTATTAATAAAATTTATATTCAGCTGAGGACACTTTTTCTAAAAAATATCCATTTCTCCAAAATTCGTCCTTTCCTTGAGATATCGAAATTTTCTCAAAATGTCGACTCACTTCTCAAAATTCGTCTTTTTTCCCAAAATGTGTCTCTTTTAAAATTTCTTTATTATTAAAATTTATATTCAGCTGAGGACACTTTTTCTAAAAAATATCCATTTCTTCAAAATTCGTCATTTCCTTGAGATATCGAAATTTTCTCAAAATTTCGACTCACTTCTCAAAATTCGTCTATTTTCCCAAAACTGTGTCTCTTTTAAAATTTCTTTATTATTAAAATTTTATAATTTCTTTATTATGAAAATTAGACCTCATATCAAAATCTGACTTTATCAAAATTTCGAATGTTTATCTTAAAATTTGGAATATTTATCTCAAAATTCATGGTTTTTTTTTCGAAATATCACCATATCTCAAATACGTTTTTTCCCGAAAATTTCGACTTTTCTTTAAATTTGAGTTTTATATAAATTTCGACTGATTCATCAAGATTCATCTTTTTACCTCGAAATTTGGTCGACTTTTGATAAAAAACTGAAAATAATTATCTGGAAATTTTGATAATGATTTTGTAAACATTTTGTAAAAAGATAAGAATTTTGAGAAAATTTGCTATGGAATTTTAACTGTTTGTAGTTAAAATACGACTTTCAGATCCAACTTTTTTTCAAACTTTCGACGTTTATCTCAATATTGGACATTTTCTGACTTATTGTGGGGCAGATCGGGGCCTGCCTATGATTCGAACAGTCAAGAAATTGGAGAAGTCATTTTTCTCAAAGTTCGGCTGTTTTTTAAATTTTCGATGACATTTGATTCTCTGAGAAATTTCGTGTTTGCTAAAAACTAATCTTTAATAAAAGCCTTTATTAAAGCTTCCTTGAAAACCGAGATACAAAACAGGTTCCTTTATATCCCCAAATACTCCCAAACTAATATTTTATTCAGAAATTATCTAATAGTGACATATCATTTCTTTATTAATGCTGCTACTGCTAGTAAGTTGATTATTTATTTAGTTCCGTGGACGAAGCCATAGCAGCGCACCATTTTAATTTAATGTTATTTTAAATTGTTAATTTAAAGCTAATTTAAACGCAGAAGCCATCAGTTTTAAAAACGTATTTTCACACCTGCAGCTTATTTTTATAACTATTCTGGAGGAAAACCTGCACCCTTGAAACAACTCGCTCTGCTTCTGTTATTTACAAACACTGTCCATTGGTTAACATTTTGTTTTCCTATTAGAAGATTTGTCTTCCCAGACGCTCGTCAAATTGGTTGCAAATATTTTTGCCATTGAATCGCATAAAACGAAAAACAAATAAAACTAGAATTTTTACGGCCCACTTCAAAGAAATCCCCTTTCAAACAATAAAAACCCGAAGTTTTTGTTTGTCTTCGAGACGTGTTTTTAACTAACTCGAAATATTCATTTTAATTTTCATAACAGACTTAAGGTGAACTTACAACGAGATAAAAATAATCCTTGTCCGCGTTCCAAATTACTAATCGGATGGATTTATCTGCTCCCTTGGGAAAAAATGGCGATAAATGCAGCTAAATATGAGGACAAAGCTGATCGCTATAAAATAATATTGGCACATGTAACTGGCGCGCATTATTAATTACCGACAGGTGAATCGTTAATTTAATGAAACGTCGCATTGTTGCGAGAGTCCGGCGGAGCTTTCAAGGGCTGCCCGAAATACTTAACCTTTGGGACCTTCCTGAAATCTCTATTTTTAGAGTTTCGGCCTGATCAAGACAATACAGCGTACGCACGTCGTATTTATTTTAATTGAATCTCTGGTTTATACACCGAAGCAGCCAACGTCACTTTCAAGGTGGCCAGTTTTATTGAGTTGCCGAAATTTGTGAGGTACATCAATTGATGAAATATATTTGCTCTATTTCGTGACGCTGATTGCATGTGTCGTAGTTTGTGGTATCTCTTTACCTCCAAGCCACGTCCAAATTTGCTCCTTACTGATTAATAATACATGTTTCCCAAACGGGAATTAATCAGTTTTGAAAATGTATCTTTGAAAAAGTTTTCGCCCTCATTTTACTGACGTTAATGTCGTTTTGTTTCACAAAATTCCGTACCTTCAGTTTTCCTTGTTTCATTTTTTTTTGCCAAATTTCCTCCCCTGATTTTGATTCTTTTTATTTTGATATTTCAAGTATAATTTGTTTCTCGATTTTTTAACCTTTAATAGTTTTTCTCTAAATTTTTTTTTCGAATTCGATTTGTTTACTGTGATGAGCAGCCGTTTGTGACCATAACCAGTGATTGTATATAGTTTTTCAAAATTGTCGAATTTTGCTCATCTTTAAAAATTTTCGAAGAATAATTTACTTTCGATTTTCGGACCCAATTTGTCTACGTTGTGTTTAAAATTATTTTATTTCAATAAATTGTAACCCCAGTTCATAGAGTCGACAGGGAAGTGTTATCAAATTCAAACAACAATTGACCTCAACGTTTTATTACAATTGGTCAACAAATAAATCAACAAAATTTCAAGTTTGTGATTTTCAAGTGTTCTTAAACATAATACAACAAAATAAAAGTGAACCTGTTTGTTTCAACTTGTTTAAATTTGCTGGACACAGATCTGAGAGAAATATTTCTTTAGAAAATTAAGAGAATTCATTAAGCACAAGTAATCTGACATTCTTTGTCTAACTCTTTCGCTCGTATATGGTGCGTCGTTTATTAATTTCCCAAAGTTTATTTTTAACCCTAATAATCGCAATGTTTTCCCCAGCTGGGCCATTTAGTTTGTACTCGAAGGTTTTCAAACCAAATGCAGCTAACTTTGTACCTGATTATCGGTGGGCGTTCGCTGGATTAGTTTCTACACAGAGGTTCTCAAACTATTTTCAGGTGTCTGTTTTTTATTCCCCAATTCTTGTGAGTTTTGTCGCTTCTTTATTCAAGCATTCGTCACATAGCATACAGTTTTCTGTCAAAGCTTTGAGCTAACAATATCCAAAGGATAATGCTACGAGAAAATGGAGCTCAAGCTTGGAAATGAAGTTGTGAATTATCGTCATAAATCAAATTTTTTAAATGTTCATTCAATCTTACTCATTTCTCGTTCTCTCACTCTTTCTTTCTTTCCTTTGTTAACTTGTTCCTTTGTTTGTTTTTTCTGTTTTTCTCATACCAAACTCAATCAATCGAACTCAAACCAGTGTCATAAAATAGACTAGCAATATTGTTAAGATTTTGTAGAAACTTTCTGAGCAGAATTTTCCCTTCCAACACTACATCTACTTCTACGGCTACTAGTCTAATAGAAGGGGCGTTTTTCTGGCTTAGAAAGTGGCTTGACTTAGCACAAAAAAACATTTAAATTAAAATTAGAAACTGGCAAGAAGTTCTCATTTCTTTCGTCAAAACATCCCCTAACGAGAGCTGATGCTGATACTGCTCGTTCACCTACGTTAGTAAATTTATGTTGACAGTAAATCTAGGCATGCGACTATAGATTAGTAATTTTGCAAAAGCTTCCCGATCGCGACGCGCGGTGTTGTAATTCTCCGTAGTCTATATAGAAGAGTCCTTTTTTTCGGACTGTGTAACCGATGAGGGGATCTACGGATAAGGCAGGCCGGGCAAATACGCCAAAACAGAGGCCAGGAGAGGTTACTTATGCCCCCAGTGTGTTCAGGCGTATGATCCCGAGGGGACGCAGCCAGGAACTCACCTTCGTTTGGGGTTTTGCCTGTGTCTGGAAAGTTCTTCAGACAACCTTCTTACAACACGGGTTCCGGTTTTCCTTTTTTTTCCGTTTCGAGAACGTACAGTACATCATCAGCAAATCCTAATATAGATGTCTGCTGTCAGTTACCGAGCCTGCGGTGATGGATGTTATCGATTTTTTGAACCCCTGGAAACTCAGCTTCCAACAGCAGAACATCGAAAAACGACCTTAAGAAAATAGAAGGTTTTCGAAGCAAATTTGCTTTATTGGTTTTCATCTTTTTTCTTTCTACTCTCTTTGTTTTTGTTTTTTTTTGTTTTTTTTAACTGAGACTGGTAGTTGCACCAGTCAGCGGTAGGGTTCTTGGCCCAATAATAATTTTCTAGCAACGACTTTCTCATTCATTCGGTTTGTTGTGGAATTTTTAAATTCCTTTCTCTCTTTTTTTACGCCCCCAACCCCGTATTACTCAAAATGAGGAACAAGTATTTCTCAAATTTTAGGAAAAGTTAATTAAATCATATAAGAGCGAAAAACCATCAAATAAAATCATCGGACAATTTAAATTTTACTTGCCTATTTATTTCGTAGCAAACATCACATAAATGGCACAAGAACTTCACGTTGAACAGAAATTGGTTTTTTTTTGTGTTCATTCACGTTAATTAGCACAAACAGAAGCAGTTTTTTTTTAAACTCCCGTATTTCGTACTCGTTTTTATAAGTTCGGAAGTTGACCATAATTTTTAAACTAATTTCATCGAAGTACAGTACTTGACTACTTTAAAGTTGATCTTTGGTGTTTTATCTTCACGCCCCCCTACCCTTAACTTCTGGGGACCGAAAGACATCCTCTGCATCTCGCTAGATGGCATGAGGATGCAGAATTTCTACTAATTTAAATATGTCTAATCCAAATTAGCCCTTAAATAAATTTTGAAAAGGATTCTTAAAGTGCACATCAAACTGCAAACCCCTTTTGAATAATGTCGTCCCTTTATCTTACAAGTTTTACTTCGCTAATTGAAATTTAAATAACTTACAATTGTACGTGTTTATAAGGGCGTTTTTTTGAACGTCAAATTCCTCCAGCATACCACCACATGGTCTTACCGAGAGATTTGCTACGGTATTCGTTATTGACATTTACCCTTATTTATTACTCTACTTTTCAGCAGTCCTTCAAAACTAACATGTTATTTTACTCAGTTTAGGTATCTGTGCTTGAAACAAACCATGCCTAACAAATAACCCTTATCTAATTTGTGAACGCTAAGACATCTGTTTCTCACGCAAAACCTTATGTTACAAAGAATTTTTTATAATACAGTATTTGTAGATTTAATATTTCCAAGAAAATATTGAATAAAATTCAATTAAATAAAACAAACGAGGAAATAGAACAGTTTAGTAGAACTCGACTCACCACAGTACTATTTTTAATAATTTGTTTTCCTTCAGAACTTCAAAAACTACAAGACTTTACCGTCAATATGTCAATAAAGGATTACAAAGGATTATAAAGGTAGAACTCGACTCACCACATTACTTTACTTACTTTTTATTTTCATTCCTCAAAAATCATCTCGAAAGTTAATATTTCGTTTCACAATTTTTATTTTTTCTAAAATGTGGACCCCAAACTCGAAATTTCGATTTCTCAAAATCCTGAGTCCGGATTTAATTAAATGTTTTACCAAAAGTTCGATTCTGATGTCGAAAATTCGACACTAGTTTGGAAATTTAATAAAATCTATTCCTAAATTGATGTCCCCTTCTAATCAAGTCATAGTAAATTAATTTTCAATTAAATTTGAAGTTCAGACACAAAGTTTAATTGAAATCAATGTAGTCAATAGGCCAAGTTTATGGAGTTTTTCGAAGAGCCGAGCGAGTACACCAAAAATTCAAAAATTGTATTATTTTGAAGTTAATGTTCCTTGATTTTGATCTATATTTTGGGGTGATATGTAATTTGTGGAATATTTCCAGTCTCTTTAGGTGGTTTTTTTTTGTTTCAGCGCGAAGCGACTAATACAAAATTTCAAATCGAGTGACGACTTCGAAATATACCAGTACAATATTTTTAAACACTCTTTATACCTGCAGAGTTTTTTAATGTAAGTATGTATTTAAAAAATTGACCCACAAATCTCGTCTTCTGAAACCAAGTTTGATGGAACGGACTGGTCCTTGATTATCTTCAAAAATTGAAATACAGATTTTGTCCCCTGAAACCAAGAAAGATTAAAAAACACAACAAAGGTTGCTCTAACGGGTTTCGACAGTTGTGAAATTTTCAATGCTTATGCAATATCACCGTAATTGTAGAAGCACCTTTAATAACTATTCGTGTATTAATAATATTCTCATATTCTTTATAATTTATGGTTTCCTCTTATTTAATTGAAAATTAGTGATCAGTCCAATACTTACGTAAAATTCTAATTTTAGGGGAGGGCTAGCGATTTCTGGAGCTCTTTTGCTGTGGCTGGCCCATAATTGCGCCAAAAGGTAGGTTATTAATTTTAGAACTCTGTGATTTTTTTTTATAAATAAATAATTAAAAACTTTTTTGTCTTTGAATGCCCCATTTATTAAAATCCAAGGTTGTTTTCGGCGCGTATATTTAGATTAATTTAAAAATAAATGAAGAGTAAAACACCGGCTATTAGAGATAAAAATAAATTATTTTGTCAACTCTAACGGATTTGCACGCAGGCGAATTTTCAAGTTTACATTTTTGTTACCTAACAACCTTAACGGATCTATTTTCGTTAAAATAAAGCACACCTTCGGCTTCCAACAATAAAAATATTCCTTTGGGAGTGTTTTTTTGGAACATTTTATTAATTATGCATGCGGCGGCAACGTGAACATTTTCTCTCTTAATTAGTTAAATTTAGAAAGTCATTTGGACACCGAACAACATTAATATAAATCGTGAGTGTCTCTTTTGTGAATTATTTTACTAGTTTTAATATAAAGCGACTTAGTAAAGTAGATATAAATTAATATTTGCGGCACACAATTCTAATATGCAGAAGAATACAAACTCTCACTCTCTCAGTTTTCCAGTTTTATCGACGCATGGCCACAAGATAAAAAATGCGACAAGCAAAATAAACACCACCGCGCCGTGGCGAAAATATAACGATTTTATAGTGCCAGCTTTATTACCCTAGTGCATTATTGGCTTACGAAGTTGAAAAATTAACCTTTAAAGGTCGTAATGTTAGTTGGCAGATACATTTTTATAATAATCTTGCAGATCTAATTATAAAAAAATACCATTTTTTAGTTTAAAAATTCCAAATCAAATATGGAAATGAACGAAATCTTAACTCGTAGCCCTAAAATTTCTCGAAGCATTGGAATTTTCAGATTAAGATCAAATTGTTGGAAGGAAAATCGAAATATTAGGAATGAAGTAAACATTTTTAAACTGAAGTTTCAGAAAAAAGTCGATGTTTCCAGAAAGCAGAAAACACTCGAAATAAAAAATAAGTTTCATTTAGCAAGGGAAGTTGCCTTGTTCATAACATGTAATATGACACATCCACCTAAAATATGTTGCGTTTTACTGAAAAAAGGATTCCGCGAGACGACTAAGGTTGAAACACTAAAAATTTCAAGGATCTTAGACGAGAGACTTTCTGAAAAAACGCAACAACCATTTTACTACAAAAAGTTAACAGTTAGTAGCAAAGTCATGAAATTGGGCAAGCAGTTAAAGAATTGGATTAGGCATATTCTCATGTAACATATTTTTTAAATAAGCAGTAGCGTGGTGTGTAGGGGGTTGCCCGCGATTATTTTTTGCCGTAACTTTTTTTTATTGCAATATTTCGACACAAAAGTGCCATAATCGTAAAAAGCGACATTTTTTATACAAAAAAGGTACTCTTTCTCAAAGTCGCTAAAAGTAACCGTTTCCGAGAAAAAAGCGTTTAAACAAAATTGTTGCATTTATTAGAATTCGTTTTGCAAATTTCTAATTTATCCACTACTAACTGCATTGATATAAAAATAGTACAAAATTAAGAAAAAAAAAACAATCAAAGCAAGTGTTCGAAATTACTGCCCCCTGCAGCAATACATTGCTCGGCTCGTCTTCTAAGGGAACTCCTTACTCTTTCGCAAATGCCTGGTGTTTTCAATTCGTTCACGAAGATCATTGATATTGTCAACTGGTGTGGAGTAGACGATCTGCTTTAGATGTCCCCATAAGTAGAAATCGAGTGGGTTGAAGTCAGGAGACCTTGTTGGCCATGGTATCGGACCTCCTCGACCTATCCATCGTTGATGAAAGTTGTTATTCAAAAATTCCCTAGCAACTGCACTAAAATGGGCAGGTGCCCCATCGTGCATTATCCACATTCGCTGTCTTGTTATGAGTGGAACATTTTCAAGTAACACGGGTAACTCTGTTTGCAAAAAATGTCTATATGATGCTCCTGTTAACTTATGAGGTAAAAAAAAACGGTCCAATTATAGAGTCCCCTATTATTCCTCCCCAAATGTTAAGTGAAAAATGTTGCTGATGTCTCGACTGAATAACTGCATTGGGATTTTCAACTTGCCACTGATGCATGTTGTGAAAGTTAAGTATCCCGTTTCTGGTAAAACCCGCTTCGTCCGTAAATAATATGAGCGATGGAAAGTTCTCATTTTCAGCGATCTTATGCAATAGCCAGTTGCAAAATTCTATTCTTGGAGGATAATCAGCAGCAAGTAACCCTTGCACTCTTTGAAAATGATAGGGGTAAAATTGGTAAAATTTCAAAATTCGCCAGATAGTTACGCGATTTACTCCTTCGGCTAAAGCAAGTTGTCTAGTGCTGACACATGGATCTTCTTCAACTCGCTGAAGCACACGCTCCTCTAAATTAGCAACTTCTGTGTTTGGCCTTCCAACACGTTCGCCTTTGAAAACAAAATTTCCTGTTTCACATAAACGAGCATGAATTTTCTGGAACAATTTTTCTCCTGGTAGGTGTCTATTAGGAAAACGTTCAGCATAAAGCCGTCTTGCTTCAGCACGATTACAATTTGCAAGCCCGTACATTAAATGCATATCGGCCATTTCTTGATTTGAATAGTCCATTTTATCAAAATAATGAAAAATTAAAAAACTACTACACTTACTATTGACAACAAAAACTGCTAAAGTTTACAGCTTACGACCAAATTTTATCAGTGACACAACGTCAATCTCTGGCAGATATTGTCAAGTACAATTGTTTTCTTTACGATCAGTTTGCATGACCAACTTATTTTTTCTTATACAAATTAGTTAGAATTTCGAAGACGGGATAGGATTATTTAAACGCCTTTTTCTCGGAAACGGTTACTTTTAGCGACTTTGAGAAAGAGTACCTTTTTTGTATAAAAAATGTCGCTTTTTACGATTATGGCACTTTTGTGTCGAAATATTGCAATACAAAAAAGTTACGGCAAAAAATAATCGCGGGCAACCCCCTACACACCACGCTACTGCTTATTTAAAAAATATGTTACATGAGAATATGCCTAATTCAATTCTTTAACTGCTTGCCCAATTTCATGACTTTGCTACTAACCGTTAACTTTTTGTAGTAAAAAAACCACTTTAGGGGCGCCATCTTGAAATGGTCATATCTCCGTTAGGAGGCAATTTAAAGAAAAAAATTTATTTCAACATTTTTCATATTTTAATGTGTAGAATATGCTCCTGAAGTAGCGGCCCGGACTTTTGTAACACCCTGTAATGACTACAATATATTTTTCGAAATGCATTTCACTTTATTCACAATCGAGTTTATCTTTTCGAACATAAAAATAACAAAGCAAAGATAAACAAAGTATATCTGGCAATAAATGCTCCCACTTAGCCTAATCCTTTTAAATAATTGCACTAGAAATATTCTAAAAGTAATAAATAGCTAAAGAATTAGGGTTCCTGGGTTTCTAACAGCAAAACGAGATATTGATCAAAGGGAGGGAGATGAGGGGCTGTGCCGATAACAATAAAAAATGCCCCAAAATAATTTTTAACGACCAAAAATGAAAAACGGGCATAACTTTAGTATTTGCCAATAATTTTTTTACGATTAAAAAGCAGTTATTCCCCAAAAAAATCGTCGACTAAAAAAAGATACCATGCCCTTGAATTCTCAATAATCGGTATTTTTTGCATCCTCATAGGCATAAGGCTAGGCAAATATTGTAAAATTGTGAAATTTGACAGAACATACTATAATTATATGATATGCAAGAAGAATGCAACCTATACTACAAATTCATGCAGCCCTCCAGGCGTGTATAGTGAATCATAGGTAGCTGAACTACCAACAGTTGAAACACTGCCACCTAGCGAAGCGGTTGCTCTCTAGGAGAGTTCCCAGAAGACAAGGATATGATAACAAATTGAACAAAACTTTAAAAAAATATAGGTTATTATTGTACGTGTAAATTTAACTTTACAATGCGATGCAACGTTGTGAAGTGAACAAAAACAAGTGCTGATGTTAATATAAACCATTTTGTAACATTATTTATATTAAGCTCAATTTTTGAGGTCTAGACACGCTGCGCGTGTTTTGAGCATGAAACGATTGTTCCTATGGACACGCTGGGCGTGTTCCTAGCATGGAATGTGTTAATTTCCAAAAATTAATTGGGCGTGCATTTATAACCAAACACCCTGCACTTCTCTAAAAATTTAAATAAAAGCATCCAAATTTACAGAAAAAGTTGAAATATTGAATTGAAAGTCGCAATTTTAGCAAAGAATTTAAAAAATGGGTGATTTTTGAGGCATAAATTCGCAATATGTAAAAAAAATCAAAATTTCCAAAAAAGTGAACATTTTGGAAAAATCAAAATGTCCAATTTAAATGACATGAATGCGTTGTCCCGAGCAACTTAACTGTGGTATCAGCACCAATCCATAATTGAAACTATATTTGAAAAATAATTGAAACTATATTTGAAAAATAATTCAAATTATATTTGAAAAATAATTGAAATTATAGTTTATGCGTACATTGAAAATTAATATAAACAAAAGCTAATTTTCCACGCATTATTAAGTTATTTTTCAAACAGTTTACAATGTCACGGGTAAATCCACTATTTATATTCCCGCTTTTTAGCGTTATTTATAGCTAATTATTTTTATAAGATCAAATTCTAAACGCCCGTGTGGGACTGATATATAATGAGAAATGAGTTTATATCTCGCATAGTTTATGGCATGTAAACCAGGGAGTACATTAATCGATCCCAGTAAATTAAAACGGGGCCCGTTTCTATTGTTTTCGCCATTAAAATTAGATGCGGTAAACGGGCGATAAAAACCGTTCAATTTTACAGTTTGTTTTCGAAGCGAGAACCCTGAAATTTTTGGCGTCCACTGTTCCTTTTAATTTTCAAGAACACCGTGACACATAAATAAAAACAACTACATATTGCGTATTAGTTGGCAAGTTAATTAGTTTTTTTTGAATTTAAAACTTCGCTTGTCAAGACTCTGATAAATACAAGTTATGAGATAGGAGCAGATGCCGCTTCCAGTTTTGGAAGTATTCTGTAGCTGAAAGGATTTCATTTCCGAAAATGGTTATTGTAAAAATCGTGTTTTAAACGTTTCATATTATAATTTTGGTTGGCATAACTCCTGATCTATTATTATGATAAAATAGAACTACTTGTTTTTGCAAATAACTTTCAGGTTAATGTACTTGTATTTTTAAAAGTTAAGTCTGTTGACTCGTTCAATGAATTATTTTTTAACTTGTTATGAAGCACCTGCTTGGTAACAAACAATGTCTGACTATTAATTCATTATAATTATCCTGAATTTTGAGTAAATTTTACGTATTGCGTAACACTTGTATATTCGTATGTACTTTTTATGAGAAGATTTTAATCTTACAATAATGAGAATTTTGTAATCTTAAAGTATATCCAATTGGGAACTCAATTCAGCTCCGATTCACCTCAATTCAACTCAGATTCACCTCAATTCAATTCAGATTTACCTCAATTCAGAAACTAGATTTTCGTTATACAGGGTGTTACAAAAGTCCGGGCCGCTACTTCAGGAGCATATTCTACACATTAAAATATGAAAAATGTTAAAATACATTTTTTTCTTTAAATTGCCTCCTAACGGAGATATGACCATTTAAAGATGGCGCCGCTAAAGTGGTTTTTTTACTACAAAAAGTTAACGGTTAGTAGCAAAGTCATGAAATTGGGCAAGCAGTTAAAGAATTGGATTAGGCATATTCTCATGTAACATATTTTTTAAATAAGCAGTAGCTTGGTGTGTAGGGGGTTGCCCGCAATTATTTTTTGCCGTAACTTTTTTGTATTGCAATATCTCGACACAAAAGTGCCATAATCGTAAAAAGCAACATTTTTTATACAAAAAAGGTACTCTTTGTCAAAGTCGCTAAAAGTAACCGTTTCCGAGAAAATAATAAATAATCCTATCCCCTCTTCGAAATTCTAACTAATTTGTATAAGAAAAAATAAGTTGGTCATGCAAACTGATCGTAAAGAAAACAATTGTACTTGACAATATCTGCCAGAGATTGACGTTGTGTCACTGATAAAATTTGGTCGTAAGCTGTAAACTTTAGCAGTTTTTGTTGTCAATAGTAAGTGTAGTAGTTTTTTAACTTTTCATTATTTTGATAAAATGGACTATTCAAATCAAGAAATGGCCGATATGCATTTAATGTACGGGCTTGCGAATTGTAATCGTGCTGAAGCAAGACGGCTTTATGCTGAACGTTTTCCTAATAGACACCTACCAGGAGAAAGATTGTTCCAGAAAATTCATGCTCGTTTATGTGAAACAGGAAATTTTGTTTTCAAAGGCGAACGTGTTGGAAGGCCAAACGCAGAAGTTGCTAATTTAGAGGAGCGTGTGCTTCAGCGAGTTGAAGAAGATCCATGTGTCAGCACTAGACAACTTGCTTTAGCCGAAGGAGTAAATCACGTAACTATCTGGCGAATTTTGAAATTTTACCAATTTTACCCCTATCATTTTCAAAGAGTGCAAGGGTTACTTGCTGCTGATTATCCTCCAAGAATAGAATTTTGCAACTGGCTATTGCATAAGATCGCTGAAAATGAGAACTTTCCATCGCTCATATTATTTACGGATGAAGCGGGTTTTACCAGAAACGGGATACTTAACTTTCACAACATGCATCAGTGGCAAGTTGAAAATCCCAATGCAGTTATTCAGTCGAGACATCAGCAACATTTTTCACTTAACATTTGGGGAGGAATAATAGGGGACTCTATAATTGGACCGTTTTTTTTTACCTCATAGGTTAACAGGAGCATCATATAGACATTTTTTGCAAACAGAGTTACCCGTGTTACTTGAAAATGTTCCACTCATAACAAGACAGCGAATGTGGATAATGCACGATGGGGCACCTGCCCATTTTAGTGCAGTTGCTAGGGAATTTTTGAATAACAACTATCATCAACGATGGATAGGTCGAGGAGGTCCGATACCATGGCCAGCTAGGTCTCCTGACCTCAACCCACTCGATTTCTACTTATGGGGACATCTAAAGCAGATCGTCTACTCCACACCAGTTGACAATATCAATGATCTTCGTGAACGAATTGAAAATGGGTTCAACCAGATTCACAATACACCAGGCATTTGCGAAAGAGTAAGGAGTTCCCTTAGAAGACGAGCCGAGCAATGTATTGCTGCAGGGGGCAGTAATTTCGAACACTTGCTTTGATTTTTTTTTTCTTAATTTTGTACTATTTTTATATCAATGCAGTTAGTAGTGGATAAATTAGAAATTTGCAAAACGAATTCTAATAAATGCAACAATTTTGTTTAAACGCTTTTTTCTCGGAAACGGTTACTTTTAGCGACTTTGAGAAAGAGTACCTTTTTTATATAAAAAATGTTGCTTTTTACGATTATGGCACTTTTGTGTCGAGATATTGCAATACAAAAAAGTTACGGCAAAAAATAATTGCGGGCAACCCCCTACACACCAAGCTACTGCTTATTTAAAAAATATGTTACATGAGAATATGCCTAATCCAATTCTTTAACTGCTTGCCCAATTTCATGACTTTGCTACTAACCGTTAACTTTTTGTAGTAAAAAAACCACTTTAGGGGCGCCATCTTTAAATGGTCATATCTCCGTTAGGAGGCAATTTCAAGAAAAAAATGTATTTCAACATTTTTCATATTTTAATGTGTAGAATATGATCCTGAAGTAGCGGCCCGGACTTTTGTAACACCCTGTATAGGCTGCCCCGAATCTATGTTGGCAAATCGCCAGATTTTTATATTCATTTATCCTAAACCGTCGTATTTCTGTATTGCGAAAATCTACCATACCCAATGTTTCCATGTTTTCAGGAGAAATGTTCTCCCTAACTTTTTGAAACAAAAAGGCGACATTTCAAAATCAAAGAAAATAATTTGCCCCCAAAAAAGAAATCAAAATTTTGAAGTTAATTATTCGTATTCAGCTTCAAAATTTCGATTCGAAATTTTAGGTATGTAATAAAAAATTTGAAGATGTAAACTCGAAATTTTGAGAAAAAGAAACTGAATTTGTTTCGTTGGACCATGAATGTTGCAGATATTATTTTTGACAAGTTCTAGCTTCAAAAAGAAGCATTTTCTAATTAGTGACCTATATAAAGTTGACTAGAATCCGGCTCTCTAACAGTTTAGTTTCTAAATGTGAGAAGAATTTAAGACTTTGTATCTAAAATAATCCTGAAACATATACAAGCAATAAACAACTAAAAAATATGGGATTATTTATTACGATAAAATACAAAGAGTATTATTAACAGGGTATAAATACGATTTTTATTATATAAACAAAAAAATGGTGTCTTCTAATGCGTGCTAATTGCTTGGCTATAAATAGCATCTAGCGGTATCTTTGCATTTCCTTTGGCTTGCGGCTGAAACGTAACAGATAAATCGCTTTCAGATAAATATTAAAATAACTTACGACAACGTAAAGATGAGTCGGCAGCGAACGTTCGATCAGCGTTTTAAGCGATTCCTGTTTTAAACCGGGACATTCAATACAACCATCGGGAATGTTAAAATATATTTTAGGAAGAGCGACGCTACCGGGAAATAATGGATATAAATTGTACTTCAGCACATACGTCGACTTTGGTATAATTGAAACCATAAACTAAAATAAACACGGCTACCATTAGCGTATTAAAGTCTAATATTATGTCGCTATGTCTATGAATAATCAATAAATAACGTGTCCAATCTGCATTAGGCTAACTTCCGGTTGATTAACGCGTTTTTCCTAGGAGCTGGGATTTCAACCGAAATAGTTTTACAATGTACCTGTTTGTAACCGGCAAACATGAAACCTTCTTTGGCTTCTAATCCCACTTCTAACTGGATCAAGTTGTCAGAATTATTGTACAAATGGTATTCAATTACGAGAGGTGTCCTCACTAGCCCGTGCGCGGGGGCATTCATTCGCATCTTCAAAGGGAACCATTCTGATGGTTTACCAATTATAGGCACGGCAGTAGTCGTGGGATAACCATTTTTCCTAAAATAACAAATGTTGTACCTTTGGGTGTATTACGTTTGTTTACTTTTTCCTAGTTTCTTTCAAAACTATAGAACCTACGTTTCATATATTTCTAATTTTGCTGTGAAGTCTAGAGAATCAAAATTACAAGCAAAAGAATTCAATGCATTAAATTTCAGTTTATTCAGTGGCGGCTGGTCCTATAGAGCGCAAGAGCGCGCGCACCTCGTGAAATGAGTGATTAATTTTTTTCTGTTTAATGTAAAAGACAAGGATGTATCACATTTTTAAGTACTAAATAATGATCGCTTAATTAACTAGTACTTGTGCATTACTTGGAATAAAGTGCGTATATGTTTTATTCCATTATAAGGAAATTTAAATAAGTTGGTGCGCTCAGAACTAAGCACTTAGCGTGGCTGCTGTATGATTCCTATCGACGGCATCCTCGCGTTACGTAGCAACAATAAACTACGGAGCGCGCATTAAAGCTAGCGCAGTACGCCGCTCCCCCACGGGATGTTGTCGGATGATGAGTACGAGACAGAGTTTGAAGTGAAATATTTATGGTTCATGTGATAAGATTTCTGTTACAACTTTTGTGTCTTAATTTTGTTTCGAAATGAAGGATAGATTTTCATATCGTCAATCAATTATATTTCGATTATCTAATTATTAACACAGAAAGAAGTCATATGAGTTACAAATTTTATTACGTGTAATACATCTACAATCAATCTGGCAGTAGCATATCTTGTTACATCTGTCTGCGTTGTCCGTTATTGTTGTGATTGGCTGATTTGTATGATTTAAATATTTAAACAAATTTTAAAATGAGTGACAGACTGAACACTTTGAAGGTTTAAAACTATAAATGTTCAATCATTTAAATTATAATGAAAGTTACGAGAATGTTTTGTATATTATTATTATGCATTACTACTTAACGAGGAAAAACAAGTAGAGGTGCAAACGATAGTTTGATATTTTCAAAACATCGATATATCGTTTGTAAATATCAATGTTTCAACATCGATTCTAAAACATAAAAAATATCGATACATCGTTCAGTTTACAAACGATGTTTGAAAAATCGATGTATCGTATCGCGATGGAATTAGCGCCATCTCTTGCATAGAATTGATGGTACAAATGGCAACACAATTTTGTTGCAACTAGTCGCTTGATGGCAGCAGCGTATATTTAACAAATTGATACTGAAGCTTAGCGGCAGGCATACAAACAGTACAATTATCTGACAATTCATAGTTTAGATATTTTTATTTGGCAACCTATAAAAAAACACAAACTTTGAAAGAAAAATGATAATTTTTAGAAAAGTATTAATTTGAAAACTCGAAACTATAAACAGAATTTTCACAATTATTTACTACTTACTAAATATTTAAAAAAAATTCTTACCTATTAAGATTTCTAGTTAGATCTTCAAATATTCAGTTCCTTTAAGACAACTTACTTTACATAAATTTCCTTTTTTTGAATTTTTAATTTTGTTAATTTCGTATTTTAATTGAAAACCTCTAAAAAAAAAGTCGAAATTTTCATAAAAAAGATAAACATTTCTAGAAATAGACCAATTTTTAAGTTAGAAATAAAAATGTACAAATTAAAACCTAAACAGAATTCTCAAAATTTTGGACCTAATTTCCAAATTTGGAAAATTTGAAAGTTGTCATTTTTTGAATAAATAAATCTTCATATTTAATACAAGAAGTTATAAATTTTTATCAAAATTCCTTGTTTAAATTTGAAAATTGCATGCTTTTTAATTTCAAATTTTCTTAGAAATCTCGAACCTTTTCTGAAATTGTGTATTAAATTTTTATTTTTATAAATTTCGGTTTTTTTCCGAATTGTTTCTCCAAATCCGGACTTGAATCTAAAAGTTTTATCGAAATTTTGAACATTTTTTTTTTAATATTTAAGATTAAAGTGGAAAACTTTAGAACTTTCAGTTTAGCTTTTAAATGTTAAAGTTTCTTCTCAATGATGTCTATAATTTCGAAATGTCTGCTTTGTTTGAAAAATTTAAACTTCAAATGTACTCTTCAGCTCAAATTTTTTTTTTACAAAATTCGACTTTTTCAAAATGTTTAGTTTTTTGGAAATCTTGCCTTTTTATTGAACATTTTAACTTTTTATGAAAATGTCTAAATTTTTCAAAATTTCGACTAATTAAAAATGTTCGTATTTTTTCCGTTTTTTAAAATTTCTATATTTTCGAAAATTTGGAACTTTGTGAAAATTTCGATTTTTAAAAAATTTCGAATTCTTCTGAAAATTTTGAATCTTTAAATTTTTGACTCTTTTTTTGAAAATTACTAGGACTCAAAGCTTGGCTTTTTTAAGTTTGGCATTTTCACAAACTGCTTTGACTTTTATAAAAAGTTTGAGTTTATATAAAAATTTCGAATTGTTTTCGAAAATCTGGCATTTTTTCTGAAAATTTTAATTTTTTATGAAAATTCAACGTTTTTCAAAATTTCAACAACAAATTTTGTCCTCTTTGAAATTTTGACTATTTTACAAAATTTTTTTTTACTTTGGGGTCAACATTACAATTTATCTTCAAATGAAATGAGTAAAAAAAATTTCGCATTCTTTTGAAAATCGGATATTTTAAAATTTCTTTTTAAAATGTTGTTTTAACCTTTTTTACTATTTCTTTCAGAATTTCCACATTTTTGGAAATTTTAACTTTTATGAAAATGTCGTCAAAATTCCGACTTTCTCGAAAATTTGAAATGTTTTCAAATATTTCGTTTTTTAAAAATTTTCGAATTCTTTTTTTTTTAATTAGTGCGACGCAAAAATTTTTAAAATTTGATATTTTCTCAAAACTTGGCTTTTTTTAAATTAGGATTTTTACAAAGTTTGGCATTTTTACGAAATTTTGCCTGACGCTTTAAAAAAAAGTTGTATCGAAATTTAGACTTTTTTTGAAAAACCTTATGAAAATTTTAACGTTTCAAAATTCAGCCTTTTCTTTTAAATTTTCGAAGTTCCTCAAAATTTTAAGATCTTTTTCAAAATTTTGGGTATTTTGACAATTTTGACATTTTTAAAATTCTTTTATTTTTCAAAATTCCAAAATTTGTAATAAACCAGATTTTATTTTTATAAATTTTAGTTTTTTCCCGAAATTTGACGTTTTTTTTACATTTCATAAAAAATACAGAAATTAGGCGAGGAAAGACCATCAACCAATAGACAGTGTTAGAAACTTCGAGTTTAAAGGCGAATTGTCGAGTTTTCCTCGAAATTTCGACTTCAATCTCGAAATATCAATTTTTTCTCAAAATTCCCGGAGTAAAGTCAAAATTTCGACTTTAATCTCAAATTTCGACTTTAACCTGAAAATTTCGAGAAAAAAGTCGTAATTTTGGTTATTAAAAATTGAAGTAACTGAACACATCCTACCGTCATCTGTCAATATTGTATGCCTAACCTAATTTTCGCGTATATTTATGGTCGAATGTTCGAGATTAAAGTCGAAATTTTGACTTTGACTTTAGAATTTCTAGAAAACAGTTGAAATTTCGAAATTGAAGGCGAAATTTCGAGAAAAAAGTCAAAATTTCGACATAAGAGTTAAAATTTTGACGAAATTTCGAGAAGAAAGTGGAAATTCCAATTAAACTCGGAATTAAAAAAAGTTCTTTTTAAATTGATGTCCTTTTCTACACTTTCCGAATTTTGACTTCTTAAACTCGCAATTAAATATTTAAAAAACATCAGAAAAACATCGATGTGTCGATACCGAATACCGATGTTTAAGACATCGATGTTTTATTGAAAAAAATATCGATGTTCAAACATCGATGCTTTTTAGTATGTCAGTGTCAGCATTCTGCTTCAGGTTTTATAAGATTTAATTGTGTTTTTAAAATGAACAGCATTTTTATATTAAAAAACGATTTTGGTATACTTCCACTAGAAGAGAAAGTGAAAATAAAAGAACTAGGTAGGCGTTTGCCAGTGTTAAAATTGGAATAAAAATGTAAAAATAAATAAATAAAATACTATTAAATACCACGCCTTATAAAAAGCGTTTGTTTCTTCTAAATTTAATACCTTGCTGCGACATCGAAGTCACCTAAACTTTAACTATTAATATTTTTTGCATCTGCGCACCCCCTGTCTAAAAGTCACCAGCCGCCACTGAATTTATTCAATAAGAAAATACGATCATCAACAGCCAATATCAGTACCTTCCAATCGCAAAATATTGTAACGCAATGTAGATAGATGAAATAGGATTTAGAATAGAATTGTAGAATTTAGTAAATAAAAAAATTTCTAGAAGGTTCTGATAAAGGGAAAGCGGCCGCGATAACGAAACAAACGGCAAATAACCGTTCCAGAAATTTCGGCATTCGATAAGCCTTATCTGTCGAAAAGTTCTAGAAGCCGGGAGCCAAAACTATATAAGGCGGACAGCTTTCCCTCGAGTCAGTCAGTTAGAGTCGGTGTAATTAGTGAGTTAGAAGAAGTCAATAATAAGTGAGTTAATTGTCAATTGTGGTGATCCAAGTTGAGTTCAGTAATAAAGTGGGTCTTATTCGATAAGTGTAATCAATCGAACCGATAAGCCTGTAACAATATCAACAAACATTTGTGTACCACCCCTTATCTATGATGATTCGTTGTGCAACCTTAAAATATGAAACGTTTTCTAATCGTACACTGAACCGAAAAAATTAAATCTGCAACACTCGTTACTCAAACTGAAGCAAACGAACATCAAACTGTCTTTTTTTATTTCTTAAGAACGAATGAAATTACCTCACAGCATTATAATATTAAATATTATCCAATCACACATTAAACTAAAATATTTAAATCTGCGGGAGTCGCTGCACAAAGCAAAATAAACGGATATTAAATAGTCACTATTCTCAATCTTTTACAAGATATTGTAACGCAATGTAAATAGATAGAATAGAATTTAGAATAGATTTGTAGAATTTAGTTCATAAGAAAAAGATTTGTAGAATTTAGTTCATAAGAAAAGTTTCTAGAAAGATCTGATAAGGGGAAAGGAGCCGCAATAACGAAACAAGCGGCAGATAAGCGTTCCAGAAATTTCGGTCAACGATAAGCCTTATCTGCCGAAAAATTCTAGAAGCCGGGAGCCAAAACTATATAAGGCGGTCAGCTTTCCCTCAAGTTAAGTTAGAGTCGGTGTAGTTAAGTAGCGAGTTAGCAGTTAGAACTCAATAAGAGAGTTCATTATTCATTTGTAGTGATCCGAGTTGAGTTTGAAAATAAAGTGGGTATTATTCAATTCACGTGTTAATCAATTCGAACCGATAAGAGCCTAACAATATTTTTCTTAAAAACAACTCACATCTTCACCGTACTACCCATTAACAAAAAATATGTATGTAATTAAAAAATTATTTAACAAACTCATTAAATTAAAGAATTACCGTCTCCATTTAACAATATACTGTCCAACATTAATATTGTGCTCTAAAACCTTGTCACAAATAGCGAAAATCAACTCAGTTCCTGCCTCATTTTTGCTCAGAGTCATTCCGTTTATGACGCTTGGTATTTTAGTATCACCGGCTCTTATAGGCGGTACCTAGAAACATAACTGATTCATCCTTGTCCTAACTAAAAAAATAAGGCATCTCACAAACTCCATAGCCGTCGATTCCACTTCTATAGGCCAAGGGGATACATTCGTAACAATCGGCATCACACCGAACTCCTCGCCGACGAAAAACGTAGGAATATCCATCAACAAAGTCGACAAAAATCGCGTCCTGACCTCAAACGCTTTCATCACGGGCACTTTAATCACCTCATGCTTAGTACTAAAAACCGGCTGACTACCATTAAGCATATAAGTGAATTTCACCTGAATGCCCCTGTCGCCAGTCCTGTGGCTTTTCATGAATAACAACGCGGAAGATTTTTCCGATTTCCGCAACTTTTTATTCATTTCCAAAGTGAAGGGTATCGGTTGGGTCGGCCCGTCGGCCATCATGGAAAATTCGGCTAAAAACATCAATAAGAACCGTAAAATTTAAGTAAATTTATTACCATCTCCGGACTCGCCATCCTCCAATGCCAATGTCACATTTAAATCCGCAATTTCGTCCAACTCCTCATTATCGATTTCAATCACTAGCTCGTACCATTCGCCCAGTAAGGCGGGTTGAGCGTGAATGAATTTCACGTTTAGTTTGGAAGATCTAGGCATTATTAACGTAGAACACAAAGGTTGCACGTTGTCGTAATCCAACACCTCATTGGACTTTTTAAAGTGTAATAACTCAGGATGAATACTGGGGTATTCGGAGGAGGGGGCGAATTGTAGATCGATGCAACTATCGGGGGAATTCCCCAACGTAACGTTGATTTTGACAATCTAAAATCAAATTGTCAATCTAAAATCAATTTCTGACAAATTACCAATTAAATGTTCTGTAATTAAACAGTTAAACGTCTTAAAATTAAAAATATGTACAACCGCAACCATAGACTAGTTTCGGCCTTCCTTGGCCTCGTCAGCATGGTACGGTGGTTGTATACACTTCCAATTTAAAGCCGTTAGTCAGTCGTATAAGTATCCAAGAGAGTAAACCCCCATTGGGTGACTTGTAACTGACTTTTAAATGTTTATTACGCAAACATTTTCGCCACATGCTAATTGAAGCATTACTCTCTGCTGAGATAATAAGCCTTGTATATACGAATATACAGGGTGATTCAGTCATAATGTCATTAATTTTAACCACGCATTCGGGAGGCTTAGTAAAGACAGAAAATCGAAAAAATAATTTTTTTGTTCAACTTTTAAGAATCGGAGCAATTACCCTTAAAATTGCCTTTGTGCCACGCCACTGGACCAGTAGATTATTTAACCGGGAGGTACACAGTTCGAACGTTGAATAACAAAAGCTACGTTGTCATATTTCCTACTTTCATCTGTCAAATTAATTAAATAAATTTGGAGGTTAAGTTTTAAGCCCTTTTCATCACAGAAAGGCTGGATGCGGCTGCAACTAAATCCGATTTGTGTTCGCGATACCGGGCCTGTGATACTCCGACACCAACCGAACAATCTAAGAAATTTAGTTGAAATGGAACAACATAACGCAAGGACAAGAATCAGTGAAAGCCGGTTGGAGGTTTCAAGCTTTAGAATCAGCCGATTTTTCCAGTCTTCTTGATTGTTTCAACTTGTTTACTGGTTTTAAAGTCAACAACAAAGTGACAAAGTGCTGTCGACAGATGAATGTTATTTTACCAGTGCTGGTATTTTACTTTACTTTGCAGTAAGTAAATATGAACAGCTTTTCAACCTCTCTAAATGATTAACTCAGTCAGTAGATTGTTTTTTTGTACTACTTCTATTACGAAACATATGTGTTTGATTATTTAATCTGTTGAAGTTTTGCAACTTATGTATTAAAATGTCTTGCACTGAAATAAATAATTTGTTTGCAGTCACAACATACACATTGGTCAGACAAAAATGTACATGCTGCCCATCAGTTTGGCTTTCAGAGCAGATTTGCTGTCAATGTATGAAACAGAGTATTTAGCAATTGTCCAGATTTTCTATAAGATGCACTGTAAGACAGA
This sequence comes from Dastarcus helophoroides, assembly GCA_028583605.1. Taxonomy (NCBI): domain Eukaryota; kingdom Metazoa; phylum Arthropoda; class Insecta; order Coleoptera; family Bothrideridae; genus Dastarcus; species Dastarcus helophoroides. The sequence continues at coordinate 1,073,031 of CM053325.1, forward strand.
GCTTAGCCCATTTTGCTCGCTTTGCGGGAACCCTTGTGAAAGAAGTATGTTGCAAAAAGAATGTTACATTCTGAAGGAAAAGGAAACTATGATGAAAGGTAAACTGGCTCTTTTCATAACAAAAAAATTAGTTCTGCCAAAAAATTGTCATAAATTACTCAAAACTATCAAATATGTAGATGATCATCTTGCTTGGCAGGGCAGAATACCGTTTATTGTGATTTTTTCTTCTGTGCAATCTTTCATTAAAAACCTCTTTGCTAAATAGATTATATTCTTGAATGTTATGGTGAATGATTGTTATTTTTCTACAATTAATTTGTAGAGCTGTGATAATTGAATTCATTCTTGTCTAAAAATGTACATGACGAACTTGGATCTTAAAAAAGTTAAAATTTGTAAGTTATCAGGGTATTATAAAATAAAACATTTTTACTTTATTTTTTTACTACAATTTTACTTTATTGTTCCCAGTGTGAAGAAAAAAAAGTTTTTTCTAGTGATACATATCTATCTTTTTTGTTGTAAAAATTGTGAATCAAATATACTGAAAGTCTCAACTAAGAATTTTTAGGAAAAGTTTTAAATTTCAGTCTTAACATTTAGCAAAAAATATCAAAACTGAAAGTTTAAAGTTGAAATTTTGACAAAAACAATTATTTATTTCTACCAGCATCACTTTGAAACAATTAAAACCTGTAAGAAAAAAAAATCAAAATTTCAGTAATGAGAAATTTCGAAGTCGCAATTTAGAAGAAGCAAAGAAAGGAAAAATCTAAAAAAAAAAGTAGAAATTTCAAGTGAAAGTCACAATTTAAACCCCCTAAGGGCAACATTCTTGACGCATAGAGGACAATCAAAGAGAGCAAATTCCGAATCTTGGTTAATTCACCGAAAAACAATTGACCTACTACAATTGCCCAAATACAAGTCATCGAAATCACAATTCTTGGTTTTTTCCGAATTTGCAACTTAAAAGCCAATGCGTTTTTTACTTCAGAATTTGGGAAAAAACCTTTTGCCATAAATTATCTGTTCTTTTTTTAGTTTTAACTTTAATCTCAAAATGTCAACCTTTTTTATGAAAATTTTAGGTTTGAATTAGATTTTAATTTTAAGGTTAACAAATTTCGACATGCTGCCATTTAAAATATTTTTTCGAAAATTTTACTTTACTCTGGAAATTTAGACCAGTTCCACTAAAATTCGAGTTTAAATTAGAGATTTGGGAATATTGTATAATAAATTTCCAGTGTGTTTTTAGCAATTTCAACGTTTTTCGTACAATTTCTAAGTTATAGGTCTATGTTTAGCAGTTGCGTAGTGTGCCTTAAACGGGCCCTGTATCTAAATTTGTTGGGTAGGCCCAAATAAAGGGTAAAAATTTTTACAGCAAAAATAAAAACACTCGCACCCGACCCCACTTATTACTTTTTTATCGCATATAGATTTTTTTTATTTCGATAATTTCAATTGTTTTTTAAATTTTTGTAATTTTAACTTTCTTTTTTACCAAAATTTCGATTTTTTTCAAAATTTTTACCTTATTCACAAACCTTCCCCTTTAGAAAATTTCGATTTTTGTTTGAAATTTGAAATACTTTAAAATTTCGAATTTTTTGAAAATGTCGAGTTCTTTAAATGGTTTAATTTTTCTCAAAATTTCCACTTTTTGATCAGTATCAAATTAATATTTTACCGAGTAAAAGGTAAAAACTTATTTAAAAAGTTTGACTTTTTTCAAAATTTCAACAGTTTTCAAAAATTGTAACATTTTTCAAAATTTCGACTTCCTTGGAATTCTTCCTTCCTTGAAATTTTTGACCTTTCTGATAATTTCGACTATTTTTAAAATTTTGCTTTTCGAATAATTCAGATTTTTTTTAAAACTTGACTAAAAAAAGTTTTGGTAAGATCAAATTTTTTTGAAGGTTTGTTTTTTAAAAATGTCGATTTTATTTAAAAATTTAGACTTAAACTTGATTTTTTAAGACCTAAATATTTCAGCTTTTTTCAAAATATCTACTTTTTTGAAAACTTGGATTTTTTATATTTCTACTTTTCAGAAAATTTTTTTTTGCTTTGAAAATGTCGATTTTTTTAAATTTTAACTTTTTAATGATTTTGGCATTTCTTCAATATTTACACCCTTAAAAATGTAGGCTTTCTTTAAAAATTTTAAAATAGTTGAATTCTTTTCAATTTGGACATTTTTGTAATATTTTGACCAAGTTTGGAAATTTTAGATTACTTCTCTCTGATTTTGATTAATTTTAACATTTTTTCAAATTTCAAAACAAATTACTTGTTTTTAAAACTTGAAGATTTTTCAATTTTTTTTAATTTATACTTAAAAATTTTTACGTGTTTTCAAATTTCTTGACTTTTTTCAAAATTCTAATATTTTTGCAAATTTCAACCCTAAAATTTGGACTGAAAATTACAGCAACTATTTTTCAAAATTTCAAATTTTGTTGGGACAGCGTAATTTGTCTTTGAATTTTGTTTTTTTCAAAATTTCCTAATTTTTGCAAACTTTGTCTTTTTTTGGATTTTTTAAATATTTTGTAACATTTTGAATTTTTGTGAAAATTTTATAAATTTAGCCAAATTTGGACCTTTTTCAAAAATTTTAATTTTTCATAAAAGTTTCCATCCTAAAATTTTGGCGAATAGGTCGTAATTCTTTGAAAGTTTTGCATATTTCTAAATTTTTGTTTTTTTTTCAAAGGGTCATTTTTGCAAAATTTTGACTGAACTTTTCGACTATTTTTTAAAATAACAATTTTTTTTTAATATTTCGTTTTGTTCAAAATTTTGTTGTTTTTGTAAAATTTCGATTTGTTTTGATTGTTATTTTACATTTCAGCATTCAAAATTTTTAACTTATTTTGAAAATTTTGACTTTTCAATTATTTTTGACGTTTCTTCAGTATATTTAAAAGTTTTAAAAATTTTAAAGATTTGACCAAAAATATCTCAATTTTTTTTTAAATTTCGCCCTTTTAAAAGGAATTTGAATTGTTTTTAAACAATTCCGAACCCTTGAATTTTTTGAAAATGTCAACATTTCCAACATGATAACAATTTTTTCAAAATTTTGACCTATTTTTGAAAATCGTTATATTCTTTTTTGGAAATTTTAACTGTCTATGACATTTCAGACATTTTTAAAAATTTCGACTTTTTTTCAGTAACTTGGGCCTTTAAATGTTTGTCTTAAAATTCAAACTGATCTTGAAAATTTTGTCAATTTTCAAATTTTAGTCTCCTCCTGAAAATTTGGAATTTTTAAAACTTTCTGCCTTGGTTTCAAATTTTTTGAAAATTTCATTTGTTCCCAAATTTCAGCATTCTCCAAAGTTTCAACTTTTTAGAAGGTTTAAAAGACCATCTTTTAAAATGTCGACATTTGTCAAAAATTTCACTAACATGTTACAAAAATGTATTTAGAGCTATAAATCATTTACTATTTTTTTAGATCACTAAATTGTGCTAAGTATGTGGAGCTTACACGATGATTCATTGGAAAATTGGGACAATACAGGTACACCATCAAGGCGAGGAATAACAATATTTTAACTGAGATTCTCCCAACAAAACCCGAGTATACTGTAATTAATAAAATATTAATTATTGGTATCACAGTTAATGTAAATAAATAAATAAAAGATGTTTCAGGTTTTCGATTTATTTCCTTTAATTTACGAAAGCAGTAGTGACATGGGCCTTCCTACTAATGTTATATTGCGTCCCAAACTTAAAAGCTGGTAAATTTTAAATCGGCCAAATTTACAATCGATAAAACTGGTGAAATGAATTTTCCAAATTTCAGGTCTGCGAAGTCGAAAGTTAAAGTTAGTATAATTACTCTAAGAGGCTAAGCGAGTTTCAAGCCCTTCCAAAAATCCAAATAGATAACAGTAATTTGGTAGAATAGGATTAATTTTTGGAAAGCTATAATTTAAATTCTTTCCCAAATTTTTAAACTTTGCATTTTGACCTTTACTAGATCTTTGAATTTTTTTCATATTTAGTGCAAAATTCTTAAAAAATCGAAGAATTTGACAGGTCAAACAAATATCACCTCCGGTTTATACTTCTTTTGAAAGTCTGGAATATTCTTCAAAATGCACTTTTTTCAAAATTTTAATTTTTTGAAAATATGTTTTTTGTGAAAGGCTGTTATTTTTTCCAAATCTGGATTATATTTCAAAATTTAGAGAGCTTTTCAAAATTTGACCCTTCCCTGAAAATTTCCACTTTCCAGAATTTAATGTTTTCAAAAATTTCGACTTGTCTGATAATTTCCACATTTCCTCAAAATTTCCAATCTATCAAAATTCCTTTTTTTAATATCAACTTACAAAATAATTTCGACATTTTTGGAAATTTTGAGTTTTTTAAGAGTTGAATTTTTTTTAATGTTAGGTTGAAAATTTCTGGAAATTTTGATATTTTTTAAACAGTTCGCCTATGCCTTAAATTTCCACATTGTTTTAAATTTCTAAAATGTCGAAATCCTTTTTCAAAATTAATTTTTTTTTAAATTTGGATTTTTATGAAAAATGGGGTTTTTAGAATATTGCTAAAGATTCCGATTTTATTTTAAAATTTCGACTTTTTTTATCAAAATTTTTACTGGGGTCAAAGTTTAAGCTTTTCAATAAAATCCTATCTTAAAAAAATTCACTAGTTCTTCAAAATTTCGATTCTTTTGAAAATTAGTACGACTTCAGAGATTTCTATTTTTCTTTTGAGAATTTCGATGTTTTAAAAATTAACTTTTTGAATTACAATTTTGTATACATGTCTGGATATTTTTTGACCTTTTTAAAAGTTTTGATTTTCATTTTTTTTAATTAGGGCTACTTTAGAACGTTCGCCTTTTTTAGAAAATTTCCGTAATTTTTTAAATCTAGATATTTCTGGAATGTTTGTTTTTTTAATTTTAGACTATTTTGCAAAACTTCAACTTTTTAAAATTTCCAATTTTTGATAAGAATTTAAATTATTTCAAATCTTTAATTTTTTAAAATTTCGCAATCTCATAAAATTTTTGAAAATTTAGCATTTCCTTTGAAAGTTTCGATGTTTTTCAAAAATCTGACCTTTTCAAAATTTTTAGTTTTTTCCAAAATTTGAACCATTTTTTTTCAAATTTCTCACTTTTTAAAATTCTCATAATGTACACTTTACAGATAAATTTCATGCTTTTTTTTAATTTCAAGCTCTTAGCATTAAAATGAAAATAAATAAATAAAAAGGACATGAAAAAGAACTGCATCTGTTTTCTATTTTATTTTAAAGCAGCTTTTTACATGGTTACATTATTTCATACAGTAAAATGTAACATAAAAAATGAATGAGAGGAAACAGGTTAACATTTAGAAAGATCAAAAATGCTTCAAATGTTGACACCTCATTCAGTCCATTTTGATTGTTGCTAATTTCCACAAATCCTTCTTTAATGCTTTGCTGTAATGTCGTGTTCGAAAGATTTTAACTTTTAGGTGCAGCCAGCAATTTCAGTATTTTTACTCATTAGTCAGTAGTACTGTACCTGGCTTTCAATGGGCCCTGTGAAAAATATTAAATTCAGGCCTTACAAAAAACAAAAATTTCATACATACCACCTGAACATAATTTTGACAATTAAAAATAGGTAATCATCGTCATAAACACTTTTGTGTCCTATTCTTATCTTGCACCCTGTGCATTTGCACCTACAGCCCTGTTAATCAATGAACAACATAGTTCCTTAAAAACTTCATTATTTCTGGTCTGTGGTGTAAAGTTGCACATTTTGTTGAAAATATCCTTCTCTAATTTCATGATTTTGAAGTTGGTAAATTACTGAAGAATTTCAGTGTGATATCTTTGCAGATTTACAATACCTAGTTTAAAAATATATTAAAAATTGTCTTGATTTTATGATTTATGTGTTACCTTGAAAAATGATTGGTCCTATGAGATTTCGATGTACATATGTCCTATTTTTTCTGGATATAATGCTTTTTACTCTCACATTTTGCGAATTATGTATTCCGCTGATTCAAACCAGTGTTCAACTGAGATGACTTTAATTGTGTTCCGGGATGTACAAGTAGATGCAACTAAAATACTAAGTTGCTGCTGAACTTATCACATGAATGGTCTTGGTGAACTTTCCATTATTGCTTCAGCCTTGCATCAGCATTGTTTGTGCATTTTTCTTGTGCTCCAGCAGACTCTCAGTTTTCCTAAAGTGCAGGAAATCTCCAACAAAATTAAGAAAATCACTCTGCAAATATCTCATGCTCAAGCGAGCTTGTGCAGTAGTTTCTTCTGTGCCCCACTCTACCAACTTTTTGCGGCACAATCTGCTTCACTAAACAAAATTGTAACTATCCATAGTTCTCAAATAGTGCACAAAATCCACAAAAAAGTTATGGCATTTAGTCCCCAAGTCCTCGATGCAATTCCACACGAAATAAACCCACTTTCGATCACCATTCACCTTTTGATCAGTTCGAGATCGTTCCATAAAAACCACTGTTACAAACATTTTTTGTTTCAAATGAAAACCATCGTAAAGAAAGAACAAACAACGGCAGAACTATTTCACCACGGTATTAATTTAAAAAGAAGGTAGGAAACCTCCGTAATGAAAAGCAGAGCATGATAAACAAAACCACAAAAATTGACACTATTGACAGTTGACAACGGCAGGTGACCAGTGAACTACTTTTAGTTCATAGATAACAATATGTAATAAGAAATCGCCTGCCTTTTTGTTTTTCGTTACTTGCTCTTGCTTTCGTTCGCTATAACCTCTTCTAACAAGTCATTAGACAATCATAGCACACTGGATGACTTTTTTACTTAAACACTGAATAGTTCATTCTGCAGCCGCCACCCGGATTTTGTTCGTATTACATCAAACATTAAATTCTTTTATCTATTATAATTATTATGCATTCCTGCAATTCGCATTAGATATGTTAAATGATTTTAAATCTATTTATCATGTCTAACAGCGTTGATTCAATCAACACTAACAGTACGACAATACTTTAAAATTTTGGCAACGTCGCATCCAAGCTGACAGAGGTCAAATTGGATATGTCATACCATATACTTAATAAGTATATGTATCATACGAAGCTACATGACCGCCAGTGGCAGCCTGAAAAGGGGTTTTAATTATGATTTGAAATGATTTTTTTTTCGGCGAAAATGTATTATAAACATATATTTTTAATAGCGGATTCGTATCATACTCATTTTTCTCTACCTTCTGTTAAAATTAATGACATTATGACTGAATCACCCTGTATACAGGGTGATTCAGTCATAATGTCATTAATTTTAACAGAAGGTAGAGAAAAATGAGTATGATACGAATCCGCTATTAAAAATATATGTTTATAATACATTTTCGCCGAAAAAAAAATCATTTCAAATCATAATTAAAACCCCTTTTCAGGCTGCCACTGGCGGTCATGTAGCTTCGTATGATACATATACTTATTAAGTATATGGTATGACATATCCAATTTGACCTCTGTCAGCTTGGATGCGACGTTGCCAAAATTTTAAAGTATTGTCGTACTGTTAGTGTTGATTGAATCAACGCTGTTAGACATGATAAATAGATTTAAAATCATTTAACATATCTAATGCGAATTGCAGGAATGCATAATAATTATAATAGATAAAAGAATTTAATGTTTGATGTAATACGAACAAAATCCGGGTGGCGGCTGCAGAATGAACTATTCAGTATTTAAGTAAAAAAGTCATCCAGTGTGCTTTGATTGTCTAATGACTTGTTAGAAGAGGTAATAGCGAACAAAAGCAAGAGCAAGTAACAAAAAACAAAAAGGCAGGCGATTTCTTATTACATATTGTTATCTTGAAGTAAAAGTAGTTCAATGGTCACCTGCCATTGTCAACTGTCAATAGTGTCAATTTTTGTGGTTTTGTTTATCATGCTCTGCTTTTCATTACGGAGGTTTCCTACCTTCTTTTTAAATTAATACCGTGGTGAAATAGTTCTGCCGTTGTTTGTTCTTTCTTTACGATGGTTTTCATTTGAAACAAAAAATGTTTGTAACAGTGGTTTTTATGGAACGATCTCGAACTGATCAAAAGGTGAATGGTGATCGAAAGTGGGTTTATTTCGTGTGGAATTGCATCGAGGACTTGGGGACTAAATGCCATAACTTTTTTGTGGATTTTGTGCACTATTTAAAAACTATGGATAGTTACAAATTTGTTTAGTGAAGCAGATCGTGCCGCAAAAAGTTGGTAGAGTGGGGCACAGAGGAAACTACTGCAAAAGCTCGCTTGAGCATGAGATATTTGCAGAGTGATTTTCTTAATTTTGTTGGAGATTTCCTGCACTTTAGGAAAACTGAGAGTCTGCTGGAGCACAAGGAAAATGCACAAACAATACTGATGCGAGGGCTGAAGCAATAATGGAAAGTTCACCAAGAACATTCATATGATAAGTTCAGCAGCAACTTAGTATTTTAGTTGTATCTACTTGTACATCCCTGAACACAATTAAAGTCATCTCAGTTCAACACTGGTTTGAATCAGCGGGATACATAATTCACTAAATGTGAGAGTAAAAAGCATTATATCCAAAAAAAATAGGACAGATGTACATCGAAATCTCATAGCACCAATCATTTTTGAAGGTAACACATAAATCCTAGAATCAAAACAATTTTTAATATATTTTTAAACTAGGTATTGTAAATCTGCAAAGATATCACACTGAAATTCTTCAGTAATTTACCAACTTCAGAATAATGAAATTGGAGAAGGATATTTTCAACAAAATGTACAACTTTACACCACAGACCAGAAATAATGAAGTTTTTAAGGAACTATGTTGTTCATTGATTAACAGGGCTGTAGAGAGGCAGGTGCAAATGCACAGAGTGCAAGATAAGAATAGGACACAAAAATGTTTATGCCGATGTTGACCTATTTTTAATTGTCGTAATTATGTTCAAGTGGTATGTATGAAATTATTGTTTTTTGCGAGGCCTAAATTTAATATTTTTCACAGGGCCCATTGAAAGCGAGGTACAGTACTACTGACTAATGAGTAAAAATACTGAAATTGCTGGCTACACCCAAAAGTTAAAATCTTTCGAACACCACATTACAGCAAAGCATTAAAGGATTTGTGGAAATTAGCAACAATCAAAATGGACTGAATGAGGTGTCAACATTTGAAGCATTTTTGATCTTTCTAAATGTTAACCTGTTTCCTCTCATTCATTTTTTACGTTACATTTTACTGTATGAAATAATTTAACCATGTAAAAAGCTGCTTTAAAATAAAATAGAAAACAGATGCAGTTCTTTTTCATGTCCTTTTTATTTATTTTCATTTTAATGCTAAGAAAGAGCTTGAAATAAAAAAAAAAGCATGAAATTTATCTGTAAAGTGTACATTATGAGAATTTTAAAAAGTGAGAAATTTGAAAAAAAATGGTTCAAATTTTGGAAAAAACTAAAAATGTTGAAAAGGTCAGATTTTTGAAAAACATCGAAATTTTCATAGGAAATGCAAAATTTTCAAAAATTTTATGAGGTTGCAAAATTTTAAAAAATTAAAGATTTGAAATAATTTAAATTCTTATCAAAAATTGGAAATTTTGCAAAATAGTCTGAAATTAAAAAAAACAAACATTCAAGAAATATCTAGATTTGAAAAATTACGGAAATTTTCAAAAAAAGGCGAACGTTCTAAAGTAGCCCTAATTAAAAAAAATGAAAATCAAAACTTTTAAAAAAGTCAAAATGTCAAAAAATATCCAGATGTATAAAAAATTGAAATTCAAAAAGTTAATTTTCAAAACATCGAAATTTTGATGAAAACTTCAGAGATTTTCAAAAGAATCGAAATTTTGAAGAACTAGTGAATTTTTTTTAAAATAGGATTTTATTAAAAAGCCTAAACTTTGACCACAGTCACAATTTTGATAAAAATAGTCGAAATTTTGAAATAAAATCGGAATCTTTAGCTACATTCTAAAAAAAACCATTTTTCATAAAAATCCAAATTTAAAAAAAAAATTTTGAAAAAAGATTTCGACATTTTAGAAATTAAAAAATTTAAATTTTGCAATTTTTAAAAATAATTGAAATTTAAAACAATGTTTAAATTATAAGGCATAGGCAGCCTAAAATTAAAAAAGATTCAACTCTTAAAAAAGTCAAAATTTCCAAAAATGTCGAAATTATTTTGTAAGTTGATATTAAAAAAAGGAATTTTGATAGATTGGAAATTTTGAGGAAATGTGGAAATTATCAGACAAGTCGAAATTTTTGAAAACATTTAAATTCTGGAAAGTGAAAATTTTCAGGGAAGGTTCAAATCTTGAAAAGCTCTCTAAATTTTGAAATATAATCCACATTTGGAAAAAATAACAGCCTTTCACAAAAAACATATTTTCAAAAAATTAAAATTTTTAAAAAAGTGCATTTCGAAGAATATTCCAGACTTTCAAAAGAAGTATAAATGGGAGGTGATATTTGTTTGACCTGTCAAATTCTTCGATTCTTTAAGCATTTGCTTCTAAATATGAAAAAAATTCAAAGATCTAGAAAAGGTCAAAATGTAAAGTTTAAAAATTTGGGAAAGAATTTAAGTTATAGCTTTCCAAAAATTAATCCTATTCTACCAAATAACTGTTATCTATTTGGGTTTTTGGAAGGGCTTGAAACTCGCTTAGCCTCTTAGAGTAATTATACTAATTTTAACTATCGACTTTGCAGACCTGAAATTTGTAAAATTCATTTCACTAGTTTTATCGATTGTAAATTTGGCCGATTTAAAATTTACCCGCTTTTAAGTTTGGGACGCAATATAACATTAGTAGGAAGGCCCATGTCGCTACTGCTTTCGTAAATTAAAGGAAATAAATCGAAAACCTGAAACATCTTTTATTTATTTATTTACATTAACTGTGATACCAATAATTAATATTTTATTAATTACAGTATACTCGGGTTTTGTTGGGAGAATCTCAGTTAAAATATTGTTATTCCTCGCCTTGATGGTGTACCTGTATTGTCCCAATTTTCCAATGAATCATCGTGTCATCTCCGCATACTCAGCACATTTAGTGATCTAAAAAAATTGTAAATAATTTATAGCTCTAAATACATTTTTCTAACATTTTAGTGAAATTTTTGACAAATGTCGACATTTTAAAAGATGGTCTTTTAAATCTTCTAAAAAGTTGAACCTTTGGAGAATGCTGAAATTTCGGAACAAATGAAATTTTCAACAAATTTGAAACCAAGGCAGAAAGTTCTAAAAATTCCAAATTTTCAGGAGGAGACTAAAATTTGAAAATTGACAAAATTTTCAAGAAAAGTTTGAATTTTAAGTCAAAAATTTAAAGGCCCAAGTTACTGAAAAAAAGTCGAAATTTTTAAAAATGTCTGAAATGTCATAGACAGTTAAAATTTCCAAAAAAGAATATGTTATGTTGGAAATGTTGACATTTTCAAAAAATTCAAGAGTGCGGAAAAATTACCGACATTTTTAAAAACAATTTAAATTCTTTTTAAAGGGCGAAATTTAAAAAAAATGAGATATTTTTGGTCAAATCTTCAAAGTTTTTGAACCTTTTGAATATACAGAAGAAACGTCAAAAATAATAGAAAAGTCAAAATTTTCAAAAAAGCCGAAATTTTGAATAGTTAAATTTTCAAAAAAGTTGAACGTTCTTTAAAAAAGTCAACATTTTTGAACGATAATTTTTACAAAAAGCTAAAAATTTTGAAGAAATGCTGAAATGTAAAAGAATAGTCAAAACAAATCAAAATTTTACAAAAACAACAAAAATTTGAACAAAACGAAATATTAAAAAAAATTGTTATTTTAAAAAATAGTCGAAATGTTCAGTCGAAATTTTGCAAAAATGACCCAAAATTTAGAAATAGGCAAAACTTTCAAAGAATTACGACCTATTCGCCAAAATTTTAGGATGGAAACTTTTATGAAAAATTAAAATTTTTAAAAAAAGTCCAAATTTGGCTAAAATTTTAAAATTTTTACGAAAATTCAAAATATTCAAAAAGTCCAAAAAAAGACAAAATTTCAAAGAAACTCTAAATTTTGAAAAAAAAAACGGAAGTTTGCGACAATTATGAAATTTGAAAAAAAAAACAAAATTTAAAAACAAATTACGGTGTCCCAAAAAATTGGAAATTTTGAAAAATAGTTGCTGAAATTTTCAGTCCAAATTTTAGGGTTGAAATTTGCAAAAATATTAGAATTTTGAAAAAAGTCAAGAAATTTGAAAACACGTAAAAAATTTTAAGTATGAATAAAAAAAACTTGAAAAATCTTCAAGTTTTAAAACAAGTAGAAATTTGTTTTGAAATTTGAAAAAATGTTAAAATTAATTAAAAAAAATGAAAACTTGAGAAATAGTCTAAAATTTCCAAACTTGGTCAAAATATTACAAAAATGTCCAAATTGAAAAGAATTCAACTATTTTACAATTTTTAAAGAAAGCCTAAATTTTTAAGGGTGTAAATCATTAGAAGAGTTAAAGTTTAAAAAAATTGACATTTTCAAAACAAATAAAAATTTTCTGAAAAGTAGGAACTTAAAAAATCCATGTTTTCAAAAAAGTAGATATTTTGAAAAAAGCTGAAATATTTAAGTCTTAAAAAGTTCAAGTTTAAGTCTAAATTTTTAAATAAAAAGGAAATTTTTAAAAATCAAACCTTTAAAAAAATTTGATCTTACCAAAACTTTTTTTAGTCAAGTTTTAAAAAAATCTGAATTATTCGAAAAGCAAAATTTTAAAAGTAGTCGAAATTATCAGAAAGGTCAAAAATTTCAAGGAAGGAAGAATTCCAAGGAAGTCGAAATTTTGAAAAAAGTTACAATTTTTGAAAACTTGAAATTTTGGATAAAGTTGAAATTTTGAAAAAAAGTCAAACATTTAACAAAAGTCAAACTTTTTAAATAAGTTTTTACCTTTTACTCGGTTAAATATTAATTTGATATTGATCAAAAAGTCGAAATTTTGAGAAAAATTAAACCATTTAAAAAACTCGACATTTTCAAAAAATTCGAAATTTTAAAGTATTTCAAATTTCAAACAAAAATCGAAATTTTCTAAAGGGGAAGGTTTGTAAATAAGGTAAAAATTTTGAAAAAAAAATCGAAATTTTGGTAAAAAAGAAAGTTAAAATTACAAAAATTTAAAAAACAATTGAAATTATCGAAATGAAAAAAAATCTATACACAGTAAAAAAGTAATAAGTGGGGTCGGATGACATTCGCTAGTCAGTATTTAATAATTTTAATTCAATGCGAGTGTTTTTATTGCTGCTGTGAAAAATCTTTACCCTTCATTTGGGCCTACCCAACAAATTTAGATACAGGGCCCATTTAAGGCACGCTACGCCACTGCTAAACATAGTACCTATAACTTAGAAATTCTAAGAAAAACGTTGAAATTGCTAAAAACACACTGGAAATTTATTATACAATATTCCCAAATCTCTAATTTAAACTCGAATTTTCGTGGAACTGGTCTAAATTTCCAGAGTAAAGTAAAACTTTCGAAAAAATATTTTAAATGACAGCATGTCGAAATTTGTTGAGCTTAAAATTAAAAATTGAGGTAAAAAGTGAAAAACAAAATCTCAAATTGGGACTTTAAAATATCTAATTCAAACCTAAATTTCATAAAAAAGGTTTACAATTTGAGATTAAAGTTGAAACTAAAAAAGAACAGATAATTTATGGCAAAAGCTTTTTTCCCAAATTCTGAAGTAACAAACGCATTGGCTTTTCAAGTTTGCAAATTCGGAAAAAACCAAGAATTGTGATTTCGATGACTTGTAGTAGGTCAATTGTTTTTCGGTGAATTAACCTAGATTCGGAATTTGCTCTCTTTAATTGTCCTCTATGCTTCAAGAATGTTGCCCTTAGGGGAATTAAATTTTGACTTTCACTTAAAATTTCTACTTTCTTTTTAGATTTTTCCTTTCTTTGCTTGTTCTAAATTGCAACTTCGAAATTTGTCATTACCGAAATTTTGATTTTTTTTTCTTACAGGTTTTAATTGTTTCAAAGTGATGCTGGTAGTAATAAATAATTGTTTTTGTCAAAATTTCAACTTTAAACTTTCAGTTTTGATATTTTTTTCCTAAATGTTAAGACTGAAAATTTAAAACTTTTCCTAAAAATTCTTAGCTAGGACTTTCAGTATACTTGATTCACAATTTTTACAACAAAAAAGATAGATACGTATCACTAGGAAAAACTTTTTTTTCTTCACATTAAAATTGTAGTAAAGAAATAAAATAAAAATGTTTTATTTTATAATACCCTGATAACTTAAAAATTTTAACTTTTTTAAGATCCAGGTTCGTCATGTACATTTTTAGACAAGACTGAATTCAATTATCACAGTTCTACAAATTAATTGTAGAAAAATAACAATCATTCACCATAACATTCAAGAATATAATCTATTTAGCAAAGAGATTTTTAATGAAACTTTGCACAGAAGAAAAAATCACAATAAACGATATTCTGCCCTGCCAAGCAAAATCATCACCTACATATTTGATAGTTTTGAGTAATTTATGACAATTTTTTGGCAGAACTAATTTGCTTGTTATAAAAAGAGCCAGTTTACCTTTCATCATAGTTTCCTTTTCCTGTAGAATGTAACATTCTTTTTTCACAAGGGTTCCTGCAAAGAGAGCAAAATGGGCTAAGCTCTGTCTTACAGTGCATCTTGTAGAAAATCTGGTCAATTGCTGAATACTCTGTTTCATACATTGACAGCAAATCTGCTCTGAAAGCTAAACTGATGGGCAGCATGTACATTTTTGTCTGACCAATGTGTATGTTGTGACTGCAAACAAATTATTTATTTCAGTGTAAGACATTTTAATACTTAAGTTACAAAACGTCAACAGATTAAATAATCAAACACATATGTTTCGTAATAGAAGTAGTAAAAAAAAAACAATCTACTGACTTAGTTAATCATTTAGAGAGGTTGAAAAGCTGTTCATATTTACTTACTGCAAAGTAAAATACCAGCACTGGTAAAATAACATTCATCTGCCACAGCACTTTGTCACGTTGTTGTTGACTTTAAAACCAGTAAGCAAGTTGAAACAATCAAGAAGACTGGAAAAATCGGCTGATTCTAAAGCTTGAACTTTACTTGGGGAAACCTCCAACCGGCTTTCACTGATTCTTGTCCTTGCGTTGTGTTGCTCCAATTCAACTAAATTTATCAGATGCCCTGTTTGTTAGGATTGTTGGGTTGGTGTCGCCATATCACAGGCCCGGTATCGCGAACACACACAGCCGTTCTGTGATGAAAACGGCTTAAAACTTAACCTCCAAATTTATGTAATTAATTTGACAGATGAAAGTAGGAAATACGACAACGTAGCTTTTGTTATTCAACGTTCGAACTGTGTGCCTCCTGGTTAAATAATCTACTGGTCCAGTGGCGCGGCACAAAGGCAATTTTAAGGGTAATTGCTCCGATTCTTAAAAGTTGAATAAAAAAATTATTTTTTCGATTTTCTGTCTTTACTAAGTCTCCCGAATGCGTGGTTAAAATTAATGACATTATGACTGAATCACCCTGTATAAGTTTATTACGATGCAATTGAAATCTAATTTCATTAGAATCTAATGAAAATTAGACTGTAATTGCAAAGTTCACGTAGATGAGGCAAAGCTTGTATTACGGGTTGCATCGCAACATCCACAGATACAAACGTCCTCGGCGTGACTTTACTTTCATCTAGTTTTGACAAATGACCAATTAAATCTTCTGTAATTAAACAGTTAAACGTGCTCAAAATTGAAAATATGTACAACCGCAACCATAGACTAGTTTCGGCCTTCCTTGGCCTCATCAGCATGGTACGGTGGTTGTATACACTTCCAATTTAAAGCCGTTTGTTTAACAAATTGTCAATCTAGAATCAAATTGTCAACGTATCTAAAATCAAATTGTCAACGTATCTAAAATCAAATTGTCAACGTAATTCCCTAATTATTGATGTCTTTTTTCACTTATCCAGATATTCGGGATTTGTTTTTGACTTTTTCTACCAATTTCAACTTTCTTAAAAGCTGGATTATTTTTTAGAAGTTGTAAAAATTCGTTAAATCGAAATAAAAAAAATTCAGGTCGAAATCAATATGTATATTTCAACAAAAAAATAAAATTTCGCGGGAAACAGAAGTCAAAATTTCGAAAGTTTATATTAATCAAAGTTGTTTTTCAAGATTTTTACTATGTTAAGGATATGGTAAAACATTTTAAATCTAAACTGAAAATGTTTAGAAAAATCGAATGTCGGGAACAACATCCTTAATTCAAAATTCCTCAAAATTTCGGTTTATATGTAGAAATTTCATATTTTAAAACGAAAGTTGACATTTTCACAAAAAGTTGCAATTTGGAAATTCAAACCGAAGTATACATAAAAAGTAAGTGTTTAAACCCCAAATTTTTAGAAAAAAATTGGTAAATTTCCATAAACCCCAAAATTATACAAACAAATCGTTTCTTAAATTATGAGAAAAAGTCATAACTTGTAGAATAAAGCCCAAATTTCAAGAAACATGGTAATGTCGAAATTGTAACAATTTTATTTAAAATTTCGACTTGATCGCCCTAATAAGAATTAAAAATATCAATGATTATTTGGTAAAAGTTACCTGGATTTCCTTCATTATATCATTCGGATCGGGGAAGAATTCAACGATAAACTTCTTGACTTCTAGATGCTTGAATTCCAGCGATGCACCAGTTACGAGGTAATCTGAGGTGAAGCCAGGAGAATTTACGGAAACTGACAATTTTGAAAATGTGAGGGGACATGGGCAAGTACTCCTAAAAGTGTTAGTTTAGTTTCTTCTTGTTAATTGGATAAGGGAAGGTAATCAGTAGAGACCATGATATAGTATAAGACTGGTAATGTAACCCGCTATATCTCACTGTTGCGATAAGTGGCACTAAGACCGGAGACGATTGAAAAGAGACCACCACATGAAGGATAGACAGTAGAAGGGCTGCCTTGAGTAGATTAAGTAATGCTTTCTTATGCAAATATTGATACTTTATGCAATTGTTTCGCAATTTTTCGGTTTTATATTTATATTTTAATTACAAAATGGACAAGATTTGTTTTGTGTTTATGTGCAACAATGGTTATAAAAGCTGTCATGGAAAAGTCTCGTTGTTGCGAGTGCCTAAGGACAAAGTTTATGTATGGAGGCGAAAAATCCCGCAAAATGGCCGCCTGTTGTCAACTCGTGATTTTGTATGAGAAAAACATTTTAGTGCAGATTTTGTTTTATAATGAACAATGAACTGTGGAGAATACGTATTTCTTAATAAACCTAATCAGTTTCTATTAAATGAATATCTTAGCCCAAAGTAATTTAAACATAAAATTCTTTTTGTATACATATTTAAGGCGGCAGTCTGGTACTCTTAAAACTCTGAAATTCTTCGCTTGCCATTTTACAAACTACGTCAATACTATCGCTTAGAATTAAATGAAATTTAGTAATAATGTTTAGCAATGTCGGGGAATGCGGGCTTTGGAAGCAGATTTTTGATTTTTGTCTTAGTATTCTCACAAATGGGCGTACAATTTGTCTCCTTTTTTGCCTGTTTTCAGAAGCGAATATCTCGGAAACTAAACGGAATTTGAAAAAAGTACTTCCAAAGCGCAAATTCGACAGCCTTGCTTCATAAGTTCTCCAAATTTGAAAACAAAATATTAAAAAATAATAAATTTGTAAAATGGGAGAGCGGTGTTTGGCATAAAAATTGCGCTTAAATTTCGGTTGCCCTCACTCAGATGAGGCAGGGTACGGAGACGGACGTGATGCGGGGCAGAGAAATTTTTGCCCCTTCCCCAATACGTTATCAACGAACGAAGTATCTTCGGCTCCCACAGCTCATATTTCTTTATCTAAGCACGGCAGATATATCATAATAATAATAATAAACAACATTAAAACATTTATTCTTCATGGTAGACCCTTATTGACCGGAAATATTATGTTTTTTTCAATTTATTTAACATTTCTTTGGCCCAGTTTGGAAATATTTAAATTTTTATGGTTTGTTGACAATTTTCTAAACAGTTTTTGAAGTCACGTTTTCAATAAATTTAAATATCACGTAGTCGCATTTCAAAAACTGTTTAGAAAATTGTCAATAAACCATAAAAATTTAAATATTTCCAAACTGGGCCGAAGAAATGTTAAATAAATTGAAAAAAACATTAAAACATTTATTCTACCAGAGTTTGAGAGTAAAATGAATTGTTTAGTATTTGTAGCTTACAATCATTTACTGAATATTTAGTGGTTTTTGTTTTGATATATTTAGAAGAATTTTTTCTCTCCTAATTAACATTTTCATATTACTCTTTGGAAAAATATAAATTGTTTAGGTAAATAAATGCTATGATAGATTTAAGCAATAAAAAATTGATTTTATGTCATTTAAATTGGAAATATTATATTCTGCTAGCATCACGTGTAATCGAAAATCGACCAATTATATCTGCAAAGAAGAAATTGTTTTTCACATAATTAATTAATAAGTATTTAGATGCAGATATTTAGTCCTTGTCTTGACGATAGGAGAAAATGCGTAGAAAAATAAAAATTTCAGCTCTGAAAATTTTGAATTCCTCGAAAATGTTGGCTTTTTTCAAAATTTCGATAGTTTTTTGAAAATCTACTTTTTTTTGAAAATCTCAACTTTTTTCACAATTTCCACTTCTAGAAACTTTGAACTGTTTTTGAAAATTATGAATTTTTTCGAGGAATATGATTTTTATGACAATTTCGACTTTTCCTTATTTAGTTTTGAAAATTTCGACCACTCACTAAATATTTCGACTTTTCTTGAGAATTCCTACTTTTTGATGCATATTTTCAACTTTTTTTCAAAATCTCTAGTTTTTATTGAAGACTTTGACCTTTTTAATTTCTATTTTTTTAATGATTTCGACTTGGACATTTTAAAATTTCCACTTATTTCAAATTCTCATTAAAAAAGAAACAAAATTTTAACTTGATTAGAAAATGGTAACCATTTCGAAATTTTCCCTTTTTCTAAAATAGTGCTATTTTTGGAATTTCCCAATTTTGTCAAAATTTCAACTTTTTCATCAAATTTTTATTTTGCTGTAGATCTCGACTTCCTTTAAAAAATTTTGCTTTTTTATGACAATTTCGACATTTTAAAAAGGTGTACAAAGGAATAATTCCGGCAAGGTCAACATTTTCGAAAATTCGAATTATTAGAAAAAAAGTCGAACTTATTAGAAAACCGAAACAAAAATGGTAAAATTTCAAAACTCACGAATTAAAAAAAAAGCAAAAATTTTGTGGAAATTTAGAAAAACGTTGTCCCAAAGTCAAATTTTTCGAAAAAAGTTGGAATTTTGAGAGTAAAACCGAAGTGCCAAAAGAGAAGAATGTTCAGAGAAAATTCGCAATTTCGAGAAAAGACTGTGCTTCCATATCTTTGTACAAAAGTTTATGTTAATTTTAAAGGAATTAACAGGAAACAAAAGGGTAAAAGAAAGCATTTTTTTCACCTATTTCTAACTATGTACTTTACCTGCTTAGAGAACTAAAAGAAGGAATACGTGTCAAAGAATTTTTTTATGCTTGCAATTCGGTAGCCCAATTTCAAGCTTTTCTCTCGAAATTTTGAATTTAAAGTTTAAACTATTCGAAGTTTCCCAGAGATTTTGAAATTTTATGGAAAACCTCCACAAGAATATCAAATATTTTAATTTAAAATCAAAATTTTGTGACTAATGGGAACTCGAGCACTTCCTTACATAAATCTCATTTTTTAAAAATCTGTTATTTTTCAAAAATTTCAGTTCAAATATAAAATCGTTCTTTGTATCATAATTCAAAGAGAACAGTTAGAATTTTTTAAAAATTTTGATTATTTTTTCAAAATTTCCAATTTAAATCTGAAATTGTTTTTTTTTATTTGGAATTGCAATTATAGAAAGAAAAATTAAATTTTTAGCTTTTACTTTCCAGTCAAAATAAAAATAACAATAAAACAACCTATTTTTAAATTTTAAAGTAAACTAACATTTCAGATAAAAGTCGAAAAAAAATTATTTGGAAAAAATTCATGCAACGTCTTTTTTAATTTCAAAATTCCG
This sequence comes from Dastarcus helophoroides, assembly GCA_028583605.1. Classification (NCBI taxonomy): domain Eukaryota; kingdom Metazoa; phylum Arthropoda; class Insecta; order Coleoptera; family Bothrideridae; genus Dastarcus; species Dastarcus helophoroides. The sequence continues at coordinate 1,093,272 of CM053325.1, forward strand.
TGAAAAATTTTTAAATTTCTGGCATAATTTTGTTCAAGGTTTTTTCCAGAATTTCGAATTCTCAAATTCCGGAACCTAAATTCGAGTTTAAGAAAATATGAATTCTAAATTCGAACTTGAGAAAATAAATAAATAAAAACGAATAAAAATTGACATTTGTAAAATGAAAATTTCGGAAATCTTCTAATTTCGACTTTTTTTCTAGAAATTCTATTTTAAAGTCTAAGATTTAGGAAAATAATTTGAAATTTCCAATTTAAACTTTCTGATTTTTTTTCAGAATTTATTTAAATATATCCTTTTTTAAGTTTAACATTTTCACTAATTTCTCGAAATTTTGTTTTTAAAAGTCTAAATTTTAACAGACTCTTTAAATATCTTAAAATTTTGACATTTTGGTCGAAGTTTACAATTTTTCTCAATTTTTAATAGAACAGACTGGTTCTTGGTTATATTCAAAAATTGAAATACGTAAATTGTCCCCTGAAAGCAAGAAAGATTAAAAACACAACAAAGGTTACTGGCTAACGCGTTTCGGCAGCCAAGCTATCATCTTCGGAGAGATACTGACTGAAACCAAGAAAGATTAAAGAAACACAACAAATGTTACTGGCTAACGCGTTTCGACAACCAAGCTATCATTTTCAGGGAGATACTGAAGATGATAGATTGCCTGTGGAAACGCGTTAGCCAGTAACCTTTGTTGTGTTTCTTTAATCTTTCTTGGTTTCAGGGGACAATTTTTGCATTTCAATTTTTCTCAAACTCTCGACTTCATAATCTCAACATTTTGAACTTGTTTCTTGGAATTTCGATTTTAGTCTGAAAATGTTGACTTTATTCTCCACATTTTGTTTCTGAAGTCGAAATTAAAGAATAGTTTCTATTTTTTTGAAAAATTTAAAAAGGTTCTAAACAAAATTCCGAATTTTTTTGACAAATTTTGACTATCTTTTTGAAATTTTAATTTGTAATTTTAAACTCGAAATTTTCAACTTCTTTCACAAAATTTTGGTCTTAAAGTTGAATAGTCGATTAGGTCTTAACATATTAAAGTTGTTTAGTGAAATTTCGACTTAAATAACGAAATTTCAATTCTAATGCCTACAATTAAGAAAAAAATAGTAATTTCAAGTGAACACATGAAACTGTAGATTTCGAAAAAGTTTCCAATTTTAAAAAATGTTAAGGTTTCACGTTAGTCTTAAATTCCGTATTTAATTAAAAAATAAATACTTTTTTGTAACTCTGGAATAACACAATTAGTATTATGAGTTCTGAAAAAAGTCTACAATTCTTCACGGGCAAAATTTCGAATTTAAACTTGCGATTTTGTTAAAATAATTCAAAATTTGTATAAACTGGAAATTAGTAGATACATAATCGAGAATGTTCAAAGAATCTTCTCGGAATTTAAAAAAAAAAGGTCCATATAAAAAAAACAAATTGGGCAATTAAGACTCACTTTCACAAACAGAGGAAAAAACCCTTTCAGGAAAATTAAGAATAGAAAAATAAAAGTTATATGCCTAAATACAAAATTTAAAATAAAAACGAAATTTTGAGATAAAATCGATATTTATGAGTTACATCAGGCTAAGACAATCTACCACACGGCCCTGAAGTCGAATTGGTAAAAAGTCAAATTTCGATAAATAAATCAAAAATTTCCGAAGAAAATAGTTTTCGGGAAACTTTCGTTTTTTTTGTTAAAATTTCAACAATCCAAATATCAAATTAAAAAATTAAATCTATTAATTAATTCTGTTTTAATTGTTTATCAAAGCGGGACAAAAAAATACTAATTTAAGAAACAGGTCAAAATCTTCACTTGGAAGTTTGCAAACAAATATGAATACTAAACCAACTGCTATCAGCAACATGCACATTTCCTTAAGGTATCCAAATGGATCGAGTTACTCAGTATCATATATCCAACGACTACATATATCGGTAAAGTGACGACATGAAAGATTGCGAATTCGAACGACGTAAACCGAACTTCTTACTCAATTCCCCTTCGAAACCCCTTCCGTCTCTCTTCTCCTAACCCCCCTCAACAGGGCATTTAAATCCGAGAGCCAAATCGTACTTGGCGATTTACCAGACCCCCGCCTTAGGAAAGAAAAATGATATCAATAGACAGACGAGCCGTTGGTTCATCAGGGTTCGGTGTATGTATAGAACATTAGATATAACTTTTTTAAAAATGTTTATAGAAAAATGTGTCAGATTAACTTTTTGATTAATTATTTGTGACTTTTCAGTGACTTTGATTTTGTTTTCTTAACTCTTATTTTGTTGCTTTGGTAAATAATGTTTGTGTTGTCAAATGACACTTGCATTTTTTATTTGCTCTGTTGAAAAAATCTTAACTTTCTGCGTTCGGTAACATCAAATTTATAGGGGGTTAGATTCGGAGAATTTCGAGAAATCATAATTTTACTGATTTTTAACATTCATTTTTAAAGAAATCCAAGTACGAAAATGAAATTGTTACCAAAAATGAACGTAGATGTACTGGCAAAAATTTCATTTTAATTATTAACGCATGTTTAAAAACAGTATTACATTATTTAATATGAGAATCGGTAAAATTATGAAATTATTATATTTTCTCGAACTTTTTCACTTCTAAACCCTGTAAGATTTGGGGTCATCAAAAGCAGAAAGATATGCAAATTCTAACAAACAAAAAATACGGATGTCATTTGAAATTTCAAAGTTCATTACCGTAGCAATGAAACAAAAGCAGGGAAAACGAAATTAAGGTCACCCAAATGTGGCAAATAATTACCCAAAAAAAGTTTATTTATAAAATATCTTGTTCTAATTTTTTTTTAAAAACGTTACAGCCAATATTCCAGACATACGTCGGACGGTGCCTTATAATTTGCATAGAGTTACGCCAGCGTAACAAAAGGACCACTTAAACAGCAGGTCACGGAAGGCAAAAGTTACGCCAGCAAGCTAAAAGGACCTCTAAAACTGACAAAGAACGTCAAAAAAGAGGAACCGAAGAAAAAGAAGACGAAGAAAACCGAAAAAACCGAAAAAAGCGCCGGAAAGAAAGCCGAAATGAGCATTATCTTATGCGAGATGACAATGCAATTCAACAGTGCAGGAACGACACCAAGTGAAGTGAAAGATTTCATGGAGAAGGTGCAAAAACTGTTGAAACGGTTAAAAAATGACTAGCTCTCAACAAAAAAGGAAACCCAGCTGCCTGAAAGTGGTAGCCTGGAACAGCGACGGGATTACGAATAAGATACTAGAACTAAAGGAGTTTTTAATAGAGCCCAATGTAGATGTGTTTCTATTAAGTGAAACTAAATTAAATGGAAGCGACAAGATGAAAATACCAAATTATGCAATCTACAGAGCAGATAGAAATAGAAGAGGAGGAACAGCAATTCTAGTTAAAAGAAACCTAGATCACTATACTCCAGATCAGCCGGAAACAAGTCACTTGGAGTATAATATGGTGACAATTAGAATGAAAGATTATAAAGACATTAGAATAGCATCGGGATACATTCCACCGAACAAAGCAGTTCTCGAAGAAGATTTTGAAAAAATATTCATCGCAAACAAAGAAACGTTAATTGCAGGAGATTTTAACGCGAAACATCCGCAATGGAATTGCAGGGTGAGAAATACTAAAGGCACAGCGCTGGAAAGATACGTCACTGAAAATGACATAGGTGTTTTGGCTCCCAGAGAACCAACACATTATGGCCATATAGGACGTCCTGACATACTGGATATAGGAATTTTTAAGAATATAACTAGAAATATGGAGATATATACGAAATCTAAACTAAGTTCAGATCATAACCCGATATATATACAAATAGGAGAAGAAGGCTTATTGGAAGAACAACAGTTAGTTAAAAGAAGTAACTGGCAAAGATACAAAAGGCATCTGGAAGAAAATCCGACATTAATGGAGGAGATTTCAAATGTCGACGAATTAGAAAGAAGCGTCAGAAAGATACAAGAAAATATTCTGAATGCCATCATTGTGGCGACGTATGAGGAAAGACGGGATTATAGAAAAAATAATCGCTATATAAAAAAACTAGCAAGAGAGAAAAACAAGCTAAAGAAGAAATATCACAGGACCCTTGATCCTCGAGATAAAAGGAATATGAACAGAGCACAGACTGCATTGAGGCAAGCCTTAGAGCAGCAGAGAAATGCAGAATGGGACAGAAAGCTAGAAGAAGTAACAGTGCAAGATAATTCTCTCTGGCAACTACATAAAATTAAAAAGGGAAAGAATACAAACTCCCTGTATGCACACCCCAAGAGGAACTGTGTATACTCCGGAAGAAAAGGCAGAAGCTCTGGCTAACCATTCGGAGGAACAATGCCAGCCTAGCTACAGAAATTACAACGACAAAAAAATAACACAAGTGAATAGACTCCTGAGACAAAAAGCAGTAGCAAATGAGGAAGGAGAACCAGTAAGAGAAACAAATGCGGAAGAAATTAAGTCAATAATCAAGAATATGGCGAAGAAAAAAGCACCAGAAAGAGATCAAATCTCAAATCTGGCCATAAAAAATCTCCCGGAAGCGGAGATTGAAAAAAACCGGAAAATTATCAACACGATAATTGAAATGGAACATTTTCCCAGCATATGGAAATTCGCACAGGTGGTGATGATTCCAAATCCGGGAAAAGACCCAACGTATCCACAAAATCAAAGACCGCCATATGGTAAAGTGGCAGAAAAAATAATCTGCTCAAGATTGCAAGAAGAATTAGAAAGATTAGAGGTAATACCGGAAGAACAATTTGGATTTAAACCGGAACACAGCACCACACAACAGGCGTTGAGGTTGGTCGAAGAAGTAGCACAAGGATTAAACGATAAACAGTCCACGGGGTTGGTCTGTTTAGATGTTGCCAAGGCTTTGGACAAAGTTTGGCACAAAGGACTAATATATTGTAACGCAATGTAAATAGACGAAATAGGATTTAGAATAGAATTGTAGAATTTAGTAAATAAAAAAAGTTTCTAGAAGGTTCTGATAAGGGGAAAGCGGCCGCGATAACGAAACAAACGGCAGATAAGCGTTCCAGAAATTTCGGCATTCGATAAGCCTTATCTGCCGAAAATTCTGGAAGACGCGGGCCGAAACTATAAAAAGGCGGTCACTTTTCCCTCGAGTCAGTCAGTTAGAATCAGTGCAATTAGTAAGTTAGTAGAAGTGAGTTAATTGTAAATTGTGGTGATTCAAGTTGAGTTCAGTAATAAAGTGGGAATAAATCCATCACGTGTATCAATTCGAACCGATAACGCACGTAACATTTGGTGTCAGAAGCGGAATTATTCGTGGATTGTGCTTTATTACTCGAAAAAAAAAATTCGTGCCAGGTGCCGTAGTTGACTTTATCTCGGACCTTTTAAACTGTTAAATAGTTATACGAGGCGCGTCAAATAAATTCGTGAACATTCAAATACGCTTTATGGATACGAGATTAAAATCGGCCAAAATGGAACAACAATTACAAGCGTTATTAGCAATGTTTAAAGACAAAGAGGAAAAAGAAAAAGAAAAGGAGGAACAAAGAAGACAAGAAAAAGAACAGAAGCAAGAACGAAGACGACAAGAAAAAGAACAGGAGGAAGAACGAAGACGACAAGACGAAGAACGAAGACGACAAGAAAAAGAACAGGAGGAAGAACGAAGACGACAAGACGAAGAACGAAGACGACAAGAAAAAGAACAGGAGGAAGAACGAAGACGACAAGAAAAAGAACAGGAAGAAGAACGAAGACGACAAGAAAAAGAACAGGAAGAAGAACGAAGACGACAAGAAAAAGAACAGGAGGAAGAACGAAGACGACAAGAAAAAGAACAGGAGGAAGAACGAAGACGACAAGAAAAACAAGAATTGCATAGTCTACTAGCAAATATAACTGAAAAAATGGGAGTAGACGTTGAAAAAATGAAAGAAGAAGTGAAAGAACAAATTACCGGAATGAGAGAAGAAATGAAAGAAGAAGTAAAAGAACAGATTATAGGAATGCGAGAAGAAATGCAGGAAGAGATTGGCGAAGTCAGGGAAGAAATTGGAGAAGTAAAAGAAAAATTCAACAGCAAGCTTCTTGATTTGGAAAATACAACACAGAAAAAGTTCAGCAACATCGAAAAAAACATGAAGAAGTTGCTAAGTGGACCAGTCACACAACACGAATCCGAAAGTGTACCCGCTATCTCTTCCCAAAAAGTGAAACCTCCGACCTATGATGGGAAAACATCCTTCCAGACCTACAGAAAACAGTTCGAAGCTGCTGCTAAGGCAAATCGGTGGACGGAAGAAGCAAAGGCAACCTCATTAGTGGTATCCCTGCGCGGAGATGCTCTGGAATTACTCCGAACTCTATCGGATCAAGAACAAGCCAATTATGAAGATCTAGTTAGGGCTTTAGAGCTGAGATTTGGGGACCAACATTTGCAGCAAGTTGTCCAGTCGCAGCTGCTAGTAAGAAGACAGAAAAGTGGAGAAACGCTGCAAGAATTCGAGGCTGACGTTAGAAGATTGGCGTACATTGCCTATCCAACAGCACCAACCGACTTTCTGGAACTACACGCAGTTAGAATCTTCATAGAAGGAATAAGAGACCCGGAAGTTCAGAGAGTGATACGCCTGTCAAACGTACGAACATCAAGGGAGGCACTGATTAGAGGCTTGGAGGTTGAAGCTGCTTATAAGGTTTCAGAGCCAGGGGCGTCACGGAGAATTAGGAAAGTTGACATCGAAGAGGCTGCGAATGACACTGATCTCGCAAACATAAACACCAGCATGAAGGAAATGAACGCGAACATGAAGAAAATGGACGGGAGCATGAACACTAACTTGAAGAAAATCGACGCGAGCATTCAGGAACTGGTGGGAACCCTTAAAGGCAAATCCAACAGAAGCACATGTTATAACTGTGGCAAACCGGGGCACTTCAAGAAAGATTGCAGGTCAGCCCCAAGAAGTCGACAAGTCCCACAGCAGGAAAACTAAAATCAGCCAGTGGGAAGGGGCACTCACTGGCTGGTGTCGCGCAACGAGCCCCCAAAACTCTTTCCATCAAACAGATAAAAAGGACCATGGAAAGTTTAGTAGTTGCAGCCAGCGTAGATGGAAGGAATGTACAGGCCACAGTCGACACAGGCGCCATGGTTACTTTGGCACGAAGGAACATCCTACCGTCGCAACCAAAGGTACTGTCGCAAAGAATGGTCCTCAGAACAGTTACGGGAGATACTGCGCCAATTATAGGAGAGGCAGACGTCATGATTGGTCTGGGAAAATTAAGGATTTCGCATCGGGTGTTGGTGGCAGATATCGAAGACGAACTGATTCTGGGGATGGACGTAATCAGGCAACATGGCTTTACTTTCGATCCAGCGCAGAACATTTTAAAGATTGGAAATGAGGAGCTTGTCCTGACTACACCAAAGGACACTCCAAAGGAGGTAAGACTGTTTGCCTGCGAAACAGCTGTAGTGCAGGGAAGCAGCGAGAAGACGGTTATGGCTGTGATGGAAGGAGATTTGGGCTGCTGCGTTGGATTAGTGGAACCGACTTATGACATTTCCAAGAATTTGCTAGTGGCGAGATCCGTGGTTAAAGCATCTCAGAAGGTACCTGTGAGAGTTGCCAATGTGTTCCCAACAGCACGCTCAATCAAAAAGGGTACTACTCTGGCAGTCTGTACCCCGGTAGCCTCAATAAGCTCCTTGGGAGACAGTTGTGCGCCAGTACAGGAAACAAAGATTGGGCAAGTCAAGTTGGAAGTGGACTTGAAACACTTGTCCAAGGAAGAATTAGTTCTGGCTAGGTCATTTCTAAAGAAAAACCACGGCGTTTTTACCGATGGAGACCGAAATCTAGGAAGGACCGACGTAGTTCGACACAAAATCAACACCGGCGATGCAACACCTATTCGTCAACCCCCTAGAAGATTACCGGTGGCCAAGCAAGAGGAAGTCGCGGGACTGGTTAAGAAGATGATGAAGGATGGAGTCATCGAGGAGTCCAATAGTCCATGGTCTTCCCCTGTAGTCTTGGTTACAAAGAAGGACGGGTCAACAAGATTCTGTGTCGACTACCGGAAATTAAACGACGTCACTAAAAAGGACAGCTACCCCTTGCCAAGAATTGATGACACCCTAACGACCTTGTCTGGGTCCACCTGGTTTTCAACTTTGGACTTGAAAAGTGGATATTGGCAAGTGAGCATAGACCCCGACGACAAAGAAAAGACGGCCTTTTCATCTGGGAGTGGATTATATCAGTTCACGGTTATGCCTTTTGGACTATGCAACGCACCGGCTACTTTCGAACGTCTAATGGAACTGGTACTTCGAGGACTCACTTGGAAAACCTGCTTGGTTTACCTAGATGACGTCATGGTGATGGGCAAGAGCTTTAAAGAACATTTGGAAAATCTTCAAGAAGTTTTCGACAGATTAAAGCAAGCCAACTTAAAGCTGAATCCAAAGAAGTGCTCTTTGTTCCAAAGGAAAGTAGAATTTTTGGGTCACACTGTATCAGCCGCAGGAGTTGAAACAAATATCAGCAAGACTCAAGCAATTCGTGACTGGCCAAGACCCAAAGACAAACATGAACTGAGGAGTTTCTTGGGGCTGTGTACCTATTACAGAAGATTTGTGAAACGTTTCGCCAACATCGCTGCGCCGTTGCATCAACTAACGGAAGAAAGAAGGCCGTTCGTCTGGACTCCAGACTGTGATACCGCTTTCCGAAAATTGAAGTCCGCCTTGTGTACAAGCCCTATCTTGGCGTATCCTCAGCAGAATGGGAAGTTCGTGTTAGACACTGATGCCAGTAACATCGGCATTGGGGCTGTGCTGTCCCAAGTTCAAGGCGGTGAAGAAAGAGTCATCGAATATTACAGCAAGATCCTGACGAAGCCAGAGAGGAACTATTGCACCACCAGGAAGGAACTTCTTGCGATAGTGAAGGCCGTGGAACACTTCCACAAGTACTTGTATGGGCAAGAATTCCTTATCAGGACAGATCATTCGGCACTTTCTTGGTTACTCCGAATGAAGAACGCGGAGGGACAGACGGCTAGATGGTTAGAAAGGCTTCAGCAGTATCACTTCAAGGTGCATCATCGACCGGGACGACAGCATAACAACGCTGACGCTTTGTCCAGAAGACCTTGTGGGGATTGCAAACACTGCAGACGAGTTGAGGACCATGAGGACATGGTGGATATAAGGGTCACTTCTGTCCAGCCAGAAGACGAATGGACTGTTGAAGGTCTTCGGAAGCTACAGAGGAACGACGCTGATATCGGACCCATATTGGAATGGAAAGAAGCTGGAGACAGACCGGAATGGCAAGAGGTTTCCGACAGAAGTCCAGCTCTTAAGAATTTGTGGGCTCAATGGAAATCCCTCCAGGTCGAGGACGGGGTACTGAAGAGAGCATGGGAAAGCGCGGATGGAAAGCGTGTCAACTTGCAGTTGGTGGTGCCTCAGGAGAAGATTCCACAGGTCTTGTGGGAGGTGCACAATGGGACCTCTGGTGGGCACCTAGGGATGAACAAGACCCTGGAGAACGTTCGAAAACGGTTCTATTGGGTTAACTGCAGGGAGGACGTCGAGCGGTGGTGTCGGAAATGTGTCACCTGTGCTGCATCCAAGGGTCCTCGTACGAGAACCAAAGGGGCCCTGAAGCAATATAATGTGGGAGCTCCATTTGAAAGAATTGCAATCGATGTAGCAGGACCATTCCCAGCTTCAGATGATGGAAACAAGTACATCCTGGTGGCCATGGATTATTTCAGTAAATGGCCTGAAGCTTATGCCATCCCAAACCAGGAAGCCACCACAGTCGCAAGGGTTCTTGTGGACAACTTCATCTGTCGATTTGGTGTTCCCTTTGAACTACACTCGGACCAGGGAAGGAACTTTGAATCGGGGGTTTTCCAAGAGGTGTGTCGTCTTCTTGGAATAAGGAAAACTCGAACAACACCTCTTCATCCACAGTCTGACGGAATGGTGGAGAGATTTAACAGGACCTTAGAGGAACATCTTTCGAAGGTCGTTTCCAAACATCAGACCGACTGGGACCGACATCTACCACTGTTTCTGATGGCCTATCGCGCGGCAACTCATGAAACTACAAGTCAGACCCCGGCAAAAGTGATCTTCGGGAGGGAACTGCGGCTTCCGTGTGACTTGGTGTTTGGATCACCAAGGGAGGTCCCCAGGGAAACGATGGGTTTCGTAGATGACTTGAGGGAAGCGATACTGGAGACGCATGCTCTGGTGCGGACGAAGATCAATTTGGCGACGGACCGGATGAAGGCCAGGTATGACGTGAGTGCCAATCATGGTGGTTTTAGTGAGGGCGAGTTGGTATGGCTATACAACCCTCAGCGAAAGAAAGGAGTTTCGCCAAAGTTTACGCCATCTTGGGAAGGGCCGTACAAGGTGCTGAAGAGGATCAACGACTTGGTATACAGGATCCAGCGTAGCTCCAGGAGTAAAATGAAAGTGGTACACCTGAACAGACTATGCAAATTTAGTGGCGAAGTGACTGATTGGAACTGATCGGGACGATCATTTCTAAGGGGGAGGCAGTGTAACGCAATGTAAATAGACGAAATAGGATTTAGAATAGAATTGTAGAATTTAGTAAATAAAAAAAGTTTCTAGAAGGTTCTGATAAGGGGAAAGCGGCCGCGATAACGAAACAAACGGCAGATAAGCGTTCCAGAAATTTCGGCATTCGATAAGCCTTATCTGCCGAAAATTCTGGAAGACGCGGGCCGAAACTATAAAAAGGCGGTCACTTTTCCCTCGAGTCAGTCAGTTAGAATCAGTGCAATTAGTAAGTTAGTAGAAGTGAGTTAATTGTAAATTGTGGTGATTCAAGTTGAGTTCAGTAATAAAGTGGGAATAAATCCATCACGTGTATCAATTCGAACCGATAACGCACGTAACAATATAAAATGCATAGAGCAAATATCAATCCCAAATTAACAAGGATAATACAATCCTATTTAGAGAATAGGAAATTCGAGGTAAAATTGGACGGAATAATAACAGAAGAAAGAAGAATAAGAGCTGGGATTTCGCAAGGTTCGGTTCTAGGCCCCACTCTATTTAACATATATATGCATGACATTCCCAAACCAAACGGAGTAAAGATAGCGCTGTATGCGGATGATACAGCGATTCTAGCAAGACACACAAGACAAGAAATAATAGTTAGAAGATTGCAACAAGCACTTAATTAAATGGAAGAATGGTTTGAAAAATGGCGTATTGAAGTCAATGGGGACAAAAGTACGGCCACATATGTGACCAGAAAAAGGTCTCAGCCAGAGGAAAATTTGATAATTTTCAACGAAGACATTCCCTGGACAGAAGAGGCAAAATATCTAGGAATAATTCTAGATAAAAGGCTAACGTTCAGGAAACATATGGAACACGCTAAGAAGAAAGCAATGATGGCAAGGACAAGAATTTATTCGCTTCTGTGCAGAAAAAGCCGTCTAAGTCTGAGAAACAAACGACTAATTTACAAAGCAGCTATACAACCTATAATGACTTATGGTGCAGCGTGCTGGGGATATACAACAAAATCAAACATGAATATACTACAAACAGTACAAAACATAACGCTAAGGATGATAGCCAACGCTCCCTGGTTTGTAACCAACCGAAGAATTCATGAAGATTTACAAATAGAAACGATAGAAGAAACGGTAAAAAAAGCCGCAAGAAGATAGTTTGATAGAGCTGAAGTACACCCAAATCGGCTACTCAGGGAAGTAGTGGATTATGAACCGCAAGATTATCTAAGATGCAAAAGACCTAGGATGGTCTTAAGAAGATAAGGGAGTCTACTAACCTCGGGTTTTAGGGTGGTTTCCCGAGGGCAAGGTCAAATGGCTAGTAGGCGAAAGAAAAACAAGTCGTTCCACACGCGCATTAAGAGGATGTTTTACAGAAAGAGAGACAAAGGCAGAGAGTAAAATCTGCAGCAGATGAGAGGCAGACATGGAAGGTCTAAATCTCAAAAGAGGCAAAAGAGTAACTACCGGTACGAGCAGATAAGTAAGATCTGCAACGCAAGAGAGAAAGACATGAAAGGTCTGAATCTCTAAAGAGGGAAAAGAGCAGCAATAAAAAGTGAGGTGTAAAAGTTCTTAAACAGAACAGAGCGACAAAAGGGTAAGAGGAAAATATTCCTGACCCCATATGGAGATTGGAAGACAAAGACAAGAGTTACGCCAGTTCTTAAACATCTTACTGTCTATATCTCTCTAAGCCGCTAGTCTCCCGATTGTGTATTGAATTTGCCTCTGGACTACAGAACCGGGCAAGTGTTCCAATTGGTAGGTTTTGACGTCATGATCGAGTATTTAATTTACCCCCCATTTCTTACATATTCTCGACCGTACTAATTCCTAGTTCAAGGTAAATATTGCAGTTTTGCTAACTGCGTAGCTTCAATATCACTTTATAAAATAGTGGTATTTAATTTTTATACTTTTCATACGATACGTCTGCATCATAAATTTTCTGGTATGGTTTTTTAATATTGCTTTTTTCCCCTAGATGTGGCAAAGGATAAATGAAAAATGTAATTTATTGGGCAGGAAAATGAATAAAATAACGTAAATTCATTTTATAGAAAATTTAAATCAATACAGCTTTTTAATATTTTAAATTTGTCAAAAATAAAGCTAAAAAAAGAGGGTATCCATTTAGAAAACTAACTCTGTAAATAAACTGTAAACATCAGAACGTGCCGCCTACGAGAATTAGCGCGATGATAACGCAAACCATTAGTTTTTCCCCTATCAAAAGTCGCTCAAAGCACCTAAAGAAGTTTTCACTTCAACTATAAAATAAAAACGTATGAGGATTGTAAAGACCACTTTTAATAATCCAATTCGTGTTAGTAATTTCGCTATATTTCTGCAGCCAAAACTTTGCATCATTTTCCAAATTTATGCAAAGACGAATTTGAAAAGATTGTTCAGAAATTGCAATTTCTTTCAACTTAAAATTAGTTGGGAACCACATATTATTTTTTTTATTGTATGATATAAATACACACAATTCACTGTTAGGTATATTAATTTGTAAATCACACACTTCTTTTAAATTATGCAATAATAAGCGTTACTTTTTTTAATCTGGCACATTTAACAAACGAAAAGTTTACAAAGTCCTATTTAAAATGTTTTCCAATAACAGCTATTTAAATTAACAATCCCAAAGTTGAGTTCGACATGTAAATAATTACTGCCTAAACAAATACAAAACATCAAAACAAAACTAAAATATTATTAATAAAATAATACGTATATCAATAGTAGTGTTGTCTCAACTGTCAATTGTATCTTACTCCAACGCGTTGCGTGCATCATCATGATGTCAGAACCAACCAATTGGAAGGCTTATATCTTGCCTGGTTCTGTAGTCCAGAGGCAAATCCAATGCGCCTCCCGATTACGTGCCACATTTCGCCTCGCGTAGGATTACCTTACTTATACATTATCATGGCAGAGATCGAAGTTTCCGTTCAGTTTTGGCCAAAATAAAAAAAAACTAGTTCGACCGCGATTTCGTTTTTGAATCAAAATTCTGTCCGAACTACAGCTCTGTCGACACTCAAATTTCAAGTTTTAATTCGAGCATTTTAGGAAAATTTCATTATTGTAATTAATTCCATATTTATAAAACGAGTTTGAGATTTAAATAGAAATTTCGATGTTAAATTTCAAATTTTCGAAACTAAAATTATCGAAAATATACTGCCATCTTTAAAAAAATCGAAACTATGGAAAAAAAAACTATATTAATATAAAAATAGTCTCAGACTTTCAAGTTTAAAATTTAAATGCGGAGTTTGAAAAAATTATTCAAATAAGAAAAAATGTTAGGGATAATTTTATTTAGATAAATTTAAATATGTAATTACAAAGATGTCAAATGTAAGATCTCAACAATTTTAAATACAGTAAAACTTCCCAATACAACAAGAATTGTATGAAAATTTGGGCTTACTGGGCGGTGACTCCATTTAAAGGTCGTTAATAAACTAGTTTGTAAAAAGTCTCTCAAAGTTAGCGCTGAGGGGATAAACGCTACTAAGGGAATGGGCGTTAAATGCAATTTTCTGTAATTATATCATGTAACACCAGAACAGAAATTCGGTTTCGCTCGAAAATCTCATTTCGAACTGTCTCTGGTAATTAGGGAGTGTTACCTGATGAAGATCTCCACGCATACTTTCTGATCGATCTCGTAATGTTTCTGGGCGAACCTCGCCTTGGTTTCGATGCAGGCGACATTATTGGTCATGTCAATGGAGAAATGTAACGTTGGCGATGAAACGATTGGCTGCCAGCTGATTATTGCGTTTTGTAGTATATCGTGAGGCAAACTTGGATCTCCGAAGGGGATTTGTTTCTAAAAGCAGTCGTTCTTTACCAAGACTGTTACAAATCATGATGCGTAACAATGCTCATTTAGAAGCATCGGAGTTTGGTTTTGCAATTGGACTGAATTGAAACAAGAAAGCATTTGAAATAAAGAGTTTTGACTCGTTTGAGAATTCTGGTCATTTGAATTGACTAAAGGTAAGTCTAATTAGTAATTTAACGCGAGAAATTACAAATTATTTATTAGAAAGCTTTGCTTTGAAATGGTTTGCCTTCGCTTTTTACTGAATTAAATAATTTAAATCAGAATTTGAATTATCATTTTAAAGTAGATATGAACAAGAACAAAATCAAATAATCTGATTCAGGCCATGTGAGCAGGAATAAGATAAAGAGTGTAAACTAAATGAAGTAAACCAATGTCCTACCTTGAGAATTCTATTAAGATTCTCATGTAACCGTTTCTTTTCATCTAATTTGACTAGACAGGAGCTGCTCAACATTTCTAGCGATAATAAAATATAATCTTGAGCATTGGCGGTAATGAAGGCGCATTTTATTGCCTTCTTTAGAACATCTGTCATTAGCAACCACCATTTTTCTGAATGAAAATCCCACAGCATATGAGTCAGTAAACTGAAAAATAATAAATTAAATTAGAAAAATGAAAAAGTTTATATGTTTAGAAAAAAAACTTAATAACATAATCTCAATTTAATTCAATTACTGAGTTACTCCACGCTGGGACAGATTATATATGAATTTTGATACTGTAACGCAATGTAAATAGATGTAATAGAATTTAGAATAGAATCGTATAATTTAGTAAATAAAAAAAGTTTCTAGAAAGATCTGATCAGGGGAAAGCAGCCGCGATAACGAAACAAATGGCAGATAAGCGTTCCAGAAATTTCGGCAAACGATAAGCCTTATCTGCCGAAAAGTTCTAGAAGCCGGGGGCCAAAACTATAAAAAGGCGATCAGCTTTCCCTCGAGGCAGTCAGTTTGAATCAGTGTAATTATTGAGTTAGTAGAAGTCAATAATAAGTGAGTTAATTGTCAATTGTGGTGATCAAAGTTGAGTTCAGTAATAAAGTGGGAATAATCCATCAGGTGTATCAATTCGAACCGATAACGCACGTAACAATCTATACCTGAGTGTATACTACTTTATCTAAAGTAGAAAAAAATATTGAATTCTCCTATCATGGTTAAGTTTTATTTAAATATGTAGTACTTCAGGAGGGATGTGTTCCTATTCGGCAAGAGACTGATCAAACTAATTCAAAAAAAGCGCTGAACTGAAGGTTTTAATAAAGTCAAGAAACAGGTTTTACCTCTTTACCACATCAGTAATTAATGACAAACCCTTACTTACCAATTGATAAGGTAAACGGAGAGAACTTTCTTCAAGACTAATTAACTTGAATAAAAAATCAAATCTGACAAAAAATTCCCAATTTTTGTTTTGGAAAAAATAGTAGCTCAGTACTGAATCTATTTATTTTATTGAAGATTAATTGTTATGTTGCTTTTTTATCAACTCTATTTTCTTATCAACTATCACTTTCATATGCAAGTAGAATGCAACCTAGACTACAAATTCATGCAGCCCTCCAGGCGGCGTGTACAGTGAATCATAGGTAGCTGAACTACCAACAGTTGAAACACTGCCACCTAACGAAGCAGTTGCTCGCTGGGAACAATTTCCCAGAAGACAAGGATTCTAATGTACATGCAGAGACTAAATAGACTGAACCTAACACGATAAGCAGTAAAGCCAGTTGAAAGCCTGGCGAAAGCCTAGCTCCATCTAGCTCGTAAAGCCCTCTTATTATTTGACAGACCTTTGCGAAGATAACATCGGTTTTTTTTTAAGAAAATGGGCTGTAAATATGGGGAAGTGTATTGTGGATCATTGTTGAAACCTCAGTGAACACATTAGTGAAGGAAAATCAAGAGTTTCATTCTTTGGGTAAGTAAAAATAAAATATATAAATATTCAATTATCGGCGTGCGCACGTCGCCATTTCACTGCAATCATGACGTGTTTTCAGCACCGGCTTAACAATATTGTACACAGGCGTCACGTATTGAAAGAAAATTATTTTACTATTAAACCAAGATGTCTTTGAAAATAGTTCCCCTGAACTTTTACCAAAAAGCACTTATAAAAATTATCCTATTGGTCCAAAAGCCCCTAATTCTAAAATTTCATCTAAATCGTTAGAACCGTTACGCGGCAAGTTTCGTATTTATAAATTTTACTTAATCCGACCATATCAAAGAGTAGTGGAATGCACCTCCCCACTTCCCCGGATTTTAGCTTCGACTGTACGCATGAGACAACATTGAAACGTTCAGTCTATTTAGTCTCTGTGTACATGCAAGTAGAATGCAACCTAGATTACGACATTGTTGGCAATGGCCATAGTTTCTCTACGGACCAATAGATGGTAGTACTAAGAGTCACTCGCTTGACGTCTGTGAATGTTTTAGTACTTACTTGAAACATTTGTTAGCATTCGAGTTGGATATACCAAACTGACGAGATCTAACAAGATCGAAACCGGTATTTGGTTTCCAAACTTCAAATTTAATAAATGTTTAAACCTACCTATTGGTCTGTGCCATTAGAAACTATCATTTTAACAGCTCACTTACGTCAATGCTTTTCCATAATCATGTGAATTATAATATTCTTCGGCCATTTGAAGTACAAGATGTCGCCTAAGTCCTGGGACATCGGTATGTTTTAAATTGCGAAATGGCTAAACCATATAATGCAATAATAATATTCTGAAATTAGAAAATATTAATTACTTAATGAGCAAAATCTTGATCTCTAATAATATTAAGTTATTTTGGTGGAACGGACTGGTCCTTGGTTTTCTTCGAAAGTTGAAATACAAATCTTGTACCCGGAAACCAAGAAAGATTAAAAAACACAACAAAGGTTGCTCTAAGGCGTTTCGATAGCCAAGCTATCATTTTCAGAGAGAATTTCCAGGCAAAAGTCGAAGTTTACAGAACCACAAAGGGTTAAATTCTAAGAAGAAAAAAAGTAGAAATTTCGGGTGAGGTTTACAACCTCTTTTTACTAAAATCAAAATCGAAATTTTGAGAATGAAAGTCATTTCCAGATGAAAGCGTTTCCAGATGAAAGAATTTCCAGAAAAAGCCAAACATTGAGAGGAATTCAAAAAAATAAAAAATCTTAAACAAGTCGATTTTTAGTAAAAGATCAACAGTTTGAGTACTACTTGAGTCGGATTTTTTTAGTAGAAAATTTATGAGAAAAATGTCAAAATTTAAGAATAAAATAGAAGTTTTGAAAAAGAGGACTAATTTTTCAATTTCTAGAATTGATCCCAAAAAAAAAGAATTAGAAAACAAGTTGATTTTAGAAATCTGCAAATATCCATATTAAAATCGAAATCTTCGCATCAAAGTCTGAATAATAAGAAAAAATTGCCAAGTTTTTTGCGATCTTGTAAAAAATTCAGTCGAATTTAGAAAAAACTTACATTTCAAGAAAAAATCCAAACTTTAAAAATTGTATAATCCTACAGAAAGTCAAATTTTGAGAAAAAAGTCGAGTTCTGAAAATAGAATTCAAGTTGAAAAAAAAGCATAAAAAAGTCGAGAATTCAATAAAAGGCCAATTTAAAAAATGTAAATCTTGTCCCCTTAAGGCCAAGAAAGGTTAAAAAACACAACAAAGGTTGCTCTAATGCGTTTCGACTGCCAATCTATCATCTTCAGAGAGATACTGATCTCTTTGAAGATGATAATCTTTCTTGGTTTCAGGCATATATGTAATACTTCTATATGGCGTGTTGTGTATGATCGCCAGTGCAAATGATTTTGTTCAAATGATGAGATGAAAGTATACGTCTGCCTCTTTGGAGTACAAGCATTCATTCTATTATAGCGGGAACAGGTGACAAGATGGGCGGGAACACTAATAAATGAATGACAACAAAGATAACTGACGAGAAGCGGAATTGGTTAATAAATTCTGTCCTCCATAAAGACAAACATATATATCCATCGCGTTTTTTGAACACAATCGAAGGTACAAAACACGCCATATAGAAGTATTACATATATGGTTTCAGGTAGGCTTGCCAACCGTACTATAATATACAGGGTGTTACAAAAGTCCGGGCCGCTACTTCAGGAGCATATTCTACACATTAAAATATGAAAAATGTTGAAATACATTTTTTTCTTTAAATTGCCTCCTAACGGAGATATGACCATTTAAAGATGGCGCCCCTAAAGTGGTTTTTTTTACTACAAAAAGTTAACGGTTAGTAGCAAAGTCATGAAATTGGGCAAGCAGTTAAAGAATTGGATTAGGCATATTCTCATGTAACATATTTTTTAAACAAGCAGTAGCGTGATGTGTAGGGGGTTGCCCGCGATTATTTTTTGCCGTAACTTTTTTGTATTGCAATATTTCGACACAAAAGTGCCATAATCGTAAAAAGCGACATTTTTTATACAAAAAAGGTACTCTTTCTCAAAGTCGCTAAAAGTAACCGTTTCCGAGAAAAAAGCGTTTAAACAAAATTGTTGCATTTATTAGAATTCGTTTTGCAAATTTCTAATTTATCCACTACTAACTGCATTGATATAAAAATAGTACAAAATTAAGAAAAAATAAAAAAAATCAAAGCAAGTGTTCGAAATTATGGCCCCCTGCAGCAATACATTGCTCGACTCGTCTTCTAAGGGAACTCCTTACTCTTTCGCAAATGCCTGGTGTATTGTGAATCTGGTTGAACCCATTTTCAATTCGTTCACGAAGATCATTGATATTGTTAACTGGTGTGGAGTAGACGATCTGCTTTAGATGTCCCCATAAGTAGAAATCGAGTGGGTTGAGGTCAGGAGACCTTGTTGGCCATGGTATCGGACCTCCTCGACCTATCCATCGTTGATGATAGTTGTTATTCAAAAATTCCCTAGCAACTGCACTAAAATGGGCAGGTGCCCCATCGTGCATTATCCACATTCGCTGTCTTGTTATGAGTGGAACATTTTCAAATAACACGGGTAACTCTGTTTGCAAAAAATGTCTATATGATGCTCCTGTTAACCTATGAGGTAAAAAAAAAACGGTCCAATTATAGAGTCCCCTATTATTCCTCCCCAAATGTTAAGTGAAAAATGTTGCTGATGTCTCGACTGAATAACTGCATTGGGATTTTCAACTTGCCACTGATGCATGTTGTGAAAGTTAAGTATCCCGTTTCTGGTAAAACCCGCTTCGTCCGTGAATAATATGAGCGATGGAAAGTTCTCATTTTCAGCGATCTTATGCAATAGCCAGTTGCAAAATTCTATTCTTGGAGGGTAATCAGCAGCAAGTAACCCTTGCACTCTTTGAAAATGATAGGGGTAAAATTGGTAAAATTTCAAAATTCGCCAGATAGTTACGTGATTTACTCCTTCGGCTAAAGCAAGTTGTCTAGTGCTGACACATGGATCTTCTTCAACTCGCTGAAGCACACGCTCCTCTAAATTAGCAACTTCTGCGTTTGGCCTTCCAACACGTTCGCCTTTGAAAACAAAATTTCCTGTTTCACATAAACGAGCATGAATTTTCTGGAACAATTTTTCTCCTGGTAGGTGTCTATTAGGAAAACGTTCAGCATAAAGCCGTCTTGCTTCGGCACGATTACAATTTGCAAGCCCGTACATTAAATGCATATCGGCCATTTCTTGATTTGAATAGTCCATTTTATCAAAATAATGAAAAGTTAAAAAACTACTACACTTACTATTGACAACAAAAACTGCTAAAGTTTACAGCTTACGACCAAATTTTATCAGTGACACAACGTCAATCTCTGGCAGATATTGTCAAGTACAACTGTTTTCTTTACGATCAGTTTGCATGACCAACTTATTTTTTCTTATACAAATTAGTTAGAATTTCGAAGACGGGATAGGATTATTTAAACGCCTTTTTCTCGGAAACGGTTACTTTTAGCGACTTTGAGAAAGAGTACCTTTTTTGTATAAAAAATGTCGCTTTTTACGATTATGGCACTTTTGTGTCGAAATATTGCAATACAAAAAAGTTACGGCAAAAAATAATCGCGGGCAACCCCCTACACATCACGCTACTGCTTGTTTAAAAAATATGTTACATGAGAATATGCCTAATCCAATTCTTTAACTGCTTGCCCAATTTCATGACTTTGCTACTAACCGTTAACTTTTTGTAGTAAAAAAAACCACTTTAGGGGCGCCATCTTTAAATGGTCATATCTCCGTTAGGAGGCAATTTAAAGAAAAAAAATGTATTTCAACATTTTTCATATTTTAATGTGTAGAATATGCTCCTGAAGTAGCGGCCCGGACTTTTGTAACACCCTGTATAGTATTGTACTATATTTCACGTATGTGTACTATATACTATTGAAGAAATATATAGTATACAAATATACTATATTTCAGTTGTGTCCTTCACGAGTCTTTTTTAAATCCTTAGTTTTTACTAAAAGTTTTAAAAAATTCAAAATAGAAAATCAAAAAGTTGGAAATTACGAAAAACCACTTAGCATTTT
Organism: Dastarcus helophoroides; assembly: GCA_028583605.1. Classification (NCBI taxonomy): domain Eukaryota; kingdom Metazoa; phylum Arthropoda; class Insecta; order Coleoptera; family Bothrideridae; genus Dastarcus; species Dastarcus helophoroides. The sequence continues at coordinate 1,114,305 of CM053325.1, forward strand.
TACTTTTCTTTTTTTTTCGAGAATTTATACTTCTTTCCCAAAATTTAAAGAGAACATTAAACATTATTAACGTAATCTTTAACATCTGAGACAAAAAGAGAAATTTTTAACAAAATTTGAAAATTTGATAAAATTTTTTGGATTAAAACTTAAAATTTCTTCAAAAATCAAAACTTCGGGAAAATTTAAAAACTCCAGAAATTCAAATTTTTTTTTAAATTTCGTTTTCTTTGAAGATCTTAACTCTGTTAATTTCGACATTTTTTTTTAATTTTCAATAGTTTTTTTTAAATTTTAGACTTTTCAGAATTTTAGCTAAAAATGTTTAACTTAAAAATTTCGACTTTTATTAAATTTTGACCTTTTTTCAAAATTACGAATATTCTTTGAAAATCTTGTTGAAATTTTAATTTTTTTTAACATAAAACTTTTATAAAATGGCGACTTTTTTGCAAACATCGATTTTTTCAAAGCTTGTCATTTCTTCAAAATGTTTTGAAATGTTCGACCATTTATTAAAATTTCTACTTCTTGCCGAAAATCTGCACTTCTTATGAAAATTTTAAATGGTTATTATAACGTCAACATTTTCCAAAATTTTGACTTTAAAATTTTCGCATCTTTTCTCCAAAATCTCAACTTTTTTGTGAAAACTTTGGCTTTTAAAAATTTCGATATTTTTTCAAAATTCATATATTTTTTCAAAATTCATATATTTTTTCAAATTTAGACTCTTCCGAAAATTTCAAACTATTAAAAATTTTCCTAGTTTGAAATTTTCTTCTTTTGAGTTATCTGATCATTATTCAATATTTAGACTTTTTGAAATTATATAAAGTTTTTTAAAATTTCGTCTTTTTCAAAAACTCTTTTGTGAAATTTTAGACATTTCTTATAATTTTACTTTCAAATTTCTACTTTCTTTCAAACTTTTGCTCTTTTTTGAAAACATCGCTTTTTAAAATCCTGATATTTTTTCAGAAAGCATTTGTTTTAAAATGTTGAAAATTTTTTGAGTTATTTTGAAAATTTTGTTTTATTGAAAAATTTCAAATTTTTTAAAAAATTGCGCCGTTTTTGAAGTTTTCGAATTTTTAGGACAATTTTAATATTGTTTTCGATATTTCGCCATACTTTTTGAACTCGTTGATTATTTTCCAATATCTTAACTTTTTTAAAATTACAGTTTTTCTTAAAACTACAATTTTTTTAAAAATTCTTCATTTTTGGAAAATTTTGACAATTTAAAATTGTGAGTTATTTCAACATTATCGAATTAATATATATTTAGGGGGAAGTCCCGTAACGCCGGACGGCAGCTAACGTCGGACACTCGAAGTATCTCGACAAGTCGCAACGCGTTTGTTTAAAAAGCAGGTGATAGGGGCGCGGGGGAACGTAACAATACACGATCGCGGGTCCCGGTTCGCCAATGTCGCGCAACGCCTAGGTGGGAACAGTTGATTGCTGTTTTTGGTGGAAATACATTGCGTCACGTAAGATCAAAGTAAGTATAACTACAATGGTTTTTAGTTTATGTGGTTTTGATAATTGTTATTTTATGTCATAGTTAACACATATCTAAAATTTGTAATATTTTTTGTCCAATTCCATAGCAGTTTTTGTATATGACAATTAATTTAAGGATTCTCTGTCCCCTAGTACCGGACACAAAAGCTTCCCCTAATATCGGACAATAAAAAAACAATTTTTTCATGAAATATTATACTTTTTGATCATTATTATCTATTGTTTTAGGAGAACAAAGAGATATCGAAATGGAGAAGACGAAAAAGAAAGGAAAATGGGACCAAAGTAATTTACAAACTGCGATAAACAATGTTTTGACAAAAAAAATGAGTTTGAGAGAAGCTTCATTGCGTTATAATATTCCAAAAAGCACCTTACATGATAAAATATCGTCATTAAACCGTGGACAAGAAGTGTCGTTGCAACCAAAGTTAGGTAGATTCACTAATACCTTCACACCAAAATACGAAGAACTCTTAGTGCAGCATGTAAAAGATTTATCTAATAGGTGTCTGCCGTTAACAAAACAGGAATTTTTGAAGTTGGCTTACGATTTGGCTGAGGCTTTGAAGATCCCTCATCGCTTTAATAAAGAGAAAGGAGCTGCTGGTAAACACTTTTACTACGATTTCATGCAGAGACATCAGGACGTATCGCTGAGATCACCAGAGTCAACAAGCATAATGAGGGCTGTGGGGTTTAACAAACCCCAAGTTGATCTCTTTTTTAATAATCTTGACAGAATGATGACACAATTCAAATTTCCACCTTCGAAAATTTATAACTGTGACGAAACTGGAGTCAGCTGCGTACAAAAACACCAAAAGGTACTTGCTCCAAAAACTGTTCGACAAGTAGGAAAGCTCACTTCTGCTGAGAGGGGCAAAAATATTACAGTCTTATTTTGCATGAGTGCCAACGGCCATTTCATTCCGCCTTTCTTTGTCTTTCCTAGGCAAAGAATGAATGATCGGCTCATGATAAATGCTCCAGCCGAAAGCGTAGGCGTGGCCCAGCCCAAAGGCTGGATGAATAGTGATATTTTTCTTCAATGGCTACAATTATTCAAGAAACACTCTTGTCCGACAAAAGAGAGCCCTGCGCTGATACTTCTGGATGGACATTGTAGTCACAAGACATTAGCAGTCATCAATTTTTGCCGAGAAAACGATATTCATTTGATAAGCTCGCCACCACACACTACCCACAAACTACAGCCGCTAGACAGAACGTTTATGAAACCATTTAAAGATGCCTACAACCAACGTTGCGATGCGTGGATAAGAGCAAATGCTAGATCTCGAATAACTGACTACGATATTGCCGGTCTCGTCAGTGCAGCATTTACAAAAGTAGCTCGTCTAGAAATTGCAGTGTCCGGCTTCAAATACACAGGAATTCAGCCATTCAATAGAGATATATTTTCTGATCTGGATTATTTACCTGCCGATATGACCAACATTCCGTTAGAAGACCCACAAACATCCTCAAACGCACCAGGTACTAGCAAAGAAGTTCCTGTTTCCTCCAGTGACTTAACTGAAGCTGGCAGCTCGTCGACGAACTGCGATTTAGAGCAGTCCATTAATATGGACACACAAGGACCCTCAAAGGCTTCTAAACAATCTACATTCGAAAAAAATATCAACAGTCTCAAGCCATTGACTAACCTTGATCCAGATGTAGTCCAGGTTATCCATAATTTGTCACCATTGCCGGATGCTGCAAAAAAACGATCGCTTGCTCGAAAGAGAAAATGAGAAAAAAGTGAAATTTTAACTTCATCACCGTACAAAATTCTTGTAGAGGAGAAAGAAAATGAAAAAAACGTTAACGAGAAAAATAAAGCAGTGGGAAATAATTTTAGGACAGCAATGAAAGAGAAAGGGAAACAGACCAAAGGAGTAAAAGCCAAAGGGAATAACGGAAATAAAGCAAAGAAAAAGACATCGTTGGCTGAAACATCTGACACGAGAACTATTTGCGTAGTTTGCTTAGAGGATCACAATGAAGACTGGATACAGTGCTCCAGCTGCCGTGGATGGGCACATGAAGCATGTGCAGATATCCCTGAATGTTCAGAATGCTACATATGCGATCGACGTACGATGGGTTGAAGATGTCCGGTACTAAGGGTTTGAAGTAAAGTCCGTCCGGTACTAGGTGCCATTTGCTGAGATTTATTTTTTTACTGTCAAAGTTTGATTTAAGATTGTTCTTATGTTTAAGCAGAGTTATAAGTTTTGTTAATTTAATTTGATTTTATATTTTGTTATTAAAATAATTTCATTATTAAAGCTTAATTTGTTGAAACAGTTTTTTTTTATTGTTTAAATACCTTAAGTGTCCGTCACTAGGGGACTTGCCCCTATAGTTATTTTGAAGCTTTTGTTTGTTAAACATGACTTTATGAAAATTGCCCCATATATTACTAGATTATCAGTTTTTCTTTGAGAATTTTGACTTTTTTGAGTCCTTTGAACATTTTTCAATATTTCGACGTTTTGAAATCATGCGAATTCATTTAAAAATGTCGCTTTTTTTGAAAATTCTGGTTTTCTTTGTAAATTTTTATTTTTTATGAAAATTTTAACATTTATCAATATTTTACTTCAAAATTTCAATTTATTTTTTCAAATTTTCGCCCTTTTTAAAAATTTTGATTTTCAAACATATAGACATTTTTTGGAAAATTCACCCATTTTTTAAAATTTTAAAGATTTTTCGAAAATTTTAAATCATTCAATGTTATTTGTTTTATTTTAAAGTCTTTGAACATTGTGCCGTTTTTTTAATTATTGAATTTTTAGGAAAATTTTGATTTTTTTTTAAATCTCACTTTTTTTGAAATTTTTGACTATTTTTCAACATTTTACCTTTTTAAAAAGTAGATAACAAATTTTTCAAAACTTAAAAACTTTGATTTTTTTGAAATTTTAACTTTTCATAAAATTGTCAAATTTTCGATTTATTTTAAAATTTCGAATGTTTTTAAAAAATTCAAGTTAACTTAAAATATGAACTTTTTAAACATTTCGACTTTTCTAAATATCTACAATTTTGCCTTATTTTTCAAATAATCGAATTGACATTTTCAAAATTTCGACTACCGTTTAGGATAAAGCTTTATTTGAGAATTTTAACTTTTTTAAATCTCAGTTTTGATTCGAATTTTCCCCTTTTATTGAAAAAACTTAAAGCAGGGCATAAATAGCTTTTTTATTCTTTTGGGGGAACATATAGATGAACACCTGTCATCAAATATACTATTGTAACGCAATGTAAATAGATGAAATAGGATTTAGAATAGAATTGTAGAATTTAGTAAATAAAAAAAGTTTCTAGAAGGTTCTGATAAGGGGAAAGCGGCCGCGATAACGAAACAAATGGCAGATAAGCGTTCCAGAAATTTCGGTAAACGATAAGCCTTATCTGTCGAAATTTCTGGAAGCCGCGGGCCGAAACTAAAGAAGGGGGTCAGCTTTCCCTTGAGGAGTCAGTTAGAGCCAGTGTAATTAGTGGGTTAGCAATTAGTAAATAAGAAGTGAGTTAATTGTCAGTTGTGGTGATCCAAGTTGAGTTCAGTAATAAAGCGGGTCTTATTCGATAAGTGTAATCAATTCAAACCGATAAAGCCCGTAACACTATATTTTTTTTAAGTGTACTATATTTTTTATTGCTTATTCTGATAACTACTATAATCAGCTGAACATATGTTGGCAACCCTAGTTTCAGGGGACAAGATTTGTATTTCAATGTTAAGATATGCAATTTTGAAATTTACATTGTAAGTCAGTGAGTGTAATGACAAAAAATATTTCATTCATTTCAAAATATATGTACTTCTGAACATTTGTTAAATGTTATTTATTTTGACTCATCAATTGTTTAGGTTATCAAAAATTGTTAAGGTAACTAAAAAAAAATCTTTTCGTATTTAAAATCCGCTAATCAAAACATAAAATTAAAACAAAAAAATTGAAACTTCTTCAACGTAACAATATTTTGGTTTAAGTATAGATGTTTACTTGAAATTACAAAACCTTTGAAAAATCTCTAGGGAAAATCCTGTTTCAAAAAGCAAAGAAACTTACAGAGTGGTTAACTTGTTTCTCTATGTACTGCAAAGCCTGTATACCCCTCGATTCCAAATGAGGATCTGGTGCTTCAGCACTTAACTTTCCTGGGCGCCAAGGACGCTGCCCATAAAATTCCATATTTAGGCTCGTCTCCAATGGATCAGGCTCCGGATATGAGGTAACTTCCTACAAAGCGGCCGTTTCTTTTAAAATAATTCTAAGAAGACTTCTTTTTATCAGTTTTAGTTTCATTTTAAAAATCAAAATTGATACAGAAATAGGCGCAACTCGTAATATTGACATTGGAGAAACCCAATAAAAAGTGGTCAGTTAATAAATTTTACAATCGATACTCACCCGACAAAGCTCAGAGCTGACTTGCTTTCTCTTGATGGCAAACTGGGCAGCCTGTTGATAATACAAACCAGGGTGTTGGGTTTGTAGTGCGGGCAAACCTAACTTGACAGCTTCATCAAATATATCTCCAAATACTGCGTACCTAATTAAAAATGAATGGTAGCAAGTTAACAAACCTGGTATTTAATCTGTGCTGCACTTACTGTTTAGATAACCAAGCGTAATGTTCAAATGCCAACTCTTGGAATCCCAAACGTTGCTTAAACCTGTCTATGTGAGATTTAAATTGAGATATGGCATCTCTGGGCAAATTAAGGGCAAACATTAGGCGACAGAGTTTATAATTGATGAATCCGGCCACTGTTCTGATCTCAAGGGCATTTGTGTCTACTATTCTGATTTCTAATAGATTATTGTAGGCCAGTCCATAATGCCTTAAATTAAAATCATTATTTCTACTAATTAGCAAATAGTACTAGATCAATTCAAAAATTTATGCCTAATTCTAAGGTGTCATTTCGGACTAGCTTAGAATGAAAGTTTTATCAAAAAATCATTCAGTTTCTCTGCTCTACATAAAACCAAATAGTTTCTACAAAATGAACATGTAAACTATGGAAATATTGGAAAAATATGTTAGATTTTCGCAAGAATTTCGCACCCAAAAAAAAAAGATACTTTTTTAAAAATCTTCCTAAACTGAAATAAAAATCTTGTCCCTTAAAACCAAGACAGATTAAAAAACACAACAGAGGTTGCTTTAACGCGTTTAAGCTATCATCTTCAAATTGATGCAGTATCTCTGAAGATTCTTCATGGTAGACCCTTATTGACCGGAAATATTATATTTTTTTCAATTTATTTAACATTTCTTCGGCCCAGTTTGAAAATATTTTCAAACTGGGCCGAAGAAATGTTAAATAAATTCAAAAAAACATCTCTGAAGATGATAGCTTGGCTATAGAAACGCGTTAAAGCAACCTCTGTTGTGTTTCTTAATCTTTCTTGGCTTCAGGGGACAAAACTCGTATTTCAGTTTTTGAAGATAGCCAAGTTCCTCCACCAAAAAAAAAAAATCTTCCTGTAATATAGGTCATGAATTTTTGCGTTTATTCATTCAGTAAATATTAAACTCGAAACGGAAAAAACAAAACCATTCATCATAAGCTTAAAACGGGGTGTTTTCATTTTAATTCAATCAATTCATGATCCTGCAATTAAACATAAAAAGCATTATACTCACTTATGAGCAGTAATAATGTCTTGCTTCAACTCGAAGAGGAACCCCATTTTAAATTGATGTCGAACAAATAAATTCTGATGGATTGACTTATTCAAATACTCCTTATGAGACTTAACAATTTTAATCTCCTCAGTGTAATAATGCTGAGCAAATTCGTAAAAGGCGCTTTCTAATCTCACTGCATAACCCTGCAGATGATCCCCTAGTGGTAGGACAAAGAGACATGTAGACTGAAGTTCGCAAGCGGCGCATAGAGCATTGGCTCTTTCCGATGCCAGTTGGTCTTCTCCCACTGGTAAAGGGAGGGAATTTTGCAAGAGAACGACACAAATTTTGGTATTTCTTCCTTCTAGAGCAGCCCTATAATATATTAAAATATATTTTGTATTACCTGATGAGAAAATTGAGCTACACTGCAAAATAAGTCATACAATACTGTTACGGGCTTTATCGGTTCGAATTGATTAACACGTGAATTGAACAATACCCACTTTATTACCAAACTCAACTCGGATCACTACAACTGAACTCACTTATTGACTGCTAACTAACTACTTAACTACAGCGACTCTAACTGACTGACTCGAGGAAAAGCTAACCGCCTTATATAGTTTTGGCATCGAGGTTCGAGAACAATCCGGCAGATAGGGCTTATCGTTTGCCGAAATTTCGGGAACGTTTATCTACCGTTTGCTTCGTTATCGCTTTCCCCTTATCAGATCCTTCTAGAAACTTTTCTTATATACTAAATTCTACAATTTACATTTCGTTACAATACAAAATAAAGTCCCAGTGTAATTGAATTTTGCCATGTTAATATTGCAACAAAAAGTAATTAAGTTAGTTGGGAATTTTCTAAAAAATTGGATAAGGGGAAGCGGCCGCGATAATATCTCAAACGGCAGATAAGTGCTCCAGAAATGATAAGCCTTATCTACCGAATTCTTCTAGAACCCGGCCGGGACTTATATAAGGCGGTCACTTTTCCCTCAGTCAAGTTAGTCAGAGTAGTAGCTAGTTAGAAGTCAATGAATAAGTTAGTTAATTAAACAGTGTTAGTGAATTGCAATTGTAGCGTTCCGAGTTCAGTTTAGAAATAAAGTGGTTACAATTCACGTGTTAGTCATTCGAACCGATAACGCGCAACAATATTAAGTAAATTTATTTTGAAAATATTACATATAAAATTATTTATTGATGCTCAGAGATTTATTAAATAGATGTATTTTTAGGTTGACCAGAAAAGCTCTATTTAATATATTCTACCAAAATAGTACCTCATCGACTGAACCCTGGAAGCGCATTCGATCATTTTCTCGCTCCAGATAGTGTCATTCCAATCCAACTGATAAAATATAACGATTAGGGCTGGTATTTCGGACAAATGTTTGTGCATCCAATTTCTCTTTAATACTCCCCTGGGAATGTACCAATCGTAAGAATTTCTCTTAGGTTTGATGACAGGGAATTCGTGATCGTTTCCTATTAATTTGAACAGCACCGGGGCCCGTTCCACCCGCCTGTTGCTGCTGAAAATCTCCCAAATGGATTTGTGTATCGCATTATTCACTGTATCCAGGCCGGATATGCCGACAAGGGCCAATGGTTTGGCGCAGAGTTCCGAAGGTAAATCAAAATTATTCGATGTTTGCTGCATTTTAACTAAATTGTGTGGAATAATAACAATATTTACATTTTATTCTGAAAATTAGTAACAATGTCAACAACCTAACCTATAATTTTGACAACTTCAAAATGTTTCTTCGTTTTTGCGATACCGTAAATGGCCTTAGGTGGTTATATTTTAGCCTAATCGATAGAGCACAGAGCAAAGTATGACCAACCGAAAAATAAAATTTCGATTGTATTAGAATGAAGTTATCCAAACTATCACAAAAAATTAGCAATAATTAATTATTATGCAATCCATTTTGAAACCCATCACTACCTCCTACTCATCCTTTGTGAGTAGATTGTCTATACTTCAAAATTCTAAATACTACGTTAACCAAACTAGATAATTCTATAATGCACAGACCAATAGGTTTGAACCTATATTAGATTCGAAGTTTGGAAACCAAATACCGGTTTCGATCTTGTTAGATCTCGTCAGTTTGGTATATCCAACTCGAATTCCAAACTGACGAGATCTAACAAGATCGAAACCGGTATTTGGTTTCCAAACTTCGAATCTAATAAATGTTCAAACCTATTGGTCTGGGCATTATAGAATTCTTGTCTTCTGGGAACTCTCCTAGAGAACAACCGCTTTGCTTGGTGGCAGTGTTTCAACTGTTGGTAGTTCAGCTACCTATGATTCACTATACACGCCGCCTGGAGGGCTGCATGAATTTGTAGTCCAGGTTCCATTCTACTTGCATAAAACGAGATAATGATAGATAGATAGATAGATGAACTACTATCGCAAAAGAAAATAGGTGAAAAATGCATGTTTTGTTGTTAGAAAGGCAATGAAGCTGTTCTAATAGACATAGTAAATTAATTATCTAGATATCCATGATGTTTGTGGTGTATAGGAAGCACAGAAAGGGTAAATTTAGTCGTTGAATGCGGCAAAGCAAAAAAGGGGATACGTTGAGAACAGTTTCCGAAAAATAAATTTTAAGGAAATGGGAAGCTAAAGACGTAAGGAAAGTAATTTTACCAAGAAAAGTTGGGAAAACCAGAAGACCCGGCTAAAGACGTAAGGAAAGTAATTTTACCAAGAAAAGTTGGGAAAACCAGAAGACCCGAAACCGTACAATGACCCAAATGGCTATTGGCACAACTGCCCTGTTACTCTATGTTGGTGGTGTCTGTGGCCTATGATTTCTATGTAGTGATGTCTGTGGCTCTATGATTTCTATGTTGATGGTGTCTGTGGCTCTATGATTCCAAAATGACTTAAAATTGACATATGTGATTGACATTAGAGGTTAACCTCAAAAAGTTCGTACATTTTATCTTTGTGTACACCCAATACATTTATAAAATATCTACATATATCGTCTTCAATTTAAGTTACAGCGTTATTTAGTTGGTTTTCAGCAGTTTTAATACAATCACATCTACGAAGGTGTTCAGAGCTTGCTTGTGCACATCTTGACGCTTGTTAATTTCGACGTGACGTCTGCGGTTTAGTTTTAATACCACCTTCGGATTTGTTACTTTTTAAGCAGCCACAATGGCCTTGGCTCTTCAACGAAAAGCTAACGTAAGTGGTGTGCCAACAAATATTCGACTTGTGAATTCTGTAGTACTTGTCTGAACATTTGTTAGCATTCGAGTTGGATATACCAAACTGACGAGATCTAACAAGATCGAAACCGGTATTTGGTTTCCAAACTTCGAATCTAATAAATGTTCAAGCCTATTGGTCTGTGTATTAGAATGCTTAATAGAAATGTTTTAGGTGCGTTTACCTCCTGAAATAAACAGAATACTTTACATAAGAAATCTGCCTTACAAGATAACAGCAGAAGAAATGTATGACATATTCGGTAAATACGGGGCAATTAGGCAAATTAGGGTAGGAAATACCCCAGAAACACGAGGGACAGCTTTTGTGGTGTATGAGGATATATTCGACGCAAAGAACGCTTGCGACCATCTGTCAGGATTTAACGTATGCAATCGTTATTTGGTAGTTTTGTATTATCAAGCCAGTAAAGCTTTTAAGAAGACTGACATTGAGAAAAAACAAGAAGAGATTGATAAAATGAAATCTAAATATGGCATTAACACTTAATTTAATAGTTATTTTGGTAAAACGTTAAAAAGTTTTACCACTATTTTTATTTGTATGTGTAATGTAAGAATATTTAAATGCTAATAAATGTTTGATATAACATGTCTTTTATTAGGGTTTTTATCAGTTATTGAAATAAATTCTATTTTTATATTACATATACATTTTTCAAAAATCAAGTAAATTAGTTTCAACAATAATTTTCAGTTAAGTTTACTAACTACCATCAGGTGAAAAAGAAAATTGGAGATACTAACAGTAAGTTTCAACACAATATATGAATGGTGGCCATAAGCAGCCAATATATTGACAAAAACGTAATGGTGAAATTCTTTAATAATGATTTAAACTATGGGGAAATGTAGAAGCGTTAGGCTTCAGAATTACTTTCTTGATCTAATTCAAATTTGTCAATATTCAATATTGTCTGAAAAGCCTCATTAAAAATTTTATTCGGAGGTATTTCTTCATTGGCCTCGATGCATCTGTTAATCTCAATAGCTCGTTCAAAGATATCGTTTGTTAAACCAGCCTCTTTCATCACATCGAAGGTATAACTCTCGGAGAATCCATCCACTATCTTATACAAAAAAATCATATCTCCACCAGATCTCATATGATCCATTTTCTTATATTCCACCAAATTGGTGCCATCATTGATCGAAAGATGATCAAAGTGAGTCGATATCAGCATGTGGGGGCATTTCTCTTTCATCTTTATAAAGGCATCTAGTAAACCTTCCAAGACGATTTTGCCATCTTCCTCTTGGGTTCCTCTGCCGAATTCATCTTGAATTATTAGGGAGCTTTTATCGGCGATATGCAGAGTTTTGGCAACCTGAAAAATATTACTAATAATTAGATTTATTGATAGACTTGTCAAAATTGCCATCTCCAAAAAATAAAAGCATCGCTTTATTCAGAATCAGATAGGATTTCAAGCAAGTTTTGAAGGAAAATTGAGGATATAGGATACACTTCTTCCGGGACTGGACCGTGTCAAAGAATTACTAAAAGTGTTCGACACTTTTAGTAGTTCTTCGACACGGTCCAATCCCGGAAGAAGTATATCCTGTACTGACTTTGGCCGTGGAGGCCTTCGTTATGAAAATTGAGGATGATCAATATAAAAAAAATCGTCTTACAAGACGCTGCTTTGCTCTTATTTATTAAATAGGAGCGACTATCGCCGGAGGATTTGAAAGGGCCCAAAAAAACTGCTTTACGGTTGTTCTGGTTTTTTTAAATATTAAATATATCAATGAGTTATGCAAACTTATCCCCCTTGTATAGGCAATACAGGATTTAGATATAAGCAACACAGAATACAGCTTAGGGACCCACTGGACTTATATTTCAAATAGTTTAAAGCCGTTGAGTGATAATCACTCAATATTAAGGCCTTATTAAGTTTAAATCCGGCCCTAGGTATGGCCGTTTTTAGAGTCACGCGGGTGGCACCCGTCACCCGCGGGCGGGTAGGTAGGATACATTTCTTTGCAGCAAGTTATTTAGAATGGAACGGGTGGCCGCACGCGGGTGCGTCGCTGCAAACAAATGTATTCTACCTACCCGCGTGACTAAAAACGGCCTAAAAGGGAACTGTCTCTAGTGCTGCCATCTGCTAATCGATAGTTGAAGTCTACATTCGCTCAGACCCATAGAAAAAGGAGCCGATAAGATGAAATCATAGATTAAGGTTGAAATTAAAATATATTTTTTCCGCAACAGTGTCCTCATTAATTAGAATGTTAACTTTATTCGAAGCTAAATAAGTTCTAAATTGAAAAAAAGTGCAAAAAGGACCCAGGTCTAGCTATATTGACTGGGCTGTTGTGAAGTTCCCACTCCCAGGCGCGATCCCACTACTGCTCGACACGGGGACTTTTGGCTGCTGGGTTTCCCCCCTGGCCCGGTTCGCCCCTCCTTAGCCAACCTGGTAGCCCCGGACTCCTCCGGGGCTCCCATATTGATGCCGAGCTTAGTGTGGACACCCGGTCAACGTGAAACGCTACACCCCAGTGCTCCCAATCTCAAACCATCCACTGAATCCGACCTCCAAGTAGCTGGATTACAGGAGACGCCACGCTCCCAGTCGATGAAAAAAGGTCTAATCGTTGAGATCACTTTACTTATGACCTTAATTATGAAAAAATTATTATCTGATTGCTGATAAAATTATTTCTTTTTAAAGGACTTTGCACAAGTTATAAAATTTCATGGATTTGAACCTAATGTTTTACTTACTGAGATGACACTGATTACATTACACGAATTATTATTCATTTTGATATATTTCATATTAATATGGTTCTTAAAATATAAACATTTAAAAATTTCACAAATCAAGGGTTAAAATATAGCGGGTGGAATTAATTCAATAAAACTGAACTGAAATTTTTCTGACAAAATTCCTTTTTGGTGGAACGGGCTGGTCCTTGCCTTGGTTATCTTCAAAAATTGAAATACAGAACTTGTCCCCTGCAACCAAGAAAGATTAAAAAAACACAACAAAGGTTGCTCTAACGCGTTTCGTCAGCCAAACTGTCCTGAAACAGGTAGATTTTTGTTTAAAGGTTACACATTTTTGAGTGGTTTTTTTTGGTTTTCTTTCCCCTGCAAGAAGACGGCAAATGTAACCTCAAAGTCATTTTTTACTTATTTATTTATTTTTGTTCAAATTATGGTATGTTTCGTGACCCCTTATTGGAAAATCTTTTTCAAAAAGATTATACAACGTAATATAAAAAGCAAATATAAGAAAGAATCGAAAAATATGATATTTTTAAAAGTTTTTATGTGAATGAGGTATCTAATGTGCACCTTTTGCTTGTTGAGAAAATTCGAGTCCGGTAATCAAATTCATTTTCTACGTTCTGTAAAATATTTGATGATATTTCAGGGGCGCAGCTATGGTGACGGGACAGTATTAGTGTGCAATGCACAAAAACCTTTTTGTCAAAATCACGAGAATCTTTTTTTTATATAAATCATCGTTTTATGTGTCAAAATTCAAAATTTCGTTTTTTGCTTAAAATTTACACTTTTAATTTGTTCCTAAAAATTGCATATAAAATTCCAAATTTCGCTTTTTCGTTCTAGAAATGTTCACTTCTTTCGAAATTTTTACCCGAAATATCGATTATTTTATTACATTTTTTAAAGCTTCTTTTATTTCAAAATCCATTAAAATATCTACGTTTTTTCCTAAAATTATGACTTTAAACTCGAAATTTTAGGACTTTTAATTTATTTCGGAAGTGCAAACCTAATTCCCAAATTGTAATTCTTTTTTTTCTGGAAGTTTTCACAATTTTACTTTTAAGTACCATATGCAAGTAGAATGCAACCTAGACTACAAATTCATGCAGCCCTCCAGGCGGCGTGAATAGTGAATCATAGGTAGCTGAAGCTACCAACAGTTGAAACACTGCCACCTAGCGAAGCGGTTGCTCTCTAGGAACAATTTCCCAGAAGACAAGGATTCTAATGCATCGAAGACTTCGAATCTAATAAATGTTTGAACCTATTGGTCTGTGCATTAGAATCCTTCAAGTACCATGTTTAACCTTATTTCATTCTTACATTTCGCATTTTAGAAGCTATTAACTTATCCATCCCAATTCATCAAACTGCACTGACAACCCAAATAGTCCCTTAACTTGTAACGATTTTTCAAGTACGTGCTAAACTAGAGATGATGGTGAAAGTATGACGATTGAATTAGATATTCACAACTCACCTGACTTATGTCCAGCATAAAACCCGATAGGGGCACCGTAACGGATTCCGAAGACCGCACTCTACAGTGGATGCTGTGACACAAAGCTATATTGGCCCTTTTAGCCGGAACAAAGGAACCCACGTGGGTCATCAAAATGATTATGCCGATTTGTTTCAAGTAGACGCTTTTGCCACTTCCATTGGGTCCACTCAATATTTTAATTAGTGGATAATCGCCTCCAGAGTAGAAGTCGTTTGGTTGGAAATCCGAAGTTATCTCGATAAGAGGATGACGAGATAATTCGATTTCATGAACGCCTCGCTTGTTGAACGTAGGACGGATGTAATTTCTTTGTTGGGCGATTTTGGCCACAGATATTAAACTAAAAGTATACAATGATCTTGTATTTCGCGAGATTGTTATCTCGAAGCGTTTACCAATCAATTAAAGCTAAAATTTTCAGCGGTTTTCTAATATGTCTTTTATATTTTAAGACGAAGGAAGCCAATCTTTCCACGATGCGATTCTCGTGGGCGATGATATCAGCGTTGATGTTACCAAAGGTTCTATCCAATTCTAAAATAGTTCAACAGTAATTAGTTGTCAATAAAATTTACTTTGGAAACTCACCAAGACAGACAGGTGTCTTATAATGAAGTACGCCTTTTAGAGCAAACTGTGAATAATAATTACATTAATTAGATTCGCGATTGCTGCTAATAGTCTCAATTCACAAAGGTTTCCAGATCTAGTCGAATATTTTCGGACACTAGGGGGACAGTATGCATTACCAGAAGGAAGTAGCACCTAACTATCATCATCCTCATGGGTCTTTGGTAGTTTAACGCAGTTCCGAAACTTTGACCGCCGTCTTTTAGTGAACATTACTATGGTGATAATTTTGTGAGCTGCGGAGACCGCCGATCGAAAGCTACTCAATTCACCTCCGATGGCAGGCGTCCGTGATCGACAGCAGTCACTCTAAAGAAGGCTACTCGGTCCACCTTCTTTTTAAATATGGGAGATCTCCCCATACTCTCCAAATAGCAAGATTCTGCGTTTCCTCTTCCAAATACACGATCTGAGCGTCAGGTGGCGTCGCAGAATCGAGAGTTCACTGTATGCTTCAAATGGTTTAAACCGTGCCGCGTATTTTGATATGCACAATTTTTTCGGTTCAAATTTTGTAAAAATAATTCTAGTTGAAATATATTTAAAATAAATATTGAAAATAGGAACCTTTTCAAAAATTCGGGACAATCTGGGACAAAAAACCTGAATCCGGGACAAATATTGCTTCTAGAAAAATCCGGGACGCAAGGTGGAAATCCGGGACTGTCCCGGCCAATCCGGGACGTATGGTCATCTTACACCTAACTTAAGTTAGATTTTCAACTTTAATAAACACTTATAAATTTGGACATTTGGAGGCAAGTGCGTAACACTGCTTCTAACGAATAATAAGGAACATTGTGTCCAAGGACAAAATAAACTTGTTGGGTGCCTTGTGCATTCCACAGGTGGGTGCTCGTAAATATGTTTGAAAATGTGATAATCTTGTAGCTCCAAGCTGGGGCGGCCCCAGGAGGATCCCAGCTCCTGGTTTCAAATATCCTACTTAAACCTCTATTTATGTTACAAAAAGAGGTAGCCTTCGATCCATCTCCTTCGTGATAATGCGGCATATCGACTAAATGCTGGATTGCTCCTTAGAAGAAAAATGCTTACCATAAACTTATAATCCAAATAACGCAATTCTAGCGGATCGCAGTCTTCCTCCCATTCTTTGATGGCGAGCATGTGTCCCATTTCGTGCAAGTACACCACTGAACACTCGCTCACCTTATCCGGCAACTGCCTGGCACATATTTGAGCTGCGGCCGTGACGTATTTCACCAGGTCTTTCCGATGCAACTTTCCTAAAAAAAATAACAGAGCGATTCATCATTACCTGAGGCTTTTAACAGCGAGATTTTTAAAACAACTGTAGTCTATCAGTAACAACTGAAAATGTAGAAACGCAAAAAGTTATTTTATAAAATTTACGAAAAAGCTAAAACTTAGCTGATTTAACCAAATATGAGTTGAAGAGGTTAACAAATGCTACTTTTTATTTGGAAGTCTTAATTTAATCACAAAGAAGACAAACATAAGAAAATGTCCATGCTCAAGGGATTTAGACTTTATTGGTTCCATGTAGTAGAGTGGGGAGAGGCTTATGATTCTGGGTATTATAGGCCACTGATTGTAACAGGCCCAGTGGCGGCTGGCACATAGGCACTGTGGAACTGCAGCACCCCCAATTTTGCTTATGAGTTTTTTTCTCAATATTTTCTGAATACTTTTCATGAGAGGTTTACGATCCAAAATTCTTTTGTTTTATAACAATTTATTATTGTGTAATTATGAAATACACCTATCCCCCGAAAATTCAAATGTTGGCAATTCATTTGTACATAAAATGCAAGATTTTTTTGGAAATTTGTTTCAAAACTTTTCACAATTTTAAAAATAGAAATTTTTGATTTTAATTTTTTAAATTTGAGTATTATTTAGAAATTTTTCTCAAAGAATGTAAATTTAAAAAGAAAAACATTACCACTTTTAAAAAATAAAGCTAAAGTTATCAAAAAGTCGAATTAAAAGAAAAAAGAGTCAAATTTTAAAAAATTTTGAAATTTTCATAGAAAGTCAAATTTTCGAAAGAAAATAAGGTTTTCGAAAAAAATTTTCAATTTTTAAAATGGTCGACATATTCAACAATTTTGGGAATGTGAATAAAAAACGAATTTTTGGAAAAATATCGACATTTAAAGTAAATTGCGGAGTTTTTAGTTAAATTTTCAAAGAAGCTGGATTTTTTAAATATTGAAAAAACTCAAAATTATCGAAAAATTCTTAATTATCAAAAAAGGATTTTGAAAAGGTAAAATTTTGAAAAAAGTCGAAATTTTCGATAATTTAAGTTTAAAAAGAATCTTTTCTTTTAAATCGAAGATTTAATTGGAAATGTTTAAAAAAATGTATTGTAACGCAATGTAAATAGATGAAATAGAATTTAAAATAGAATTGTATAATTTAGTAAATAAAAAAAGTTTCTAGAAGGATCTGATAAGGGGAAAGCTGCCGCGATAACGAAACAAACGGCAGGTAAGCGTTCCAGAAATTTCGACAAACGATAAGCCTTATCTGCTGAAAAGTTCTAGAAGCCGGGATCCAAAACTATAAAGGGCGGTCAGCTTTCCCTCGAGTCAGTCAGAATCAGTGCAATTAGTGAGTTAGTAGAAGTGAGTTAATTGTAAATTGTTGAGTTCAGTAATAAAGTGGGTCTTACTCGATAAGTGTAATCAATCGAACCGATAAGCCCGTAACAGTATAAATAACATTTTTTTTTTAAATTCGAACTTTTAAAAAAAAAGTAAAGTTTTGAAATAGAGTTGACATTTTACGAAATATTAGTCGAGAATTTCGATAAAATGTTTTAAGAAATATCTGACTTTAAAAAAATCATAATTTTCAAAGAAAGGATCGGCAGTTAGTAAAAAATGTCAAAATTTTAAAAATATTAAAATAGAAAAACCGTCAAACCGCTTTATTTTTTAAAAGTGGTTTTTAAATTTACATTTTTTCAGAAAAAATTCTAAATAATACTCAAATTTAAAAAATTAAAATAAAAAATTTCTATCTTTAAAATTGTGCAGAGTTTTGAAACAATTTCCAAAAAAATCTTGCATTTCATGTACAAATAAATTGCCAACATTTGAATTTTCAATCACAAAAAATTGGCATCAAGCTGGAATGTTTGATATTTGAAATGTCTCTGTTACTTTAAAATTACTAGAAAAAAATTGGAGCAGTAAATTGTTTATGAATTTTTTTCAACATTTTGTTTCTTTTTGATTTCGAAATTTTGAGACTCTTCTGGATTTCTGGATTCGTTGTGGGTTGCCTAAAAATTTAGGCCAGCACTTAGGCGACCCTTTCCGGGCCCATTGTGCTATCCCCGTGATTGAGGTGTCCTTGGCCGTTCATGCAGCCACCCAACCTTGTTGAGAAACTGAAGAACGTCCCTTGGATGCGCCTCTCTCAAACTGGCCACACTAGGCCAGAAGTCCCCCAGCGTGGATCCTCTGATTGATGCTAGTGCCGGGCAGTGACACATCACGTGCTCGACACTCGCATCTTCTTCATCCTCTGCAGCTCGGGTCGTTTATAATTCCCATTCTGTGGAGGTGTTTGCTTAATCGACAGTGACCTGTTCATATCCCTGCAAGTTTCCTGAGATTATTTCTTGAGAGTTGTAGGCGCATAGTTTTGCCCTTTCCCTGCAAGGCATTCTACTGAATGCCTGAGTTGTCGGCATGTTGTTATTGATGACCATATGGCTTTGTGTTTAGGATAAATTTCTTCGTTAAGTAGGGATCTTACTGTTGATCTCGCCAGAGGTTTTGGTCCAACGAATTGTCCCTCCGAACCCTTCCTCGCCAGTTTGTCAGCGCGTTCATCTCCCTCTTTCTAGACTCTTCTAGAAATGTTGACTCTTTTTCTCAAAAATTTTAATAACGTCCACTTTAAAAGTCGAAATTATAAGAATACTTTTGACAATTAATTTATTCAAAAAATTTTTATTTTCTTTAATTTCGAAAATGTTTTTTTTTTGTGAAAAATGTTTACAAATAAGAAATTTCAACTTTTTCTAGAAATATGATCTGCTTTCTCTTGAAATTTTGAGTTTAATCTTTAAATTTATTTATTCATTTATTAAAATTTTAAATTCGAATTTGAGAATTTCAAGAATAAATATATCATTTGTAGAAAAATTGAAAATTCCGATTCAGAATTTCTTTTGGTGCTACAATAGCAGTAATTTTTTAGAGAAATATTAAATCGTAAAAAAGGTTGAAATTTAGAAGGTTTATTTTTTCTTCAAATTTCAACATTTTTCCCAAAGTTTTCTTATTTTTATGCAAATTTGAAGTTTATTTTCTCTAAATTTTCAGTTTCTTACAAAAATTACAAAATAAAATGAACTTTAAAATATTAAAATTTCGTTAAAAAACTTAATTTTCAAAACAAATTAGAGAGAAACGAAAATTTTGTTTGAATGATGGTCCTTATTTAAGTTATGTGGCAATACAGATTAACAAAGAACAAATATATTCACGTTTTTATACATAACATACAACTTTCTAAAAAAACGGTTGCTAACACAACTAACTATTATTTGTTTTATTTAACAAGGTGGAGGTATTTTGATTGTCTCGCTCTAACACTCCCCCTCGAATGAAATGCCTCTACGTTGTGATGTCGCTGTCGACCTTCAATATTCCCAATAACTCCATGCATTTATGGTGTTTTTCCCTTGGGAGTGCTTTAGTGAAGATGTCGGCTTCCATCTCGGAGGTTGGAATATATTCCAGCTCGATGTGTCCACTTTTCAAGATTTCTCGCATGTAATGATGTCTTACATCAATATGTTTCGATCTTCCGTGGAATACTGGGTTTCGTGCGAGTAGTTGAGCCCCTCTGTTGTCGTTAGCAATTACAGTTGCTGCGGTTTGTTGGAACCCGATTTCTGATAAGAATGCTCTTAGATACAAGGCCTCGCGAGCAGCTTGTGTTAGACTCATGTATTCGGATTCAGTTGAGGACAGTGCAAATGTTCTTTGCTTTCTTGATTCCCAGCACACTGCGGCATTGTTCTCTGTGAATGCGAAACCTGTATGGGACCTTCGGTCGATTTGACAACCAGCCCAATCTGCGTCTACGAAGCCTTTCAGGTTTCCAGGACCTCTTCTGTAAACGATGCCGTAGTCGATGGTTCCCTTCAGGTATCGCAGGACTCGCTTTGTAACTTTCCAGTGTTCTTCTCCGTAACATGTGTTAAACTGGCTTAGGTAGCTCACCGCATAAGAAATATCAGGCCTGGTAGCTACCGCTAAGTAGTTTAGTGCTCCAATTAATTCCCGGTATGGTTTCTTAACATCGCATTCTTCTGGGTTTTCTTCTTTTGCGAGTTTCTTATTAGGCTCCATGGGAGTTGACACTGAGTTTGAATTTTCCATTCCAAATTGATGTAATATCTCTCGAATATAACTTGATTGCGACAATGTTATGCAATTTCCTATCAAGATCTCGATTCCTAAACAATACTTTACGTCGCCCAGATCTTTCAATTCAAAATCTTGCATTAGTTCGTTTTTAATGAAGTTCAGATTCGACGTTTTATTATATGCAACGAGTACATCGTCAACGTAGATTAAGACGATACGATTATCAATTCACCCCCTCGTTTCATATAATATACACATGGATCTGCGTTGGTTGGTTTCAGCTCCATACTTTGCAGTTTTTCGTTAAATCGTTTGTTCCACTGATGACCAGCTTGCTTGAGTCCATACAGTGCCTTCTTTATTTGGCAGACTTTATCGCCTTTTGTAATTTCGTTTAACATCTTCTTTGCACGAACGCCTATGTAGTTATTTCCGTTTCGTTTTGTAATTTCTTGCAATAATTCAACAAGGAGTTGTGGTTTCTCCATGTAAATTTCTTCATCAATTGTTCCATTTAAATATGCTGTGGTGATGTCAAATTGGTGAATTTTCAGGTTGAATTCCGCTGATAATGCTAACAGCAATCTGACGGAACTTAGTCGTGCCACGGGAGCAAATTTTTCGTGAAAGTCTACGCCGGGTTGTTGCGACTACCCGAGCCTTTCTTCTCTGGATGCTTCCATCAGCATTATACTTGTTTCGTAGTATTGTTCTGCAGCCGATGACTTGTCTATTTCTTGGACGATCGACGATGTTCCAAGTGTCATTTTTAATGAGACATTCTATTTCATCAACGATGGTGCTTTTCCAATCTTCTGAGTTTGGTCCATTGATTGCGTTTTTCCATGAGATTTTAGTCATATATGCGAAGTTCGTTTCGAAATTCTCAATTTCATCAGCCGAATTTTTAGAATAGTGTTCGCCTGATTCAATTTCCGATGTTTCTTCTTGGCTTGCAGAATTGATCAGATTGTATTGTTTCCTCGGACGGCCAGGTTGACCTGTCTTCACTTTCTTTGGACGGCCAGGTCTTCTTCTAATAGCTTGTTGAGGTTTGGGATTGACCACCGGGAGTTCGTTGATGTCTTCTTCAGTATTGTATTCCTTCGGTGTATGTTCGGCAGGCGTTGGCTTTTCGTCGGGGTTGATGAGAAGTTCAATGAACCTTGGTTGGGCTTCTTCAGGTCGTTGAACTCGATTCGAATCACCAGATTTTGCAATATTCTCCCCCTTAAACATACTATTAGTGAATTTTATGTCACGGGCAACAATTACCTTTTGGAGACTAGGTATCCAGATTCCATATCCCTTGGATTGTCCGTCGTATCCAACAAATGTGCCCTTCAGACCGCGCTTATCGAACTTTCCCTTCTTTGGATTCTTGTCGAGCGTATAGATTTCTTCGCCAAATGTTCTGAAATGCGTCACGTCTGGTCGCCTATTCTTCCACAGTTCGAATGGCGTTTTTCCGTTTAATACGTCCGTGATACAGCGATTCCTGGTGTAATTTGCAATTGCAATTGCTTCTGCCCAAAATGACTGTGGTAGCCTCGACTGAGACAGCATGCAGCGTGCCATTTCGACCAGAGTGAGATTCTTTCGTTCCGCTACCCCGTTTTGTTGTGGCGTGTGCTTGATTGTCAGTCGGTGATGAATTCCTTGGATTTTTAAATATGCATTGAATTCGTTGCTACAGAATTCGCCCCCATTGTCAGATTGAACAGCTTTCACTTTCTTCCCTGTTTGGTTTTCTACGAGAGCTTTGTAGTCTTTAAACACTTGAAGAGCTTCATCCTTCGTTTTCAGAAATCGTACTTCACTCCAGCGTAAGAAATCATCGGTGAATGTCATAAGATATTTCGCTTTTCCCATGCTTTCCGTGCGAAATGGTCCGCACAAGTCAGTGTGAACGATATTCAGAAGTTCACTACTTCTCTCTCTATGTTTTGGAAATCGTTGCGCTGTAAGTTTGTTTTCCAGACCAATTTCGCATGGTGGCATTGATTTGTCGTTTCCCAAATCTAGACCTAATACAGCTTCTTTCCGTTGCATTTCTACCAAGTCGTTTCGATTTAAATGACCAAATTTCTGGTGCCATTCCATTAATTTTGCTTTGGTACTCTCAGTCGTAATTACGCAAGCATGTTCGGGAT
The DNA here is from genome assembly GCA_028583605.1 of Dastarcus helophoroides. Lineage (NCBI taxonomy): Eukaryota > Metazoa > Arthropoda > Insecta > Coleoptera > Bothrideridae > Dastarcus > Dastarcus helophoroides. Next base: position 1,137,192 of record CM053325.1, read on the forward strand.
TAATTTCTTCAATATAATATAGGTCGCCTTTTTTGTAGGCAACCAGCAATACTTCTCCATCGCAATTTGTTACCATAGCTTGCTTTTTGTCGAAGTTCACGATATTTCCGTTGACGACGATTTTCGAAACTGAGATGAGATTCGTTCGTAAGTCAGGTACGTGCAACGTATTTTTCAGCTTGAAATTCTTGACCTTATTGCCCACTGGAGCAGAAATTCTCACCGTGCCCTTCGCGGTAACTTCGGCTGACGCGTGGTTCGCTAATTTCAGTTTTCCACTATCTGAGTTTACAATTTCGAAAAACTTTTCTTCGTCATTACACAAATGTGAAGTACATCCGCTATCTAGACACCAGCGATTATTTCTTTCGCCGTTGTAAGCAACTTCTTCCGCGGTAAATGCAGAAAATGACACATCTTCCGCAATGGTGGCTTTCTCACGTCGTTCTGGACGCCTTCCATTGTTGTTTACTGTGCTTTGGGTACATTCAGCTGCTTTGTGACCCACCTTTCTGCAACGATGACATTTAAATTTAAAATACCCGCTTGAGTTTGGTTCCTTTTTTGCTTGAACTTTTCGTTTGTGTGACGAGTTTCGTGCTAACAATGCGTCTTGGTTGTCATTTTGAGAGCGCTGCTTCCTCGTTGCAGACTCATCTAAAATTTTTACCTTGAGGATTTCGGGATCTGGCAAGTTGTCACGTGATTCAATAGCACATTTGAAGTTTTCGAAACTTTCGGGTAGACTGTGTAACATGATAATGGACTGTAATTCGCTGCAGACTTCGATTGATAGTTCAGAGAGTTTATTAATGACGTCGAGAACTTCTTCTAGGTGACGTTGTACATCGCCTTTTTTTTCTAACCTTTGCGTTTTGAGACGCTTCCAAAGTGATGCTTTCCGGGTCGGACCTTTTGATTCAAATATGGCTTCCAATTTCAACCAAATTTCCCTAGCCGTAAGACAATTTCTGACTTGTTTTAATTCAGCGTCATTAATCGCTAAATACAAATCTGTTTTGGCTTTATCGTCCTCTTCTTGCCATGCTTCTATCGCTGCAGGAGGTGCTGAAGGCTTTACTTTCTGTCCGTTGGCGTATGCCCATGTTTTATTCTTTGTCATTAGAGCTTGCATTCGTAATTTCCACGTATCATAATTGTCTCTCGATAGCACTGGAATACGCGAGATGCTTCCTGCTTGGAATTCCATGATTCACACTTGACAAGTGCGTTACGTCACTGTCAGCTTTTTCTCAAAATGTTATTAATTTGCCACTTCCCACTTAAATTAACACTTAGCGTTATTCTGGGCCCATAACCTGTTTGAATGATGGTCCTTATTTAAGTTATGTGGCAATACAAATTAACAAAGAACATACATATATATTCACGTTTTTATACATAACATACAACTTTCTAAAAAAACGGTTGCTAACACAACTAACTATTATTTGTTTCATTTAACAAGGTGGAGGTATTTTGATTGTCTCGCTCTAACAAATTTCTACAAGAAAAAATATTTTATTCCCTAAATTTTCAGTTTCTTACCAAAATTTCAAAATAAAATGAACTTTAAAATATTAACATTTCGTTAAAAAATCTTTAAATTTTCAAAACAAATTAGAGAGAAATGAAAATTTGTACAAGAAAAAATATTTTAAAGACAAAATCTCCAGAAAAAGTCAAAATTTCTCAAAAAATTATTTGTATAAAATACAAGGAGAAAAACAAAAATTTCATAGGAAACAAGCAAAATTTCTTAAAGAAAAAATCGAAATTTGAAAAAAAATTTGAAATATCTTTACAAAAAAGTCGAAATTTATTGTTTTTCCCAAAATGTTAAAATGTTAAAGACCTTTTAGGATTTTTTCCAAACATTTTTTGTCAAAACTACAAAATAAAATAGACTTTAAATTGTGAAAGTATCGTGAAAAAGCTTGACATTTTTAAAGCAAATTAGAGTTATACAAAGAGAAATCTGGAGAAGTTTGAATTTCTAGAAGAAATTTTGAGAACACTTTCAGGAAAAATGGAAATTTCGAGAAAATTTCTTTTTATTATGTATTTAGGAAAAATGAAAACTGCAGAAAAAATCAAAATTTACTAAAAAAATCGAAATATCTGAAAAAACTCAAAATTTTTATATAAAATGAGATTTGAGGTAAAAATTCGAAGATGCCGTATTAACTTATCGTTTTAGAGAAATAGTAAAATACGAGATGAGTTGGATTTAGATTTTTCTTGAAATTGTAATTATTTTCTCAAATCTTCTAAGAAATTTGAGTTTTTTTCTTAACATTTTAATTCCTGCTCGAAATATTGATTTCTTTATGAATACTTTTACAAAAATTAGTTTTTAAAAATGTGATTTTGATCAAAATTAAAAATAAAATATGTTTTTAAATGTGGTAACTTCGTGAAAGAAACCTAAAATTTCTATAAAAAGAAATCAGAAAATTTAGAATTTCTACAGAAAATTGTGTAATGAAGTGTTCAGAAAATTTTGAGAAAAAAACTCGTAAGCGAAATTGAGGGTGCTGAAGTTCCACAGTGCCTATATGCCAGCCGCCACTGGGCCTGTTACAATCAGTGGCCTATAATACCCAGCATTACAAGCCTCTCCCCACTCTACTACATAGAACCAATGAAGTCTAGATCCCTTGAGCATGGACATTTTCTTATGTTTGTCTTCTTTGTGATTAAATTAAGACTTCCAAATAAAAAGTAGCATTTGTTAACCTCTTCAACCCATATTTGGTTAAATCATGGCCACTCAATTCTGAAGCTCATGTTGTGATCATGCTTGGAGAAAAAAACTAACAATATTTATCGACAATCGTGATACTGACTGGCGTCAAGCTCCTCGTCCAAACCAAATCTGATAACGGGTCTTCTCGTTTGGCTACATATCGAGAAGTCCAAGATTTTACGAATGATTTGCTCCAGAACGATCAGATCTGATGATATGTTCTCGTCAAGTTCGAAAAGCAAAACGGATTTGGCTCGATAAGGGAAGCAGAGGTCGTTTATCGCGATAGAATTGTAAATATTCTGAAATTTCATCATCATTAGCTTATTTTATTAATGAATACACAATCCTTCACCTCGTATAGAATCTGCCATTGCTCTTGAGTGGCTTTATTGTTTTGAATTTTTAATATAATCAACTACAAAAGGCAGCTATCAGTAATAAAGCAACCAGGATGTGGTTACCTACATATATGTAATACTTCTATATGGCCAGTTCCTCGTTTCTTATGTTAAAGACTTCTCTTTCTCGCTGACCTTCACACGTATTAATGAGTCGCAATGCGCAGGTGTTACAAATCATCTGTGCATGGCCAAAGTCAGCTGTGCACGGCCAAACATAAACACCCGTTTAACCCGCCCGTAGCGATTGGTTCATTTTGTTCAATTCATGCGCAATATTCGCCATTTATCCACGTTCCATCTTTATCGGATTTGGTTGGAACAAACTCGTGAAGAGAATAGGGAGCTGGCCATATAGAAGTATTACATATATGGCTACCTACGTTAATGTCAGAGATATGTTTCAAGTAATCCTGGACACGTTCCACCAACTCCTTATTTAGCGGATTCATTGCAAAGTCGATAAAATCCATCCTTCGGTCGAGCTCGTCTTTATTATTAGTTGGTGCTATCAGGAGGCTTCTAAAAATACTTTAAAATCAGAATTAGATCGATATATCATTGGCATTTATCAACCTCATCGCTTCGTAACCCAGACTTGATTTCACGTGGGTTGAGAACAAATTGAACAAACTGAGTCCCTCTCTATCGGAAGACTCATCGCCTCTGATAAAATTAGACTCGTGGGAAAGCTTCTGGAATACCTGTAGGCTGTTAAAGCTTACCCAATCCATGATGACACTGTTTCTCCTAATTAGATCATAATCATCACTGTTTACATGCTTTTTATTTTTATTTATTTATTATTTTCGCTACAACGAATCGATTTCGATTTCGTTTCTTAACGAATTTCACTGATAAAATAAATTTTTAAAATTTCAAGCAATTTAAGAAAATATCGAAAATTTCGAGCAACTCAAAATTACAAACATTCCAAGTTTTAAATTAAAATTTAGTGAAAGAAATCGAAATTTCAAGATAAACTAAAAATTCTGATCAAGTCACATTTTAGACCAAAGGTTTTACCCCATTTTACCACATCGGCAATTGAATAAATAATTACGCGATACGTATTTCGCCAGCAGAACTGGCATTTTCAAGCGTACTAATCCAAAAAGATTAACAAAAGATGCATCGACGTCATCTGCATTGAGATTGAGATGCGAAATGAAATTACCTTTTTTTTGGTACCGGGTATTGCCACCTCCGTCCAATAATTTTTGAGAAGTTTAGAATTAAACAGACAGAGAAACTTTCTGAAGATGACAGCTTGGCTGTCGAAACGCGTTAGAGCAACCTTTGTTGGGTTTTTTAATCATTTCTTGGTTTCAGGGGACAAGTTATGTGTTTCAATTTTTGATCCAAAATGTCGATTTCTTGAAAATTTTCACTTTTTAAAATTTCAACTAAAAATTTCGACATTTTCAAATTGTAACTTTTCGAAAATTTTAGATTTCTTAAAAAACTTGACAATGAAATTTTTGAATAATGTCGTGTTTTTTGAAAGACTGGATTTTTTCCAAATTTCGATTGTATTACAGAATTTAGACTTTTTTCTTAGAATTTACAACTTTATTTTACTTTTTAAGCTAAGCATTGCCGCAGCACCCCCATTAGTTTTGGCTACGAGCCGCCATTGATTCCGCTGTCCTGAGGCTACTTTATTGCCACGCACACTTACATATTAACCAAATGAATATCGATCACTTTCAGTTCTTGCTGTTCAGCGGCGAAAACCGCCCCAATTTTTATCTAAATATTTAACGAGAGCGCCGGCGGCGTACACCGACATTTGGTCGTCGAAATTCACCAGGGAATGCATAAAAACCTCCCTCTTGAGCGCCAGAATCGTCCGAAACGTCGGTAGATGTGACTAGTTGGGTCAAAATCCCTTTGCATAATTCGTAAGCTGAAAATTCGTCGTTTTAATTCGATTTTTTTTAAATTTGGACACAATTACGATATTCTTTGGTAGTGATGAGGAAAAAATTTGGTGGCATACTTTGAACACCCTCGGATTTTGTGGCGTTAGTGGAGGTTTTGGAACTTTCGTCACCGGTCAGTATCATCTCGTTTAGGGCCATAATGTACTCGTCGACAACGGTTCCCATACTGATGACATATTTCGGGGAAGTTTCCCTATAAATATTCCTCATGGTCATAAAGAGAGGTGCTAAGTCGTCCATTTCTTCATATATGTACAACTACAACGAAACATAGATTGATTTGTCCGGTTAAAGAGAAGATTTTTGTTACTATATAGTCATTTAAGCCGTAATAGGCGACACCTAATTTATCATTTCTCCAGAGGGCGCATAAAACATTGCTGGACTCAGGTAGACGCTCCTGTGCTTCAAGCCCATTTTCATCTCCTTGTCGGTCTTCCTCAACAATAGGACAACGTGCTGCCATCTTCACTAGAGAATTAATACATCGAAATTAGTTAAAATCAATGACAATAACAAAACTTTTTTGGGTATATTTCTATATCGATTCTGAGCTTCTTTACGGCGGGGGCCCTAGGTCCTCGCTAGTTAGGATAGAGCGAGATTGTTTCTTTTTGTGTTCTCTTTTCATTGACCAATGTTTCTGATGAGAAAGAAAAAGAGAAAACGTTCTTGATGACTAAAACTGATGATGAAATACAAATCTTGTCCCCCTTGTTTGAAGATAACCAAAGACCAGTCCGTTTCACCCTAACTGACGATGACAAAATGATGATGGCAACATGATGACAAAAATGACAAAAAATAAAGAGAAAACATGCTCCCCCCTCCGCCGTATAATTCTCAATCTCCAACTAATAATTTAAGGTGACTAAAAAAACACCGAATGCGTATTATGCTGGTCAACGCCTTGTTTTACCTTTTTTTGCATTTCGTTCTACCCCAGTGCCCTATTTATACACGCCACCGCTGGCATAATGTGTGCAACGAATTGCGATTATAATTAAACTCATTTTATGAGTTAAATTAAAATAAAATAAAAACTGTGCAGCTACTGTTAAGAAAATCTTTAACAATGAAATATTTTCGCGGTTGCAATGTAATACCGGCGTCGAGGGGCGCCGCGGCGCAGTAATAATACGCTGGAACTCGTAAAGTATGGGAGATTTGGCAACCCTAAAAGTTACTATAATTTTGGAAGATTTTCTGCATTATAGACAGAAGCAACACAATAATTTTGAAAACATGAAAATAAAATCTGTAATTATTAATAAAAAATTACCTTCAATTTTGTCATAATCCCAGAGTCTTTAAATTAGATCGTTTCGGCGCTGCTTTTATCAATTGGACGCCAAGTATTTTCACGGAATATGAATCTGTCATGAAGTTGCGCATCTCACGATTCTCTTTATTCTTCTATGATTCAGGATATATGGTATGCAGCCATAGAGAAACTAAGTAGAGTCTGTATAGTCTCTGGTATGCAGCCATCATAGATAGATAGAATTTTATAATCCGTGAGTTGAACACTTTTACCTCCACATGACAACTTTTGTCGTGTCACAGGGTACTATTACCAATATAAAGAGCAAAAAAGACGGTTGGCACTTTATCTAGTAACTTTACTATTTATATTTGCTGTAACTGTCATCTTCATTGGTGACAGCTTTTTTGTGTTTTGCTGTTGTTTGTTTACTTGCTATGTTATGGCATAGGTACACTGTAGGGAGCCATATAAGAAAGAGATGAATCGGTAACGTAATTTGTCGAATGAAAAGGATTGATTTCCACCCACTGACATCAGCGACCTCTGTTGGGTATTACCAGTAAGTATTGCGCGAAAACTGTAAAATGAGAGCTTAAGTTGTACCTACTGATGATAGTGGGTGATTAGTCGTAGGTACAATATATCCAATCGGTCACATCACTCTTATGTTAATCTTTTCTTGGGCTTTTCCTAGGAAATCGTGTCTAGAACATCGTTTATTCATCTTTTAGTCAGGGAGGAGCGTTTACCGTTGAAGTTGAAACTACTTCAATCCATTAGCACAGTATAGATATTAGCTTACGCATACAGTAGTGACAAAAGTGTCGGTATCTTTGATCTTGAAGTAGCTAAAATCGTTGACCTTCAATGGAATCAGCCATGTTGTGGATTGTGCACGGCCGCGAAAATTTAAATTTATTAAACAAAACCATCAAGTTTATTAATTTCAATAGTTTTTAGCGTTTAAATTCTAATTTACTACTTTGCAAATAGTCCAAAAATACTAGTTCTCGTGTATTTTTTAAATAATGTGTATTTTGTATAATTACTGATAACTTGATAAGTATAAAGAATACACAAAGAAAAACTAAACACAGATTGTGACTGACGGCAAAATAATCTCTACAGGAAACAACTTATTTATTTTTTTTTTGTATAAAACTGGCAAATGCGAGTATAATAAAACAGTTTTTTTTTAATAAAACAAATTGGGTGTACCCGAATATTACCTTTTGCCGTCTTTTTACAGTTACAGTTATAAATAGAACGTGTAAATTCTCCTCTTTTCTCTTTTATTTGGTTTCATCTTATTAGCACAATGAATTATAAAAAGACTGACATTTCAATAAAACTGATCCAGTGTTGCCAGATAACCTAAACATTATTCGCCAACAATCTCCTTAAAAATCCCACAATTCGGATGAAAATCCCTGACCATATCAAATTTCTAGAACATCCATAAATATAGATAAATTGTCTTACATTTTTACCATGAATGAATAACATATGAACGTAAAATAAAGAATCATATTCGCTCAAGTGCTGATTTTCCCGAACACGTGGCAACTCTCAACTGACATTCAGTTACCCAACGATCATAGATCCTATTTCTGGTAATCATAGAACACCTGCGACGCCATGTTCGCGATTGTGCAAATTGACACATGAGCAAACAAAATTTTAGCAATTTGTCGCTACTGTATGCGTAAGCCATATATGTAATACTTCTATATGGCCAGTTTCCTCGTTTCTTATGGGAAAGGTTTCTCTTTCTCGCTGACCTTTACACGAATTAATCAGTCGCAATGCTTAAGTGTTACAAATCAGCTGTGCACGGCCAAATATAAACATCCTTTCAACCCGAGCATGGCGATTGGTTCATTTCGTTCATTCATGCGCAGTACTCGCCATTTACCCATGTTCCATCTTTATCGGATTTGGTCAGAACAAACTCGCGAAGAAAATAAGGAGCTGGCCATATAAAAGTATTACATATATGACGTAAGCTAATATCTATACTGTGCCATTAGGTGTACGTTTTAACTACTCGTTTCGCAATGTTTGATCTACGATAAAATAGAATTCTGTGGTGCAGTGGTTTGCGTATTACGCTGCGAACAGGGGAAGGTTTTCAATCCCATTTTAAAAGTACGGCGTAGGGAGTTCTATAAAAAGGAGATGCATTGGTAACGTAATTTGTCGAATGAAAATGACACTGATTTCCACCCACTGATATCAGCGGCTTCTGTTGTGTATTACCAGTAAGTATTGTGCGAAAACTTTAAAATGAGAGCTTAAATGTACCTACTGAGGCAGTGGATGGCAGTAGTTGTAGGTACAATGTATCCAATCGGTCACATCCTTAGATAATATAAATATGTATAGTCAAAGATCACATCACTATCATATTAAACTTTTCGTGGTCTTTTCCTAGGAAAGCGTGTCTAGAACATCCTTTATTCATCTTTTAGTCAGTGAGAAACTTCCACCGCTGAACTTTAAATTATTGCAATCTATTAGATGTACATTTTAACTACTCGTTTCGCAATGTTTGATCTACGTTTAAATAGAATTCTGTGGTGCATGGTTTGCGCATTAATAGATGACGCGGCGAACAGTGGAAGGTTTTCAATCCCATTTTAAAAGCACGGCGTAACGCAACCTTATCTTCTAGATAACCACAGTGCGGCGTAGCGCAACCTTACCTTCTAAATAACCATAGCTATGTAGCCATCATAAATAGATAGAATTTTATATTCCGTGAGTTGGACACTTTTACCTCCACCATGACAAGCATAAGAAAGTATCTTCTTTATGATGACAACTTTTGTTATGTCACAGGGTACTATTACCAATATAGAGAGCAAAAAAGACGGTTGGCACTTTATCTAGTAACTTTACTATTTACATTTGACAGCTGCAACTGTCACCTTCATTGGTGATAGCTTTTTTGTATTTTGTTGTTGTTTATTTACCTTCTTATGTTATAGCACAGGTTCACGGTAAAATAACTAACCTTGTACATTTTCTGCTTGAATACCGTATAAAATAAAACAAAAGCGTCAACTAAACAAGGAATTTTCTTTATGATGACAACTTTTATTATGTCACAGGGTACTATCACCAATATAGAGAGCAAAAAAGACTGTTGGCACTTTATCTAGTAACTTTACAATTTACGTTTAACAGCTGCAACTGTCACCTTCATTGGTGATAACTATTTTGTGTTTTGTTGTTGTTTATTTACTTGCTATGTTATGGCACAGGTTACACGGTAAAATAACTACCTTTGTTGTACACTTTCTGCTTGAATACCGTATAAAATAAAACAAAATACGTCAACTAAACAAATAAGTTTGGTTAACTTCACAACTGACAAATATTTTAAAAAAAAACCAGTGACTACCACACCCTATGATATAAATTAAAAATTACCTACTATTCAGAAATATTTCGTCATTTATAGGTTTCCGAGCCTGCCCTTTGATAGTGTTCGACGCCTGATGCCATAGAGAATTCAGCTAGGGCTTTGTGTCAATCTGTCAATAATATTCTGTCTGGTCTTGTCTTTGCTTCTGTCGTAAACATGTTTTGTGGTCGTAAACATAACCTCTATTCAAAATTGACAAAGGATGTTTCCAAATAAAAGGCGGTAAAATCTAATTTGCGAATGATTTATTATTAGGAAACTGATCAAGAATTGATTGATTGCTTGTGACAAACGGCATAGTTTTTTCCGAATACTAGTGAACTACTCCAGTTAAAGTGAATTTTAAGCGTAATTTGTGACGTTCAATTGCATCCAGTATGAGCAAGGGACGTCTCTCTATGAATACGGCACTCCGGGATGCCAGGATATTCGATGATGTAAGTCGCTTAAATTGTAACTAAAATCTAAAAATGCAGTAGATATGCTGCTGCATTGGAAAGTAAGTATATGTCGAAAGGAAAGTAGCACAAATCACTCGTCGCATCATATAGATGCTTTGCGGAAAGTAGGGAAAGCGCGAAAAATCGGAATCTAGAAGCTCCACATTGAGGACCGTGCTCTCTTTTGGAAATATTAATTAATTTTTTAACACACTTTTAATTGCAGGACTCATGGGATGAATCGTTCATAGGAGGAAATGATTCGAAATTTTCGATTTCAATAAAGGAAGAAATTAACAAAGAATATGGCGAAACTTCAACAAGTTCACACTTTAACATTAGCATTAAACAAGAACCAACCGATTCTGTCAAAATGGAAGACAATTCTTTGGATTCTATCAAACAAGAACACAGTTCCTCTTTCACCATTAAACAGGAATCAGATTCTTCATTTGTTAAACATGAAGGAAGCTTCATTAAAAAAGAGGAACGGATGGGTGTAAATGAAGAGAGTTATCTTGACAGTGAAGATAGTTTTAATAATGTATTCGACAAAGTAAACATCAAAGAGGAAATCATGGAGCAACTTAAAACTCCAATTAAGATGGAATACGATGAAAAGACCTGTAGTAGTGTTGACTCAAATTCAAGAAAAAGTGCAAGAAGAACTGTATTCGCTAGGGAATCGCCATATCAAAAAAACCAAATGAGTCGAACATCACCAATAGGTAAAAGACTGAGAGAACAAAAAAGCACTTCTGAAGTTGGCGCCAAAGTTGAAAATTTCAGAAGGTGAGCGTTGGGTGTGCTTTGCAAGAAGATTTTTGAATATTCTTTATAAAGATTTTGAAATTATATGTTAAATGTATTAAATTTTTAGGAGAAGAGGCAAAATTATGGAAACTGATCCTGAAGTTCTTCACAGGAGGCAAAAGCAGATAAATTATGGAAAAAATACGTTAGGGTACGACACGTACATACAGTTAGTACCGAAGTAAGTATGTTTTGAAAATAACTTTATTGTTGTTTACAATTAATCTATTTTTAAGAACTGAAAGGAAGAGTACAGATCCACAAACACCAGACAAGTACCAAAAATATTCCAGAAGGGGTTGGGATGGTCTCATAAAGCAATGGAGAATAAAATTGCACAAGTATGATCCAGCAGCAGAATAGATTTTTAAGTTTTAATACTTTTTGTACATATAGACATGTAGGATTTATATTAAGAATGAATATTTTAATATGACTGTGCTTAAATATAATTGGTCTCCAATTTTTTTATCACTTTACTGACAGAAATGAAAAATGTATTTTTTTTTTCAATTTTAAGTTTGAATAAACGTTTACATTTATGCTCCTGAGTTGGTGTTTAAATTTTCTTCTTCGAGTTTTTAATATGTTCGTAATTCTGATATACTTTGAAAAGGTGGCATTATTTTATTCCCAAAATTCATTTTAAAATTTGGCTTTCACGTAAAAAATTCATCAGGATCTGGAATTGAAAAATAAAAAAACTGAATAAAAGCTTGTGAAATAAGGACAGGAGAAAGTACTTTGATATGACAGAGTGGCATAAATTAAACAAGCTTAATTAGTGAATAAATATATTTTGGTGAGTCAAGTATAAAAATAATCTTTGAAAAATATATATTGCACCTATTTAGTCCCTCCAGCAAAATATTCTTCTCCAGTTGCTAAAAAATCCCTTATTTTGCAGTCTTTCTCCAGGAAACCCCAGCAAACATTTGGCATACAAAGGTAAACTTTTCCATTCTTTTCTTGTCAGTCCAATCGAAATTAATATAATTTGATGCAGAAGCATAATAAATAAAATAGTGGCAATGGCAATACTGTATAAGGCAGTCACGAAACAAATACCCAACCTAAAATTTTATCTTCAAAATCACTCATAATTAGAAAGTTCCGTTACATACTCATAATCCTCGTAAACCTCCGAACAATCATCAGGCAATAATATAGTCTTGTAGAACTTAAATGGATGGCAAATTGAAGTTAAAGTTAAATTAGAACTATACAATAGTGCAGCTATAGCGAATATTAGAGATAAAATAAATAATCCTTGATTATGTTGTCCGATGCAACAATCGTACCAAACACAATGATGATCTTTATCAGGCACTGTAGTTTGACATATTGAGCAATTGTGGTATCTACTAGCAGACATCCCGAGATTCCCCTTTTCAACCTGGTCCTCGAAATTGTACAGCCGATTATGTCTCACTTTAATTAAGTACAAACACAACAAATATGCTCCTATTAGTATACTTAAAGCTATGTTTTCTTCCAGCAGAATAGCCAAGAGAGGTATGACCATAAATTCAAATACAGCATAAAGAATCACTATGCTCGTAATGGTCCAAACAAAGAAGAATTTTGTACGTGGAATCGTGCTGATAAAACAATGAAAAATATAAGCAAGAAACACTGTAATTGTTCGTAAAGGCGAATATCGTCCACCATAAGCTTATGGCGGCTACTAAAAGTACAATAGGCAAGATAAATATGGGCAAGACGGCATCAAAGGCGATCTGTTTGGCACCACCATGCCAAGGTATACGCACTCTGTCCCGGAGTGTCGCCATTAGTCTTTGTTTCTTCGACTGCGGTACTCGCTGTCCCCGTATCAAACTGAAATTAAGAAATAATTATAAAATCTTAAATATAAACTGTGATAATACCTGTCGAAACTTTCATCTAAATCTACGCAATTACAACAGCAGGCTAAAATGTGATTTCTTTCTTGATCGATATCATAGTATTCACAGCAGCACAATGGGCCAACATCGGTCATTACTGACTTGTTTTTTAATTATTTAATTTTAAATTTTCATTATCCATTTTAACCTCTTGTGTTGACGGTTTGTGACATATGACAGTGGTCCCCGAAGTAGATCAATTTTGTCTGCGTTTGATTAATCGTCTACTTGCCCTTTTTTACTAATGTTATATATTTTCGAAAAACAGAATTGGCATGTAATTTATATTATATTTCATAACACATCAGATGGTTTTGCTGCAATTATATTTGGTTGTTAATGTTTTCTTTGTTCATTAGTTCTACTATTTAATAGTTTAATATTTGTTGTAGTTCCAATAGTTTATAAGTAGTTCTGTTACATTAATGTAGTTCCAATGGAAGGCAAAAGGAATATTTTTATATTTTAGCAATATTTTATTACTGTAGAATTTTCTTCGTTATAAAATCGATTTAAATTTTACTGAAACCTTTTTTGTTATTCATTTTGTTTGAATTTTTACATAAATGCCGGAATTGAAATGTCAGTACAAGCGAAAGTGATTTTAGGTTTGGCTTGCACTTTTTCTTTGGGAACCATCGGCTATGTACATTATAAGCAACATTTAGACAGGTAAATGTTACAAGATTATTTAACTTTCATTTTATGAACATATTTTGTGCACATAAAGCATAACCCTAAGTTTTGTCATAGAAAATTAGACGGGAAACGCTCATACAACATAAATAATTCTGATCTTATTGTACTCTTTTCAAGCAATTGACCAAAATTTTGACTTTTTCAAATTTGTTCTTAACGTACAAGATATACTTCTTCCGGGATTGGACGCTGTCAAAGAACCGCTAAAAGACTTTTTAATGGTTGAAATTATAACTACTGAAAATGCTTACTTGGTCGTACATATTGAAATCATTTTGTTGGAATTTTTTAGGGAACAGTTGCATCAAGGAGTGTTAAAGGATGTCGAAAGGAGGCAAAGGAGGAAAGCTGAGAACTTGTACCTGCTTCAAAAACAGATCGACTTGACCAAGGATTTAAAAGAGAGGGAACGAGATTCAACAAAACTTTGACTCTTTATTACAACTTATGTAAATAGTTTGTATATAATTAGTACCTAATGACCGTTTATATTAATTAAAATCCGGATTATCAGCCCAATGAACTCTTCTGTTGTCTAAATTACTGAATCCTATTCCGAAATTTTTGTGCAGTTCTTCGAGGGATTGCCTCATGCTTTCGTGACGATAATAACGTTTGTAACGCTTAACAAGAACAATGCAACAAATGAGAAAGATAACTTGTATCAAAATCCATGTAATTATCAGTCCCACAAAAAGTGAGTAGTCAAGACAAACTTCGTTTGTGCTGTACTCTAGAAATGTCACATTTAGTTAAATTAATAGACACACCTGTGGGATACTTACTGTAGCCAGCCACTAGGACTCTATTCGAGTCATCACCATATAATAATCTGTCAGAATTGACTTCTGAATCACGAACGAACATGGTGAACTGCAATGGCATCTCATATTGTAAAGGAGCTAACATCTTGGTTTCAAACTGGCTTCTGTCAATTTTATGAATTTTAGTAGCGTTGATGGTTTCAACGGATCTGGTGGCGATGCTTCGCCTTCTTCTACCATATGATCTTACATTGTTACCACAGTCCACCTAGAAATTTAAATATATCGCAAGAAAATCAAGTCAAAATTCAGAGATAAATTCTAACTATCATTTCTTATTAGGTATTACAAAGTAGAGAGCTTTCCAAGACTATTTTAAATCAAAGTGAACTATTTTTGCTTTTTCTGATGTTAATGGTTCTGCAATAAATGTGGTATGTAATAAATAAATCCTACCAATGAAGACTGTTTCGTTATCATAGAACCACATGAATCTGTTTCTTCAACTAAAAAACAAGGTAAAAGTGAAGCGTCATTTTAATTTATCATTTTCTCTTCCCCACTAGTTATTTGAATATCTTTTCAGCTCTGAATCTAACTAGGCTCTCCGTCTTTGAAACATGACTGGCTGAAGTAAGAGTTACTTACAGTTGGGCACCTATCCGGGCAAAACTGCACAATAACGCTAAACCTTACAACTGGCGAATTATAAAATTTGAAAGCTTGGAAGGTCGCCTCCAAACGCTTGGAATTTTCCGATTCAATTTTCTTCAGCGGTGGAAATATTTTTAAATTTACTGGGCAGCCCCTGTCGTCAAGAAGAAGAATGGAAGTATCAGTTTTTTCAGTCATTGCTACCAAGTGTCCAGCCCAAAGATCAAATGGACCTACGAAATATGAAATCGTTTAATGCAGTGTATTAAGTCGAGTTACATCGTCGGTGACCTGTATTGCCGAAATACTAAGGAAAAAATGTTATGATAAGAAATAGCAAATTAAGTTAAAAAAACGCTGAAATGGCAAATTAAGTTAGGAAAACAGTGTCCAACGGGGAATTTATAGTTATTTCATCCTGACTTAGGTGATGTTACAAGTTCATTGACAATATGAGTAATAACATGCTGATTTGCCCGACTGTTATCAATATGTGGCTGAAAATCTGCAGGGGCTCCCCCCCCTGCGTACATGCTAACCTCCGTCAAGTTTTCCAGGATTTATTACATGCTGACGGAGGTCAGGTGACCCATGCTGACGGAGGTCAGGTGATACATGCTGACAGAGGTTGGCATATGTGATAAATCCCGGAAGACTTGAAATTAACAACCCGCTACTTACTGTCTGCAGGTATAACTTCGATAATGAGCTGAAGTTCTTGGCCGACTTGGGTCTCGCTGACTTCTTTCTGAGTTTGAAGGTCCACAATTTTCATCATTACCATCGGACCTCCTCCTTCTGAAGTAGAATTAAGTATGGCACTACTATGATTAGTACGATCTCTGGGGAAAATGGCGATTTAATGGCCTGATTACTTCAGTTTCAATTGTAACTTACGGCGAAATAGTTATCCCGGAAGCCACTACCGTTTTTGAACTATTTCCAAAGATGCACCCAACCCTTATAACTCTATCACCTTGCGTCTGGATGTATGTGTTATACTGGAGGATCATCGTCCCGGATTTTAAAGTTCTGAAAGGGGCATTTGTATTTGTTTAGTAAAGGGAAATGTTAGTTTAGTAAATAAGGATGTTAGTTTAATAAATGAGGATATTAGTTTAGTTAATGAGGATGTTAGTAAATGAGGATGTTAGTTTAGTAAATGAGGATATTAGTTTAGTAAATGAGGATGTCAGTTAGTAAATGAGGATGTTAGTTTAATAAATGAGGATGTTAGTTTAGTAAATGAGGATGTTAGTTTAATAAATGAGGACATTAGTTTAGTTAATGAGGATGTTAGTAAATGAGGATGTTAGTTTAATAAAAGAGGATGTTAGTTTAGTAAATGAGGATATTAGTTTAGTAAATAAGGATGTCAGTTAGTAAATGAGGGTGTTAGTTTAATAAATGAGGATGTTAGTTTAGTAAATGAGGATGTTAGTTTAGTAAATGAGGATGTTAGTTTAATAAATAAGGACATTAGTTTAGTTAATGAGGATGTTAGTTTAATAAAAGAGGATGTTAGTTTAGTAAATGAGGATATTAGTTTAGTAAATAAGGATGTTAGTTTAGTAAATGAGGATGTTAGTTTAATAAATGAGGACATTAGTTTAGTTAATGAGGATGTTAGTTTAATAAATGAGGATGTTAGTTTAGTAAATGAGGATATTAGTTTAGAAAATGAGGATGTCAGTTAGTAAATGAGGATGTTATTTAATAAATGAGGATGTTAGTTTCGTAAATGAGGATGTAAGTTTAAAATTGGGGGTGTTACCTGTTGTTGGGACCATTAGCTTCGATAACACCACATTTATCCCCTTGGAGCGGGATCTTCAGTTCAAGAGGTTGTCGCTTTTTTCCAATGGCGAAACATTCTGGATTATCAACGTAGCCTTGCATGTATATTTTCCCGGAAAAATTCAATTCGGGGACATAGGTAACAGTCATATCAGTCTTTGTACAAGTAACAGAAACTGAAAGATAACGTAATCATATGGTGACAGGGACAGTAGAAAGGTTAGGCACGATAGCGATAATAATAATAACTAAGTGGCAGATTCAAAATTTCAGTAAGGGTGGTAGTGAGCTCATTTATTCAAAACTTTTTTATATTATTATCTTAAAAAAAGCCGAAATTCCAAATAAAGGAGTTGTGAAGAACATCGACATTTTGAGAAGAAATTCCAAACATTTAAAGAAAGAAATGAGTCTAGAATTTGGATTAAATCTAAAATTATTTGTCTACTTTTCAAAACGTTCTTTTTTAACATTGAAATTCCCACATAAAAATTGGAGCTTCCGACATGGAAGTCAAAATTTCGAGAAAACTTTTAATAATTACAACTTCAAATTTTTTGAGGTTGTTATTTTTTCTCAAAAGTCCGTGTTTAGATGGCAATTATTATTATGATTATTTATAAACTTTCTTCTTTAGAAATGTAGACATTTTTATAGACTTTTTGCCTCTTTTTGTTTAAATTAAAATTGCAATTATAATAGTAAAATTTATTCGCATTAATTTTCGAATTTTAGAACTAAAACAGTGCTTGAAATTTTTGAAAGGTTTCAGTTTCTCTCTGAAGATGACAGCTTGGCTGTCGAAACGCGTTAGAGCAACTTTTGTTGTGTTTTTTAATCTTTCTTGGTTTCAGGGGACAAGTTCTGTATTTCAATTTTTGAAGATAACCAAGGACCAATCCGTTCCACCAAAATTCAATAAACTGACAATTTTAGGGAAAAAATCGAACTACAGCGAAAGAAATGGAGAACTACTTACAAAATCTTATTGATTTAAGTCAAGAAATATGTATTTACGCCCGATGTAAAAAACATCAATATTCTGAGTTCGATTACTACCAGCGATGTTGTCAACGTCGCTCAGCTCTAATCAGGTCTTACCGTTGAGGCATCTGGCTCTCTCGTAGTATTTTGCGTTCTTCGTTTGCATCAAAAGCTTTGGTCCGTGGACTTTGCTGTCTTCGCTATGAAGGTGGCATCTGAATCCATCTTCATCGCGGATCCCTTCAATGCTGTACCCTCTGCAGTTAAAGATCATTATATCTTCGCACAATTGCTGACATTCCTCCTTAGTTTTTTTCCCATACAAGACGTCTGTGTGTGACAAAATCACCCCGTCGTACTCTTCGTATGCGCAAAAGGCCTCCACGGCGGCTTTTAAATAAATTCAAAGTTAAAAAGTTTAATTCGTTTTGATTCTTGAAGGCATTAGTTGAAATTCCCCAAAGTTATTTACCCTAAAAGACTTTCTAATTAACAACACTTTAACCAGGCAAATTTTCAAGCTTAATTAATTAATTAATCTGAGGTTATTCCACTTTTGGATAAACATTGAAATACAAATCTTGTCCCATGAAACCAAGAAAGATTAAAAAACACAACAGAGGTTGTTCTAAAGCATTTCGGTTTAATTTCAGGATTAGGTGTTAGTATATCTCTGAAGATGATAGCTTGGCCATCGAAACGCGTTGGAGCAACCTCTGTTGTGTTTTTAATCTTTCTGGACTTCAGGGGTCAAGACTTGTATTCCAATTTTTGAAGATAATTTTTTTTGAAGGTAATCAAGTTTCACCAAAATTGGATAAACATCTCAAAAATCCGAGGGCAGGCTGAAAAGTAATGCACTCATGTCTACATAGCGCTAGCGAAATTCAGTGCATTTTAAGAAGCGGAAGTACGTCTATATGTCAACGCGAGTTAAAGATCGTGCTCTTACCGATTTTTAACTACTGAAATAGTGGGCCCTTAACGAATTTTTAGCTGCTGAAACAGTGGACTCTTACTGAAATTCATCATCGTCATGGGAGAGGCAATCTAGAGGCAATAATTTTTGCAACATCGTCCACACCTCTCTAGACAGCTGTAGGTTTTTATTTTATTTTATTTTTCTCCCATTCAAAAGAGACCTCAAGAGTAACCATTCCGATGATACAGTGAAAGTAGCTGACAAGTTCTGGATTTGAGAAAAGTCTGAAGAATTTTTGAGTGACGGAATGATACAAGTTGTTACACTTTGGGAGAAACATGTTAGGCTTAATAGTAACTATGTGGAAAAATAGATATATGATTTTGAAGCTTAAGAATTCTGCTTTAATGTACTTTTTGGCCGAACTTGTTCTTTGTTTTTGTTCGTGTCCTACAAGCATGTGCACATTACTTTTCAGTCCACCCTCGCATATTTTCAAAGCGCCTACGTTTTGATGGATATCCACGTTGAATTTTCTCAGAATGTTTTAATTGTATGTCATTCTTAATTACTATATGTATATTGCTTAGATATATAGTCGAAGGTATATTGTATACATATATGTAATATTTCTATTTGCCCAGCTCCCTATTCTCTTCGCGAGTTTGTTCTGACCAAATCCGATAAAGATGGAACATGGATAAATGGCGAGTATTGCGCATGAATGAACGAAATAAACCAATCGCTACGAGCGGGTTAAACGGGTGTTTATGTTTGGCCGTGCACAGCTGACTTTGGCCATGCATAGATGATTTGTAACACCTGCGCATTGCGACTCATCAATGCGTGTGAAGGTCAGCGAGAAAGAGAAGTCTTTCCCATAAGAAACGAGGAACTGGCCATATAAAAGTATTACATATATGATTGTATACGAGAGCGGTTCATTAAATACCCGTGTTTGAAGACAGAGGACGTTCCTGAGTCAAGTTAGTGTTATCATCGTGTGCTGCCATCTATCAGACGACGCTAATACAAATTTCAGACTGATTGATAGGTTAGTTTCGATTTGGCAACCATCCGAGTCAGACGTGTTTCGTGATTTTCGCTAAGATGGAAAAAGAGCAGTATCGTTCGGTAATTAGCTTTTGGTTTTTGGATGGGAAAAAATGCGAGGAGATAAAAGCAAAGTTGGATGCTGTTTATGGGGACACGTCGCCATCTATGACCTCAGTTAGAATTGGTTCAACGAATTTAAACGTGGGCGAACATCCGTTTTTGATGAGGAGCGACCACGACGCCCGGCAGACGTGGTTACCGAGGAAATCATTGAAAAAGTCCACGACATGATTCTCGCTGATCGACGAACGAAAGTGCGCGAAGTAGCAAAGGCCGTAGGTGTGTCGACCGGAAAGGCAATTAATATTTTACATGATAAATTGGCGATGAAAAATTGTCGACCCGATGGGTACCGCTATTGCTCACGCTGGACAACAAGCGCATGCAGCCTGTTAACTTCGAAGCAGTGTTTAGGGCAATTTAAGCGAGATCCGAAGGACTTTTTGCGTCGAGTTGTCACCGTTGATGAAACCTGGATTCATCATTACACACCAGAAACTAAGCAACAATCCAAACAATGGATTTCTCCCGGTGAATCTGCACCAAAGAAGGCGAAGACGGTCCCATCGGCCGGTAAGGTCATGGCGTCGATTTTTTGGGATGCGAAGGGCGTCAACTTCATGGATTTTTTAGAGAAAGGAAGAACGATCACTGGACAATACTACAGTGAGTTATTGGACCGCTTCCACAAAAATTAGCCGCATTTGGCGAAAAAAAAAGGTGTTGTTTCATCACGTTAACACACCAGCACATTCATGTGCTGTTGTCGCCGTCAAACTGCATGAATTGCGTTATGAATCGCTGCCGCACCGAGGCGCTCAAGCGCCTCAGCCGCACCTCCCGCATTCACCCGATCTGGCTCCCTGCGACTTTTTCTTGTTCCCTAACATGAAGAAGTGGCTCGCTGGAAAAAAATTTAGCTCAAACGAGGATGTTATCGTCGAGACAGAGGCGTATTTTGGAGAGTTCAACAAATCCTATTTTTTGGAGGGGTTAAAAAAATAGCAGGAACGTTGGGAGAAAGGTATCTTTTTAAAAGGGGACTATGTTGAAAAATAAAAAACATTTTTTTTTGAAAAAAATGGTGTCTTCATTTCTAACACGTGTACTTATTGAAGCGCCCTCGTAAAGCTTTATTATGGTCTGGTGGACTCTTCTGATTTATAGTGTTCAGTTAGAAAAAGATGCCTCAATAGTCGTAACTTCGTTGAGTGCATTATTTTTACAATCTAATTAGCCATTTTGTGAAATTACTGAACTAAGACGCACCGAACTAAACATTGTGGCTTCTAATAAAACCCAAAAGGAGGTTTTACCCTCTTGCCATTGGTAGTTATTTACTAATCATAATTACAGCGACGAATGGATTGAATAGTATAATTGAAGAAGGTAAATTAATTTGTTCAGCTTCGACCATTGAAGCAGAAAACATGTTTATTTACATCATTAGCTTCGACTTACATTTAACTTTACCTGTGCGATATTCTGGCACACATTGATTTTCGAAATACTCTTCGTCGTAGCCGGATACCCTATAGGAATTAGGCAGCAGATGTCTATCGGCATCACTCAAAGTGCAAACTCCGGTCACTCCCCCATTAGGACCATAATTCGCCTGAATAATTTTATATTTGAAGGATCTACATGTAAAATCTGACTCGTTTAGGCAGTATTGTTGACATTCGGCCCTCGACAGGGCCTCTGGCAGTTGCTTTGTATCGTTGCCAATAAGTATCGCACCTGGGACCCTCTCGAATACCCACAGTCTCGAACAGTTCGAATTTACTACAAC
This sequence comes from Dastarcus helophoroides, assembly GCA_028583605.1. Classification (NCBI taxonomy): domain Eukaryota; kingdom Metazoa; phylum Arthropoda; class Insecta; order Coleoptera; family Bothrideridae; genus Dastarcus; species Dastarcus helophoroides. The sequence continues at coordinate 1,158,873 of CM053325.1, forward strand.
ATAAATAAATTTCTGCTATAAGATGTGCCATGTGGATAAGTAGAGCTGCAGTCTGCAGTCAACCTGCAATCTGAAAATGTGTCAATCGACACTAAGTAACAGAATAAAACAAAAGAGAAAAGAAGATAGGAGAAGGGAAAGGAGGGGATAGGATGAGAAGGAAAAAAAAGTGAAGAGAAGAGTGGAGAAAAAAGAGAAGAGACGATAAAAGAGAATGCAGGAGAAAACAAAAGAAGAGAAGGGAAGACTAAAGAAGAGAAGCGAAGAGAAGGGAAGAGAAGAGAAGAGAAAAGAAGAAAATACAATACAAACAATTACCTTCTAGACAAGTTTTCATGAACCAGGCTACTCTAGTATCCAGAATGGCCTCTAATTGATCGGCTCCTTCGCCTGTGGCCTTATACCAGTAACAAACGGGCTTATCATAGAATAAAACGAAGCTTCTGCAATCTTCGTTATCCTGACATTTTTTCACACAATCCTCTGTTATCGGGGCCCCATTGTTGCTCTTTAAAAGCAACAGACCGTTTTCAGAGGGTCTGAGACCAAGGACTTTTTCGAACTTCAAATTATCCGACGGACAGTTCGTCAGAGATGCACCTGAAAAATATTTTATTGAATCGGCGTATCTGTATATTATTGTGTACTTAATGGTAATTTGCAAGTTTCTAAACGATTGTTTATCGCAACCTTGTCCTGTTTCTTTAAGTATAATAAAAAGGTGTATGAAATAAAATTGTAATTAAGAAGATATGCGCGTTGTCCCATATTTTTCCTTTTAATTCTATGACCAATACGCGGTCATTACAGCTTATCTATTAGTCATGAGCGAAAATGTTTCATATTTAACTTTGCTAAATGCGTAAAAAGATAACGAATTGTTGTTACGAGCTACCGTCATATTTAATTTTTTTTAAATCGCTTTTATGGTGGAACGGACTGGTCCTTGGTTATCTTCAAAAATTGAAATACTGAAACCAAGAAACCTTTCTTGATTTCAGGGGACAAGTTCTGTATTTCAAATCACTTTTAAATAAATCAAGCATTTTAGTCGTAGTGGACAAAAATAATTATCACATTTTTATACCTACTCTCACAAAATTATTGCGATGATACAAGAAGAAATAGTTAAAAAATTTCGACCATTTTAATCATTGGAAAGGTTGAAATACAAATCTTGTCCCCTGAAATCAAGAAAGATTAAAAAACACCACAAAGGTTGCTCTAACGCGTTTCGACAGTTAAGCTATCATCTTCAGAGAGATATGAACTTTACTTGGAATTAACTAGTAATTTAAGTGAATACGAATTTGTAGAATTTTGTAAATTTCAGAGGAAAATGTTCTGTACCATCTCTGAGAAGGTTAGACAAAAGTCGAACATTCTTAAGAAGAAATTATGCAAATTAGGTGCCCTTAAAGAACATTCTCAGAAAAATATTAATATTGTAGAAAACCCCTCTTCGCAGCATTTTGACAAAGCTGAATTAAGCCTTTTGAACAAAGGGCTTAATTACGCTCTGCCATCCTAACGCACCGGTTTGGAAGATGTTGTGTCCATTGCGTTCGATGGCGGATGACACTAAAAGCTACGTGAGGAAAGCTTGCAGGCAAAAGCTTTCTAGAAATTTAAAAAACGTAAAACCACCACACGTAAAGAGCAGTAATATTGCCAAAAGACTGAGAGAAAGATTGTTTTTATGTAAAGGCAGATAAAGGTAATAAGGTTGTCATTCTAGATAAAAAGGAGTATTACGAACGAGTTGACAAACTCATTAGTAATGGCCCCAATTAAAAATTATAGAAGAACTCTTTGAGTAAAATGTTAAGTGGGCTGAAAAAAGGGCTCCACAAAAGTAACAACCTTATTACTCCAACTTTAAAAAGATCCCTCGTATCACTCTGAAGATGATAGCTTGGCTGTCGAAACGCGTTAGAGAAGAGAGATTAAAAAACACATTAGAGGTTGCTCTAACGCGCCTATCATCTTCAGAGAGCTGCAGTCTGCAGTCAAACTGCAATCTGAAAGTGTGTCAATCGACACTAAGTAACAGAATAAAAAAAATAGAGAAAAGAAGAAAGGACAAGGGAAAGGAGAAGATGGGGCGGGATGAGAAGGGAAAGGAAGGGAAGAGAAGAGCAGGGAAGAGCAGAGAAAAAAGAGAAGAGACTATAAAAGAGAATGGAAGAGAAAACAAAAGAAGAAAAGGAAGGAAGAGGAAAGAGAATAGAAGATAAGAGAAGAGAAGAGGAAAGAGAATAGAAGAGCAGAGAAGATAATAGAAGAGAAGAGAAGAGAAGGGAAGGGAAGGGAAGGGGAGGGAAGGGAAGGGAAGGGAAGGGAAGGGAAGGGAAGGGAAGGGAAGGGAAGGGAAGGGAAGGGAAGGGAAGGGAAGGGAAGGGAAGGGAAGGGAAGGGAAGGGAAGGGAAGGGAAGGGAAGGGAAGGGAAGGGAAGGGAAGGGAAGGGAAGGGAAGGGAAGAGAAGAGAAGAGAAGAGAAGAGAAGAGAAGAGAAGAGAAGAGAAGAGAAGAGAAGAGAAGAGAAGAGAAGAGAAGAGAAGAGAAGAGAAGAGAAGAGAAGAGAAGAGAAGAGAAGAGAAGAGAAGAGAAGAGAAGAGAAGAGAAGAGAAGAGAAGAGAAGAGAAGAGAAGAGAAGGGAAGAGAAGAGAAGGGAAGAGAAGGGAAGAGAAGGGAAGAGAAGGGAAGAGAAGGGAAGAGAAGGGAAGAGAAGGGAAGAGAAGGGAAGAGAAGGGAAGAGAAGGGAAGAGAAGGGAAGAGAAGGGAAGAGAAGGGAAGAGAAGGGAAGAGAAGGGAAGAGAAGGGAAGAGAAGGGAAGAGAAGGGAAGAGAAGGGAAGAGAAGGGAAGAGAAGGGAAGAGAAGGGAAGAGAAGGAAGAGAAGAGAAGAGAAGAGAAGAGAAGAGAAGAGAAGAGAAGAGAAGAGAAGAGAAGAGAAGAGAAGAGAAGAGAAGAGAAGAGAAGAGAAGAGAAGAGAAGAGAAGAGAAGAGAAGAGAAGAGAAGAGAAGAGAAGAGAAGAGAAGAGAAGAGAAGAGAAGAGAAGAGAAGAGAAGAGAAGAGAAGAGAAGAGAAGAGAAGAGAAGAGAAGAGAAGAGAAGAGAAGAGAAGAGAAGAGAAGAGAATAGAAGAGGTACCTTCGTAGATCTTGGTTTTAGGGGACAAGATTTATATATCAATTTTTGAAGGTAACCAAGGACCAGTCCGTTCCACCAAAATTGAAAAGGTTTTTACCTAGAAAAACACAGTCAACTGACTGTTTTAAAATCTAAAACACGTTTTCAGTTGGTAGTTTAAAATATACGTTTGTATTAAAAATGTGTTGCGCTGAATCCTTAAGATTTTATAAAACACTAAATATAAAAAATATTTTAAATTTTGAAAAGTATTTTACCTTTTGAATGTTTTCAAAATGTTTTTTCAAGAAATATTTATTTATTTATTTTGTCGATTTGTTCTACTTAATCAATAGTTGTTAAATATTCTACATTTCGAGAAAAAAATTAAAATTCTGAGATTAAATACTGTTCCGACGTCTTTGTATATACCTGTCGGTCGCCCTAATCCAGTTTTCTTGCTTGGCTCTGTCACAAGGGATCATAAATTTTATTTAAGGGCAGTAGCCAACAAGTACTATCATGGAAGATGCTCGTAGGAACTAATAGGATTGATCCCCCCAAGGTCAAGATTCTTGAGGTGTACTAGACAGTCGGAGACAGCAAATTCCTGTACGGTCCAGCTTGACACAGTGAGGACTTCTGTCTACGGAGACTCTTTTTTTCTATAGAACTTCCAAGTTATGGAAATTCTTACCGAAAGGAATTTTCCCCAAAAATTAAAACCTATTCTTGTTTAAGAAGGCGGTTCAACGCCATCTATCCTTGTTACCGCATCCTACTCACAGTGCTTTGAAAGCATATTGGGGTTACCCTTTGTGAGCGGATTAAACTTAAAAGAAATATGGCTTATTCTCAATTTTTGTTGAATACATAAACGTTTTTCTCAAAATTTATAGAAATTTCAACTTTTTTTTTACCGAAATTGCGAATATTTCGCAAAAGCATGATATTTTCTAAAAAAAATCCTTTACAGAAATATCGAGTTTTTCATCAAAAACTTTTTCAGTTTACTTTTTAAAAACAAAACAACTTTTTTTTCAAAATAACATATTTAAAGACTGTCCAGTACAGTCGGAGACAGCAAATTCCTATGCGGTCCAGCTTGACACAGTAAGGACTTCTGTCTATGGGGACTCTTTTTTCTATAGAACTTCCAAGTTATGGAACTTGTTACTGAAAGGAATTTTCCCCAAAAATTACAACCTATCCTTGTTTAAGAAGGCGGTTCATCGCCATCTATCCTTGTTTCCGCATTCTACTCGCAGTGCTTTGAAAGCATATTGGGGGTGCGAGTGGATTAAATTAAAAAAAAAAGTACAATGAGAGAAACCAAGCAACCTCCGAAGAGTGAACAAGTAATAAATCGTGTTAATAAACCAACTTCTTTTTTTATTTCATGCACCCCGAGTGTAGTGGCCCTTCGAAAAAGCAAAAACAACGTTTAATAAACAATACAATCCCCGAATAATGATAGGAAGCCCAGACTTCTGGCCCAAACTTCGGAAAATTCGTCACACAAGTCGGTCTTACAACCCAACTTAAAATAAAAACAATCATCCCACATCCTCAACATTTTGGTTCTTCGAGTGGGATTGAACCCAGCCACATCAAATACATAAAATTTTAATCAAAGAAGGTTGAAATTTAAAACCAAAACATTTCTTAATTTTGGGAAAATAAGGCTAAAGTCGAACTTTTGAAAAAAGGTCAAAAAAGTCGAGAAAATATCCAACTTTTAAGTTTAAAAAATCTCTAAAATATTGTCAAGCTGAAATTTGAAATTTTGAAACAAATGTCATCCACAATCTAATAATGAATTTTAGAAAAAGTAACAATCGAAAATGGAAAGTGTACATTCGCAATTATAAGGAATAGTCTTTATATCCGAAAATTGCATAATTTATTAAAAAAATTGAAACTTCAAAAACAACTCAAAAATTTCGAGCGGATTAAATTTCGAAATTAAATTAAAATCGAAAATGACAATTTCGAGTTTAATTAAGGTCAACAATTTTGACGAAAAGTATGAAGGTTGAAAAGGATCTTGAGTTAGAAGAAACTCCAAAAAGAACACTCAAATTTTCTGGAAGTATCGAATTTCATTATTTAACAACAAATATATAAAAAAAACTAAAAAGATGGGAAAATATAAAAGATATGCGAATACATTTTAAGATCCTCGTAGAGATGTAAATTTTTGGGAATTGCGTCGCATGGGGGAATTCATTTAAATTGGCATTTCATCATTAGAAGTAGCATTTAAACCACAAATACCAATTTTAAAATTTAAATTAACCCTCGGCCAATTATTATCTAACCTTATAATAAGTACACACAATCTGGATTCTGCATTCTGGACGTAACCGGGATTATGGTCCCTAAATTCTATCGCCTTGGCGACCATGCCAAGAAAATTTTGGGAACTTTGATCTGTGATCTCACTTACCAAAAATATTTACAATTAACGCTAACAACACGATAAACACTATCATCATAACAACGAAACATATTAATTGAAAGACTAAATAACACGCATTTTGACGTGTGCGGGCATAGCGTAAGGGATGTGAGGTATGTTCGCGTCGCGATGCCTCCGCCGGTACTACCTACGCGGCACCATCAAAGGACGAGACGATGGTACCTGTCTTTCGCATATACGCATGATTAATACGTTCGATTACGTAATTATCGGGACAACCTTGGTCTATTTTGTCATGCCTCCGATGCAAGTGCACTTTTCTATTATTATTATTATTGAACCGCTGGGTACGCGTTGAGCAACGTCGAATTGCAAAAGTACCATCCTATCAATTTAGGATAGTGTGTGGTAATGATTTCTTCGGTTGTCCCGCATGTTAACACATATTTATCGAATTAATGACCGTTTGATGACAGGAGGAATTTTGAAACGAGGAGAATAGGCGATGGAAATCGTAAAAAAAGTGGAAAGAACGAAGCCTTGACAGTAACCTTGTTAGTAACAAAGCGTTGTGGTGTTTTAAACATCACTTTTATTTATTTTAATAACATATTTGATACAATAAAGTACCAGCATGTAGTTTCGAAATATTTTAACTTTTTTTAAGCTTCTCCAAGTCTACATAAATCTAAAATAGCACCCGAATTTCAACGTTGTTAAATAGATAAAGTTTAAAAATATGTTTAAAAATAGGTTTAAAAATAGATTTAAAAATACGTTGTTATTAATACTAGTAGAATTTGACAATCTACCTTTACTAAGATTTGGAAAAACTAATTCAATTTTTTTTTTGTTATTGTTGAAAAGGCGCAGCATTTTATTCTTTTTTATCAACTGCACCACATAATAGATCATTATCCTCTTACAATATTCACCGTGGAAACGATTTAAATTGTAAAAAAGCACAATGAAAGTGTAGGTGAATTACACTTGACGATTTGTAATTAGTTTTGCATCAACGATCAAGGAGAATCACTGGGTGCAGGTGTGCAAACATTATTGGCATGTGGGAAAATATTGAAACGAAAACCACCAACGAAATCTTCCAAAACAAACAAACAAAAAAACAAAAAAATATTACCTCATTTTACCTACAGTTTATAGAAATTCAGATATCGTTACATATTTATTGATGTTGTTGATGTTAAAGTTAAAGCAAGGAAGAACTTTACATGACCTCTGAAAAGCACAAATTATGAAAAAGGGCAAGGAAGTTTGTCCTTAACCAGTGGCGGCTGGCGTATAGGCACTGTGGAACTGCAGCACCCCCAATTTCGCTTACGAGTTTTTTCTCAAGATTTTCTGACCACTTTTTATTTCACAATTTGTAGAAATTTTAAATTTTCTCTGATTTGGTTTTAAAGAAATTTTAGGTTTCTTTCACGAAGTTACGACATTTAAAAACCTATTTTATTTTTAATTTTGATTAAAATCACATTTTCATAAACTAATTTTTGTAAAAGTTTTGAGAAAGAAATCAATATTTCGAGCAGGAATTAAAATGTTAAGAAAAAACTCAAATTTCTTTGAAAATGTCAGCATTTTAGGAAAATAATTACAATTTTAAGAAAAAATCTAAATCCAACTCATCTCGCATTTTACTATTTCTCTAAAAAATAGGTTAATGCGGTATCTTTAAATTTTTACCTCAAATATCATTTCCTATAAAAATGTTGAGTTAGATATTTCGATTTTTTTAGGAACTTTTGATTTTTTTTACAAAGTTTTCATTTTTCCTAAAAATTTTATAAAAAGAAATGTTCTCCAAATTTCCATTTTACCTGAAAGTGTCGTTCTTAAAATTTCTTCTAGAAAGTATAACTTCTCCCGATTTTTCTTTGTGTTCCTCTAATTTGCTTCAAAAATGTCAAGTTTTTTCACGACACTAACAATTTAAAGTTTATTTCATTTTGTAGTTTTGACAACAAATGTTTGGAAAAAACCCTGAAAGCTCTATAAAAATTTTAACATTTTGTTAAAAACAAAAGATTTCGACTTTTTTGCAGATATTTCAAATTTTTTCTTAAATTTCGATTTTTTCTCTAAGAAATTTTACTTTTTCTTTTCCTATAAAATTTGTGATTTTCTCTAAACATTTTATACAAAGAATTTTTTTTGAAATTTCAACAAACCCTGGAGATTTTCTCTTTAAAATATTTTTTCTTGCAGAAATTTTGATTCGTTTTGAAAATTAAAAATATTTTAACAAAATTTTGATATTTTAAAATTCATTTTATTTTGTAATTTTGATAAAAAACTGAAAATTATTAGGTATAAATTTAGGGAAAATAAACTTCAAATTTGCATAAAAATAAAAAAACTTTGGGAAAAATATTAATTTCCAATTTTCCTAAAAATGTTAAATTTATTCTTAAAATTCCCAAGTTCGAATTTAGAATTTAAATTTCGATAAAAAAAATCGAAATTTAAAGACCTTACTCAAATTTTTAAGAAAACGCAGATCACATTCACAGATCACATCAAATAAAAAAAATTGTTTGCAATAAATTAATGGTCAAAACTATTTTGAATGTTAAAGAGGGAACTATTAAAATTTTTGAGAAAATGAGGCAACATTTCCAGAAGAGCCTCAAAATTTCGAAATTAAAATTAATCAAAATGTTAAAAAAAAATTATTAACAATTTACTGTTCTAATTTAAATGTTTTCTAGTTATTTTGAAGTTCCAGAGAAATTTCAAAAATCAAATATTCCAGCTTGAAGCCAATTTTTTGTGATTAAAATTCAAATTTTGCCAATTTATTTGTATATAAAATGCAACTTTTTTTGGAAATTTGTTTCAAAACTTTGCACAATTTTAAAAATACAAAATTTTGTTATTAATTTTTTCAAATTCGAGTGTTATTTCGAAATTTTTCTTGAAAAATGTAAATTTAAAAAGAAAAATATTACCACTTTTAAAAAATAAAGCAAAAGTTATCAGAAAATGCGAATTTAAAAAAAAAAGCCAAATATTTTGAAATATTTATAGACAGTCAAATTTTCAAAAGAAACTAAGGATTTCGAAACAAATTTTTAATTTTTAAAATGGTCCACATTTTAAATAATTTTGGGAATGTGAATAAAAGACGAATTTTTGGAAAAATATGGACAGTTAAAATAAATTGCAGAGTTTTTAATTAAATTTTCAAAAAAGCTGAATTTTTTGAATATTGGAGAAAACTCAAAATTATCAAAAAATTCGTAATTATCGAAAAAGTTGAAATTTTGAAAAGGAAAGATTTGAAAAAAAGTCGAAAATTTCAATAGTTCAATCTTCAATCTTTTGTTTTAAGTCGAAGATTGAATTAGAAAAGTTTAAAAAAATGTATAAACAAAATATTAAAAAAATAGAACTTTTTAAAAAAAGTCAAGTTTTCAAAAAGAGTCGAAATTTTGAAAAAAAAAATCGAAGTTTTGAAATGGAATCGAAATTTTACGAAATATTAGTCGAAAATATCAATAAAAGGTTTTAAGAAATGTCTGACTTCAAGTAAAATCACAATTTTCAAATAAAGGAAAAGGTAAAAATTTCGAAAAAAAAGTCGAAAATTTCAATAGTTCAAGTTTGAAAACAATCTTTTCTTTTAAGTCGATGATTTAATTAGAAATGTTTAAAAAAATGTATAAACAAAATTTAAAAAAAATAGAACTTAAAGGATCGACAGTTTACAAAAAAGGTCAAAACTTTGAAAATAGTGTAAAAAAATGGTCAAAATATTTGAGTTTGTCAAAAATTTTAAATTTTGAAAAATGACTAAAATTTTGAAAAATTCAAACATTTAAAAAATGCTGGAATTTGCAACAAGGTGGGAATTAAAATAAAAGGTTGAAAATTTCCAATAAGTGCAGATTTAAAAAAAGGTTAAAATTTGTAATAAAGAATTTCGGAATTTGTTGACAAAGCAAAAATTTTCAAAATCATTCAAATTTCCAAAAAGAAGTCAAAATTTTGCAAAAGAAGAAATTTTCAAAAGAAATTTATAATCATAATTAGAAAAATATCAAAATTTGCAAAAGATTTGGGAATTTTTAGCGAATTTACGAAATTTTAAAAATTTTAAATTTTGAATAGTTGTGAAATTTGCACTCAAATTTTCAATAAAAACCAAATTTTTCGAAACCGGAATATTGAAAACAGGTAAAAAATATCAGATAGATCGAGGTTTTCAAAACTCGAAATATTGAGAAATTAAAATTTTGGAAAAAGTTTAAAATTTTGGTAGTTATAATTTTGAATCAAAGTGGAAAATTTTTTTAAAAGTTGGAATTTTAGGTCAAAAACATTAACATTTTGAAAAAATGTCAACCATTTCTTAAAATTTCAATATTTTCAAAAAAATCGAAATTTTGAAAGAATTTCGAAAATTAAGCAGTAACGAAATTTTCATTAAAAAATCAAAAAATAATCGAAACCGTAAAAAAGTCGAAATTTTGAAAAATAGTTGACTTTTAAATAAAAACCAGTCGAAATTATTAAAAATCGAAATTTTCAATAAAGAAATTATAAGTTTTCAAAAAAAATTATTAACAAAGATGAAATTAGGAGAAAGTTAAATATTTAAAAATTCAAAAGTCCAGTTTTGAAAAAATTTACATTTTCATAAAAAGTAGGAGTTTTCCAATGGTAAAAATTAAGAAAAATGTAATAATTAATTTAAAAAAAATTATAAGAAGAAAAACAGAACTTCGAAAAATCCAACAATTTAGGAAAATACGGAAATTTTTAAAAGAGTATTCACAGTTTTTCAAAAAAGTCAATACTTCAAAATAAAAAGGTCGAGATTACAAGAAAAAAAATCTAAATTTTGCAATACAGTCGAAATTTGGAAAAACAATTCAACAATTCAATTTTCATTGTCAAGTTTTCAAAGAAATCTAACATTATCGATAAGTAACGTTTTGAAAATGTCGAAATCTTAAAAATTTTAAAATGCTAAACATTGTCGCAGCACCCCCATTAATTTTGGCCACGAGCCGCCACTGTCCTTAACATACACGACCAACTTTTCTTCTTTTATCTACAATTTTCGAAATCATTAAGCAATTTCTAATGAGTCTTTAAAAACAAACTATGTGTATTACCTTTTTGTCTAAAATTTCCCAAAACAATGCAATTATCGATTGATGATTAATTTCAGATGTAACGGAATGGAACATTTCATGACCAGGGAGATTTCAGAGAACACAAATGTTAAAGGAAATTAATCTGTTAAATTATCCAATTATTGATGATGATGGGCATCGATTGGAACGAAATATTTCTGCCTCATTTTTAACTAAAATTTTCTAAATCATTACATTACTGATACTGATGAGCTTTAGTTTTAACGAAACAAACATTTCACAAAGTAGATTTTACCAGCATAACTGTTAAAAGAGAATGATATTTTTTCTTGGTTTCAGAGGACAAGATTTGTACATCAATTTTTGACGATAGTCAAGGACAAATCCGTTCCACCAAAATGAAAAAAAAAGAAAATGAGATATCAAATTCTGCAGTCATTCATGAGTCTCAATAAAAGAGAAACACTTCATGGTTTATGTAATTTTGGCAGAGTTTCAAAAACTTAGGCCGCGGTTTTCTCTAAGAAAACATCAAGGGATAATGCAACAAACATACTAATGGACGGTAAAATCCTTCCGATGGGATCTAAAATATCCATCCCAGGATTCTTCTTCTCTTGGGACGATCATGTGTGCGCAATTGCCAAATCCGTCTCTCAGAAGCTAGGCTTTCTTTTTAGAGCTAAAAAAGTACTTCACATCTCACCAGCTATTACTATACAAAGCTCAAGTTAGGCCAACACTAGCCAATACTGTTCTCATGTTTGGAGTTCAGCCCCAAAATTAGCTCTCTTGGATTCAATTCAAAGAAGAGCGATTCGTCTAACTGATGACAAGAGTCTGACCGATTCCCTCGAAACACTAGAGGCGTATGGTTGGTGACCTGTCTCTTTTCTACAAATACTATCTCAGAAGATGCTCGCTGGAACTAATAGGATTGATCCCCCCAAGGGCAAGATTCTTGAGGCATACAAGACAGTCCGAGATAGAAAATTCTTGTGCTGTCCAGCTTGACACAGTGAGGATTTCTGTCTACGGGGACTCTTTTTTCTATAAAACTTCCAAGTTATGAAACTTGTTACCGAAAGGAATTTTCCCCAAAAACTGCAACCTATCCTTGTTTAAGAAGGCGGTTCATCGCTATCTATCCTTGTTTCCGCGTCCTACTCGCAGTGCTTTGAAAGCATAATGGGTTTTCCCTTTGCGAGTGGATTAAACTTAAAAAAAAGATGAAGTAAATGATGAAAATAGTAAGAAAGTGATTAGTCTCGGAAAAACAACCTAATTTCTTGCTTTTACGTATCCTGACGTTTGATTCGATTACAAAAATATGATCAAGATTTAATTGACCCAACCCTAAATTAAGTTAATAAAAGGCAGAAAATTTCCGTAGTAAAAGAAATTCTAATTCGTTCGAAATACTTTTTCAACAGTCAAGTTCATCTAATAATGTTATTTGGCAACAATATACGCTCAGTTGGTTTCATAATTAATTCAGCATTGTTACATATCTTGATTTTATAATGGTAATTATACACCCACATTTGGTTAGGCTGCCCATTATGTGTTTAATAAGGTCTCACCGCAGGAAAGACGTACTTGTAAATAAAGGATATTGCTTGCGTAAACACCTGACACCGTGCTCTTAAGTCGTCAGCTCGACCAAATAATTTTAGGCAATTTTTTCGCATTGCAAAATCTCCAGAGAATTGCGCGGTAATTCATTTGAAATGTGTCAACGAAACGACAGTTTAAATCACACTATAGGAGGTGCAAGTCGTTTTAAATCCATCCAATTTTTTTTAACCTGAAGACTGTCTAATGGAATAACTTTTTTGAACACTTGTTGGGTTATTTCAGAAATAATTGCTAAGTAATTTTATTACTCCACTCCGCCCTCTTAGAGAATGAATTTTCAAAAATCTCGTCTTATTCAGTGCCTTCATTTTAATACGATTCACCCTTATTGCGATCCACCTGTATTGCACGACATGATACAATAAATGTATATAGTATTAATGTATATTATTATTATTGTATTTAGCATATATAGTATTATTGTATCATTTTGGTGGAACGGACTGGTCCTTGGTTATTGCAACGCAATGTAAATAGATGGAATAGAATGTAGAATAAAATTGTAGAATTTAGTAAATAAAAAAAGTTTCTAGAAGGATTTGATAAGGGGAAAGCGGCCGCGATAACGAAACAAATGGCAGATAAGCATTCCAGAAATTTCGGCAAACGATAAGCCTTATCTGCCGAAAAGTTCTAGAAGCCAGGAGCTAAAACTATAAAAGGCGGTCAGCTTTCCCTTAAGTCAGTGTAATTAGTGAGTTAGTAGAAGTTAATATTAAGTGAGTTAATTGTTCAATTGTGGTGATCCAAGTTAAGTTTGGTAATAAAGTGGTGTAATTCACACGTGGTAATCAATTCGAATCGATAAGCCAAAAAATTGAAATACAAAACTTGTCCCTTGAAACCAAGAAAGATTAAAAAACACAATAAAGGTTGCTCTAACCCGTTTCGATAGCCAAGCTATCATCTTCAGATGTTAGTATCTTTCTGAATACGATAGCTTGGCTGTCGAAACGCGTTAAAGCAACTTTTGTTGTGTTTTTTAATCTTTCTTGGTTTCAGGGAATAAGTTTTGTATTTTAATTATTGTATCATGATTGCTCGTCTCGATTCATCCACTAAATTCGAATTTTTGTGATAAAACCTAATACATTTCTGGTAATTTTAAAAGAAATCATCATTTTGGAAAAATGGAACTTTTCTCTAAACCAGCGTTTTCCAAACGGTGTGTCGGGACACACGAGTGTTATCGCTGGAATTCATTAGGTGTGTCGCAAAAATGTGCAAATGTTTTATACTCAACTCTGCTCACGTTTGAAAAATTTGAACAAAAAGGTTAGAAAATTTAAATTTAAACTCGAAATTTTTGTATTTTAGCCTTAACTTCATTTTTGTTTGATGGAACGGACTGGTCCTTGGTTATCTTCAAAAATTGAAACACAGGGGACAAGTTCTGTGTTTCAATTTTTAACTTCATTTAAAAAAAGCTTTCAAAGAAAACTGGCACTTTTTGTGTAAACAATTTTTTTAGAAAAAAAGAACCTTTGAGGAATAATTCGAATTCGAAATTCCTTAAAAAAAATCTTTAAATATGTTATTCTGAAAAAAGTTGTTTTGTTTTTTTAAAAAGCAAACTGAAAAAGTTTTTGCAGAAAAACTCGATATTTTTGTAAAGGATTTTTTTTTAAAATCATGATTTTGCGAAATATTCGCAATTTCGGTAAAAAAAAAGTTGAAATTTCTATAAATTTTGAGAAAAACGTTTATGTATTCAACAAAAATTGAGAATAAGCCATTTTTTTAAAGTTTAATCCACTCACAAAGGGTAACCCAATTATGCTTTCAAAGCACTGCGAGTAGGATGCGGAAACAAGGATAGATGGCGATGAACCGCCTTCTTAAACAAGGATAAGTTGTAATTTTAAGGGAAAATTCCTTTCGGTAACAAGTTCCACAAGTTGGAAGTTCTATAGAAAAAAGAGTCTCCGTAAACAGAAGTCCTCACTGTGTCAAGCTGAACCGCACAGGAACTTGCTGCCTCCGACATTGTCTTGTATGCCTCAAGAATCTTGCCCTTGGGGGGATCAATCTTATTAGTTCCTGCGAGCATTTTCCATGATAGCACTTGTAGAAAAGAGACAGGTCACCAACCATACGCCTCTAATGTTTCGAGAGAATCGCTCAAACTCTCGTCATCAATTAGGCGAATAGCTCTTCTTTAAATTGAATCCAAGATAGCTAAAGTCAGTGGCGGCTGGTCTTAAAGAGCGCAAGAGCGCGCGCTCCTCGTGAAATGAGCGATCTGTTCTTTTCTGTTTAATGTAAAAGACTTGGATTTATCACATTTTTAAACACGAAATAATTACATACTAATTAACTAATAATACTTGAGAATGACTTTGGGCTAAAATACACCAACGTTTGATTCCGTTATACATATTATAAGATAATTTAAATAAGTTGGTGCGCGCAGAAATATCCACCTAGCGAGGGTGCCGTGAGATGCCCATCTACGGTCTTCACGGGATACGGAGAAATAAACTACAGAACACCACGATAAAGCTAGCCCGGGGTACGCCGCTCCGCGCATGTGCGATATTGCCAAATGGTGAGTACGAGTTAGAGTTTGGAGTGTGTATTTACGTTTATGATGCTAAATGCGTAGGTCCCGGCTGATCTGATTGCAATTGTTAATTGTGGCTTAACTGCCAATAGTACAGCTATTCACAAAGAGATAGCAGTACCCAATCTAGGATCTAATTATTCATTTATAGATTTGGATTTAAACAATTTTGATGAGAAAGTAATGAAGACTTTATTTATTTAAAAGATCCTAGAGCGGATTTTGTTTTAAAAAAATTTTTTTTGTGTGTTTTTGTAGAGTTTAATTAGAACCTTGTAATAAAATATATTTTATTTTCAAATGCAGTTTTCATGAAATGGAAATTATAAGATGGTAATTAAATTTAATTCGTAAAAATACTATTAAATATCACACCTTTTGTGTCACTTTTGTTTCTCTTAAATTTAATATCTTGCTATGACACTGGAGTCACCTTAACTGCTAAAATTTTTGCATCTGCGCACCCCCTGTCAAAAAGTCACCAGCCGCCACTGGCTAAAGTGTATTTTTAGATAAGTCGTTTGTATACAAAAAAAAAAGAAAATTTAGAGTCGAATTTTAAAGAAGAAAAATCGGAATTTTATAAACTTCCAAACATTTCTCGAAGATCGTGTTTTGGAGTAAAAACTCGAAGCATCTACAAAACAGTTAGAAAAAAATGACCACTCTTACCCCCCCACCCCCCATCGCTAGGCCAATATTTAAAGAAAAAAGGAAATTCCAACAGAAAAAGTTGAAACTTGGAGAAAGAGATCGAAATTTCGAGACTTGAATTTCTAAAAAGAATGTGGGAATAGTCGAAATTTCTAGATATAAATTGAAATAAAACTTCAAAAAAATAGAACTTTCGGCAACATTTTGTGAAAGAAATGTCGAAATTTGGAAATAATTGTAATTTTAAAAAACGTGAAAATTTCAAGAAAAATATGTCAATGTCTATTTTCCTGTACATATTTCTTTGGAAGAATTTAAATTCCTGGAAGTTTCTTTCACAAAATTAAGACTTTTTCGTAAAATTTTGACATTTTTCGTAATTTCAATTTTAAAATCAAATCATTAACCAAAACAAAAAAAAGGATTTTAAGTTTAATCTAAAAAATATGAGAAAAAACTAAAATTATTCAAAATTTATTAAAAAAAATCGAAGTTTGGAATTTGTAATTTGATTAAGAATTTTCTGAAAAATGTTAGAATTTTGAGTTAAACTCGAAATTCACAAGAAGTCAGTCAACTCGGAATTTCAACTTTAAAGTTGAAATTTTGGAAATTTTTTGTTTCAACAAATTCAACTTTGGACCAAATAGTTTCAAAAATTTAATGAAAACGTTGATTACAAAAACTTAAGTTTGATGGAACGGACTGGTCCTTGGTTATCTTCAAAAATTGAAACACAGAACTTGTCCCCTGAAACCAAGAAAAATTAAAAAACACAACAAAGGTTGCTCTAACGCGTTTCGACAGCCAAGCTGTTTTTTAATTTTTCTTGGTTTCAGGGGACAAGTTCTGTGTTTCAATTTTTACAAAAACTTAAGTTTAAAATCACAGAATTTTGGAAAAGATTTTAAAGTTGTACCTTTAAAATCATTGTTATATTTAAAAAGATGGGCATTTGTACGTTTTAATACGAAACTTCGAGAGAAATGAAAACAATTTCTCTCTTAAATTAAATTTTCGAGAAAAAAATTGGAAACTTGGATTAATGCTGAAATTTTGAGAATAAATTCAATATTTCCAGAAAAAAGTAAAGTCAGCACTGTTGAGAAAAATATAAATTTTGAACCTCACGTCAAAATTTTAGGGAAAATTAAAAATCGTAATCTACAAGTTACAATTTTTAGTTTCTATAAGATCTAATTTTTTGATAAAGAGCAATTTTTGTTGTGTTTTTTAATCTTTCTTGGTTTCAGGGGACAAGTTTTGTATTTCAATTTTTGAAGACAACCAAGGACCAGTCCGTTCCACCAAAAAGCGCAATTTTCAATTTTAATTTCAAAATGTTTATTAAAAGTTGTTCCTAATTTCGACTTTTATTATACCCGAAATGGGGATCAGAATTATATTTTTTACAACATTTATAAAATCTTGTGCAAAAACAAATATGCGTTGGGCTTTTTTTAAAAGTTTAATCCACTCGCAAAGGGTAACCCCATTATGCTTTCAAAACATTGCGAGTAGGATGCGGAAACAAGGATAGATGGCGATGAACCGCCTTCTTAAACAAGAATAGGTTGTAATTTTTCCTTTCGGCTTTGATTGAATATAGTATATAGAATGTAGAATATGTATTTAATCAACGCTTTCGGTAACAAGTTTCACAACTTGGAAGTTCTATGCAAGTAGACTACAAATTCATGCAGCCCTACAGGAGTGTATAGTGAATCATAGGTAGCTGAACTACCAACAGTTGAAACACTGCCACCTAGCGAAGCTGTTGCTCTCTAGGAAAAAATTCCCAGAAGACAAGGACTCTAATGCAAAAACCAATACGTTTGAACATTTATTAGATTCGAAGTTTGGAAACGAGTTTGGAAGTTCTATAGAAAAAAGAGTCTCCGTAGACAGAAGTCCTTACTGTTTTAAGTTGAACTGTAAATTAAATATCCTTGACTGGAACAACTGAAACGTGTATATAAAGTTGTATAACGACGTCGAAGTAAATTCAGTTGTTAATTACTTTTACTTATATTACCACAAAAAGCAGCATAAAAATTGCAAGAATGGATATTTTCTTTTACTCACAACCTATCCAACAGTAAATAAAAATTGGTTAATATCTAAGTATCACAATTTTGATGGACCGGCTGCTCCTTGGAGTCTCTGGTTATCTTCAAAAATTGAAATACTAATCTTGTCTCCTGAAATCAAGAAAGATTAAAAATCGCAACAAAGGTTGCTTTAACGCGTTTCGATAGCCAAGCTATCTCTGAAGATGATAGCTTGGCTATCGAAACGCCTTAGAGCAACCTTTGTTGTGTTTTTTAATATTTCTTGGTTTCAGGGGACAAGATTTGTATTTCAATTTTTTACACGCAGTTTACTCAATCTGAAAAGTCAAAAAAAACTAAGATCATATAATTCGTATTAATACAAAAGCGTCGAATTTGTAAATTTCCCGTTTCCTGCAATATTCTGGCTCTAATTTGGAGGCTGGAATGAAATAGAATGAATGAACATTTTTTGTCACCTTTACCAATAAGGTCACTCAGAAAATAACTGTGTATGGTCATAACTAGTAGATTTTGCACTTGTTAAAAAAAAGTTCTAGACTTCTAGGCATGGGTAGATTCCCCCTCAATCTACTAAATTTTTTTTTGGAACACACTGGTCCTTGATTATCTTCAAAAATTGATATGCAAATCTTGTCTCCTGAAACCAAGAAAGATTAAAAAAAACAACAAACGTGTTTCGATAGCCAAGCTATCGTCTTTCGAGGGCTACCTCTAACGCGTTTCGATAACCAAGCTACCATCTTCCAAGAGATACTGGTATCTGTCGGAGAATTATAGCTTGGCTATCGAAACGCGTTAGAGAGCAACTGTTGTTGTGTTTTTTAATCTTTTTTGGTTTCAGGGGACAAAATTTGTACATCAATTTCTATTTCTAGGCGACTTACACTAACCATATAAAAACACAGGATCCTATAAAAATTGAAATATAGAACTTGTCCCTTGAAACCAAGAAAGATTAGTTTCTCTCTGAAGGTGACAGTTTGGCTGTCGAAACGCGTTAGAGCGACCGTTGTTGTGTTTTTTAATCTTTCTTGGTTTCAGGGGACAAGTTCTGTATTTCAATTTTTGAAGATAACCAAGGACCAGTCCGTTCCACCAAAATCAAATTTTAGAGGTAAGAAATAATAAAAAGAAAGAACTGTATTTCAAAATATGCAAACCAATCGAAATCGACATCGATCATCTTCAGAGAGCTACTGAAGATAAAGAAAAGTAGGATTTCTTAACAAAATTGAAATTTTCACAAAAAAAGCGTAAACAAAATTTTGAAACATTCGAAGAGAAAGAACTGTATTTCAAAATATGCAAACCAATCGAAATCGACATCGATCATCTTCAGAGAGCTACTGAAGATGAAGAAAAGTAGGACTTCTGAACAAAAGTTGAAATTTTCACAAAAAAAGCGTAAATAAAATTTTGAAAGATTCGAAGTTTTAAAAAAGTTGAAACATTCACAACAAGTGAGCATCTTAAAGACAAAAGTTTTGAAGAGAAAAATTCTCTAGAAAAGTGAAAATTCTGTATTTGAATTTTTGAAGATAACCAAGGAGCAGCCCGTTCCACCAAAAAAGAGGACCCTATGAGATCATTGCCTCATCTGGTTTTTGTTCCACGATAAAGTTCTGGATGTGCCCTGAGTTCTAGAGCTGGCTCAACAGTTTATCTTAGTTTTCGCAATAATGCAATTATTAAACGTAATATTTATACAAGTTGCAACCCGTACCCATAAACCAGTCAGTTCGTCTCTGCCAAATTAATTCGTCAAATAGCGCGATGGTAATTGGACGCTCGATTAGAATTCGAGATTAGATAATTAATAGCTTCGATAACATCTGTTATGGAAAATTCGAATTATTTATGGATCCACAGGAAACGCCTTGAGATCATGTGATTAAAGTATTACTAATTGTCGAATGTCGAATCATAAATTCTAAAACCTCGCAGTCTCTTCGTTGTAATTATCAGAATTCGGCTTGTACTAGACGCTACAAGATACCGTTTTCTTCGTATTTCATTCAGAATTGAAGCATGCGACGGTTAATGGTCTTTTCGAGAGTAAGACATGCGTGTAACGGTTCATCTCGGGTAGTAAAAGCGGAGAATAATTAAAAAGGCTACAGAGTGAACTATCACAACAATCTAAAAAGTACCAAGGATGTGCAATGTGGTCTAATAAACCATCATTTTTTCGTTATGGAAGTCGGAGAATAGTTTAAAAAATGGTTTGACAGGAACGGAGTGGTCCTTGGTTAAATTCAAAAATTGAAATACAAATCTTGTCCCCTGAAATCAAGAAAGAAATCTTTCTTGGTTTCAGGGAACAAGATTTGTATTTCAATTTTTTAAAAAATCAAATTTTATCAAAAAAAGTCGGAATTTCCAAAAATACATTGTCGAGTATTTCTACTTTTTTTTTTATATTTTGACATAAGTTTAAAATCTCAAGAAAGAGTTGAGATATACAAGAAAATATCTTCCTTCAAAATTTAGTCATTTTTTAATTTCATTTTTAAAACAGAATAATAAAGGATTTTTAAGAAAAAAAAGAATTTAAAATTTCTCAGTAAAGACGAATTTGGAGCAAAGACGAAATTTCTAAAAATGCTTTTCTCGTGATTTTTACTTTTTTATTTAAATTTTAACATACGCTTTCAAAAAAAGTTTAGATTTTCTAGCAATTATGAGCAAATAATTAAATTTTAACAAACAAGTAGAAACTTTAAAAATAGAACATATTTCCAGGAAAATATCGAGATTTGCATTATGTCGAATTCTAACATAAAAGTTGAAATTTCCAAAAATTTTGGGAATAAAGTAATCATTTGCGAAAAAGAAAGAAAGACTAAGATTGAAGTTTCGAGAATAAAAAGAATTTAAAAAAATAAAATTCTAAAAAAAATTCGAATTTGGAGACAGATTTTAAGATTGCGAAAGAGAAAACAACTTTAAAGATAAACCTGAAACTTCTGAAAAATTATCTAACTTTAAAAAAGGCTAAATTTTCTGAAGGAAATCAAATTTTACGAAAAAATTCGAATTTAAAAAGAAATTAAACTTTCAAAAATAACAGTTTAATTTTGAAAAAAACTTCATAACTATTAAAGAGTTCCAGAAAGTAAGGGTTAAAGCACTGAACTAAACACTGTGGCTTGTGATTAAGTCCAAAGAAGGTTTCACCCCTTAAGGGGTGAAACCTTCTTTGGACTTAAAGTAAGGGTTGAAAATGTCAATTATTCGAGAAAAACGTCGAAATAACGAGAAAAGTGAGGATTTTCGAAATAAAACTAAATTTCGATATAACAATCTAGAAAAAAGTCGTAATTTCAAGGGGAAAGAAAAATTTTTAGAAAAAACGTCGAATTTGACCATAAATTTAAATTTCGAGAAACGTCCAATTTAAAAATAATCGAAATTTTTACAAAAAGTCAAAGTTTTGAAAAAAATAAAAATATCACATCTCAGCGGATGGAAAGAACTACTAAAAAAACTTGATATTTTGAGATGTGTCACTTTAATTAAAAAATCGAAAAAGAAAGCCGAGCTTCAGGTCAAACTTTCAAACAAAAGTTGAAATTTGGGAAAACTGACTGAATCCTACGAAATACCGCGGAACTAGCGAAGAAAAAGCCAATAAAATACACATAAAAAAACCACTGCTTTGCAAAGAAGATGCACAGAATATCCAAAAAGGCTTATATTCATTTTATTTTAAAACCTCTTTTTTCACACAACAGCTTCGACCACTGCTTATTGACATTAGTAACGCTTACGATCAAAATTTGACAGCTGTATCTGTAAAATAACAAATTCAACTTATTTTTGACAAAATTAATCAAAATTTATTTGTATACAAAAAGGAGCGAAAGAGTATAAACATTTCGTATGTTATTGAAAATGTTGACATTTTTTAAAATTATTATTTTAAATGTCGAATGTTTTCAAAATTTTGACTTTTTTTGAACAATTTAACATTTTTAAATTTCAATTTATTATTGAAAATTTCGACTCTTTTCGAAATTGAGACATTTCAAAATTTTTTTTTCAAAACTTTCTTTTTCTAATTTCCTTCTCTTGTAAATCTTGACCTTTTCAAAATTTCGATTTTTTTCATTAAATATCTTTTTTTTTAATCCGGCTTTTAGTGAAAACTTGGATATCTCATCCATTTTTTTTCGAATTCCAAGATTTTTGCTTTCTCGAAATTTATGCAAGAAGAATGCAACCTAGACTACAAATTCATGCAGCCCTCCAGGCGTGTATAGTGAATCATAGGTAGCTGAACTACCAACAGTTGAAACACTGCCACCTAGCGAAGCGGTTGCTCTCTAGGAGAGTTCCCAGAAGACAAGGATTCTATAATGCACAGACCAATAGGTTTGAACATTTATGTTCCAACAAGTAAGTACTAAAGAATCAACGAACGTTAAGCGTGCGACTCTCAGACTACCGCCACCTATTGGTCCATAGAGAAAATCTGGTTATCGCCAACTATGTCGTATGCAAGTAGAATATAACATAAACTGCGCCCTCCAGGCGTTTATAGTGAATCATAGGTAGCTGAACCACCAACAGTTGAAACACTGCCACCTAGCGAAGCGGTTCTCTCTAGGAAAGTTTCCACAAGACAAGGATTCTAATGCATAGACCAATAGTTTTGAACATTTATTAGACTCGAAGTTTGGAAACCAAAGATCGGTTTCGATCTTGTTAGATCTCGTCAACTCGAATGCTAACAAATGTTCCAACAAGTAAGTACTAAAGAAACAACGAACGTTAAGCGTGTGACTCTCAGACTACTTCTCAAACACTATGCTAACTTCAAAGAAGAAATTTCCATATATGAAAATCTATTAATCAAAGGTGACAAAATAATTATCCCCAAAGCAATGATTCCAGATATACTAAAGCAAATACATACCGGACATTTTGGAATACAAAGCTGTGTGAAACGCGCCAAACAGTTGCTCTACTGGAAAGGTATGTACGCTGACATTCTCAACTTTGTCAATCGTTGCACAGTTTGTCAACAAACCGAAAGTGCAAATCCAAAACTGCCAATAGAAACGAAACCGATACCCAGTCTACCGTGGCAAATAGTGGCAACTGATCTATTCACATACGGCAATAAAAATTATATAGTAATTGCAGACAGTTACTCCGGCTTTATGGATTTCAAGCTGCTCCACAATCAGTCTACACAAGAAGTCATTAAACATATTAAAGAATGGTTCGCAGTTCATGGAATCCCAGAAATATTAGAATCTGACAACGGACCACAATACAGTTCCCGAGAATTCAAAAAATTTACGGAAACGTGGGGATTTAAACATAAAACTTCAAGCCCGAGATTTCCCAGAGCGAACGGACTAGCAGAGAGAAATGTCTCCACAGCGAAATCAATAATCAGAAAATGCGAAATGGACAACTCAGATATTCAAATGGCACTACTAAACTATAGGAACACACCAAGATCAAGCGAATTAGGATCTCCTGCGGAAAGGTTAATGAGTCGAATAACACGATCGTTGATTCCTTCCACACCGATACAATTACAACCGAAAATTGTTAAAAATGTAGAGCAGAAACTACAAGAGGCCAGATTAACTCAAAAGACTTACGCAGATAAAAATACAAGACCGATTAAACCGTTAAATGAGGGCGATAGAGTTCGCATGCAAACGGAACACCGAAATTGGAAAACCGGAACGATCAAGAACATTGTTAATTACCGTTCATATAACGTCATGTTGGACAACGGAAACACCTATAGGAGAAACGCAGCGCATCTTCACAAAACTGAAGTAATAATACCAGAAGAAATTGAGGTAGTAAAAAGTTCATTAGAAGGAAACGGAAGAAATGCCACCAAAGAAGTTGCCGAAACCGACATCATAGAAGATACGAACATTAACGAGCCGACAACATCAGGAGGAAACTATATAACACGGTTCGGCAGAAAAGTAAAACCTCCGACAAAATTAGATTTATAAACTGAGGGGAGGATGTAGCGTGGATACGCCACTGAAAAATGACGTTGACAGAACGCATCCATCTTGACAGAAGAAGCAAGCCTCTCGCCATCATACCCACGCTTGTAACAATTATTATAGTTAACATATATTGTTGTAAAGCAATAAAGTTTTAACTACATACTATGTAGATGTTTAATAAAACACACACACAACGTTACAGTATGCAAGTAGAATATAACATAAACTGCGCCTTCCAGGCGTTTATAGTGAATCATAGGTAGCTGAACCACCAACAGTTGAAACACTGCCACCTAGCGAAGCGGTTCTCTCTAGGAAAGTTTCCACAAAACAAGGATTCTAATGCATAGACCAATAGGTTTGAACATTTATTAGATTCGAAGTTTGGAAACCAAAGATCGGTTTCGATCTTGTTAGATCTCGTCAACTCGAATGCTAACAAATGTTCCAACAAGTAAGTACTAAAGAATCAACGAACGTTAAGCGTGTGACTCTCAGACTACCGCCACTTATTGGTCCATAGAGAAACTCTGGTTATCGCCAACTATGTCGTATGCAAGTAAAATATAACATAAACTGCGCCCTCCAGGCGTCTATAGTGAATCATAGGTAGCTGAACCACCAACAGTTGAAACACTGCCACCTAGCGAAGCGGTTCTCTCTAGGAAAATTCCTAGAAGACAAGGATTCTAATGCATAGACCAATAGGTTTGAACATTTATTAAATTCGAAGTTTGGAAACCAAAGACCGGTTTCGAAGTAACAACATCGAAACCGGCCTTTGGTTTCCAAACTTCGAATCTAATAAATGTTCAAACCTATTGATCTACGCATTAGAATAAAAGAAATACTTCATATTCAAAGTTTAACATGATCTGGATTTTTTTTTAATAAATTTCGACAACATTTGGACCTAAATTTAAAATCTGTAATTTTTTTCAAACATTTTTCAACACCTTTTCAAAAGTTAAATTTTCTTTTGAAATCTTCAATTTATATCGATATTTCGGTTAATTGAAACTCGCCAGAAAGGAATATTATTCTTTGGATGTTAATGAAAGCAAAATTTTAATTATCCTTAGAAAAGAGTTTCCGGTCAGCTTCTCTATTCCTAAAAGTCTAGTCACTAGTCGCAAAAGTCACCACATGCCTTTGAGTGGGGGCACGGCTGCCAAATAGTGAATAATTTTTCTCTATTTGGGAGACCACTGTAGACAGTACTCTTGCCTTAGTAATTTTCTGGGGGCATTAGTATATTAGTAGTATATTAGGCTCGTTTTTTATGAAAAGGAATACTCGGGGATTTCCCTATGGCGTTGAATTATTAAGAATCATTTCATTTTGTTCAGTCATTGCGTTGCGATCGCGAATTGTACTTGGAAATATTGTTGGTTTAAGAATAAGGTTTAAATGTTACTTACTTATTTGGTTTTCAAATTCCTATTCTACGTCCCGAAAACTCTTTGAAAATGCAATAAACTCATTTTCGAAAAATGCAAATTTTTTCAAGTTTTGTAAGAAGGATCCTCCCTTTGAACTTTTCTCGTAACTTTAAACTCTCATATTTTCCAAACCAAAAGTCGTAGTTCAATTTGGTTTTCAGATTCGTAATCTACGGGACAAAATCTAACTGCTAGGGTACTTTTAAATTGTAAATAATAACTTTCGAATTTTGACTTTAAAAAATTTCTATAATGCACAGACCAATAGGTTTTGAACATTTATTAGATTCGAAGTTTGGAAACCAAATACCGGTTTCGATCTTGTTAGATCTCGTCAGTTTGGTATATCCAACTCGAATGCTAATAAATGTTCCGACAAGTAAGTACTAAAAAATTTGAAAATTTCGAAACTTTGGAGTCTTGTATCTCGCGAACGGAGAGTCGCAGCTCAATTTGGTTTTCAAATTCCTATTCTACGCCCCGAAAACTCTTTGAAAATGCAATAAACTCATTTTCGAAAAATGCAAATTTTTTTCAAGTTTTGTAAGAAGGATCCCCCCTTTGAACTTTTTTCGTAACTTTAAACCCTCATATTTTCCAAACCAAAAGTCGTAGCCCAATTTGGTTTTCAGATTCGTAATCTACGGGACGAAATCTAACTGATAGGGTACTTTTAAATCGTAAATAATAACTTTCGAATTTTGACTTTAAAACATTTGAAAATTTCGAAACTTTGGAGTCTTGTATCTCGCGAACGGAGAGTCGTAGCTCAATTTGGTTTTCAAATTCCTATTCTACGTCCCGAAAACTCTTTGAAAATGCAATAAAATCATTTTCGAAAAATGCAAATTTTTTCAAGTTTTGTAAGAAAGGTTCCTCCTTTGAAATTTTTTCGTAACTTTAAACTCTCATATCTTCCAAACCAAAAGTCGTAGCTCAATTTGGTTTTCAGATTCGTAATCTACGGGACGAAATCTAACTGATAGGGTACTTTTAAATCGTAAATAATAACTTACCTACCCTTACCTTCTAAGGAAGGGCTTTGACACCTGCACTACCTAGAAGCCACTACATGACCCTGGGTACCCATCTGCCGCTGTTACAGTAACCGTTGGAGCAACAGCAACAAGCTGGAGAGCAACTTCCATTTGTTCCCCTTTTTCTTCTTTGCAAAATGTGAATCAGTTTAAGCATCAAGTATCAGTATGTCCGAAGTAGATTATCGTAGTAGTAGATTATCGTAGATCCAATATGATCCTACGTATATCTCGGAATATTACGATGGAGTACGCTTTAAATTCCACCACACTTATAATATTACTTTACTCGCTTATCGTCTGAGTCATACATGAGTCGTTATCGTAGCTGAGCGGAAGGAGTTTCACTCTATCGCATCTTTTGTTTCGTAGCCCGTTTCTCGTCGTCGTCGTCGGTTGCTGCTTGCCCCCAGGCCACGGCCGTCATGTGTTTCTGTTTAGCGCGCCGGTAAAAGGACACCAGTTACTTTCACCTCGCGCCTTCTCTTCCATTGTGTTCGGTATCAAGAGATCGTCGCGATTACCATTATCATTACTACTGAGAAGTGGAGTACGATTTCCTATTCGTCTTCGGTAAGTTGCTTTGGGAAGTAATTTTTGGTCCCCTTTGTTCTGTCGTTGTCTTTGTTCTCGCATATTCGTCGTTGACACAGTTTCATGGATATTCGAGGCTAGCAACACCTGCAGATGCGATTCTTTATGGATTAAATGGGACGCGTGTTGAATTTAAATTATTCAGACCTACTGGCTTGCATTTTGCTCTCTTAGAGAGACAGGAGGCCATCTGATTCGGTCATTTTGATTCGGATGGTCGAAATGTTAAAAAAATGATGTTGTAAGCGAATGAGATAATTTGCATTGTTAGTAATACATAATTTAATAAAACATTACCTTATCCGATACAATAATATGCGTTTAAGTTATGAATAATTTATTTATAATTTATTTAAAGTCATGGTTAACATAATTGCGAAATCATTGGTTCACTGGTATGTTCTCTATTCATATACAAGACATTTTGGTGTTGTAACCTAATAATAAACTCGTATTTACTTTCCTATTCTTATCTGTGCTATCAAGATTTATTTATTAATATTTACACGTGTGTTGTATAAACGAAATTCCAGATACAGTTTGAGTCATTCAAAGTAATCAGTCTAAACATGAACACAGGATCTTATGGACGTAAATAATTTTGATATTATGATTGTGTCATAAATTTTGGTGGTACCAGTACCAGCAGCACCATTATTGCGATATTTGTTCTCGCGTTTAGATTTACATTCCAATTGTGTTTTGAAAACCTCTTCGTAATCTATTCAGCAGTTCCTAGAATTATTTTATATCTGCACTAATTAACTGAGATTTTATTTGGAAGTACTTCGTAGAATTTTTACCTCATCATCATTTACCTTCATGAAATCTCGTTTAGAAGTATGAATGTCAACGTCGTTCATTAATCTTTCGTTAGTATTGTCGTAGATAATGACTTTCCCAGGACCTCAGAAGTATCCGAAAGAGCACTGTGAAATATAGAGGTCAATGACATTTTTTGATCTAAATCTTCAATCTTTCCAAGGAAACTTTGAGTTTGAAGGATTTTCTCGAAACACTTCTCCTCAAACACGTAGCCAGGATTTTCGTTCAGGGAGGGGTCCAACTCCCCCCCCCCACTCTTCAGAAAATATAAGAACATACATCAATTACTTTTACGTATTCGTTTCTTTTATTTTATTTTATTTTTTCCCATTTGGTTAATTAGTAAAAGTGAAGAATAAAATCTAGTGACCTTAACATTATATAAATTTGACAAATAAAACCGTGTAACTTACCAAAGAAAAATGTGCTAATATCTATTTTGAGTTTACGTATTTAACTTATCACCGATCAAGAATCGACTTTTTTTTTGAAGTAAAAATTACAAGAGAGTAGAAAGAAAATCAATTTGAAAAAAAATTATCACGCAATGTTGACTTTTTCTTCTTTAAATCCCGAGATTAAAGTCAAAATTTCGACTTTAATGTGAAAATTTCGAAAAAAAAAACTTCAAAATTTGGTGTTTAAAGTCGAAATTTCTAAAAAAAAGTTGAAATTTCAATTTTTAAATCGAAAATTCTACAAAGGCGTAGAAAGGACATCGATTTAAAAAAAATGTTGTGTTTAGAAATTTCGACTTTTTTCTCAAACTTCGACTTTTTTTCTCAAATTTAGACTTTTTTCTCAAAATTTCGACTCTTTTTGGAAATTTTGACTTTTTTCTGGAAATTTCCACTTTTTCGAAATGTTACAAAGGCGTAGAAAAGACATCGATTAAAAAAATGTCATTTTAAGAAATTTCAACTTTTTTTTCTCAAATTTCGATTTTAAGCTCGAAATTTCGATTTTTTTCTCGAAATTTAGATTTTTTTCTTAAATTTCGAATTTATTTCTCAAAATTTCGATTTTCTTCTCGATATTTTGACTTTTTTCTCAACATTTGATTTTTTTCTCGAAATTTTGCCTTTTTCTCGAAATTTCGTTTTTTTTTTCTCAAATTTCGACTTCTTTCTCGAAATTTTGGGCTTAATATCGAAATTTCGACATTTCTCTCAAATTTCGATTTTATACTCAAAATTTCGACCTTTTTTATCGAAATTTCGACTTTTTTCGCAAATCTCGACTTTTTTTCTCAAAATTTCGACTTTTTTTCTCAAAATTTCGACTTTAATCTCGAAATTTCGACTTTTTTCGCAAAGTTCGATTTTAAAGCCGAAATTTCAACTTTTTACTCGAAATTTCAAGTTTTTCTCAAATTTCGACTTTTTGTTCGAAATATTTCGAAATTTCGACTTTTTGTCGAAATTTCGACGTTATTTTCAAATTTCGACTTTTTCGTCGAAATTTCGGCCTTAATCTGAAAAGTTCGACTTTTTTCTCGAAGTTTCGTTTTTTTTCTGAATTTTAGACTTTTTTCTCAAATATCGACTTTTTTCTCGAAATTTTAACCTTAATATCGAAATTTCGACATTTTTCTCGAAATTTTGGCTTTAAACTCAAAATGTCGACTATTTTTCTAGAAATTTCGACTTTTTTCTCAAATTTCGACTTTTTTCTCGCAATTTCGACTTACGTTTTTCTCAAACTTCGACTTTTTTTCTAGAAAATTCGACTCTTTTCCGAAATTTCGACTGTTTTCTCGAAATTTCGACCTTAATCTGAAAAGTTCGACTTTTTTCTCGAAATTTCGTTTTTTTTCTCAATTTTCGACTTTTTTCTCAAATATCGACTTTTTTCTCAAAATTTTGACCTTAATATAGAAATTTCGACTTTATACTCAAAATTTCGACCTTTTTTTATCGAAATTTCGAACTTTCTTTATCAAAATTTCGATTTTTTTCGCAAAGTTCGACTTTTTTCTCGAAATTTCGTTTTTTTTTTCTCAATTTTAGACTTTTTTTCTCAAATATCGACTTTTTTCTCGAAATTTTAACCTTGATATCAAAATTTCGACTTTCTTTCTCGAAATTTCGTCTTTTTGCTCGAAATATTTCGAAATGTCTACTTTTTTCTCGAAATTTCGACGTTATTCTTAAATTTCGAATTTTTGCTCGAAATATTTCGACGTTATTTTCAAATTTCAAGTTTTTTCTCGAAATTTCGGCATTAATCTGAAAAGTTCGACTTTTTTCTCGAAATTTTAACCTTAATATCGAAATTTCGACATTTTTCTTGAAATTTCGGCTTTAAACTCAAAATGTTTACTATTTTTCTAGAAATTTCGACTTTTTTCTCAAATTTCGACTTTTTTCTCGGAATTTCGACTTACGTTTTTCTCAAACTTCGACTTTTTTCTCGAAATTTCCATCTTTTTCTCGAAATTTCGACTTTTTTTTTCAAATTCCGACTTTTTTTTCGAAATTTTCATCTTAATCACGAAGTTTCGATTTTTTTCTCGAATTTTCAACTTTCATCTCGAAATTTCTAAAAAAAAAGATCAAAATTTGCTAATTAAAAATAGCAATTATTGAACGCACCGTACTACAAACTGTTAAGATTGTTGGGAAAGAGGAGTGGTGGGACGCAACTGTCATCTGCCTAATTTGATCATAGTGTAGAAATTTTGACTTATTCGAAAAAAATGTCGATATTAAAGTCGAAATTTCGATATTAGTCTCGGAATTTTAAGAGGAAAGTAGAAATGTCAAGAAAAAAGTCGAATTTTTGAAAAAAAAGTCGAAATTTCGAGTGTAAAGTCGAAATTGCGAGTTTAAAGCCGAAATTTCGAGAAAAAAATCGAAGTTTAAAAAAAACCGAATTTTTGACAAAAAAAGTCGAAATCGCTAAACATTTTTTTTAATAATCAGTGTCCTTTTTACGCTTTTGTAAAATGTCGAAATTTCTAAATATAATTTTTTTTAATCAATGCCTTCCTATGCTTTTGTAAAATGTCGACTTTAAACTCAAAATTTCGACTTTTTTCTCGAAAATTCTACTCCATGCATACATATGTCAAGAATGTCGAAATTTGAGATAATAAAAAATTGAAATTACTGAACGTACCCTACTGCTAAGTGTCAATATTAAATTGTAAAAGGGTTGGTGCATGTATTGGGAAGCCTTGAGATCATTGCCAATTTTTATTAAAATGTCTACATGGCTATTTTGCTTATCATAAGCTCAATAGTTGGCAATTTCAAAAATTATTTACATGCTTAAATATACAATCAGCCGTTTTTCTACTGATATTTCAATTCGTATCATCGTAAATTTTTCGGGGAATATTCATTTGGGGGAGGGCCCGGACTCCCCCCTGGCTACGTGCCTGCTTCTCCTAACTACAGCGCCGTAGCTAGCTTTTAAAGGGCCTTCTGCAAAATGTTGAATCGAGGCCCTAAAAATCAATTTAAATATTTTTGATTTGGTGGAACGGACTGGTTCTTGGTTATCTTTTAAAACACGACTTTTTTTTTAGTCTTCTTTCTGTCAATCAAAAATTGAAATACAGAACGAAAAAAAATGTTTGAGCCTAATGGGAATTTCGACAAAATCGAAATTTGAAAAATGTATAAAAATTTCGAGAAAGATCGATAAATCAGCATCCGATAAGTTTCGAGAACGTAGTCAATATTTCAAAAGTCAAAAATTAAAACCTAAAATCAAAATTTTCGGATAAACTTTAAAATTACACCTAAAAAATTAAAATTCGTAGAAAAAATCAAAATTTAAAAAAAACTAATAACTTACTACGTAATTGTTATTAGTGTTACTACGTAATAAAAAAAGGCTAAAATTTCTTGCATAACATGAAATTGAAAAATAAATTTTATTCATTACAAAAGAGTATTTCTGAAATTTGGAGAAAAACTTCTACATCTTGATATTGAACTAAAAATGTGGCAACCAAAAAAGCTAATTTTTTATCTTTAGGAAATATTCTTAGAAACGAGTTCAAGTTTCAAAATGAAATTTTAGAAAAAATGTGATAATCGGAACTAAAAATTGATAACGAAGGCTTCCACGGCCAGTCAGTACAGGATAGACCGTGTCAAAAAACTACTAAAAGTGTTCGACGTTTCGCCCACCATCGTAGGGGGCTTCTTCAGGAACAAAGAAATAAAATACAAGGAAAAAGGATTAAAAAACACAACAAACGTAGCAACGTTTGTTGTGTTTTTTAATCTTTCTTGGTTTCAGGGGACAAGTTCTGTATTTCAATTTTTGATTGACAAAAAGACGACTAAAAAAAAAGTCGTGTCTCAAATGTTTCTGCATTTTTTTTTTGATAATTTTAAAGTTTTAGCGAATTTCGAGTTTAAAAATTAAAACGTTGTTAAATGGAATATTCGAAAATCTAAACCTTGGTAGCAAAATTTCATTCCACATTCGAACCTTAACATCGAAAGTTTCAGATTTTTTCTGAAATGTTTGCTGCTCAACATTTTAAGCATTACTTTTTCATAGAATGCTGATTTTAACCGCATAATTTAGATTTTTTTTGTAATCATTTTAAAATTCTAGAGAGTGTCGTCCTTGAAAGTCAAAATTAGAAAGAGTCAAGATATTCGGATTTAATCTTGAAATTTCGCAATTTTAAAATTAATCTTGAAGATTCAAAATTTTTTTTGAAACTTTTCCTAAAATTGCTTTTTATCTTACGAAATGTTGAGTGAAAAGTCATTATTTTGAGGAAAAAATATTTAGAATTCTTTTTTACGAGGATTTTGTTTTGGAAAGTTTGTTTTCTTTTAATTTCGGGCTAAAACTTGTAATTTTTATTTCCTGTTTACATTTTTAAAAATTTGGTCGAATATTTGGTCGAAATTTAAACAACGAAGCTTACTGAATTCAGAACAAGCCGAGAGTTTGAAAAAATCCAAAATTTACAAAACATGCAACAAGCTGTTGAAATTTGTTGGAAATGGGGTGTGTATGAACGATTTAGTTCAATGAAACACCACACTTTAATTATCGAGATTTTATTTACACAAGAGCACTCGGAAAGTGTGTGTTCTCTTGACGAAATTATAACATCAACTTTCCAATCGAAACGAAAATCTTTTCGTAATATTTCCAAATACATCTGGTCTATTTCATGATACACTGCTGTATATTAGCAGTGTATCATGCCTAACCCTGTATATGTCAACGTTAATCGCTTAAAAGCTATTTTCAGAAAAGAGACTGACCAGCGTTCTTAGAACTAATCATCCATCTGAGTGTTCCAAATAAGTTGAAGTATTCGCATCAGATTTTAATTCCTAAAAGATACACAGAAACCCACAAAGGGTGTCTAATCTTATACTTTAAAATAAGCACCCATAGATTTGCGCCCTCATGCTTTGAACGCCATTTCCAATAAAATGTTTTGGAGAATCTCGACATCTCGTTTTTTTCGACTTTTTAGCTTCTTTCAACTATCGACTGGAATATTAAAATTTTAATCTCAAATTCGTGATTTCCTCCTAATATGAATTTACTTCGGGGACAATTTGGTATTAATAAAGAAAATAAAATAAACTTTGTTGGATATAAATGGGTTTAAATAATCAGTTATGGAAGGGAAAAATTCAAAGGGCCGTGGCGTGCTATGATGCAATGAGGCAGTCGCATCAGGCGGCCCCTTAAGGAGGCGGCATAAGCAGCTAAATCAAAAAAATTAAATTTGAGCCAGTCAAAAATTCGAAATTTTTACACATCGCTTTTCTATATCCGTCTGTGTTAGGAGTGGGCAAATGCAGCTCTGAGCGCTGCATGAGGCTTTTCGGTGAGTTGAGTGCGGCTCCCGTTGAAATTTTAATATTTTTTTTATGAATTCAGAACTTCTTTACAACTCTTGCTGAAGGTTTAAGCTAAAAATTAGATAAGATGCCAATTTTTTGGTAGAAGACTGGTGCTTGGTTATCTTCAAAAATTGAAATACTTGTCCCCTGAAACCAAGAAAGATTAAGAAAACGCAAGAAACGGTGCTGGCTAACGTGTTTCGACAGCCAAGCTGTCATCTTCAGATAGATACCTTCATATTCATCATCTCCAGACAGATACCGAAACGCGTTTGTTGTGTTTTTTAATCTTTCTTCATCTCCATCCTTCATCTTCATCATCTACCAGTATCTCTCTGAAGATGACAGCTTGGCTGTCGAAACGCGTTAGAGCAACCTCTGTTGTGTTTTTTGATCTTTCTCGGTTTCAGGGGACAAGTTCTGTATTTCAATATTTAAGATGCCAATGTTAAAGAAATTCAAATTACAAAATAAAATTACGATTTTTAAAAAAGTCGACAACTTTTTATGGACAAAATTTTGGATTTAAACTGGCGATTCTGCTAAAAGTAATCAAAGCGTAAATAAAATAGAAATTCATAGATACAAAATCGAAAATCGAAAAATCGAAAAGTTTTACAAAAACACTCTCGAAATTTCAACAAAAAGGTCGACAGCGAAAAAAGGTGAAACAATTTAGCAAATAAAAGGCGAAAAAAGAAAGCGAAATATTTGAGAATAAAATTGATATTCATGAAATAGAAAAAGAAAAACTAAAGAAAGTTCGATAGTTTTTTTATAAATGTCGAGTTTTTTTTCGAAATTTTCATTTTTTTTCTTAACATTCTGGGTTTACGTTGTGAAATCCTTATTATTTTTGAGACTAAAATGGAAATTTCGAAATAAAAATCGAAATTTGGAAAATGTATGTAAACTTTATGGGTTAAATAGGGGGGTATTTTCCCCAATAAAAGTCGATATT
Organism: Dastarcus helophoroides; assembly: GCA_028583605.1. Taxonomy (NCBI): domain Eukaryota; kingdom Metazoa; phylum Arthropoda; class Insecta; order Coleoptera; family Bothrideridae; genus Dastarcus; species Dastarcus helophoroides. Next base: position 1,193,169 of record CM053325.1, read on the forward strand.
CAAGAATAGGACTCTATTATTCTTTTATAAGGTTTAAACGATTTATCGCGGCGGCTCTTCGGTTTGGGCGTATGGTCGGTACTGCTGCGCGATACATTCCTGCTGCGTTTCCTGAGCTCGCCCGTCCTGACGTAGCCAAGTTGCCACCACTTGACAACTATACAGGGTGTTTAAGGGGATTCCGCTAACATGTATAAAAATTTTGAAATGTAAGATCGACAAATTAGGATTCGATAAATTTCGAGAACAGATTGTCCTTAAAAGTATGTCGGGCAGACTAGACGATCTCTTAAAATCCGAATGAAGGAGCATTTGGCTCATTTGAGGTACGGAAGAACTGAGAAGTCACGTGTGGCTCGACATCCTTTGGAATTAGACCATCCCAAGCAACATTGATTAGTATAATAAACGTTTATTAAATTAAAATTGCGTTTATTTTAACTTTAAAAAACGTTTATATACCATTCGGTGTTGCTTGGGATAGGGTAGTAGTAAATTATTCTTCATGGTAGACCCTTATTGACCGGAAATATGTTTTTTTCAATTTATTTAACATTTCTTCGGCCCAGTTTGGAAATATTTAAATTTTTTTGGTTTGTTGACAATTTTCTAAACAGTTTTTGAAATGCGACTACGTGATATTCAAATTTATTGAAAACGTCACTTCATGACAGTTCACAAATTAAGAGGTTAGTTTATTTTACATAGAATAGGAATAATGAAAAATAGGAGACCAAAAATTGGATATGGAAAAAAATTTTGTTTTTTTGATAAATTAGGAAAATATAAAAAAATACATAAAAAAGTTCTAGCACAGGACATCGATGTTTCGCTCTCATTTGAGCTCGTCAGCAGTGCATAACATGGAAAGGGAGAAATGAGGAAAAATTGTCAACAAACCATAAAAATTTAAATATTTCCAAACTGGGCCGAAGAAATGTTAAATAAATTGAAAAAAACATAATATTAAATTGTTAAGAGTAGTAAATAAGAATTATATGTTAAATGCATGTGAAAGCTTAGCCATTCATAAAACTGGAGACAAAAAAAAATTCTTGAGATTATAAAGAAATGAAATTGAAAAATATTTCCATAAAGCTGGAGACAACCAGTTATCGAATGAGAACCCACTTTATTAGTGAACTCAACTTGGATCACCACAACTGACAATTAACTCACTTCTTATTTCCTAATTGCTAACCCACTAATTACACTGACTCTAACTGACTGACTCGAGGGAAAGCTGACCGCCTTTTTATAGTTTTGGCCGCCGGCTTCTAGAATTTTCGGCTGATAAGGCTTATCGAATGCCGAAATTTCTGGAACGCTTATCTGGCGTTTGTTTCGTTATCGCGGCCGCTTTCCCCTTATCAGAACCTTCTAGAAACTTTTTTTTTATTTATTAAATTCTATAATTCTATTCTAAATCCTATTTCATCTATTTACATTTCGTTACAGTATATAAGGATAAATTTTAGAATTAGGTGTTAGTATCTCTCTGAGGATGATAGCTTGGCTGCCGAAACGCGTTAGAGCAACCTTTCTTATGTTTTTAATCTTTCTTTGTTTCAGGGGACAAATTTTGTATTTCAATTTTCGAGAACATAGTCAATATTTCCTAAGTCAAAAGTTAAACCCTAAAGTCAAAATTTCCGGAAAAACTTCAAAACGACAACTAAACAATTAAAATTCGGAGAAATAAATCAAAGTTTAGAAAAACTAATGACTTACGTAATAAAAAAAAGGCTAAGATTTCCAGAATAACATCAAATTGAAAAATAAATTTTATTTATTACTAAAGACAATTTCTGAAATTTGCATAAAAGCTTCTACATCTTGATATTAAAATCAAAATATTAGATAAACATGTAACAACCAAAAAAACTAATTTTTTATCTTTAGGAAATATTTTTAGAAACGAGTTCAAGTTTCAAATTGAAATTTTAGGAAAAATGTGATAGTCGGAATTGAAAATTGATAACGAAGGCTTCGACGGCTAGAGTCAGTACAGGATAAATTGGGTCAAAGAACTATTTTCTTGGTTTTTAAATATTTCATGAAAAATTTGCGAAAAAAATATTCTTTAGATTCTTTTAGAGCAAGATTTTCTTGTTGCATTTCAATATATACTACCTATCAGGACATGCCAAACTATATTCCATGGAAAGTTTATCGGTAGAGACCGGATTATATGCAACTTAAGAGCTTGAAATATGCGGGAGACAAGATTCGGGGAAAAGTTCTGTATTTTATTTTATCAAGTATTAATGACAAAGTAAAATCGTGTTATATGACGCTGCAGTAATATCATACTTGGATTTGGAAAATAAACGCAAAATGCTTAAAATATGCATAGAAAATGTCAAAATATGCAATTTTAAATAATAATGCATTTAATTATAACAAATTAGCTTCTGATTTGAAGAATTTTTCTTTTCTTTGAAACAAATTTGCTTTCCATTGTTTCCAGTTTGAAGACATTTGCTTGCAATTTCAATAAGTTTTCCTTTAATTTAAATAGGTTCGATTCTAATATAAATAATGTAACGCAATGTAAATAGTTGAAATAGGATTTAGAATAGAATTGTAAAATTTAGTAAATAAAAAAAGTTTCTAGAAGGTTCTGATAAGGGGAAAGCGGCCGCAATAACGAAACAAACGGCAGATAAGCGTTCCAGAAATTTCGGCATTCGATAAGCCTTATCTGCCGAAAATTCTGGAAGCCGGGGGCCAAAACTATAAAAAGGCGGTCAGCTTTCCCTCGAGTCAGTCAGTTAGAATCAGTACAATTAGTGAGTTAGTAGAAGTGAGTTAATTGTAAATTGTTGAGTTCAGTAATAAAGTGGGTCTTATTCGATAAGTGTAATCAATCGAACCGATAAGCCCGTAACAATAAATTTGACATTTCTAACCCTTACTTTGTGGAATTCTTCAATATTTATAACTATTAAACTTTATTAACGATTAAGACAACGACAGATATTGAAAATTCCAAGATGTTTCAATAAATATTTGCTATGGCAGGACCTGGTTTCGCTTTACAGCTGGTATAACTTCCGATGATGCTGTAAAGCGAATCCAGGTCCGGTTATAGCAAATATTTATCGAAACATAGTGGAATTTTTAATGTCTGTTGTTGTTGTAATCGTTAATAAAGTTTAATAATTATGATTAAACAAATTTGCTATTAATTTGAATAAGTTTATTTCTAGTGTTCTAATATTTCTAATTTGAGTAGATTAGCTCTTAATTTGTACAAATTTACTATCAGTACAGGATATCTCTATCTCTATCTCTATTGGTTCAGGGGACAAGTTAAAATAAAAAGTTGAGCAACCTTTGTTGATGTTTTTTAATCTTTCTTGGTTTCAGGGGACAAGTTTTGCATTTCAATTTTTGAAGATAATCTGGGACCAGTCCGTTCCACCAAAAAAATAAAAAAATGCTGTTATTCAAATCAAGATTTTAAAAAAACATGTAAAAACCAAAAGTACGAATCATTTCGAGGAAAAATTGAAATCTTGATGAAAAAACTCTTAAATTCATGAGATTATAAAGAAATGAAATTCAAGAATATTTGGTCAGTTTTTTTGTTGTAAAAATTTCCATTTTAGGATTTCAGTTATTATTTTCGTAATTTGAAAAATAAAATTGTTACGAAAATAATCTAAATTTAAAAACCGTTCTCGAATCTCAGAGAAAAATTTGAAATTTTAAATTAAAAGCACGATTTTGATGGAAAAAATTCAATTTGACATTGACTCAAGGAAGTTATAATTTCGATATACATAATATTGAATATTTTAATCGGAGCTTTTTAAATAATTGCTAGCTATGTGCTGACAGTTCTGCTTTAAATTTAGAATAATTAACTTCTGATTTTAATGTTATTTGTTTTCTAAACTTAATCGACAGTTGATAACGAAGGCTTCCACAGCCAGAGTCAGTGTAGGATATACTTATTCCGGAATTGGACCTTGTCAAAGAACTACTAAAAGTGAACATTTTTAGTAGTTCTTTGACACAATCCCGAAAGAAGTATATCCTGTATTAATCGACAGTTATTTTGTTTTTGTTTTAAAGAAAAAACTTTTATGGGGGGCATTTCGAACAGTTGTATCATATTGAAAAAATCTACCTCACGGCCCTGATTATAGTACCTCACGGCCCTGATTATAGGATCAAAATTTCCCAAGATTCTCTTATTAATTATATGCAGAAATCATTTTCAAATTGTTTGTTTGAATTCTGATTTCAGCAGTCTTGTTTGTTTGCCTTAATCATATCTTTATCTATCCGGTTTGCGGTTATTATTCATTAATGATCTAATTTAAAACTTTCTAAATATTACCGATTATACTTCGCATTATATTGTGTAAGGGGAATTCTATAATGTCATTGCTGAATTAGTCTAGCTCTTTCGAACAATTAGCATTTTCATTTTTTACGTTACGTTCCTTCAACTTTTTATTTAGTTTATATTCCAAATCCAAGTGTGATATTACTGCAGCGTCATATAACACGATTTTACTTTGTCATTAATACTTGATAAAATGAAATACAGAACTTGTCCCCGAATCTTGTCCCCCGCATATTTCAAGCTCTGTAAGTTGCATATAATCCGGTCTTTACTGATAAACTTTCCATGGAATATAGTTTGGCATGTCCTGATAGGTAGTATATATTGAAATGCCACAAGAAAATCTTGCTCTAAAAGAATCTAAAGAATATTTTTTTCGCAAATTTTTCATGAAATATTTAAAAACCAAGAAAATAGTTCTTTGACACGGTTTATACTGTACTGACTCTGGCCGTCGAAGATTTCGTTATCAATTTTCAATTCCGACACACTTTTTGAAGATAACCAAAGACCAGTCCGTTCCACCAAATTAATACTTGATACCATAATAAAAGCAATTAATTATGCACATACCTAATTTCGCTGGCAAAGTTAAAGTAACATTCTACATGAGTGATGTAAGCATCACTGCTATTTCTGCCGAATTTTTAGCATAGACTGTCCATTAGGATACAATAATACACCTCAGGTCTCTTTGAGTAGATTGTTGAATTGCTTATGTGATAAGATTTCCGCGTCTTAAAGGGGCCAAAGCATCTAGAAGAAGTAGGGCAGCTGTTATGCTGCCATTACTTCAAAATGTTTCCCTAACGTGCGGAATGAAGCATCAAAATTTCGTGAGATGTATAACTTCAAATTTCAGCTACGCAGACACGGTTCTCATATTTTACTAATTCATTTACAATATCACCTTACATAATGTATGACTTTTTAATCAAAATCTATAGCTAAAAATTAAAATCTCTTCGAAAATATTCTTTCGCCTATACGACATGTCTTTTAATTTTGCAGGTGTATGGGTAACACTGTAACAATTGACAGAAAATAGAAAATCTATAGAAAAGCAATTGACGGATGGATATCTTAAGAGAAGTAAACTACAATCCACAACAACCAACCATCTCGAATTTCGAGAATAAAACTCAAAAAAAGATGCAAGTAGAATGCAACCTAGACTACAACGTTTAGCGTACAGCGTTCAAACCTATTGGTTTGTGCATTAGAATCCTTGTCTTATGGGAACTCTCCTAGAGAGCAACCGCTTCGCTAGGTGGCAGTGTTTCAACTGTTGGTAGTTCAGCTACCTATGATTCACTATACACGCCACCTGGAGGGCTGCATGAATTTGTAGTCTAGGTTTCACACGACATTGTTGGCGATGGCCATAGTTTCTCTACGGATCAATAGGTGGTAGTACTAAGAGTCACTCGCTTGACGTCTGTGAATGTTTTAGTACTTACTTGTCGGAACATTTGTTAGCATTCGCGTTGGATATACCAAACTGACGAGATCTAACAGTATTTGGTTTCCAAACTTCGAATCTAATAAATGTTCAAACCTATTGGTCTGTCCATTAGAATCAAAAAAATGTTTTTTATGTGGCAAATGTTGACATACCAAAAATCTCCGAATAGTATCTTTGCATGTCGACATCTTGCATAAATAAATTCATAAATACATACATAGCATCTCTCTGAAAATGATAGCTTGGCTGTCGAAACGCGTTAGAGCAATCTTTGTTGTGTTTTCTAATCTTTCTTGGTTTCAGGGGACAAATTTTGTATTTCAATTTTTGATAACCAAGGACCAGTCCAAAAATTGAAATACAGAACTTGTCCCCTGAAACCAAGAAAGATTAAAAAACACAACAAAGGTTGCTGTAACGCGTTTCGACAGCCAAGCTGTGTCATCTTCAGAGAGAAACTCCGTTCCATCAAAGGACCAGTCCGTTCCACAAAATAAAACATAAATACGTTACAAATATTTAACTTACTTCATGTCTTTAAACATTCAACTGTTTTTATGCAAATAAGCTGAAGAATGTTACAATGTAAATAACGCTTTTTATTGCTTGAACTCCAGCATTTATATTATTTTTTCTTGGAAGCGTTGACGTCTTCTTTCAGATAACTGCGATCACGGAACTCTTTTGTTCCATTCGTTTTTACAATCGTTTGTTTTCTTTGCCATTACGCTCGCCGTGTACGGTTAAAAATACAAATAAAATGGTGTAACTAAATGTTAAGCAAATGTAAACATTGGCCACTGAAAGATCGGAATTTTTAGTCCGGCAGACGGAGAAAGCTATTAAAATGTTTCAAGTGCTAGCTGGGAGGTAATTGATAATTACGATCGTTGAAAACAACTGTTTTCTGTACGTTAAGACGCTAATGTCTGTCTTATTTGTGAAGCATTACTCATTGCCACAGCTCGTTGCTGTATTATTACGTCTTGAATTCTCCTACTTTTTGACAAATCGGTCGATTCAGTTCGTAGGTTCGTAGTGGGGTACCTCGTATATTAAAAAAAGTCTGAATAAAATTGCAATAGACACATTTGAATTATTGTAATTAGATAAATAATTTTGTTTGATTATTAAAATAGACTACAGTGTTCATCGACTGATGTAGTAATTCGATTTTTTTAAGGCGACGGTCTGGTACTCTTAAAACGTCGAAATTCTTCGCTTGCCATTTTACAAACTACGCCAATACTATCGCTTAGAATTAAATGAAATTTAGTAATAATGTTTAGAAATGTTGGGAAATTCGGGCTTTGGAAGCAGATTTTTGATTTTTGTCTTAGTATTCCCACAAATGGGCGTACAATTTGTCTCTTTTTTTGCCTGTTTTCAGAAACGAATATCTCGAAAACTAAACGGAATTTGAAAAAAGTACTTCCAAAGCGCGAATTCGACATCCTTGCTTCATAGGTTCTTCAAATTTGAAAACAAAATATTAAAAAATAAAGGCACCATTTGTAAATTGGGAGAGCGGTGTTTGGCATAAAAATTGCGCTTAGATTTAGGTTGTCCTCACTCGGGTCAGACAGGGTACGGAGACGGACGTGATGCGGAGCAGAGAAATTTTTGCCCCTTCCCCAATACGTTATCAACGAACGAAGTATCTTCGGCTTCCACAGATCATATTTCTTTCTCTAAGCACGGCAGATATATCATGATAACAAACAACATTAAAACATTTGTTCTACCAGAGTTTGAGAGTAAAATGAATTGTTTAGTATTTGTAGCTTACAATCATTTACTGAATATTTATTTAGTGGTTTTTGTTTTGATATATTTAGAAGAATTTTTTTCTCTCCTAATTAACATTTTTATATTACTCTTTGGAAAAATATAAATTGTTTAGGTAAATAAATGCTATGAAAGATTTAAGCAAAAAAAAAAAGAAAAATTGATTTTATCTCATTTAAATTGGAAATGTTATATTCTGCTAGCATCACTTGTAATCGAAAATCGACCAATTATATCTGCAAAGAACGAAATTGTTTTTCACATAATTAATTAATAGGTATTTGGATGCAGATATTTAGTCCTTATCTTGACCATAGTAAAAAATGCGTGGGAAAATAAAAATTTCAGCTCTGAAAATTTTGAATTCCTCGAAAAATTTGGCTTTTTTCAAAATTTCGATAGTTTTTTAAAAACCTATGTTTTTTTTTGAAAATCTCAACTTTTTTTACAATTTCGACATCTAGAAACTTTGGACTGTTTTTGAAAATTATGAATTTTTTTGAGAAATATGGTTTTTATGATAATTTCGACTTATCCTTATTTAGTTTTGAAAATTTCGACCACTCACTATATAATTCGACTTTTCTTGAGAATTCCTATTTTTTGATGCATATTTTCAACTTTTTTTCAAAATCTCTATTTTTATTGAAGAATTTGACATTTTTAATTTCTATTTTTTTAATGATTTCGACTTGGACATTTCAAAATTTCCACTTATTTCAAATTCTCATTAAAAAAGAAACAAAATTTTGATTTAATTAGAAAATGGTAACCATTTCGAAATTTTCCCTTTTTCTAAAATAGTGCTATTTTTGGAATTTCCCAAATTTGTCAAAATTTCAACTTTTTCATCAAATTTTTATTTTGCTGTAGATCTCGATTTCCTTTAAAAAATTTTGCTTTTTTATGACAATTTCGACATTTTAAAAAGGTGTACAAATGAATAATTCCGACAAGGTCAACATTTTCGAAAATTCGAATTATTAGAAAAAAAGTCGGACTTATTAGAAAACCGAAACAAAAATGGTAACATTCCAAAACTCACGAATTAAAAAAAAGGCAAAAATGTTGTGGAAATTTAGAAAAAAGTTGTCCCAAAGTCAAATTTTTCGAAAAAAGTTGGAATTTTGAGAGTAAAACCGAAGTGCCAACAAAGAAGAATTTTCAGAAAAAATTTTCAATTTCGAGAAAAGACTATGCTTCCGTATCTTTGTACAAAAGTTTATGTTAATTTTAAAGGAATTAACAGGAAACCAAAGGGTAAAAGGAAGCATTTTTAAGTCACCTATTTCAAACTATGTACTTTACCTGCTTAGAGAACTGAAAGAAGGAATACGTGTCAAAGAATTTTTTTGTAAGTTTGCAATTCGGTAGCCCAATTTCAAGCTTTTCTCTCGGAATTTTGAATTTAAAGTTTAAACTATTCGAAGTTTCCCAGAGATTTTGAAATTTTATGGAAAACCTCCACAAGAATATCGAATATTTCAATTTAAAATCAAAGTTTTGTGACTAATGGGAACTCGAGCACTTCCTTACATAAATCTCATTTTTTAAAAATTTGTTATTTTTCAAAAATTTCAGTTCAAATATAAAAAATCGTTCTTTGTATCATAATTCAAAGAGAACAGTTAGAATTTTTGTTTTAAATTTTGACTATTTTTTCAAAATTTCCAATTTAGATCTGAAATTGTTTTTTTTTATTTTGAATTGCAATTCTAGAAAGGAAAATTTTTAGCTTTTACTTTCCAGTCAAAATGAAAATAACAAAAAAAACTTATTTTTTAAATCTTAAAGTAAACTAACATTTCAGATAAAAGTCGAAAAAAATTATTTGAAAAAAATTCATGCAACGTCTTTTTTAATTTCAAAATTCCGTGAAAATTTTTTAAATTTCTGGCATAATTTTGTTCAAGGTTTTTTCCAGAATTTTGACTTCTCAAATTCCGGAACCTAAATTCGAGTTTAAGGAAATATGAATTCTAAATTCGAACTTAAGAAAATAAATAAATAAAAATGAATAAAAATTGACATTTGTAAAGTGAAAATTTCGGAAATCTTGTAATTTCGATTTTTTTTCTTGAAATTCTATTTTAAAGTCTAAGATTTAAGAAAATAATTTGAAATTTCCAATTTAAACTTTCTGATTTTTTTTCAGAATTTATTTAAATATATCCTTATTTAAGTTTAACATTTTCACTAATTTCTCGAAATTGTGTTTTTAAAAGTCTAAATTTTAACAGACTCTTTAAATAACATAAAATTTTGACATTTTAGTCGAAGTTTACAATTTTTCTCAATTTTTAATGGAACAGACTGGTTCTTGGTTATATTCAAAAATTGAAATACATAAATTGTCCCCTGAAACCAAGAAAGATTAAAAACACAACAAAGGTTACTGGCTAACGCGTTTCGGCAGCCAAGCTATAATCTTCGGAGAGATACTGACTGAAACCAAGAAAGATTAAAGAAACACAACAAATGTTACTGGCTAACGCGTTTCGACAACCAAGCTATCATTTTCAGAGAGATACTGAAGATGATAGATTGCCTGTGGAAACGCGTTAGCCAGTAACCTTTGTTGTGTTTCTTTAATCTTTCTTGGTTTCAGGGGACAATTTTTGCATTTCAATTTTTCTCAAACTCTCGACTTCATAATCTCAACATTTTGAACTTGTTTCTTGGCATTTCGATTTTAGTCTGAAAATTTTGACTTTATTCTCCACATTTTGTTTCTGAAGTTGAAATTAAAGAATAGTTTCTATTTTTTTGAAAAAGTTAAAAAGTTCTAAACAAAATTCCGAATTTTTTTGAGAAATTTTGACTATCTTTTTGAAATTTTAATTTATAATTTTAAACTCGAAATTTTCAACTTCTTTCACAAAATTTTGGTCTTAAAGTTGAATAGTCGATTAGGTCTTAACATATTAAAGTTGTTTACTGAAATTTCGACTTAAATAACGAAATTTCAATTCTAATGCCTACAATCAAGAAAAAAATAGTAATTTTAAGTGAACACTTGAAACTGTAGATTTCGAAACAGTTTCCAATTTTAAAAAATGTTAAGGTTTCGCCTTATTCTTAAATTCCGTATTTAATTAAAAAATAAATACTTTTTTGTAACTCTGGAATAACACAATTAGAATTATGAGTTCTGAAAAAAGTCTACAATTCTTCACGGGCAAAATTTCGAATTTAAACTTGCGATTTTGTTAAAATAATTTAAAATTTGTATAAAATGGAAATTAGTAGATACAAAATCGAGAATGTTTAAAGAATCTTCTCGGAATTTAAAAAAAAAGGTCCATATAGAAAAAACAAATTGGGCAATGAAGACTCACTTTCACAAATAGAGGAAAAAACCCTTTCAGGAAAATTAAGAATAGAAAAATAAAAGTTAAATGCCTAAACACAAAATTTAAAATAAAAACGAAATTTTGAGATAAAATCGATATTCATGAGTTACATCATGCTAAGAAAATCTACAGCACGGCCCTGAAGTCGAATTGGTAAAAAGTCAAATTTCGATAAATAAATCAAAAATTTCCGAAGAAAATAGTTTTTGGGAAACTCGTTTTTTTTTGCTAAAATTTCAACAATCCAAATATCAAAAAAAAGTTAAAATTTTCAAAAATTATTTGTTAATTCTGTTTTAATTGTTTATCAAAGCGCGACAAAAAAATACTAATTTAAAAAACAGGTCAAAATCTTCACTTGGAAATGATAACGAAGGCTTCCACGGCCAGAGTCAGTACAGGATATACTTCTTCCGGGATTGGACCGTGTCAAAGAACTATTAAAAGTGTTCGACGTTTCGCCCACCATCGTAGGGGGCTTCTACAGGAACAAAGAAAAAAAAATAGATGAAATGAGGAATATGAGGGAATATGCAAAAAAGAAAAATAAAAGGGCCAATTTCAAAACATCAGAGCACGGTAACTCAGTATGTCCACCATACCAGAGGCGAAACTCTTCTGAATTGAAACTTGGTGCAAAAGAAAGTTTAGGCAGAAGAGCACGGTAACTCAGTATATCCACCATACCAGAGGCGAAATTCTTCTGAATTGAAAATTGGTACAAAGGATAAGAAAGTTTAGACAGAAGAGCACGATAACTTAGTATGTCCACCATACCAGAGGCGAAACTCTTCTGACAGGAAAGAGGGAAAGGGAAACTTTATATGCCACGCGACTGTGCGATCACTTCTGAAGATTTCCGATGGTTGGTTTCCAGATGGAGGAAAGCATGTAACCTTCGTCTCTGTTGATGTTATTGGGGAATTTTTGGATTTCGATGGCCTCGCGTATCTTCCTATTATAGTAATTGGGAATATTGGATATAATTGAAATATTATCAAAGAGAATCTTATGTCCGGTCTCATGTTGATATTCCCTCATGTTCCTCTTTTCATCTATTTTTCTTTCTTTGTTCCTGAAGAAGCCCCCTACGATGGTGGGCGAAACGTCGAACACTTTTAATAGTTCTTTGATACGGTCCAATCCCGGAAGAAGTATATCTTCACTTGGAAGTTTGCAAACAAATATGAATACTAAACCAACTGCTATCAGCAACATGCACATTTCCTTAAGGTATCCAAATGTATCGAGTTACACACTATCATATATCGGTAAAGTGACGATATGAAAGATTGCGAATTCGAACGACGTAAACCGAACTTCTTACTCAATTTCCCTTCGAAACCCCATCCGTCTCTGTTCTCCTAACCCCCCTCAACAGGGCATTTAAATCCGTGAGCCAAATCGTACTTGGCGATTTACCAGACCCCTGCCTTAATCATCAAAACTGGGAGATAATCAGGGGACGTCGTCAAATAAATTCTTAGATCATTAATGTGTGACCCGCCCATTTTAACACAATACCAAAGATATGTGCTACCAAAAAAAAGTTGGGAAACACTGAATTAGTGCATATTTCGTGATCTTAGTCAAAACTCAAATGGAAATATTTATTATTTTCATTTTATTAGTATTCTACAATACTTATATCAGTAATTGTGATTAGAAAGTGGATTTTATTAGTTTTTTAATTAATGAAATTAATTGATAGACGCCCGATCTCAGATATCAGTTGATAATCAACCCATTTTGTGTTTCGGTTGATTTTTTTTAACTTCGAACTTGCGTTTAAATAAAATGAACTCATGACCCATCAGCGGCCATAGAGGCAGATTATGCATCCTCGCGCGTTTTAGTAATAACTTCGACGCCCACCTAAAGTCGTTTTTACGCCAATTGTTCCATAATCCATCGTCCTGCAAGTTCGTCGAACCAAATGCGACACACTTAGGAAGTGAAATTTAATTTTTGAGAATGTTAAACGATAAACACCGGATGCGCTTTAAGATATTCCAAGCCTACTGCACTTGGCGGCGAGTGAATGTAATAACAATTAAATGGAAATAAATGTTACATTGTCCTTCGTTGCAGAGCATTTTGCGCATTTATATTTAGTTATTACATTTTAATAATCTAATATGTAGCCTTAGCAAAAAATGTAAACAGGAGCCATCTATCAATTTTATGTAAAAGTTTAATTACCACGCTGGGTACCTTTGGTTATATGTAGATTATAACTTAACCGACAAGGTAATTTAATTAAAGTAGTACTGTTGATACTGCTCGAGTCAAAAGTATACATTACCTCGTTTGATTAATGTAGTATTTAGACCACAAATGTATAGTGTAACAAAAAGTAATTATAAAGTTTAGTTGGGAATTTTCTAGAAAATTTGATAAGGGGAAGCGGCCCCGATAATAAATCAAACGGCGCTCCAGAAATTTCGGCAAACGATAAGCCTTGAAAAGAGGAATATGAGGGAATATGCAAAAAATAAAAGAATGAAAAGGCCAATTTCAAAACATCAGAGCACGGTAACTCAGTATGTCCACCATACCAGAGGCGAAACTCTTATGAATTGAAAATCGGTACAAAGGATAAGAAAGTTTAGATAGAAGAGCACGGTAACTCAGTATGTCCACCATACCAGAGGCGAAACTCTTCTGAATTGAAAATTGGTACAAAGGATAAGAAAGTTTAGACAGAAGAGCACGGTGACTTAGTATATCCACCATACCAGAGGCGAAACTCTTCTGTTTTGTTGGTGGGCGAAAGGTCGAACAATTTTAGTAGTTCTTTGACACGGTCCAATCCCGGAAGAAGTACATCCTGTACTGACTCTGGCCGTGGAAGCCTTCGTTATCACGATAAGCCTTGTCTGCCGAATTCTTCTAGAACCCGGACCGGGACCTATATAAGGCGGTCACTTTTCCCTCAATCAAGTTAGTTAGAAGTCAATGAATAAGTTAGTTAATTAAACAGTGCAGTGTTCCGAGTTCAGTTTAGAAGTAAAGTGGATACAATTCACCAAGAGTTAATCATTCGAACCGATAACGCACAACAATATTTAGACTAGACAATGGAATAAGAAGCAGAGAGATTTATAGGACCGAACAATGTCATAGTCAAAATCACTTAATCACCGGAAAAGTAAAATATTGTAACGAAATGTAATTATGGAATTTAGAATCTAAGTAAATTTTCTAGAAAGATCTGATAAGGGAAAGCGGCCGCGATAATGAAGCAACGGCAGATAGGCGTTCCAGAAATTTCGGCAAACGGTAAGCCTCATTTGCTGAAAACTTCTAGAACTTAAACCAGAGATCTATATAAAGGGGGTCCGGTTGGCTTTCCCTCAGTCAGTTAGAAGTCAGTCAGAAGTCAGTCAGTCAGTTAGATAGTTGATCGTTGGAAGTCAGTAAACAGTATTAGTGAATTGCGATTGTAGTGTTCCGAGTTCAGTTTAGAAATAAAGTGGTTATAATTCACGGCGTATTTAATCATTCGAACCGATAACGCGCAACAGTATTAACTTTAAAAAAAACCTTTAAAAGTCTGCACCACCAAATTGTAACGAATTGCTGTCCTTTTGTAAAATTGAAGTGTACTCAGCTTAAGAATATCTAATATTAAAACATTCTCATTTGTTATGCATATCAAGTGTCTCAATCATTTAAACTTCCTTATCGATATTCTGAATTTAAATGCTAGGAATACCATAAATTCGCACCATTGTTCTTCCCATATGATACGAATTGACTAGTTTTCGCTTTACAGGCGATAAAAAATGAATACTACTCGGATAAGTTTGTCTCCAGTCAATAAAACACCACAATCCAACATTCCCAGAAGAACTTTGACCAGAACGAACTCAAATTCGTCTTTACCGAGCAAAATTCCAGTCACGAATCCCGAGGTGCACAAGTGGAAGCACAAGTATGAAGAATCGGAGCAAAAAAGGAAAACGTTGCTGAGCGACAAAGAAAAAGGTAGGAAGATTCACTATTTTTACTTTGCAATGATTGAGTCCTTGACTGATGTTAGAGGAATCCCGTAAAATTCCTACCAGATTCTACTTACACGAGATTTCGTGTTCAACTTTGATAACTCATTCATTACAACAAAACTTTAGACTACATTCGTTTTCCATATTATTTGTATTTTTAAATTTTGTCCGAAGAAAATTTCTTGTGGAGTGAATTGAGGCCTTTTGTGCAAAATTGGAGCCCAGGTAAATCGATGGATATACACTGAAAATTAGAAAAGTCTAATGCGCAATGCATAATCCAGATATGAAATACTGCTGCCATCTGTTAAGTAGTAAAAGTATTGAACATGAATTTGAGACGAGGCGTTAAATACCGCGAAGCATTCCAAAAGTTTGTTGATTACAATCCATCACGTGATCTGTTGAATTTCTATTGGCTGAATGGATATCATAAAAGCGCGGGTTTCTTAAGAACCATATACCTTCACCTTAGGGATGTCGATTCTTTTTTAGAATAATCGATTTTTGAATCGATTCGAATCGTGAGCAAAAGTATCGATTCCCGATAAAATTAGGTGCTGAAAGATCGATTTCCGATTAATCGCCTTGTTGGTGAAATTTTTAAACAAATCAAACAATAAAAGAATTGAATGATAATGATGAATTGTTGGCGTAGTTTAATTTTGAAAGTTTTTTCTTGGATTTTAAACACTAATATTTATATTTTAATTATTTAATCCTAATTAGAAAAATCCGATACATATTTGGTTTCTGCTTTGTTTTTTATTTAGACATTTTTGGTTTTTTTACAAAGATGTAGAAGGGGCATGCATTTATAAAAATATATTTAGAAATATGAAGTTTAAACTGGAAATTATGAGACTAAAATGAAAATTTCTACTTTATTCTCTAAATTTCGACTTTTTTTAAGGAAATTTCATAAATAAAGTCGAAATGTTGGCTTTAATCTGGAAACTTCAACTTTTTTTTCACGAAATTGCGAGATAAGTCGAAATTTCTTATTCTATGGTTAGGTTAGGCAGATGACAGTTAAGCCCCACCAACCCTCAGAATATAAGACTCCATTCTAAACACCAACCCTTTTACAATTTAATATAGACACCACTAGGGTACGTTCAGTTCGAATTTTTTCTTAACATTTTAAGGTTGAAGTAGAATTTTTGAGAAAAAAGTCGAAATTTTGACATTTTACAACAACGTAGAAAGGCATTGATTAAAAATTATTACATTTAGAAATGTCAACATTTTACAAAAGCGTAAAAAGGACATTGATTAAAAAAATATACATTTTTAAAGATTTCGACTTTTTTCTCGAAATTTCGACTTTAATCTTGAACTTTCGGATTTAAATTCGAAATTTCGGCTTTAAGCTCGAAATTTCGTCTTTACACTCAAAATTTCGACCTTTTTCTCGAAAATTCGGCTTTTTTCTTGAAATTTCTACTTTTTTCCAAAAATTTTGAGATTAATGTCGAAATTTCGACTTTAATCTTGGATTTTCGACTTTGATATCGAATTTTTTCTCGAAATTTCTCTATGGTTAAATTAGGCAGATGACAGTTACGTCCCACCATTCCTCTTTCCCAACAATCTTGACAGTTTCTAGTAGGGTGCGTTCAATAATTCCTATTTTTAATCAGCAAATTTTGGTCCTTTTTTTAGAAATTTCGAGATAAAAATTGAAATTTCGAAGAAAAAAGTCAAAATTTCGAGTTTTTAATCGAAATTCCTTGATTAAGATCAAAATTTCGAGAAAAAAGTCGGAATCTGAGAAGAAAAGTCGAAAATTCAAGTTTAGTCGAAATTTCGAGAAAAATGTCAAAATTTCGATATTAAGGTCAAAATTTCGAGAAAAAAAATCGTTATTTGAGAAAAAGGTCGAAAATTGAGAAAAAGAAAACGAAATTTCGAGTAAAAGACGAACTTTTCAGATTGAGGTCGAAATTTCGAGAAAAAAGTCGAAATTTGAGATAAACGTCGAAATTTCGAGAAAAAGTCGAAATTTTGAAATATTTCGAGAAAAAAGTCGAAATTTGACAAAAAGGTCGAGATTTCGACAAAAAAACGAAATTTCGAGAAAAAAAACAAACCTTTCAGATTAAGGTCGAAATTTCGAGAAAAAAGTAGAAATTGAGGAACAAAAAGAAATTTCGCGAAAAAGGTCGAAATCTGAAGAAAAAGGACGAAATATTGAGAAAAAAAGTCGAAATTTGAGAAAAAAGTCAAAATTTCGAGAAAAAAGTCGAATTTTGGAGCCTAAAATCGAAATTTGAAAAAAAGATCGAAATTTCTAAAAATAACATTTTTTTTTATTCGATGTCTTTTCTATGATTTTGTAACGTTTCGAAAACGTTGAAATGTGGAGAAAAAAGTCGAGATTTTGAGAAAAAAACTCGAAATTTTGAATTTAAAGTCGAAATTTCGAAAGCAAATGTCAAAATTTCAATATTTAAGGGCAAAATTTCGAGAAAAAAGTTGAAATTTGAGGAAAACGTCAAAATTTTGAGTAAAAAGTCGAAATTTCTAAAAATAACATTTTTCTTAAATAGATGTCTTTTCAATGCCTTTGTAACATTTCGAAAAAGTTGAAATTTGACGAAATAAGTCGAAAATTAAGAAAAAAAGTCGAGATTTTGAAAAAAA
The DNA here is from genome assembly GCA_028583605.1 of Dastarcus helophoroides. Classification (NCBI taxonomy): domain Eukaryota; kingdom Metazoa; phylum Arthropoda; class Insecta; order Coleoptera; family Bothrideridae; genus Dastarcus; species Dastarcus helophoroides. Next base: position 1,210,788 of record CM053325.1, read on the forward strand.
AAACTCGAAATTTTGAATCTAAAGTCGAAATTTCGAAAAAAAATGTCGAAATTTCGATATTAAGGGCAACATTTCGAGAAAAAAACTCGAAATTTTGAATCTAAAGTCGAAATTTCGAAAAAAAATGTCGAAATTTCGATATTAAGGGCAACATTTCGAGAAAAAAACTCGAAATTTTGAATCTAAAGTCGAAATTTCGAAAAAAAATGTCGAAATTTCGATATTAAGGGCAAAATTTTGAGAAAAAAGTCGAAATTTGAGAAAAACGTCAAAATTTCGAGAAAAAAGTCGAAGTTTCGAAATATTTCGAGAAAAAAGTCGGAATTTGAGAAAAAAGTCGAGATTTCTAGAAAAAAGTCGAAATTTCGAGAAAAAAATCGAAATTTGCGAGAAAAGTCGAAAGTTTGAGTCTAAAGTCGAAATTTTGAGAAAAATATCGAAATGTTAATATTAAGGTCAAAATTTCTAGAAAAAAGTTAAAATTTGAGAAAAGAAACGAAATTTTGAGAAAAAAAGTCGAAATTTCAGAAAAAAGTCGAAATTTCAGAAAAAAGTCAAAATTTCGAGAAAAAAGTCGACATTTCGAACTTAAAACCAAAATTTGAGAATAAAAGTCGAATTTTTTAATCGATGTTCTTTCTGCGCCTTTGTAACATTTCGAAAAAGTTGAAATTTCTAGAAGAAGTCGATATTTAAGAAAAAATTTGAAATGTTGAGAAAAAAAGTCGAAATTTTGGGTTTAAAGTCGAAATTTAGAGAAAAATGTCGAAATTTTGATATTAAGGTCAACATTTCGAGAAAAAAGTCAAAATTTCAGGAAAACGTCGAAATTTTGAGAAAAAATTCGAAATTTGAGAAAAAAGTTGAGATTTCGAGGAAAAAGTCGAAATTTCGAGAAAAAAAAGTCGAAATTTCGAGAAAAAAGTCGAAATTTATAAAAATAACGTTTTTTTTAATCGATGTCCTTTCTGCGCCTTTGTAACATTTCTAAAAAGTTGAAATTTCTAGAAAAAAGTCGAAATTTAAGAAAAAATTTGAAATGTTGAGAAAAAAAGTCAAAATTTTGGGTTTAAAGTCGAAATTTAAAGAAAAATGTCGAAATTTCGATATTAAGGTCGAAATTTCGAGAAAAAAGTCAAAATTTCAGAAAAACGTCGAAATTTTGAGAAAAACTTCGAAATTTGAGAAAAAAGTCGAAATTTTGAGTTTAAAGTCGAAATTTCGAGAAAAATGTCCAAATGTTAAAGTCAAAATTTCGAAAAAAAAAAGCCGGTATTTGAGAAAAAAGTCGTAAATTGAGAGAAAAAAAACGACATTTCTTGAAAAAAGTCGAACTTTTGAGATTAAGGTAGAAATTTCGAGAAAAAGTCAAAATTTTGAAATATGTCGAGAAAAAAGTCGAAATTTCGGGAAAAAAATCGAATTTCGAGAAAAAAAGTGGAAATTTCGAGGTTAAAAACGAAATTTCTAAAAATAACATTTATTTTTTAAATCGATTTAATTTCAAAGCGTTTGTACCATTTCGAAAAAGTTCAAATTTTCAGAAAAAAAGTCGAAATTTCCAGAAAAAAAATCGAAATTTTGAGAAAAAAATCAAAATTTCTAAATATAACATTTTTTTTTAATCAATGTCCTTTCTACGTCTTTGTAACATTTCGTTAAATTTCAATTTAAACATTAAAATTTTTACTTTTTTCTAGAAATTTTGACTTTTTTTCGAAATTTGGGAATTATTGTAAAGTCGATGTAAGACGCAAATATCATGTTTTAAAAATCGCGCCCTTGTCATCTTATGAATCCAACCAATGGAAATTCATAAATCACGTGACCAATTTTACCCAATACCTTTCTGGAATGCGTCGCGGTGTTTAACGCCTCGTAATTTGAGTTGCTATGTCAGTTGCATATATGTAATACTTCTATATGGCCAGCTCCCTATTCTCTTCGCGAGTTTGTTCTGAGCGAATCCAATAAAGATGGAACATAGATAAATGGCGAGTATTGCGCACGAATGAACGAAATGAACCAATCGCTACGCGCGGGTTAAACGCGTGTTTATGTTTGACCGTGCACATCTGATTTATAACACTTGCGCATTGCGACTGATTAATTCGTGTGAAGGTCAGCGAGAAAGAGAAGTCTTTCCCCTAAGAAACGAGGAACTGGCCATATAGAAGTATTACATATATGGTCAGTTGCACTTACATATATCAATGTTCTCAGTAAGATAAATTGAAAATCAGAAAATGTCTAAATATGTTGGTTAGGCTACTTTTGCACTAGATGCCTCAATTGTGGATCCGCAGTCCCTCTACGAGAGTGGAGTACTGGTGCTTCCCTCAAACTACTTACTGGTCATACAAAAAACAAGTTTATAGGACCATTCCTTCTTTCTGGCCTTTGTTGCACCCTTCCCCCGGATCCATTCTTTCGATGAGAAAAAGATTTTATCTCGAAAGCAGCAGATGAGGTCTTCTATTATCTGCCATCATGTTGTTTTGGTTGCATTCATTTTATAAGGCATTTTAGTTACCTTCTTCCACAACTCCAGACATTTCACTTTTTTGGTTAAATTGGAACGAGTTTCAGTTTCTCTCTCATCTTCAGAGAGAAACTTTTGACTTTCCCTCTAAAGATGACAGCTTGGTTGTCGAAACGCGTTAGAGCAACCTTTGTTGTGTTTTTTAATCTTTCTTGGTTTCAGGGGACAAGTTCTGTGTTTCAATTTCTGTGTTTCAAATTGGAAGGAGACTAAAACACGAATATTAAAGCTATTTCCCCTTCCGAAGTTTTGGAAGAAGACATAAGTCATCAAAAAACCTAGAAGCTATACTTCCTTAGTAATCCTTTATTGACATATTGACGGTAAAGTCTTGTAGTTTTTGAAGTTCTGGAGGAAAACAAATTACTAAAAATATGTACCAATATTCCAGGTCTTTATTGTTTCCAATATTAGATCCCTGATTTTAGAAAATCGAAGTTGCATATTTTTTTTTTCTTAATTTAATCCACTCACAAAGGGTAACCCCGTTATGCTTTCAAAGCACTGCGAGTAGGATGCGGAAACAAGGATAGATGGCGATGAACCGCCTTCTTAAACAAGGATAGGTTGTAATTTTTGGGCAAAATTCCTTTCGGTAACAAGTTCCATAACTTGGAAGTTCTATAGAAAGAAGAGTCTCCGTAGACAGAAGTCCTCACTGTGACCGCACAGGAATTTGCTGTCTCCGACTGTCTTGTATGCCTCAAGATTCTTGCCCTTGGAGGGATCAATCCTATTAGTTCCCGCGAGCATTTTCCATGTTAGTACTTGTAGAAAAGAGATAAGTGACCAACCATACGCCTGTGCTCTAGTGTTTCGAGAGAATCGGTTAGACTCTCGTCATCAATTAGGCGAATCGCTCTTCTTTGAATTGAATCCAAGAGAGCTGAACCGCACAGGAATTTGCTGTCTCCGACTGCCTAGTACGCCTCAAGAATCTGGGGGGATCAATCCTATTAGTTCCTGCGAGCATCTTCCATGATAGTACTTGAAGAAAAGAGACAAGTCTCCAACCATACGCCTGTGCTCTAGTGTTTCGAGAGAATCGATCAGACTCTCGTCATCATAATCATAAAGAAATATCTTTCCATGTTTGTGATTGTTGTGCCGCACAGGAATTTGCTGTCTCCGACTGTCTAATACGCCTCAAGAATCTTGCCCTTGGGGGGATCAATCCTATTAGTCCCTGCGAGCATCTTCCATGATAGTACTTGTAGAAAAGAGACAAGTCACCAACCATACGCCTGTGCTCTAGTGTTTCGAGAGAATCGGTCAGACTCTCGTCATCAATTAGACGAATCGCTCTTCCTTGAATTGAATCAAAGAGAGCACAGGAATTTGCTGTCTGGTACGCCTCAAGAATCTTTCCTTTGAGGGGATTAATCCTATTAGTTCCTGCGAGTTCCTGAGTTCCGTAATCTAAAGTTTTGCAACAAGTGACAAAAAGCAATTACCAAAAAGATGAATTCATCAGTAGTAGGTCGCAAAGAAGGTTTATAAAATACTCAATTTTTTCAGCTTCTAGACAGTTGAACGATGTGGAGAAAAAATATGTGGATTTACTGGAAAAGCACGAGATACTAGAGACGGAACTTTTCGAACAAAACGAAAAATTCTCCAGGCTATCGTTAGCTTCAAAAAATCTGTACAAAGAATACGAAACGCTCAAAAATCAGTATGAAATAGAAACGGGGGCCATGTCAAAGTAAGTTGTGTTCGTATTTTTCTATGAGATCCGACTAACTTTTACATTTCAGGGCATTAAAAGACGCATCACAGTGGTACAAAGAGAACAAAGCCCTAAAGAGGAAAACTTTACTCTTAGAGAGAGATACCGATACCGTAGATGAAGGGGTCGACACTGGGGAGTCAACGCCCGACTCCGACATCGATAATCTCAATAAAACTATCAAGCAGCTCAGCACCGAAGTCGCTGAGCTTCAAACCGAAGTCGACTCGTTGAAACAGACGGAATTCCAAACCAGCGAACAAAACATCAGACTGACAGAGGTAATCACAGACTTGAATACATTTCGACGTTCCTACAGTTGTCAAATTTTAAAAATGATTACCTCAACATCAAATTTATCAATGCTGTGTTCTCTGTACAAAGTATTTACTTTTACCTCTCTGTCATTTCTGTATTGTTTGATTGCTTTCGCCATCTCTTTTTCTAAAACTTCAATGGAGTTTTGAAAAAAGAGACCAAAAAATGCCAAAACGTGGGAAATATATAAAATTTCTGTTTAAGGAATTGGAAACGGAAAAAGCAACGTCGAACAGGTTGAGGGAAGAGCTCCAAATGGTCAGGAATGAGAATGAACAACTCATTCGGATTTCGGAAATGATGAAGCAGGACTTACAACAACTTAGGGAATCGGAAGAAAACCAAAGAAATAACGCGGACTCTCTTAGGTAAGGTTTGATGCTTACAAAATAAAACGACTATTTATCTTGTGTGCCACAGGAAGGAAGCAGTAAATTATCGCAAAGAACGGAACGTTCTGAAGCATCAGAGTAACATTCTGCTGCAAGGGTTCTCCATCGATAGTGAGGAAAATTACATGAAACTCTTCCAAGAGATCGAAGAGTTGCAGAGGACGCTAGAAGACGAAAGGAACAAACACGAGGAAGAAGTAAATGCTCTACAAGTACGTACAGGTTTTGTTAATGAGGCAAAAAAGACTCAATTATTTATATAGGGGAGTTTGGGGTATTCTGGATCGCGGAGCTTCATATTTTTTTCTCTAATAGTGGTTGATAGCTATAAATAACTGTCGTCAGCTCACCTAAGGTTAGGCTCATTTTTCCTTCAGTACTCGACTCGTGTACACGAACCGTTACCTGGCTTCGATACCAAATAGTAATAGGACAGTACAGGATATACTTTTTCCGGGATTGGACCGTGTCAAAGAACTACTAAAAGTGTTCAACACTTTGTGTTACACTTTTAGTAGTTCTTTGACACGGTCCAATCCCGGAAGAAGTATATCCTGTACTGACTCTGGCCGTGGAAGCCTTCGTTATCAGTAATGGGACACTTCGAAATTTTTTTTTTCACTTTAGTTTCCTCTAATTTGACCACATTTTTCGAGAACCAACTTAGGTAAATATATTCATAATATTCGTGAAACCTTAACTCTTCGACAGGAACATGAAGTTTTGCATGAAGTTTGTATTGTGTTACTCATATGCTGCCATATTGTAAAAAATGACCTTCGGGGAATTACGGACTACTTTTGTCGTGGAATTATGGATCACCAAATTCTTTACATTTCATAAGCTAATTTCGTGTATTTGATGCATATAAGTGATTATTTGTGCAAATTTTCAGCACAGCATTATTTTTTGGCAATTTCTATTAGTTTTTTGGGACACAATAATAATTTCGTTTCGAACTGATTTTCATTGCCATTTCTCACTCCACTTCACTTTGTTTCTCTTTCATAATAAATCTTCTGCCATTCTGAATCAAAAACAAGAAGGTTTTTCTACCACATTTTTCCATTTTTAATCGATTTACAAAGTGGTCCGTAATTCCCCGACATTTTTCAAAATCGCAAAAATGTAATTTTTGCGCCAACATACATAAGTTGTATAATTTAATACAATTTAACTAAACTGATGCGATCCAAAGATAGATAGTTGTACTACAAACTCAAGCTTTGAAATTTTCAGGAAAAAATATTTTTTTGCCATTTTTTAGCCAACATAAAAAGGCGGTCCACAATGCCCCAGTCTTCCCTATCTATTAATACCTTAAGGTAGGTCAAAGATGTCTTCCGATATTTTCAAGTATATATCAAAAAATAAAACGACTTTTTTGTATCATTTTTTTTCCAAAAGTGAATAATAGAGCAGTTATAGGATCTGAAAGGAAAGGCGAAAGCGAGAAATGTTGTTTTTTTGACAATGTCTTCTGCATCCTTCAAATTATCAACGTTATATTTTAGACTCAGATATAAGGCACCTAACTACGCAATTTACGCATTTATAACACATTTGTCGGATACTTCCTTCTTTCTAAGGGATACTTTAAGGGGGCAACTTTCAGTATTTTATCCCCATTTTCTTGGTTCTTAAATTTTTCATGAAAAATTTGCGAACAAAATATTCTTTAGATGCTTTTAGAGCAAGATTTTCTTGTTACATTTCAATATACACGACTTTTTCAAGTACTTATACTTCTTCCGGAATTAGACCGTGTCAAAGAACCACTAAAAGTGGTCGACGTTTCGCCCACCATCGTAGAGAGCTTCTTCAGGAACAAAGAAACTTTTAGTGGTTCTTTGACACGATCCAATTCCGGAAGAAGTATATCCTGTACCAGTGGCGGCTGGTCTTAAAGAGCGCAAGAGCGCGCGCTCCTTGTGAAATGAGCGATCTATTCTTTTCTATTTAATGTAAAAGTCTTGAATTTATCACATTTTTAAACACAAAATAATGACATACTAATTAACTAATAATACTTGTGAGTGACTTGGAATAAAGTTTGCAAACTTTTATTCCATTATATACTATGAGGAAATTGAAATACGTTGGTGCGCGCAGAATTATGCACCTAGCGTGGCTGCCATGCGATGCCTATCAACGGCCTCCACGGGATACGGAGAAATAAACTACAGAACACCACGCTAAAGCTAGCCGGCGGTGCGGTACGCCGCTCCGCGCTTATGCGATATTGCCTAATGGTGAGTACGAGTCAGGGTTTGAAGTGTGTATTTACGGTTTATGATGCTAAATGCGTATTGCGATTGTTAATTGTGCCACTTCAGGTCTAACTGCCAATATTACGGCTATTCACAAAGAGATAGCAGTACCCATTCTAGAGTCTAATTATTAATTTGTAAATTTGAATTTAAACAATTTTGCTGAGAACGTAATGAACACTTTATTTCTTTAAAAGATCGTAGAGCGGATGTTGCTTAAAAAAATATTTTTTTTTTGTGTTTTTGTAGAGTTTAATTAGAACTTTGTAATAAAATACATTTTATCTTTAAATGCAGTTTTCATGAATAAGTTATATAATTTTATTCCTATGAAAGCAAATAATTTTAATTAAGTAACCTAAAACCGTAACCAGGTGCAACCGCACAGAGTATTTTAAGGGGCTCAGAAATATCGATAATAATTTTTTTTTGTACTCGATGAAAATAATTTAGAGATGATAACCCAAAAATATTTTGGAGGCTATAAGATGTTATATATATTTAATTCGTAAAAATACTATTAAATATCACAAATTTTGTATCACTTTTGTTTCTCTTAAATTTAATACCTTGCTATGGCACTGGAGTCACCTAAACTCTTAACTACTAATATTTTTCCACAGGACATCGAACCTCTATTTTTTCGTTCCGGTTTTTGGTTTTCGTTCCGGGAAAAAAATCATATCGGTTCCGTTCCGGTTTTCGTTCCGACAAAAATAGCGGTTTTTTCCGGTTTTCGGTTCAGTTCCAACTTACTAATTTTTTAATTTTTTTAATTTTTTTAATAAAATTGATTTTCTAACCTAATTCAGGAAATGTTCTCCCTCTTTTTTAAATATTACAGCATATAACTTCTGTGATAATGCTTAAAATTTGAAGGAAATATTTCTCGATTTTTCGAATTTAAAAATTTCAGGCTGAAACTCTGGATTCTGGGTTCATTTTGAGTCCAAACTTCAAACCTCCAGCTTTATAAAAAAAAATTACCTGATACCGGTGCATTCGCCTCAATTCGCATTCAATTTTTATTGAAAATTTTGACTTATTTTGAAAATTTCGACAACAAAAACCCACTTTTTGACAAAGTCGATCTTTTCCCGTTCGACTTCCAAATTTTCGAAAGTTTAACTTGAAAAAAGTTACGGCAAAAAATAATCGCGGGCAACCCCCTACACACCACGCTACTGCTTATTTAAAAAATATGTTACATGAGAATATGCCTAATCCAATTTTTTAACTGCTTGCCCAATTTCATGACTTTGCTACTAACCGTTAACTTTTTGTAGTAAAAAAACCACTTTAGGGGCGCCATCTTTAAATGGTCATATCTCCGTTAGGAGGCAATTTAAAGAAAAAAATGTATTTCAACATTTTTCATATTTTAATGTGTAGAATATGCTCCTGAAGTAGCGGCCCGGACTTTTGTAACACCCTGTATGGGAAAAATGGAAACGTTGCAGAAAAAAATAAGATTTCCTAAAAAGAAATATCTGAAAAAAATTCAAAATTTTCATACAAAATGAGGTTTAGGGTAAAAATTCGAAGATACCGTATTAACTTATTTTTTAGAAAAATAGTAAAATGCGAGATGAGTTGGATTTAAATTTTTTCTTGAAATTGTAATTATTTTCTCAAAATGTTGACATTTTCAAAGAAATTTGAATTTTTTCTTAACATTTGAATTCCCGCTCGAAATATTGATTTCTTTCCCAAAACTTTAACAAAAATTAGTTTTGAAAATGTGATTTTGATTAAAATTAAAATAGGCTTCTAAATGTCGTAACTTCGTGAAAGAAACTTAAGATTTCTATAAAAAGAAATTGGAAAAAATTTAAAATTTCTACAAAAAATTGTGTAACGAAAAGTGTTCAGAAAATTTTGAGAAAAAAATTCGTAAACGAAATTGGGGGTGCTGCAGTTCCACAGTGCCTATACGCCAGCCGCCATTGTTGGCGGTCATATCATCAATTTGTTTAGTCGTTGTTATGCTAGTAAGTATAAGAAAGGGTTGGAAATGTCAATTATTTAGACTTAATTTATAAAAAAATTGTAAAAACCCCCCCAGTTCGTCGTATTTCTAATAAAATAAAAAAATCGGAGTAAAATATAATTAATAATAATAATAATATTGACAATAAGCTTCTTTCCTAATATAAAAATAAGGCAGCTCATATTCCCGTCTTACTTATAAGGTAATAATAGCTTATATTACACTAAATTGAAATACAAAACTTGTCCCCTGAAACAAGAAAGATTAAAAAACACAACAAAGGTTACCTTTGGACTTTTTGAACTTGGAATTTCCAAACTTTTAAAAAAATAGAATTTTTTGAAATACTAAATATTGAAGAAAAATTGAAACACAGAACTTGTCCCCTGAAACCAAGAAAGATTAAAAAACACAACAAAGGTTACTGGCTAACGCGTTTCGACAGCCAAGCTATCATCTTCAGAGAGAAACTACTGTGTTTCAATTTTTGAAGATAACCAAGGACCGTCCGTTCCATCAAAAAAGAAGAAAAACCAAAATTATAAGAAAATTTGAAAGCTTTAAAAATGCTCAAAATTTTGAAAGGTTAAAATTTGGACATAATAAAATTTTCGAAATAAAACCAAAATTTGAAAAATGAGAAATTTAAAAATCAAAATTATCAAAAAAAACAAGCACTATGTGAAAAGAAGTAGAAAATTTGGAAAAACCCAGATTTAGGAAAAACATATTGAAAAATCGAAGATAAGGCGTCAGAGTTTTAAAAAAATGTCAAAATTTTCGTAGAAAATCGCAGCTTTTTTCTGGAAATTTTTATTCCAGAAAAAAGCTACGATTTTAAAAAACATGGGTATTTTGAAAAAAAATTCAAACATTGAAGAAATCGACAATTTCAAATATTCTAAAATTGGATACAGTGACGAAATTTTCGAAAAAAATTCGTAATTTTGAAAATAGTTGAAATTTTGAATTTAAACGTTCAGTTTTCATATTACCGTTGGCTTAAAAAATAATAAAACTTTTGAACTTGAACTAGAAAGTTTCAGGAGGAGAAATTTAGATAAACTTGAAACTTATTGAGAAAATTCTCGAATTTTGTGGTTTAAAAAACTGAATTTAAAAAATAGAGTGTTTTTAAATACATATTTTCACGAAAATAGAAAATTTATTGGGTTAATTCAAGTTTGAAATTAACATTTCTAAAAAACGGTCTACACTTCGAATTTCATCTCGAAACGAAAGATATAATGATTTTGGACAAAACGAAATTTTTGAAAAAGTCTAAATTTTAGCAAATAAGACGAAATTTTCAAAAAACTTGAAATTTAAAGACAAGAAGTCAAATTTAAATTTCCAAAAAAAAAGGTTAAAATTTGGAAAACAATGAGAATTTTCCAAAAAAAGTTAAAATTTTCGAAAATATCCTAATTTTGAATAATGTAAAAATTTTGATAAAGGTTACCTTTGTCAAAATATCACGTAGTCGCATTTCAAAAATTGTTTCGAAAATTGTCAACAAACCATACAAATTTAAATATTTCCAAACTGGGCCGAAGAAATGTTAAATAAATTGAAAAAAACATAATATTTCCGGTCAATAAGGGTCTACCATGAAGAATAAAGGTTACCTTTGTTGTGTTTTTTAATTTTTCTTGGTTTCAGGAGACAATTTTTGTATTTCAATTTTTGAAGATAACCAAGGACCAGTCCACCAAAATTATACTACGTGTTAAAAAGTGTTTTTTTTTTATTTAGGAAAAACTGGAAGAACAAGAAAATAATTCCCAGATCGAGATAGTGGAAGAGCGACTGAAGTTGGCCGAGAACGAACTAGAAATCGCGTTGCTGAAAGCCAACAGAGCGGAAGCCGCCGAAGCCAAAATAAACGTCCTAGAGTCACAACTGAAAGAAGCCCTCGAACGAGCGCAAAAAGCGGAAAAAGCTCTCATTCCGCCAGCTCCGCCGCTACCGCCGCCGCCACCGCCACCGGTAGCGAATCCAACGGATAGACCTGTGGTGCCACTACGTGTGAAACGTCGTTCCAAAGTCAATGTGTTGGAATTGGCCGAGACCATCGGCGTGGAAGCGAATGAAAATAAAAAACCCGTCCCCGCTGTCGGTGTCAATGAAGATATTATTAAAGCGATTAAAGAGGGACAGTTTACGCTGAAGAAAGCCAAAAATAACGCCGCAAAGAAAGAGAAGGAGCATCCTAAGGCTGTTTCGGAGTTTTTAAATATTTTGGGCAGCCTGAGAAGGGCCCCCAAAAAGAGACAATCGCTGATAGGCAGCACCGTTCAAGTGTAACATTAATCCCAATATTATTAGTTAGTCATGTAGAGTTTTCGATGCCATATTTTTTATATATCTTGTTAAGTTTTTATATATGTATATTTCAGAAGTTTAATATATTTTCCCATTCTGATCAAACCACTGAAATGGTATATTTCAAGTTTTTTATTTTAATTTAGATTCTTTTTTTCTTTCAAGAAGACTGGATAACATGGGATAACATGAAAACTAATTAAATGTTTTATTTGTATTTGAACTCTTGAGTTTCCTCAAGAATTATGAGATTCGAAATTCATTCTTTTCATACTGTGGAGTTTTAGAGAAGTTTCCTTCAGAATACAACACTTTTTACATGTATTTTTGATAAGTTAACAAAGATAAAAAATTCAAATTTTTGAACTCCAAACTTATATTCATTGCAGTGTAGCTTCTACATTTTTTTCGAGGCGTTGAAATTGCAGATAAATATTTTTAATAGTTTATCTCACTCAGAAGATAAACTGGCAAAGATGTTTATTTGAAATTTGAAGCGAATCTCTAAAATTTGGAACCTCTAAATTAGTTTATTAATATTATTTAAATTAGTATCGTTATGACTTGGAGGTTCTAGATGTGCATCTGTGTAAGATTTTTGATTAATTTTTTCAGCTGTTTTTGACTTTTCCCGTTTATTGTAATTTTTGAATAGTTAACGTTAGATGACAGTGTTAGTATGAGTAGTATTAGTTGCAATATATTTAATTTGGCTAAAAATATTTTTGTGGACCACGATTACATTACGTAACTAAATAATTTATTGCATCCTTCTTTCTAGATTGTAATTAAAATACACTGCCACAATTCTTGCAGGACATTGCAAAAAATAATAATAATAAAGAAAACAGTTATGCGGAATACTCATTGATACATGACTACGGTGAATGTTATTGTTTAAATAAAATTTTAATTGGCGGTGACATCCTATTATATTTCAAAAAGGTTTCGCATCTTTTGCATCAATGACATATGCAATGTCTTCTTTTTTTTTTATTTTTTAAAAACTTATTATTTTAAAGCTCGAGTTCTAAATCTCCGCAATGTTAAACATATCTTCTCATTTTCTATAAAAAAACTACTACATATATACTTTAAAGAAAGAAGGATGCGTTCAGAGTTACTGTCTTATTAAAATTGGGATGCTTCGAAGGTTCAAGATGCTATTTCATTAACGCCATGGGCTATGGTTAAAAATAAAAAGCGATTTAACTCGGAAATCCTTTACAAAATTCATTCTGTACACATTTGGAGTGAATTTGAATAAAACTAATGACACGCCTTATCCAAAAATCACAAGTTTACATCTAAATTACGCTTAAATTAATCTAAAAGTATTGAGCTTTGAGGTTTCAGCACCTTAATCGCTAAGGCTTATAAATAAATCAGTCAACAGGAATGATATTTACAACAAGGCGATGCAAAATTGACTGTTGCATTAAATTATCACATTATTTTTAAATAAATTACACTCTAAGTCCATTCCCTGCACTATTTCTTTAGCTGAATTATGGTCAAACCGGAAGGAACAACCGCGACCGCATCCCTGCACCATTCAAGGAAATCGAGGATTCTGCACGTATCTTGGGTGAATATTATGATAAGAACTGGACCTAGCCAGGTTGGCCGGCCTGGCACCGTAGCGATTTTCCGGGGGTGAATACCTCCGGTAACCAGGGCCTCCGCGCTCATCCCCACTCCTGTAGTAATCCGCATCGGTAGCGTTACCGAACAAGTCGAGGACTTGCGACGAGTGAAACTGGCTCAAACCGTGGTCGGAATTCCTCCTCCACGCTTCTCGATATCTCCTCTCTAGCATCTCCTCTTCCGGCGGCGGTTTCTTCGAATGACTCGAGCTCGACTCGCTGGAATTCTCCTCTGACGTCCCCAATCCCAAATCTTTCTCCATATCACCGTAATGTTTATAACCAGCCAACGTGGGCATCTTCTGTTGCTTTAAGTTATTCCCCAAGTTGGCGCCGTTCAACGTGAATTGCGGGTGCGGGATGCAGTATGGGTGAGGGAGGGCTTTCTCTACCTTGGACATGGAGATTTCTTCGTCTTTTTTCGATCTGGAGCAGGATCCCGGGCCGAAGAGGGATAGGAGAACGGGGAGGAGGAATAAACCGTGCATGGCGCCGCAGAATACCACTAGGAAGACCATTTTGAAGAATACGGCGAATATGTAGTTTTGGGCTAGGAGGAGGGCGATCATTCCCAGGATGGTGCTGACGGCACCTTGGAAAATCGGCAAGCCTAGGGCGTATAAACATTCACGTACTTTATCGTCGGGATGGGTGGCTTTCGATGACATGTAAGCGTAGCAGATGTGAGCGGTGAAGTCCACGCTGAAGCCTATGCACATGATGAGGTTGATCATGGAGATGGAGTCCAAGTTGACGCCCCAGAGGGCCATGTAGCCTATTACGCCGGTTTCTATGGATATGATGCTGAAGGCCACCCACAGAGAACACAAAATATTGGGGATGAATACGAAGGAGACTATCATCATTATTAGGGCCCCTATCACCATGTTTTGTATGGACAAGGGCCTTACCAGTTCAAACTGAAATAAAAATGTTAACATTTTAATGCGTTTCATTTCTCAATAAAATAAAATTAGTTATCAATGCATTAGGATTCTCTAAACATTCCTTCGGAATGCAAGTAGAATGCAACCTAGGCTACAAATTCATGCAGGCAGCCCTCCAGGCGTTTATAGTGAATCATAGTGAATCAACAGTTGAAACACTGCCACCTAACGAAACGGTTGCTCTCTAGGAATAACTTTCCAGAAGACAAGGATTCTAATGACGAGACCAATAGGTTTGAACATTTATTAGATTCGAAGTTTGGAAACCAAACTTTCCAAACTACGAATCTAATAAATGTTCAAACCTATTGGTCTGTGCATTAGATTCCTTCAGAACGATAAACGAACTTCTCCTGCAGATAGCTATCTAAAAAGAACCAAGTTCTTTAAAATAAGAAATCGGAAATCAATTTTAAAAAACCAATCATTAATTTTGATTGCAGAATTAGCTAAAATTAAATGAGGTCGCTCTCTGAGGAAGAGGGATAGCACATTTAAGTATTCACAACAATGAAATTACTGAGGTCAGAATAGTTCTTATAACGTATATTCATCTTTTTGACGACGCTTAACGGTAGAAAAAAAAAATCGCTAGGCAGAAATTGAAGTATTCACTAAAGTGATAAGATAATTACACCCCAATGAATAATAGGATGTTTGTCGTCTTAAGTGCTTTTCCTTATCATGAAAAATGCAATTAGGATGGACAAAGGGTGAGTAATGTCTACCCTGGAATAATTGCTCAAAGCTTTTGTCTCTGGGTTCATTACAGCCCAGATGTTTAGTAGACGTTTACCATCAACTGTCCTAATTGCGTTTCATTTTAATGGAACTGCAATTGAGATAGACAAAAGCCGATAATTGCATTCCTTCTAGAATTCGTTGGGGTGGTAAATTGAATCTTAATGACAATCGCTTCCCAATAAAAGGCCTCGGTGGACAAACCAGAGGCAGTCCTGTGTCAGACACAAAAGGCTTAGCCTTTCCCGACAGTTTTGCCTAGTGATTTTAGAACCGACGGTGAACAGCAGTGCTATAGACTTCCAGACTAAAATACTATTTCGATTTTTTTAAAATTTTTATTTTTACCAAACTTACGCGGCTCCGGTATCAGTTCATAATCAGCCAATTGCGTAGTTCGTAAAATACTAACCTGATCGAAAAAGACGAAATAAGGATGAAAAACGCTGACGTTGAAAGGCGAATCGACGCATATCTTCCTCAAAGCTCTCACCATCTCCTTCTCATGCTCCGTGCCGGAAATATTGACAGCCTGTATAAGGAATCTCATACCAACTATATCTTCATCGTTTTCAGCGAATTTAACGTCCAATGAAAAGGGACTGGTAGGTACTAACCACAGCTGTTTAAAAATCAGAAAAATCTATTATAATATGAAAGCGCCGAGTTCCAAAAATTGAAATATAAATCTTTCTCGGTTGCTTTTAGAGCAACCTTTGTTGTGTTTTTTAATTTTTCTTGGTTTCAGGGGACAAGATTTGTATTTCAATGTTTGAAGATAACCAAGGACCACCATCAAAACTATGAGTTTCAAAAGGCAAGAATTTATAATGGTTAACTTTTTGTAAATGTATATTTGAGAAGTTTAATATATTGTAAAGAAATGTAAATTGTATAATTTAGTGCATAAGAAAAGTTTCTAGAAAGATCTGTCGCTTTCCCCGGCCACGATAATGAAGCAAACGGCAGATAAGCGTTCCCGAAATTTCGGCAAACGATAAGCCTTATCTGCGTGATTTTTTTAGAACCCGGGAGCCAAAACTATATAAGGCGGTCAGCTTTCCCTAAAAGAAGTCAGAGTCGGTGTAGTTAAGTAGTACGTTAGCAGTTAGAAGTCATAAGTGAGTTAATTGTTCAGTTGTAGTGATCCGAGTTGAGTTTGAAAATAAAGTGGGTATTATTCAATTCACGTGTTAATCAAATCGAACCGATAAAGCCCGTAATAATATTTTCTAATTCTGATCAAAACACTGAAATGATTCATAAGTTTTTTTATCCCAGTTTAGATTCTTGTATTTTTTCAAGATTATGGAAGTTTTTTCCCAAGATAATCGAAAAATTGAAACACAGAACTTGTCCCCTGAAACCAAGAAAAATTAAAAAACACAACAAAGGTTACTGCTTGGCTGTCGAAACGCGTTAGAGCAACCTTTGTTGTGTTTTTTAATTTTTCTTGGTTTCAGGGGACAAGTTCTGTGTTTCAATTTTTGAAGATAACCAAGGACCAGTCCGTTCCATCAAAAAAGATAATGGAAGTTCTGAGTTTTAGAAACAACAATTTAGAATGGTTAAAATTTAAAATTAATTAAGCTTAGATAATGTTGGTTAAATAAGAGTAAAATTGAGATTGTTAGTGCTGAAAGTCTATCTGCAAAAATTTAGTTGCAGTTCGAGTGCGCTCTAAAGGTAGGTATCCAATTGAGGGCAACTTGCGCGAATCTCTCGCGAGAGTACTAGAAAATGAGTTACCATTTGAGAGACGATTTCTGAAAGTTTAACTCTCGGAAGGTACGGAAATCTCTCGGATGAGGCTCTCGCGGAAGGACACTCTCCAAAACGTATCCATTATTAGCGATCTGTTTCTGTGAGTTCCCAAATAATGCTGGTTGTGGCAACAGGCAAAAGTAAAAAGTGATCAAAAAATGAATAGTGAAAAACGGCTTTTGCTTTATTAAAAAAGCCAAGAAAACATAACTGTTGGGTAAAGCCATGGATTCAGCGAAGGGCAAAATTAGGGGCATGCTCTTTATTGACAAGTGAACTAAAAGTTGAAAATGCTCAGCAATTCCGAAATTTTGTACGAATGAGTGCAGTTTAACTTCAATATATCATTGATTCAATCGGGTCATCAGACAAATTGGACACAAAAAAAGATGCCATTTCTGTTCATGATTGGATAATAGTAACATTGCATTTTCTAGCATCAAGACAATATATATTATCAAACTAGCAATAAGTAGAAAAAAAAACGTTATTAACGAAATTTAATTTAGGTAACACTACTCCAGTTTGCAGTATATATCCCTAAATGTAAATTTGGCTTCTTTTTTCTCTGAGCTTGAAATTTTAATTGTTTTATTCCCATCACGACGGATTTTCTTCATAAATGCTGATTAAATTCATAATTTCGTTTTTCCACCACTCTTTTTTGCCGGTCATTTTGATAATACTGTTACGGGCTTATCGGTTCGAATTGATTACCACGTGTGAATTACACTACTTTATTACCAAACTTAACTTGGATCACCACAATTGAACAATTAACTCACTAATTGCACTGACTCTGACTTCCTCGAGGGAGAGCTGGCCGCTTTATATAGTTTTGCCTCCAGGTTCTAGAACAATCCGGCAGATAAGGCTTATCGTTTGCAGAGATTTCTGGAACGCTTATCTGCCGTTTGTTTCGTTATCGCGGCCGCTTTCTCCTTATCAGATCCTTCTAGAAACTTTTTTTATTTACTAAATACTACAACTCTATTCTAAATTCTATCCCATCTATTTACATTGTGTTACAATACTTCTGCGAGTGAAAATAATTAGTATACACTTGAGATGCTACTATCGACACAAAACTCTCCGATAGTCACACTGATACTCTCGGACATGTGCTCGTAAACATGTGTCGACTTACGAGAACACTCTCGAGAGTTACTTCCGCGAGTTTTACTCTCAAATGGACACCTACCTAATTAAAATTTTATGCCCGAAGTCGTACTGTCAACAAAAATTGAAGTTTCTCTGACAAATTCTTGATTTATGAATCCAAGACATAAAAACTACGTCAGAGGACGCTATAGACATTAATTTAAATGCCGCATTTTCAAGTCCAATCAAGTCAGAAAAAAAACTGTTTTGTTAAAATTTCTAGTATTTGGGGCCAATAAATTAGAATTTCATTGTGCATTATCGCATTAACTTAATCAAAATTTTGTCTACCATGCTGTGTCAATATGGTACAAGATGTGGCATCCAACTTACATCTTTCAAGGCGGAATTGAAACTTTTCTTATCCTTGATGCTAATATTAAGGTAATCTGCTGTTCCTTTCTGCATACTGGACGAAACTCCGGATCCAAGATTCCGTATACAACGGTCCGGAAATGTACGAAGTATTCTCAAATGTTTGAGTCAAATTTTCTACTTGTTGCTGAATCAACGGATCCGAATAATCATATTTCCCAGCTACTATCACCTGAATCCTAAAATCACAATTGAACAATAATTATCACGCCTAAAACTAGGTTTAATAATCGACTAATCCTCAATATTATCACTCACCTATAGGGAAACTCTCTGTAATAATCGTCCTCCCGGTCGAAGAATTCGATTGCATAAGAATCATTTTTGGCCACTTTTCTCCTCTCCAGACCTTCTTCTATTTGAGTAACGCCGTATCCAGCCCCGATCAGATAAAGGGCGAAAATCAGAATGATAACAAATTTGACGCATCCGTTATTCAAGAACGACGCGAAATAATCTCTAAAAAAGACCATGAGTCCGTGCTCGGGGTTATCCAGGGGATTGTCCATATCATCGGGATCGACGCCGCCCGTGCAGAACGCCCTGTACAACCAGCTTCTATCACCTGAAAAATCAATAATATTTATTCTTCATGGTCAGAAACATTAGGTTTATTAATTTTATTTAACATATTTCAAAAACTGTTTTAGAATATTGTCAACAAATAATCAAAATTTAAATATTTCCAAACTGGGTCGAAGAAATGTTAAATAAAATTAATAATCAATAATATAGTTTATTTGCTGTCACGAGTATAAGCATGGAGCTTCAGCGAATGATTTTTTTACGACCTTGGGAAATCAAAAATTTTCTAATGAGCGATCCACGAGAATCAACGTGTAACCATATTTTTAACAAATGACCAATCAAATGTTCTGTAATTAAACAGTTAAACGTGCTTAAAATTGAAAATATGTACAACCGCAACCATAGACTAGTTTCGGCCTTCCTTGGCCTCATCAGCATGGTACGGTGGTTGTACACACTTCCAATTTAAAGCCGTTAGTCAGTCGTCAGTATATATTCGTATATACAAGGCTTATTATCTGAGCAGAGAGTAATGCTTCAATTAGCATGGTGCGAAAATGTTTGCGTAATAAACAGTTAAAAGTCAGTTACAAGTCACCCAATGGAGGTTTGCTCTCTTGGATACTTATACGACTGACTAACGGCTTTAAATTGGAAGTGTATACAACCACCGTACCATGCTGACGAGGCCAAGGAAGGCCGAAACTAGTCTATGGTTGCGGTTGTACATATTTTCAATTTTAAGCACGTTTAACTGTTTAATTACAGAACATTTGATTGGTCATTTGTCAAAACTAGATGAAAGTAAAGTCACGCCGAGGACGTTTGTATCTATGGATGTTGCGATGCAACCCGTGATACAAGCTTTGCCTCATCTACGTGAACTTTGCAATTGCAATCTAGTTTTCATTAGATTCTAATGAAATTGAATTTCAGTTGTAATAAATTTGTATATATTCGTATATACAAGGCTTATTATCTCACCATATTTTTAGTTAATTAAATGAACCTAGAGAAGTGGGCAGTCAAACCCAATTTTTTTTTAAGTTTAATCCACTCGCAAAGGGTAACCCCATTATGCTTTCAAAGCACTGCGAGTAGGATGCGGAAACAAGGATAGATGGCGATGAACCGCCTTCTTAAACAAGGATAGGTTGTAATTTTTGAGGAAAATTCCTTTCGCTAACAAGTTCCATAACTTGGAAATTCTATAGAAAAAAGAGTCTCCGTAGACAGAAGTCCTCACTGTATCAAGTTGAACCGCACACGAATTTGCTGTTTCCGACTGTCTAGTACGCCTCAAGAATCTTGCCGTTAGGGGATCAATCCTATTAGTTCCTGCGAGCATCTTCCATGATAGTACTTGTAGAAGAGAGACAAGTCACCAACCATACGCCTGTGCTCTAGTGTTTCGAGAAAATTGGTCAGACTCTCGTCATCAATTAGGCGAATCGCTCTTCTTTGAATTCAATCCAAGAGAGCTAATTTTGGGGCTGATCTCCAAACCTGACATTGGCTAGTGTTGGCCTAACTTGAGCTTTGTATAGTGTTAATTGCTGATGACATGTGAAGTACTTTTTAGCTCTAAAAAGAAAGCCTAGTTTCTAAGAAGCGGATTTGGCAATGGCGCGCACATGATCGTTAAAAGAAAAGTTAGTGCTCGCATTCACTTCTAGGATAGATAGATTAGATCCCATCGGAAGGATTTTACCGTCCATTAGTATGTTTGTTGCATTATCCCTTGATGTCTTGTATGCCTCAAGAATCTTGCCCTCGATCGTATTAGTTCCTGGGAGCATCTCCCATGAAAGTACTTGTTGTATGTAGAAGAGAGATAAATTACCAACCATCCGCCTGTGCTTTAGTGTTTCGAGAGAATCGGTCAAACTCTCATCAATTAGGCAAATCACTCTTCTTTGAATTGAACCCAAACGCATCTCCCATGAAGATACTTGTAGAAAAGAGGTAAATCACCAACCATTCGCCTGCGCTTTAGTGTTTCGAGAGAATCGGTCAAACTCTCATCAATTAGGCGAATCACTCTGCTTTGAATTGAATCCAAAAGAGCTAAAGTGTGCTTTGGGGCTGAACTCCAAACATGAGAACAGTATTGACTGTTGGTCTAACTTGAGCCTTGCGTGGTGTGAGTAGCTGATGAGATATGAAATACTTTTTAGCTCTAAAAAGGAAGTCTAGCTTCTGAGAGGCGGACTTGGCAATAGCGCGCACCTGAACATCCCAGGAGAAGTTAGTGCTCGCATTCACTCCTAGGATAGACAAATTAAATCCCATCGGGAGGACTTGATCGTCCATTAGTATGTTTGTTGCATTATTCTTTGATGTTTCCTTAGAGAAAACCGCAGTCTGCCCTTTTGAAGCGTTGAAGTCGACCAAATTGTTCTTACCCCATTCCAGAATAATCTCGAGATCCCGATGAATCGTCTGTATCTGCTGTTTCCTTGAAGCAGCGATAGATAATGGTTTGTCGGAGAAAAAAGATGACACAAGGTTACTATCATCTACGTAGCTGTATATAGGATTGGAAGTTGAAGCTAAGAGATGTGTAATAGAAATAGAGTAGGAGACAGAACAGACCCCTGAAGCACCCCTGCGTTAATCGCAAATGTCTCGGATGAGATGCCATCGACGACGACCTGAAGAGATCTGTCAGTCAGAAAATTGGATATCAAATGACAGAGTCCAAGAGGAAGACCATAAGTTAATTTGGCGAGAAGAGATCGATGCCAGACTCCGTCGAAAGCCTTTGAGATATCCAATGCCACAATCCTGGCAGGCTCACCATGTTTTTCCATAGCTGAGTATGAGTAACATATGCCAGTAGATCGCCAGTGTAACGTTGTTGTCTAAAACCGTATTGCCTGTCGAAGATGATTCTATTTTTCTTCAGATATTTGAGAATCTCGATGTTCATAACATTTTCCATCACTTTAGATATAACGCGTAACAAAGATATAGGGCGATAGTTGTTAGTCAGATTTCTTTTTCCCTTTTTAGGGACAGGCTGCACTCTAGCAGATTTCCAGATGTATACACCTTTGTTGTAAGAGAGTGTGAACAATTTGCTAAGGACATGAGTCAATTCTGGGGCGCACTTCTTAAGAACAATAGCGGGAATACCATCAAGGCCAGAAGCTTTCGAGTGCCGCCAGCTCAAAGACAATCTTCCTGATTGTGCGTTGTTTGAAAACAACTTCAGCCGCATCGAAGTGCCAACCTTAGGAAAAATAGGAGGTTCTGAGTTTCGAGAATCAAGATTGGAATTTTCAGCAAACGTTAAGGCTAACATGGCGGCCTTTTCCTTGGAGGTTGTAGCAATATTGCTATTTTCATCGAGTAAAGGTGGAAAATTTGAAGATGTACAACTCTATCCAATCCAGTTTGCAAATTCCCAAAAGGACAAGAACCGTTCGGACAGTTGATAAGCCTCTGGCGCATTTTACGATCAAAATCACCTTTTGCCTCGTCAATAACCTGTTTAGAAGAATTTCGTGCATCTACAAATATGAGTCTCGACTGAGGGATTATTTCGTCAACGACGATATGCGCGATTTTTGTAGGAGACAGCCCGAGCACATTTTTTACTGAACCAAGACTTCTAGAAGATGGCGAGTTTTGTAACGAAAAGCTGAAATTTTTTGAAAATTGGAATTTTTGTAAAAATCGGAATTTTAAATGAAAAACGATTGTTGGGCAAAGGTCTACATTTCCAAAAGTATTTTCTCGGAAGTGTCACTATTCCTTAAAATTCTTCATGGTAGACCCTTATTGACCGGAAATATTATGTTTTTTTCAATTTATTTAATTGCTGACGAGCTCAAATGAGAGCGAAACATCGATGTCCAGTGCTACAATCTTTTTTATGTATTTTTTACATTTTCCTAATTTATCAAAAAACAAAAATTTTTTATTTTTTCCATATCTAATTTTTGATCTTCTATTTTTCATTATTCCTATTCTATGTAAAATAAACTAACCTCTTAATTTGTGAACTGTCTTGAAGTGACGTTTTCAATAAATTTTAAATATCACGTAGTCGCATTTCAAAAATTGTTTAGAAAATTGTCAACAAACCATAAAAATTTAAATATTTCCAAACTGGGCCGAAGAAATGTTAAATAAATTGAAAAAAAAAACATTCCTTAAAATGTTGAGTATCTCTCTAAAGATAATAGCTTGGCTATTGAAACGTCTTAGTTGTTTTTTTTAATCTTGGTTTCATCAGACAATGATCAATCATCACTGGTTATCGGTTCGAATTGATTACCACAAGTGAATTATACCAGTTTATTCCCAAACCAAACTCGGAACACTACAACTGCGACTAACACTGTATATATAACTTCTAACTCCTAACTCACTAACTACATTGGTTAACTGACTAACTCTAATTCGAGGAAAAGACGACCGTCTTATATAGTCCTCGCTTCCGGGTTCTAGAAGTTTTCGGCAGAAAAGGCTTATCGTTTGCCGAAATTTCTGGAACGCTTATCTGCCGTTTGCTTCATTATCGCGACCACTTTTCCTTATTAGATCTTTCTAGAAAATTTTCTTACGTACTAAATTCTATAATTTACATTTCGTTACAATAATAATTTTTGAAGATAATCAAAGGCAAATCCGTTCCACCAAAAAAAATCTTTAAATAATCTTAAAATTTCGACACAGACCTTGAAATTTTCAATGCTTCTATCAGATTTTTAAAACAATCTTTCTCTCAAAATTTTACATTTGTTATTAAAATTTTGATCTAATTTTGAAACAATCCATTTTTAATCAAAAAATTCAGATTTCGCAATTTTAATACTGTAACGCAATGTAAATAGATGGAATAGAATTTAAAATAGAATTGTATAATTTAGTAAATAAAAAAAGTTTCTAGAAGGATCTGATAAGGGGAAAGCGGCCGCGATAACGAAACAAATGGTAGATAAGCCTTCCAGAAATTTCGGCAAACGATAAGCCTTATCTGCCGAAAAGTTCTAGAAGCCGGGGGCCAAAACTATAAAAGGCGGTCAGCTTTCCCTCGATTAGAGTCAGTTAATTGATTGAATTAGAGTCAGTGTAATTAGTGAGTTAGTAGAAGTTAATATTAAGTGAGTTAATTGTTCAATTGTGGTGATCCAAGTCAAGTTTGGTAATAAAGTGGTGTAATTCACACGTGGTAATCAATTCGTACCGATAAGCCCGTAACAATACTTTTTTTTTTTTGATCGTTAATTATTTCGTAAAATTGTTTGCTGTATAGTTCACAAACAACATTTAAAATAAATACCATGGAATTAGAAAAGCATTAATTTCTATTTGCACATTGTTTAATTGGGGCTCAAGCTGCTACAACTTGGTTTCAGCAGAATAAGTTGAGGTTGTTATTGAAAGCGTTTTCAAGATCGCGGCAGGATTCGATTACGCAATTTTTGTTTGCATTTTACCATCATAATCGATGTGAAATTATGTAAGTCGAATAGGTAAAAGTGAACTTAACGGATTTAAAAATGACCGGTTGTGTAATGGGCGGTCTAGATTAGTAGCTAAGGCATGTGAATCAACAGGGAACTTTCTCTACATAATTCTATATCTCGGGAAATTACGTCCGATTCATTTGTCTTGTTATTAGCAGAAGTCGATTAATTGTAAAACGAAAAGATGCTTTTCTTCCACTTATAATAAAAAATCATAATATAATAGATAATTCGTGGCTTTTTTTCTCATAGAGGAAAAGTTACACTTATTTTTTCCAAAAGCTTCATATAAATACGAAAGCTTAAAATGAATATAATTTTGGAATTTAACAAATCTTTTTTCAAAACATGTCTTTTTTCAAACTTATAAGCTTGGATTTTTCTAAAAATTTTAACTTTAAATTAGAAATCTGGATGTCGTCTAATTTTTTAATATTAAAATGTTGACTTTTTTTTTGCAAACCCATGGCTAATTGGTGTGGTTTCAATCTTCTTAAATATTGAAATACAAACCTTGTCCCCTGAAAACAAGAAAGATTAAAAAAACACAACAGAGGTTGCTCTAACGCGTCTATCATCTTCAGAGAAGTACCTAGATAGATCTTGGTTACAGGGGACAAGATTTGTATTTAAATTTTTGAAGATAACCAAAGACCAGTCTATTCCACCAAAAAAAAAAAAAATATCCATAATTTAATTTCTAAACTTTTAACTTAAAATCAAACTTAAGATTTTTTAAAGATATGTTATCAACGATGTCAACCGAGGGTACTCGCACAAGGTCAGCGATCTCAGGGGTCGAGTGCGACAGGAATGCTGAGGGGAAAAGTGCTTGCGATGGACCGAAATGTGGCGGCTGGGTTGAGGCATTCATTCGGGGTGATTCATGGGAGACGTATGGGCGCGGCTAGCTAACGTTAACATGGAAGGTTAAATGTATAGATTTTACTTTGTCTTTTCAAATGTTACATTTTTGATATTTTTGTAATAAACGGTTGTTTACAGATATAATTTTGCACATGAAATTTTGAGGTTAAATAAGTATTGAGATTAAGATTAAAGTGGAAATTTCCCGAAAGAAGGAATTCCAAGTTTGAAAATTATAGTCGAAATTTTGATAGCCAAAATTCCTTTTGGAAAAAATCCGAAATTTCCAGAGAAAATTTGAATAAAGAATTCTCATAAATTTTGATTTTTTTTTAGAATGTTTTTAATGCTTTTCTGTAAATTTGATATTTAAATTTTCAATTTGCTTATTTCTATTTAAACTTCGTTTTTGACATTTCAAGTTAGATCAAGAGATCAAATTTTTAAAATTGAAATTTTTGAATTAAAATCATTAAAAAAAAAGTAGGACTTCGAACCGAAAACCGGAAACCGAAGAAAAAATGTGTTATAGGAACGAAAACCGGAAGAAAACCGGAAAAAACGGTTTATTTCGATTCGTTGAATTTGTATGTTCTTAAAATAATTTTTACTTTACCCTAAAGTTTATTTTTTTTAAGAATTTCCTTTTCAAAATTTTACTTAAATTTATTCAACTTTCATTTCAAAATTACGAGTTTACTTAAAAGAACATTCCTTTAAAAGTTCGATTAGTTTCCACTCTTTCTAAGAAAATATTAATTTTATTCTGAAAATGTCAAGGCAAATTGAATTTTAAGTTGTATAGTTAGAATATTCTTTTTTCAAAATTTTAGACTCTTTTTTGACATTTGGAGTTTTTTCTCGAAATATTTCTTTTCTTTTCCTAAAATTTCGAGTTTAAAATAAAAATTTTATGTGCTACTGTAAATTTGGACTCGAGCAGTGGAGTCTTTTTCATTTGAAGCCCAGTTTCCTGGCCATTTTATTTACAAATTCAAATTTTTCCCAAAATTTTAACTTTTTCTTCAGAACAAACACTCATAATTTGTTTTTTTCTCAAACTTGGATTTCCCTTTTATAATCTGATACCCTTTAATTTTAAAGATATTAATGAAAATTTCGAGTTTTCTTTTCTTTCAAATTTCACTTTAATTTCAATATGTCAATTTTTTCTCGAAATTTTAAATTCTAATGATTTTTTACGATGCCGACTTCATAAAACTTCCCAAAATTTCCAAATTTGGCTTTCTTTCTCAAAATTGGCGATCAAATCTCGCTATTTCTAGTTTTTCCTATAAATTGGAAATTTTAGTAAAAATTTCAAGAGAAAAATACAACATTTATATTCCAATTTAAAGCCGGGATCTTGAAATTGAAGTCGAAATTTTGAGGGTAAACTTGAAACGATGACATGTTAGAAAATGTTTAATTTAAACTTCCTTTTATCTGGTTTTGTTTACGCTATATTTCACTTTTTTCACATTTTGATTTCCGCTTCGAAGCAGCGATTTTTTTTTAGATGGTTTGGAATTTAGGCAGCTTTAAAATCGAAATTTAGTTAAATCTTAAATTCCTTTTTCCCACTCCCACCCGTATATTCACTGTTTTCTTTATACCTTACGAGCAGAATAGATAGACCATATCAGTCTAGTGAACGGATATAATGAAAGTCGCGCCGTGATTGGTCGATTTCATATCCACACTAGTGTGGATATGAAATTGACCAATCACGGCATGCGATAAAGACGAATGTCATTTTTAGATTTAGAATTATACCATAGAATCTGTCAAACTGACTTCGGTATTTACCGAAGAAAATATTTAAAATGAGTGCTTTTAGTGCAGAATCAGTAAACTTTATCCCAGCGGACATTTCTGAGGCTGCAAGTGAAATATTTAAGATATGATTACCTTAAAAATCAAATAGTAAATATGAATTTTGTTGCGATAAATTTATGACGTTTCATTGACACATGGACACTGTAAAATATATTAGAAAGTGCAAATGTCACATGAAAAATTATTAATTTGCTAAATCGTATTTTAGTCTTTGATAGATCATAGTCGTGGGAAAAATACGCTGTACAACTCGAGCGGATTGTCCATATCGCACTCGAACGATTGAAGCACTCCGCCTTCGGCGTCGTGCTCAAACTTCGTTCTCGTGCGATATGGACATCATATCCGCTCTTGTTGCACAAACTACTATTATAGAATTCGTTCAAAATTTAAAAATCGGTAATTTGGAAATTAGATTCTTCACCAAAATTAAAATATTTCTGGAAAAGGCGAATTTTGAAAAAATGTTAAAGTTATTACAAAAACTCGAACTTTTGAAAAAAAATGGAAATTTCGAAAAAACTTTAATTTTGGATGAAGCTATATTTAATTTCGAAAAAAGTCCCAATTTTGATGATAAAAGGTAACACTTTCAAAAAAGATTGAAATCCTGAAAAAATTCAAATATTTCAAAAATTTGGAATTTTGAAAAAAGTGAAAATTTTCGGGAAAAAGTCTGAATTATCAAAAAAAGAAGTTAAAACTTCAAAAAATAGTAAAAATGTTGAGCTAAAGTGGAAATTTAAAAAAAAAGATAAATGTTTTGAAAAAAATGTTTTAACATAATCATATTATAAAAAATCCAAAATTTTAAAAAAGAGAAAATTTTCCAAAAAGTCAAATTCTGAAAAAGTCGAAATTTCCATGATAAAAGGTCGAAGTTTTCAAAAAGAGTCTATTTTGGAAAAGGTTTGAAAATATTAAAAACGTCGGAATTTTGAGAATAAATTTAATTTTTCAAGAAACAAAAATAAAAGGAAAATCTAATTTTTCTAATAAAAGTTCAGTTTACTACATAAAAGCCGAAACTTCGAGAAAAAGTTGAAATTTAAAAAAAAAATCTCAGTTTTCAAAAAAAGTTCAAAGCTTTGAGAAATTGTCAAAAGGTCAAAAATTAAAAAAAAACAGGGCAGAAGTTTTGAAAAGTCAGATTTTTAACATTACTAAATTTACAGAAAAAATCAAAATTTTGAAAAAAAATAACAATTTAGAGAAAAAGTCGAAATTATGTATAAAGATTTTCCGAAAATTCAGAATTTGGAAAATAAGTTAAAATCTTAGGGAAAGGTCAAACTGAAAAAGTCTGGCGATTAATAAAATAAATAAACATTTGAAAAAAGTGAAAGCTAAAAAAAAAGAACATTTGAATTTGAAAGTTTTTAAAATATAAAGACGAAATGCTTTAAGGAAATCGAAAAATGTTTAAGAATTTTCAATAAAAATCGAAGGCAGACTTTTTAAAAAGTAATCATTTTTAGGAAGTCAGTATCTTGCGAAAAAGTGAAAATGTAAAAAAAGTTGAATAAAAAAAAACAAACATTCAAGAGAGTCGATATTTGCAAAACGTTAAAACTTTGAAAAAATTCAAATTTTTAAAAAGAAGTGAAATGTTTTGAAAAAATCGAATTTAAAATTAGTTCTATTTGCAAAAAAAGAAGAAATTTCTAGTCTGAAGTTTCTGATATTTACAAAAATAAGGTCAGACAACTTCGAGATAAAAAAAACCAACCAAATAAGACAGAATTTTGAGAAATTTGGAATATTCAAAAAATCAAAACTTTGGAAAAAATCGAAATTTTCAAAATCAAGTTAAAATTTCGAAAATTTGGAAGTCGAACGAGAAAAGATCGACTGTGTGAAAAAACGGATTTTTATTGTCGAAATTTTCGAAATAAGTCAAAATTGTCAATAAAAATTGAATTCTTCAGAAAAGTCGAAACATTCAAAAAGTATATAACCAAAAGATCCTTTCTCTTTTTCACCTAGGAGAATGCGCGGGTATCAGCTAATTTTTTTTTATATAGTTGGAGGTTTTTTTGAAGTTTGAACTCAAAATGAACCCAGAATCCAGAGTTTCAACCTGAAATTTTTAAATTCGAAAAATCGAGAAATATTTCCTTTAAATTTTAAGCATTACCACAGTAGTTATATGCTGTAATATTTAAAAAAGAGGGAGGGCATTTCCTCGATTATGTTAGAAAATCAATTTAAATAAAAAAAATTTAAAAATTAAAAAATGAGTCAGCTGGAACTGAATTAAAGTCAAAATTTTGAGGGTAAACTTGAAACGATGACACGTTAGAAAATGTCTAATTTAAACTTCCAATCTTTATCTGGTTTTGTTTGCGCTATATTTGAATTTTTTCTTAAATTTTCGACTTTAGCCTCGAAGTTGCGATTTTTTTTCAGATTGTTTCGAATTTAGGGAGCTTTAAAATCAAAATTTAGTTGAATTCGCTTTGTAGAATTCGTTCAAAATTTCAAAAATTGGTAATTTAAAAAATTAGATTCTTTAGCAAAATTAATAAATTTCTGAAAGGGGCGAATTTTGAAAATAACATCGAAGTTATCACAAAGACTCGAAATTTTGAAAAAAGGAATGAAAATTTCGAAAAAAACTTAAAATTTTGAATAAAACTGTATTTAGCTTTGAAAAAAGTCCTAATTTTGGAAAAAAATGGAAATTTCGAAAAAACTTCAAATTTTGAATTAAGCTGTATTTAACTTCAAAAAAAGTCCCAGTTTTGGAAAAAAAATTGAAATTTCGAAAAAACTTCAAATTTTGAATAAACCTATATTTAACTTCGAAAAAAGTCCCAATTTTGATGATAAAAGGTCCCAATTTTGGAAAAAAAATGGAAATTTCGAAAAAACTCCAAATTTTGAATTAAGCTGTATTTAACTTCAAAAGAAGTCCCAGTTTTGGAAAAAAAATTGAAATTTCGAAAAAACTTCAAATTTTGAATAAACCTATATTTAACTTCGAAAAAAGTCCCAATTTTGATGATAAAACGTCCCAATTTTGGAAAAAAATGGAAATTTCGAAAAAACTCCAAATTTTGAATTAAGCTGTATTTAACTTCAAAAAAAGTCCCAGTTTTGGAAAAAAAAATTGAAATTTCGAAAAAACTTCAAATTTTGAATAAACATATATTTAACTTCGAAAAAAGTCCCAATTTTGATGATAAAAGGTCCCAATTTTGGAAAAAAATGGAAATTTCGAAAAAACTCCAAATTTTGAATTAAGCTGTATTTAACTTCAAAAAAAGTCCCAGTTTTGGAAAAAAAATTGAAATTTCGAAAAAACTTCAAATTTTGAATAAACCTATATTTAACTTCGAAAAAAGTCCCAATTTTGATGATAAAAGGTCCCAATTTTGGAAAAAAATGGAAATTTCGAAAAAACTTCAAATTTTGAGTTAAGCTATATTTAACTTCGAAAAAAGTCCCAGTTTTGGAAAAAAAATTGAAATTTCGAAAAAACTTCAAATTTTGAATAAACCTATATTTAACTTCGAAAAAAGTCCCAATTTTGATGATAAAAGGTAAAAATTGTCAAAAAAGATTAAATGCCTGAAAAAATTCAAATATTTCAGAAAGTTGCAACGGCAAAAAGTAAAAATTTTCGGGAAACAGTCGGAATTATCAAAAAAAAAGTTAAGACTTCGAAAGTCTTGAGCTAAAATGAAAATTTTCAAAAAAAAAAAACGTTTCAACATAATCATATTATAATAAACCCAAAATTTTGAAAAAATTGAAATTTTGAGAAAAAGAACTTTGTGTTGTCAAATTTTTACAAGAAGTCAAAATTTTGAAAAAAAGAATTTTTCAAAAAAATCAAATTCTGAAAAAGTTACAGCTTCGAGAAAAAGTCGAAATTTTGATGATGAAAGGTCGAAATTTAAAAAAAAATGTCTACATTCTGAAAAAGGTACGGAAATATTAAAAATGTCGAAATTTTGAGGAAAATTTAATTTTTCAAAAAACTAAAATTAAAGTGAAATCTAATTTTTCAAATAAAAGTTCAGTTTATTATATAAAAGCCGAAACCTCAAGAAAAAGTCGAAATGTTAAAAATCTCAGTTTTCAAAGAAGATCAAAGCTTTGAGAAATTCTCAAAAGTTGGGCCAAGATCAAACATTTAAAAAAAGAGGGTAGAAGTTTTAAGAAGTCAGTTTTTCAACATCATTAAATTTACAGAAAAAATCAAAATTTAAAAAAATAACAATTTGGAGAAATTGTGTGTAAAGATTTTTAAAAAATTCAAAATTTGGAAGATAAATTAAAATCCTAAGGGAAGTTCAAACTGAAAAAGTCTTGCGATCAATAAAATAAATAAACATTTGAAAAAAGTGGAAGCTACAAAAAAGAACATTTGAATTTCAAAGTTTTCAAATATAAAGACGAAATGCTTTAAAGAAGTCGAAAAATGTTTCAGAATTTTCAATAAAAATCGGACGACTGACTTTTCAAAAATTAATCATTTTTAGAAAGTCGGAATTTTGCGAAAAATTGAATCTTCTTTTTAAAACGTCTCATTAATTTCACATACAAATTTAAAAAAAGTTACTTTTAAGTTTTTTGAAAATGGCGCGATTCGTAAGATCTTGCAAGAATGCAATTTTTAACAAAAAAGCGTATTGTTTATAAAATTTTTAAGAAAAAATATTATCCCTGAAACCAAGAAAGATTAAAAACACAACAGAGGTTGCTCTAAGAGATTTCGATAGCCAAGCTATCATTACATCTTCAGAGAGATGCTGGTTTCAGGGGACAAGATTTGTATTTTTGAAGATAACCGAGGACCAGTCCGTTCCAACAAAATTCAATCTTCTTTCTAAAAGGTCTCATTAACTTCACATGCAAATTTAAAAAAAATACTTTAAGTTTTTTGGAAATGGCGCGATTCGTAAGATTTTGCAAGAATGCAATTTTTAACAAAAAAGCGTATTGTTTATAAAATTTTTAAGAAAAAATATTATCCCCTGAAACCAAGTAAGATTAAAAAACACAACAGAGGTTGCTCTAAGAGGTTTCGATAGCCAAGCTATTATCTTCAGAGAGATGCTGGTTTCAGGGGATAAGATTTGTATTTTTAAAGATAACCGAGGACCAGTCCGTTTCAACAAAATTCAATCTTCTTTCTAAAACATCTCATTAACTTCACATGCAAATTTAAAAAAAGTTGCTTTAAATTTTTTGGAAATGGCGCGATTCGTAAGATCTTGTAAGAACGCAATTTTTAACAAAAAAGCGTATTGTTTATAAAATTATGAAGAAAAAATATTATTTTAGTTTCCTATGAAGTGATTAATTAAAAAAGCGTTTTAAACATAAACATATATGACAGAAAATTGAAAAAAAAATCTTGCCCCCTGAAACCAAAAAAGATTTGTTTTTCAATTTTTGAAGATAACCAAAGACCAGTCCGTTCCATCAAAAAATATATGGTAGAAGTGGTATTATTAATCCCCTGAAACCAAGAAAGATTTGTTTTTCAATTTTTGAAGATAGCCAAAGACTAATCCGTTCCATCAAAAAAAATGTATGGTAGAAGTGGTATTATTAATCCCCTGAAACCAAGAAAGATTTGTTTTTCAATTTTTGAAGATAACCAAAGACCAGTCCGTTCCATCAAAAAAAAATATATGGTAGAACTGGTATTATTAATGCCCTGAAACCAAGAAAGATTTGTTTTTCAATTTTTGAAGATAGCCAAAGACTAATCCGTTCCATAAAAAAAAAATGTATGGTAGAAGTGGTATTATTAATCCCCTGAAACCAAGAAAGATTTGTTTTTCAATTTTTGAAGATAACCAAAGACCGGTCCGTTCCATCAAAAAAAGTATATGATAGAACTGGTATTATTAATCCCCTGAAACCAAGAAAGATTTGTTTTTCAATTTTTGAAGATAGACAAAGACTAATCCGTTCCATCAAAAAAATGTATGGTAGAAGAGGTATTTTTAATCCCCTGAAACCAAGAAAGATTTGTTTTTCAATTTTTGAAGATAGCCAAAGACTAATCCGTTCCATCAAAAAAAAATGTATGGTAGAAGTGGTATTATTAATCCCCTGAAACCAAGAAAGATTTGTTTTTCAATTTTTGAGGATAACCAAAGACCAGTCCGTTCCATCAAAAAAAAATATATGGTAGAACTGGTATTATTAATCCCCTGAAACCAAGAAAGATTTGTTTTTCAATTTTTGAAGATAACCAAAGACCAATTCGTTCCATCAAAAAAAAAATATGGTAGAAGTGGTATTATTAAACTATTCCTACCGCAGCTGTCAGATACTTGTTGAAAATACAGTTTTCAACAGGAACGTAATCAAAATTAAGCAGGTTTTCACTGGTCGAAGTTTGAGAACAATCTTAACTTCTTGATTGAACCCAAGTTAGGTTATGCTGGCAGTTTGGTGCCAGCCCCTGAAAATGACTTCACCAGAGAGTGACGAAACATCGATAAATCACCCCAACTTCTAATTTCAATCCGGAAACCAAGAATTTTCTTAAATTTTATTAGATTCTTATCTCTCTCGCTTAAAAGATCATTACGAATCCAGAGACGCCATGAATTAATTTCAAAATAACCTAACTGATCCCAGAATCAGCACTGACTGTCAACATCCTTATTCGTGTAGGTTGGTTGAAAAAAAAACAATTTTTTTATAAAACCTTTCTTTTATAAGATCGATAGCATCGTCAGCAAAGTGTAGACATAATACACTACACATAATTTTGGTGGAACGGACTGGTCCTTGGTTATCTTCAAAAATTGAAATACAGACCTTGTCCCCTGAAACCAAGAAAGATAAAAAATCTGTAGCTCTCTGAAGATAACAGGCTTGGCTGTCAAAACTCGTTAGAGCAACGTTTGTTGTGTTTTTTTTTAATCTTTCGTGGTTTCAGGGGACAAGATTTGTATTTCAATCCAAAAAAAGTTCTGTATTTCAACTATACATAATAATTTAGCGCTCAATCGTTATCCTTTTTATTAGTTTTGTTTTCAATTAGAAACATTTAAGTTCATAAGCTGCAACGATCGAAAATAAAGCAAATACGTGCGAACGAATCAAATACGATTAATTATTCGCGTCTTGTCTACATTACGTAATACAACGTGTTTGTATTTCCGATATAGAAACTTCACCAGTTAACATACATCTCGAGAAAAGTGTTACACTCGACTCGATAACTCGAAGATCGAGATCTAAACAAGAATTTCAGCAGCACGGGGAAGTCAGCTCGCTCTTCCGGCCTTGGAATTACACCACAAACGCTACATCTAGAAAGTATTTATTTTTTTGACCATTTTGACCACCTTATGTAACCGAGCGAGCGCATCGCGTGTGTGCCGAAGAAATTCGGCGCAATTAGCGCGCGAATTAAGAGTTAATTTGTGCCACCTCTTACCAGATTTAGATACCGGGTCCACTTTAAAGCAAAAAATCGAGTGCAGATTCTTTTGCTCGCAATATCCGGAGATGGCGACGCAAGCAGCGAAAAACGTCAGATGCCAAACGAAGAGGAGACACGTCGCTGCGCCTAGAATTCAAAAAATTTTAAACACAATCAAGAAAAGAAGGGGAATCTTACCGGAATAGATGCAAAAGATGGTAACGGATGGAAATGGACTGAAAATTCCGATCCAAAAGCTGAAGAAATCGGTCACTGACGTTATGGTTATCGAGACGGCGGCTTCGCTTAACATCTGGGCCATTCTCTCGGGAACGCTCTGCTTGATCGACGTTCGTCTCCAAGCGGCTAACATAACGAAAGTGTCGTCGATACCAATCCCTGGAATTCGGTACAATTAATAGTAAGTGATAATGATTGGGGTCGAAACTCACCGATCATCAAAAATGGGGCAGCTAGGTTAATGCCAATGAAATCCACCCCGCAATACATGCAGATGCCGAAAGCGCACATGGTCGCCATTGCGGCACTCAAATTCCCTAGGAGACCCAGCCACGGTTTGGATCGGACCCAATCGGTCATCATGCAAGTAACTGGAAATACAAATCATTAATTATGGAGTCAAAATAAATGATTTTTACTTCTAATGGTACAAAAATGTTTCAAATATTTCAACTTTCATTTAAACACAGTCTATTCTGCAAAGGAAACGTTTATAGATAGAGCAATGGGATACTTCTGTATCTTCTAGTATCCTAGAAGATTCTCAGACATAAACGCCGAAGTCTCAAATTCTACAAATCAAAAACTTTCTGGCGTATTATGAAGAAAATTTGTACCCAGAAAAAGAGGGTTATTTGCAATATGATTTTTTAAAGATTTTGATAAGGTTATAGCTAAAGAGATTCCAGCCAAAGTCCCCTTTTCACTGAAAAGATCTAAATGATAAGAAGCTGGGATGTTCAACAATGTTGGGTACAAATTTCGAACAGTCATGTATTAAAATAAAGGAAAATTACCAATAAGTTGCATAAAGTGGTCCCACATTTGATTAAAAAAAACTTGACTGTTGTTGCCAACTTTCCCTACTCTTCCTACTGGTTTCTAGCCACTTAACAGTCCATTCAAAAGGTCCCTAGGAGGACACATAGATGGCGTTACTAATTTTTTTTCCATATGATTTTTATTTAGTACTAACATTCAAACGATACCTGAATAAATTTGAAACCAATCTAACTATTGCTTCGTGAGTTACAGCATTTTGTGTGAAGCAACTTTTGTTATTGAAAAAAAATGAAAAAAAGTCAATTTCGAGTTTTGATAAAGCATTGCTCTTTGATGAAAAAAAAAATACAGTGGAAACCAAACTGTGGCTTGATAAACATTATGCGAACTCTGCTCCATCGAGACAAATGGTAGAGAAGTGGATTACTGAATTTAAACGTGGTTGTACCAGCACAAATGATGCAGAGTGAAGTGAACGCCCAAATGAGGCTGTTATTCCAGAAAACATCAAAAATATCCACAAATTGGTTATGAATGATCGCAAATTGAAGGTGCACGAGCTAGCTGACATTATAAAGATATCAAATGGTAGTGTTTTTACCATTTTACACGAACATTTGGGTATGCGAAAGCTCTGTGCAAAGTAGGTGCCGCGTCAGCTAACAGTCGACCCAAAGCTACAACGAATTGATGCTTCAGAGAAGTGTTTGGCGCTGTTAAACCGCAATAAAATCGAATTCTATCGTCGGTATGTGACGATGGATGAGACATGGCTTCACTATTACAGACCAGAATCCAAAAGACAGTCAGCTGAATGGACAGCAGTCGACGAACCGAATCCAAAGCGAGCAAAGACGCAACAGTCGGCCGGTAAGGTGATGGCTTCCGTATTTTGGGATGCGAACGGAATAATATTCATCGACTATCTCCAAAAAGGAACCAACATCAACAGCGACTATTACTGTGCACTTTTGGATCGATTGAAGGCTGAAATCGCAAAGAAACGACCACATTTACAAAAGAAAAAAGTGTTGTTTCACCAAGACAATACACCGTGTCACAAATCGATGAAAACGATGACAAAATTGAATGAATTGGGCTTCAAATTGTTTACCAACCCACCGTATTCTACATATTTATCTCCCAGTGACTTTTTCCTGTTTTCAGATCTCAAGAGAATGCTTGTTGGAAAAAAAGTCCAATGATGAAGTAATCGCTGGAACTGAGGCCTATTTTGACGGGAAAACGAAATCGTACTATAAAAGTGGCATCGAAAAGTTGGAAAATCGCTATACTCGTTGTATCGCCCTCGAAGGTAACTATGTTGAATAATAAAATCGAGTTTTGTCAACATTTTGTTTTTTTTTCTTACTTATCCTGCGGATTTATTCAATGACCTGCTAAATGCGACTACTTTTAAAGTGAAGTGGTGAACCATATACTTGTTAGCGGAATCCCCTTAAACACCCTGTATAGTTGCCAAGTGGTGGCAACTTTGCTACGTCAGGACAGGCGAGCTCAGGAAACGCAGCAGGAATGTATCGCGCAGCAGTACCGACCATACGCCGGAACCGAAGAGCCGCCGCGATAAATCGCTTGTACCTTCGAAAAGATAGAGTCCTATTCTTGAATATCGACTTTTATTGGGGAAAATACCCCCTATTTTAACCGTTAAAGTTTACATACCTATTAATATTTATGAGATGAACATGAACAATTAACCTACTACAATGAAATCTCCCTTAGAGGACACCTCTAATGAACGGACACCTCTATTAAGCGAACAATTTTTCATAGTCCGGAATTGTATCATAGAAAATTACATGCAATAGAACCTCTGTCGAGTGGGCTCTCTGTTGAGTGGGCTCTCTGTTGAGTGGGCTCTCTGTTGAGCGGGCTCTCTGTTGAGTGGGCTCTCCGTAGAGCAGACGCGGACACGTATTTCTACACACAACATGACAATGTTCTCTCTTAACCGGACACCACAAAATTATACGCAATGTTGCATTGAGATTTTTTTTTCTACTCTGAAGATGACAGCTTGGCTGTCGAAACGCGTTAGAGCAACCTTTGTTGTGTTTTTTAATCTTTTTTGGTTTCAGGAGACAAGTTCTGTATTTCAATTTTTGACAGATTATTTCACTCAAACATATCGAAAGGAAAAAGTAAATTCGCCAAAGGATATCTTCAACGTAAATCAGTTCTCCATCGAAGCTTTACTTGAAGAATGGAACAGTAGTTACATTTTCTTTTATTTTAAAATAAATGAGCAGGAATCAAAAAAATTTTGCAGCTTAATTTCGAGTTTTTGTTTCGAAACTTTGAATTTTAAGCAATCGAGTTTTTTTTTTAGAAATTTCGACTATTTTTTCATAATTTCCAATTTGACGTTTTAATTTTTTCAATTGAAATTTTAATTCGAAAGAGGAAAATTACAATTAAAAATAAAAAAGCTAAATGTTTAAATAAAATGAACACTATGGAAAAAAACTAATGTAATTTGAAAATTAAAATTTTCACTTGATTTTTCTATTAAAATTTTGATTTGAATATTCGAAGTTTTAAGGAAAAAAATTGAAAATTTCAGATTGAACTTGTGTCAGCCTTTTTTTAATATTTTGACCTTTTTTAGACGTTTTTAGAAATTCTTACTCTTTTCTCAAAATTCTGATTTTAAAGTCTACAATTTAATTTTTTTATCGTTAGAAATGTTGAGTATTAATTTGAAATTTCGTCTTCTTTGTCGAAATTTCGGGTTTTATTCAAACTGTAAACTTTGAACTTTAAATCACGAACATGAGGCAAAAGAAAAGAAATTCAAAGTTCCAAGACATTTCTGATGTCTGATATCTGAAAATACGGAAATAATAAGTCAGCAAACAAATTATGGTTGCCATGTCTTACGAACGGACACCTCCGATACGCGGACATATTTTGGCCGTCCCGAAGGTGTCCGCTTAAGAGAGATTTCACTGTAGTTTGTCGCTACATTTCGAAAATTTTTGGGAAGGCCTTGTTAATCCTGTCACGTTGTAAGTTGAAATCAAAGGCAAACATAAAATTAAAGTCGAAGTTCATAAAATAAGTCAAAATTTCGAGTTAAGTCAGATATCAAGAAACAAGAATGGAAATTTCAGGAAAAAGTTCGAAGACGAAATCAAAATATCAAGAAAAGTCGAGTCATACTCAACGTGTTAAAAAAGGATCAATTTCCGAAATTAAGGTGTCAATTTTTGAAAATAAAGTGAAAATTAAAACAAATAAATTGAATTTGGAAGCACTGAATGTTGAGGTAAAAGACGTAGATCTTAGTCTACGTCTTTTATCCCCAAAGTTTTCCTCGTTCTTCTACTTTTTCCAAATTTCTACTTTTCCAGTTCATGATTTCGAAAAGGTAGAAGAACGAGAAAAACTTTGGGGGTAAATAAGAATTTCTAAAAAAAAAAATCAAAATCACAAAATTGTAAAATAAACTTAAATTTTCAAGTCAAACACAACACAAGTTGAACTTGAATTTTCAAGTTTACAAAATCTCTAGAAAGAAGTGATTATGGGATAAAATTCGAAATTTAGAAAAGTCAAATTTATTAGGAAATATCGTAATTTTTAGGAGTACTAATAGAAAACCGCCGTTTTCCTAGAGGTGGCGCCAGCATTGAAAATCGTTAGAAAAGTCCGATCAGAAACGTCATATAACAAGCTGAGGCATTGGTCAACAAC
Source organism: Dastarcus helophoroides (assembly GCA_028583605.1). NCBI lineage: Eukaryota > Metazoa > Arthropoda > Insecta > Coleoptera > Bothrideridae > Dastarcus > Dastarcus helophoroides. The sequence continues at coordinate 1,249,847 of CM053325.1, forward strand.
TGTATATCATTTCGTTTGTCTATTTTTTACTGTGCTTTGTTTTGTTCGTACGAATGGCGACATTCGAGCCGAACAAGCGTCATTTGCGGGAAGTGTTGCGTTTTGCATTTCATTCGAGAAAAAATGCAGCTGAGGCGCGTCTAATGATTGTAGAAACTTATGGTGAGAGTTCTATTAGTGAAAGAACGTGTCGGGAATGATTTCAAAAGTTTAAAAATGGCGAATATGACGTGGAAGACAAGGAGCGTCTCGGACCCGTGAAAAGGTTCGAGGATGCTGAATTGGAAGCTTTGCTGGATGAAGATTTTTGTAGAACGCAAGAGGAACTTGCAACTTTATTAGGCGTGACTCAACAAGCCGTTTCCCATCACTTAAAATGCTTGGGAATGATCCAGAAACAGGGATATTGGGTGCCGTACGAACTGAAGCTTAGGGACATCGAACGCGCCTTTTCACGTGCGAACAACTCCAACGGCAAAAAAGAAAGGGTTTTTTGCATCGCATCGTGACCAGCGATGAAAAGTGGAAACACTATGACACCCAAAGCGTTGGGGACTTCCCGGCTATGCATCAACTTCGACAGTGAAACCAAACATGCATGGCTCGAAGCTGATGCTATGTATTTGGTGGGACCACCTCGGAGTAGTGTACTATGAGCTACTACGAGCGAAAGCATTACAGAAGCCCTCTATCGGAGGCAACTCATACTTTTGAGCCAAGCACTGAAAGAAAAACGCCCACAATACTCGAAAAGGCACGACAAGGTGATACTTCTGCATGACAACGCTCGGCCACATGCTTCCAAGGTCGTGAAAACATACCTGGAAACTTTGAAATGGGACGCCTACCCCACCCGCCTTACTCTTCTGACATCGCCCCTTCTGATTTATACTTGTTTCGATTGATGACTCATGACCTGGCCGAACAGCACTTTCGTTCTTACGAAGAGGCCAAAAATTGGATCGATTCGTGGATCGCGTCAAAAGAAGTACAATTTTTTCGCCGAGCAATTCAGAAGCTGCCAGAAAGATGAGAAAAAGTTGTAACTAACGATGGAAATTATTTTCAAGAATGAGTATGTAACGAGTTTTTTACAATAAAACCTCAAATCGTGAGAAAAAACGACGGTTTTCCATTTGTACCCTCAATAGAAACAATGCAAATTTCCAATATTAAAGTGAGGATATCGAAAAACAGTATTTTTTTGATTTTGAATTTGAAAATTTTAGAAACAAATTTTTAATCTCCAGCTATTTTTGGTTTATAAACAAAATAGTTAGCACACTGGCTGACGCCCAACGCCGGAGACGATCACCTCCTTCGCCTGGACCTTCTGTCCTTCAAAGTATTTAGAAACTTCCTTTGCCAGAGAAATAAATTTTTGGCTTATTTTGTTACTACTATCGATGATTTAAGGGTTACAGGGACGGACTTACCGACGGAGAATAGTGCCATAATAGCGAAAGTCGACGTAAAGTAAGGTTTGACTGATTGGGTGTTCTTTTCCAGCTCATGATCCAGCGTCCTAGAAGCGAACCTAGTTATCCTGATGTGTTTAAATAACCCTTCGTCCTGCTTCCGTCCGACCAAGTCCAAAAAGGCGTCTTCCCAAGCCGCCCCCCTGCAACACACGACAATCACTTTTGGATGTTTCCATTCGGAAGTACACATTACCACAGATCACGGTTTGTGCGTAGTACGATTACTCGTTGTAGTGTCCTAAGAGGGTACTTACATCGAGTCCAGCTTCTTGTTATCCGCGTTGCCGAAATACACCAATTGCACCGAGGGTACGCTAGTGATGAAGCCATCTTCGTTTACTTCGGTGCCTCCGAAGAAGACAGGAAAGGCGTGGGCGTCCCAAGTAACCGGGTTAAACATTAAGGGGAAGGTCAGGTTCAAGGAGCCCGATTCTACCTATTAAAAATTGGGGATTTAGTGGAAAAGCGATACAACTAATACAAAACTGGTAGATATTTTACAACAAATCCAATAATTGAAATACAGAACTTGTCCCCTGAAGAAAGAAATCTTTCTTGGTTTCAGGGGACAAGTTCTGTATTTCAATTTTTAAAGATAACCAAGGACCAGTCCGTTCCACCAAAAAATCTAATCGCAAAATCAAAAATTTATTTCAGGTTCGTATGGTTATCTGAGAGTTTTTAAATGCAACATAAACAGAATTTAATTATTTATGTAAAGCAGTATATCATATCGAAATGTGACAAAAATAGCATAATCAGTATTTTCTCAATTAAATTTCTTCTCATTTGTAAATAGCAGGGTACGCCAGTGTAGAACGTTCGATGGTAGTTGTCAGCAAATGACAATTGCTTTATGATAATTATTTTTGATAACATTTTACCCGAATTATAATAATTTAATAAAAGAAAAATGCATAGAAATATTAAGTTTTTTTTTAAGTTTAATCCACTCGCAAAGGGTAACCCCATTATGCCTTCAAAGCACTGCGAATAAGATGCGAAAATAAGGATAGATGGCGACGAACCGCCTTCTTAAACAAGGAAAGGTTGTAATTTTTGGGGAAAATTCATTTCGGTAACGCGTTCCATAGCTTGGAAGTTCTATAGAAAATAAATAGGAGGTTCTACGTTTCGAGAATCAAGATTGGAATTTTCAGCAAACGTTAAGGCTAGCATGACAGCCTTGGAAGTAGAATAGAATGGATAGAAATATTAAGCTTAACTATTTCCCCATTTTATCTACATCCAAATGCCCATAATCATGAGAAGAAAAAAGAAAATATTTAGCTTCATTCAGAATTTTTCCATACACTTACTCAAAAGAAAATGACTATATTTAAGAGTTGTTTTCTTACTTACTTTAAGACTTTTATGGCCTAAAAGAGTAAGTAAAACGGCTTCGTAATTATGATAAAGTTCTTAACAAATAAGTATTTTCAAAGTAATGGTAATTTACAGTTCTTTTACATGTCGTCTTAATTGACACTTTCATTAAAAACTATGGAAAATGTTTCCGGAAGTCATCGAAGAATGACAAGCTTTCAAGGTACCCAATGTGATAACAGTTTGTAATAAAATAAACTTGTTGTCTACAAACGACTGAAACGATATAATAAAATTCATAATAGCTTAAAAAAAATGGCAATTCTCGAGGCGGGAATGCGCCTGAAACTGGGTATTACAAAGCTGGAGGTCCTCAACTCCCTAGGAGAAAGAAAAACTACAAACGCCTAGAAATACTAGTGCCCAATCCCTACATCGGCATTGATCGAGTTAAATCTATGAAAAATGTTGAAGCAACAAATAGCGTATTCTTCACATATGAGAGTGATTGTTTTGTAATGAAAAATGCGTTTCTCATGAAAAAAGTTCTGTTTCATCTGATTGAGACTTTAAGTTGAGTGAGTGAGAAATTAAATTGATTCTGGGCGCTCTGGACGTAAAATTCTTGAGCGCATTTTTTAAACAATCCTACTCTCCGCAAATTTCACCTTTTTCGAATTTATCGTTTAAACTTGAATTTCCAACATTTTTAATTTCGAATTTTCACTTAAAATTTTGTAAAAAGAAACCAATATTGAAAACAAATCAAAATCTCCAATTAAAATTAATTTGTTTCAACAATACACAAACTTCGAATTTAATCGCGAATTGTACTCTTGAAATTTCGACATTAACCTTAAAATGTTTGCTTTTTTTTGATAAATTATCCAACTTGAAAATCAAAAAATAAAAGGTAAATCCAGAACGCATTTGTGGACCACTTGATACAGAACCCATTTGTGGACCATTTGATACAGAACCCATTTGTGGACCATTTGATACAGACAGTGGCGGCTGGTAACTTTTTGACAGGGGGTGCGCAGATGCAAAAATATTAGTAGTTAAGAGTTTAGGTGACTCCAGTGTCATAGCAAGATATTAAATTTAAGAGAAACAAAAGGTGTGATATTTAATAGTATTTTTACTATTAAATTTAATTACCATCTTATAATCTCCATTTCATGAAAACTGCATTTGAAAATAAAATATATTTTATTACAAGGTTCTAATTAAACTCTACAAAAACACATAAAAAAATATTTTTTAAAACAAAATCCGCTGTACGATCTTTTAAAGAAATAAAGTCTTCATTACTTTCTCATCAAAATTGTTTAAATCCAAATCTATAGATGAATAATTAGACCCTAGAATGGGTACTGCTATTTCTTTGTGAATAGGGGTACTATTGGCAGTTAGGCCTGTAAACGGCACAATTAGCAATCGCAATCAGATCAACCGGGACCTACGCATTTAGCATCATAAACGTAAATAGACACTCCAAACTCTGACTCGTACTCACCATTTGGCAATATCGCACATGCGCGAAGCGACGTACCCCGGGCTAGCTTTAACGTGGTGTTCTGTAGTTTATTTCTCCGTATCCCGTGAAGACCGTTCATAGGCATCGCACGGCACCCTCGCTAGGTGCATAATTCTACGCGCACCAACTTATTTAAATTTCCTTATATAATAATAATATTTACTAAGTATAACGGAATCAAACGTTGGTGTATTTTATTCCAAGTCATTCACAAGTATTATTAGTTAATTAGTATGTCATTATTTTGTGTTTAAAAAGTCTTTTACATTAAACAGAAAAAAATAGATCGCTCATTTCACGAGGAGAGCGCGCTCTTGCGCTCTTTAAGACCAGCCGCCACTGGATACAGAACTCATTTGTGGACCATTTGATACAGAACCCGTTTGTGGACCGTTCGTCGTTTCGACTAGATTAAGATTTTTCTCGCCTCATTACCGCGAATAAAGCCTGCCTAAGCCGTAATTACCTCAATTCGTAACGCCATATTACCAGATAAGTATCAACATTACGCCAACAGGAAGCACCTGCCACATTCGATGGGGTTTTTACCGACGACAAAACGACGATTTCCTTGCAAATTAGACGATGAAATGGAAGAGGGACTGAAAAGTATATAATCATGTGGAGACGTAACAATTAGTTCCAAATAAATGACGTTACATGCAATAGTGAAAGTGGAACAGCTCGGAGCGAACAAATAATCCGTCTTGGCAGTAAACACGTCTGCGATATTGACCATTAGATTTGAATTTGTGCGGTTTCTGCGTAATTACAACAAATGGTTCAATTTAATGCAGTTGGTTCACCGAATTACCAGTTACTCATTTTTTGAGTTAAAACGATTTTGGTTTAACCAAGAACAAAGATTAGATAGCCACAGGCGTAAATTTTTGGTTTGTTCTGAAACAGGATAATTATTGTTTGGTACAGCATTGATTTGTTTTCTTTATCGGAAGAAAGACCATCTTGGTTAGGATTAAAAAGTCGCATATCTTTTCGTTATAATAATGGGGAATGTTGGACAATGTTGAAATATTTCCAAAAAGAATGTTATGTCCGGTCTCATGTTGACGTTCCGCAATGGTTGACAGCGAAAATGAACCAGTTGGTCGGATATTATCGTCTTGAAAAAGCGACGCGTTTCTCCGATGTTCACTGCTCTACTAGAACAAGGAACCCTCTACACACCTCCCCGCCCTCTACAACACCATCGAAGAAGAAGATAAACCATGGAAGAAGGATGCAAGAAGAATGCAACCTAGACTACAAATTCATGCAGCCCTCCAGGCGGATATAGTGAATCATAGGTAGCTGAACTACCAACAGTTGAAACACTGCCACCTAGCGAAGCGGTTGCTCTCTAGGAGAGTTCCCAGAAGACAAGGATTCTATAATGCACAGACCAATAGGTTTGAACATTCATTAGATTCGAAGTTTGGAAACCAAATACCGGTTTCGATCTTGTTGAAACCGGTATTTGATTTCCAAACTTCGAATCTAATAAATGTTCAAACCTATTGGTCTGTGCATTATAGAATGGAAGAAGGAGATAAAAGTTTCGCTTTCAGAGATGCCAGCAATTGTTGGATTATTGAAAATGATGAAAAAAAGATTGTGTTTTCTCAATGAATTTCCTATTTTATCCGTTCGTGAATATTAGGCTTTGGAAAATACAATTACGACAAAAGAACGTGTGAAGATGTTTAACAATGGATTGATTCAATGCGAGGTTTACAATCCTGTTGTTACGACGACTAAAATGAATTTTGTCCAATTCACCTGATGATTCGTTGGTTGCGAAATTGCTGCCGCTAGTGAAACCAATAAATTTACAACAAAAAGCTCTCGAGAACGGTGGGAAGTTTTGATCACTAACAAAATTTAGATCATTTCTTCTAATTCCGCCTTTTTCTCGAGCTTTGCACCACTTTTTTCGAAAATCTGACTTTTTTTGCTTAAACTTTGACCTTCTCTGGAAATTTTTCTCGATTATTGTTTAAAAATGTGATTTTTTTCCAAATCCTTTTCTTTTAATTAACTGTTTTTTCTGAATTTATTTTTTTGAATTTGATTTCCTGTAATTTCATCTTGTTCAAAATATCCTATTCTCCAAATTTAGACTTTTATCTCAAAAATCGATGGACATTTTCATTTAAAATGGATTTTTTTCTGAAGATTTCGACTTTTTATAAAATTTGTTTATTTTTCTAAAATTGGATCAAAATTTTAATAGAAAACTAAAAATATGAAAACAATATTTTTGGAAAACTTATTAGAAAAATAATTAATATCTTCGTCTTCTTTGATAACGAAGGCTTCCACGGCCAGAGTCAGTACAGGATATACTTCTTCCGGGATTGGACTGCGTCAAAGAACTACTTTTTTGGTGGAACGGACTAGTCCCTGGTTATCTTAAAAAATTGAAATACAGAACTTGTCCCCTGAAACGTTTCTTGGGTTCAGGGGACAAGTTCTGTATTTCAAAGAAGTACTAAAAGTATTCGACGTTTTGCCCACCATCGTAAGGGGCTTCTTCAGGAACAAAGAAACAATAAATGAAAAATAAAATACAAAAAAATATACAAAAACGAAAAATGAGACTAATTTCAAAACATCAGAGCACGGTAACTCAGTAGGTCCACCATACCAGAGGCGAAACTCTTCTGAATTGAAAATTGATACAAAGGATAAGAAAGATGTCGAACACTTTTAGTAGTTCTTTGACACAGTCCAATCCCGGAAGAAGTATATTCTGTACTGACTCTGGCCGTGGAAGCTTTCGTTATCAAAGGATAAGAAAGTTTAGACAGAAGAGCACGGTAACTTAGTATGTCCACCTACCAGAGGCGAAACTCCTCTGAATTAAAAATTGATACAAAGGATAAGAAAGATGTCGAACACTTTTAGTAGTTTTTTGGCTCAGTCCAATCCCGGAAGAAGTATATTCTGTACTGACTCTGGCCGTGGAAGCCTTCGTTATCAAAGGATAAGAAAGTTTAGACAGAAGAGCACGGTACCTCAGTATGTCCACCATACCAGAGGCGAAACTTTTAGTAGATCTTCTTTCTTAAAATTTGAGTTTTTCTCAAAATTTTCTTTGTTAATTTCAAGCTTTTTCTAGAAATTTCGTCTTTTTCGAAACGTTCTTTTTTAACATTGATATTTTCAACCTGCTAGAATCAGAATTTTCAAATATTTTTACTGTTTGCTTAAACTTTGATTTTTTTTCGAAAATTCGACTCTTTTTTTTTGAAATTTCGATCCTCTTCTCTAGATTTCTTCTTTCATTTCAAATTTTACTTTTAAAAAGTTGAATTTTTTCCTTGAAATTCATTTTTTTTTTGGGAGTTTCGACATTTTGCTCAAAAATCATCTTTTGAAAATTTCAAAATTTCGAAATTAATTTTCTGTTTCAAATTTGCATTGTTTTGTTCAAAGTAAATCTTTTATAACTTTTTAGTGGGAAATTTCTATTGTTTCCTCGAAGTTTCGTCTATTTGCTCGAAATACGTCTTAGATTTTCGACTATTTTTTGAAAATTTGTTTTTTCTCAAATTTACATTTTGTTCAAACTTCGACTTCGTTTCTAAAAAATTGACTTTTTTGGAAAATTTCACATTTTCTCTTAGTATTTGACCCTCGAAATGTCGATCGTTTTTCTTAAAATTTCGCCTACTTTTCGATATTCCGTTATTTTGGTTTGTTTGTAAAAATTTGGTTGTAAAAATTTCGATCTTCTAAAAGATTTGAAGATCTGAACGTCTAAAAATGTTTCTGAAAATTTTATTCTTTTCTCTTAAGATGTAGAATACGATCTGGACTGCGAATTCATGCGGCCCTCCAGGCGTGTATCACAGGTAGCTGAACTACCAACAGTTGAAATACTGCAACCTAGCGAAGCGGTCGCTCTATAGGAAAGTTCCCAGAAGACAAGGATTCTAATGCACAGACCAATATTGTTAGAACTTACAAGATCGAAACCGGTCTTTCGTTTGCAAACTTCGAATATAATTAATGTTCAAACCTATTGGTCCGTGTATTAGAATCCTTGTCTTCTGGGAACTTTCCTAGAGAGCAACCGCTTCGCTAGGTGGCAGTGTTTCAACTGTTGGTAGTTCAGCTACCTACCACGCCTTAAGGGCTGCATGAATTTGCAGGTTGTATTCTACTTGTACACGACATTGTTGGCGATGGTCATAGGTTTCTCTATGGACCAATAGGTGGCGGTAGTCTAAGAGTTACACGCTTGACGTTCGTTGATTCTTTAGTACTTAGTTGTCGGAACATTTGTTAGCATTCGAGTTGACGAGATCTAACAAGATCGAAACCGATCTTTGGTTTCCAAACTTCGAATCTAATTAATATTCAAACCTATTGGTCTGTGCATTAGGAATTCTTTCTCTTAAAATGAAAAAAAAATCGGCTTTATTCTCAAAATTCCAATTTTTGGACTTTTCATTCAAAAATCATCTTTTTTTGAAATCTCGTCAAAAAAAAACCAAATGTAAAGTTCAGAAGGAATCTAAGTTTATTATAAATGTTATATTCTGACAAAAATACAAGCTTTACAAAAAAAATCGAAATAAAGAATCATGAAATTTTAAAAAAATGGAAACTTCCAAAGAAACTAAGTTTTTAAAAAGATAAGACTCAGAAAAAAGGTATAAAAGTCATAGAATATCTAAATTTTTAAATAAAGATAGATTTTTCAAAAAAGAAAATCAATGTTTGAAAATGTTGAACTTTGAAAGTCGCAATTTTGAATCACAGTTTAAAAAAAAATCGAATCACAGTTTTAAAAAAAATAATCGATATTTTGAAGTCCCTAAAGTTATCTGAAGATCCCGTCTTTTTCTTTTCAAAAAATAAAAGACGAGATCTTCAAAATACTTTGAACTTACATAAAAAAGTCGAAATTAAAAGAATTAAAACTTTCTAAGTCGAAATTTCGTAAAAAAGGAATCGAAACTTCTAAAAAGCAAAGTTTTTAAAAAACAAGACTCAAAAGAAGGTAAAAATATCATAGAATACATATATCTTTAAATAAAGATAGATTTTTCAAAAAAGAAAATCAATGTTTGAAAATGTTGAACTTTGAAAGCCGCAATTTTGAGTCACAGTTTTTAAAAAAATCTATATATTGAAGTCTCTAAAGTTTTTTGAAGATCTCGTCTTTTTTTTCAAAAAAAAAGACGAGATCTTTAAGAAACTCTGAAATTACATAAAAAAAGTCGAAATTCAAAAAATTAAAATTTTCAAAATCGAGGTAGAAAAGTCATAGAATACATATATCTTTAAATAAAGATAGATTTTTCAAAAAAGAAAATCAATGTTTGAAAATGTTGAACTTTGAAAGTCGCAATTTTGTGTCACAGTTTAAAAAAAAATTGAGTCACAGTTTAAAAAAAATCGATATTTTGAAGTCTCTAAAATTTTTTAAAGATTTCGTCTTTTTTTTTAAAAGAAAAAAGACGAGATCTTTAAGACACTCTGAAATTACATAAAAAAAGTCGAAATGAAAAAAATTAAAATTTTTAAAGTCGAAATTTCGTAAAAAAAGAAATCGAAACTTCTAAAAAGCAAAGTTTTTAAAAAACAAGACTCAAAAAAAGTTAGAAAACTCATAGAATATCTAAATTTTTATATAAAGATAGATTTTTCAAAAAAGAAAATCAATGTTTGAAAATTTTGAGCTTTGAAAGTCGCAATTTTGAGTCACAGTTTTTAAAAAACATCGATATATTGAAGTCTCTAAAGTTTTCTAAAGATTTCGTCTTTTTTTTCAAAAGAAAAAAGATGAGATCTTAAAGACACTCTGAAATTACATAAAAAAAGTCGAAATTAAAAAAATTAAAATTTTCAAAGTCGAAATTTCGCAAAAAAGGAATCGAAACTTCTAAAAAACAAAGTGGCTAAAAAACAAAACTTAGAAAAAAGGTAAAAAAGTCATAGAATACTTAAATTTTTAAATAAAGATAGATTTTTCAGAAAAGAAAATCAATGTTTAAAAATGTTGAACTTTGAAAGTCGCAATTTTGAGTAACAATTTAAAAAAAAATCGATATATTGAAGCCTCTAAAGTTTTTTGAAGATCTTTTTTTTTCAAAAGAAAAAAGACGAGATCCTTAAGACACTCTGAAATTACATAAAAAAAGTCGAAATTAAAAAAATTAAAATTTTCAAAGCCAAAATTTCGTAAAAAAAGAATCGAAACGTCTAAAAAGCAAAGTTTTTAAAAAACAAGACTCAAAAAAAAAGGTAGCAAAGTCATAGAATACTTAAATTTTTAAATAAAAATAGATTTTTCAAAAAAAAAAAATCAATGTTTGAAAAGATTGAACTTTGAAAGTCGCAATTTTGAGTAACAATTTAAAAAAAAATCGATATATTGAAGCCTCTAAAGTTTTTTGAAGATCTTTTTTTTTCAAAAGAAAAAAGACGAGATCTTTAAGACACACCAAAATTACATAAAAAAAGTCGAAATTCAAAAAATTAAAATTTTCAGAGTCAAAATTTCGTAAAAAAGGAATCGAAACTTCTAAAAAGCAAAGTTTTTATAAAACGAGACTTAAAGAAAAGGTAGAAAAGTCATAGAATACTTAAATTTTTAAATAAAGATAGATGTTTCAAAAAAGAAAATCAATGTTTGGAAATGTTGAACTTTGAAAGTCGCAATTTTCAGTCACAGTTTTAAAAAAAAATCGATATATTGAAGTCTCTAAAGTTTTTTTCAAAAAAAAAGACGAGATCTGTAAGAAACTCTAAAATTATATAAAAAAAGTCGAAATTAAAAAAATTAAAATTTTCAAATTCGAAATTTCGTAAAAAAGGAATCGAAACTTCCAAAAAGCAAAGTTTTAAAAAACAAGAGTCAAAAATAAGTAGAAAAGTCGTAGAATACTTAAATTTTTAAATAAAGATAGATTTTTCAAAAAAAGAAAATCAACGTTTGAAAATGTTGAACTTTAAAAGTCGCAATTTTGAGTCACAGTTTTTGAAAAAATCAATATATTGAAGTCTCTTAAGTTTTTTGAAGATCTCGTCTTTATTTTTCAAAAGAAAAAAGACGAGATCTTCAAAACACTCTAAAATTACATAAAAAAAGTCCAAATTAAAAAAATTAAAATTTTCAAAGTCGTAATTAAAAAAATTAAAATTTTCAAAGTCGAAATTTCGTAAAAAAGGAATCGAAATTTTGGAAAAAGACAAACATTTTCATAAAAGTGAATCAATCCTAAAATTTGTTTAAAAAAACTTTCGAATTTCAACTTAAATTTTTGGAAAAATGACGAAATTTTAAAATCAATAAACCTAGAACAAAACAAAATTCAGAATTTATTAAAACTGTATTAACTTTGCGAGAAAGAACCAAATTTCGAGAAAAACTGTTAAATTTGGTGGCCACTATTAGAAATTTATGAAAATTAAAATTTGTTCAAACTGACAGTAAATTTGTACAAATTAGGAGCAAATCTACTCAAATCAGAAACACTAGAACACTAGAAATAAACCTATTCAAATTAATAGCAAATTTGTTTAATCATAACTATTAAACTTTGTAAACGTTTAATACAACAAGATATTAAAAATTTCACGATGTTTCGATAAATATTTGCTATAACCGGACCTGGTTTCGCTTTACAGCATCATCGGAGGTTATACCAGCTGTAAAGCGAAAGCAGGTCCGGTCATAGCAAATATTTATCGAAAGATCTTGGAATTTTTAATATCTGTCGTTATTTTAATAGTTAATAAAGTTCAAAGATACGAATATTGAAGAATACCACAAAGTAAGAGTTAACATTTTAAATTTTGCTGCATTTTTATTGTTAATAAAGTTTATTAGTTATGAAAGTAAGGGTTGTAAATGTCAAATTTGTTTAAATTAGAATCAAACCTATTTGAATTAAAAGCAAACTTATTGAAATTGCAAGCAAATTTGGTCAAACTGGAAGCAATTAGAAGCAAATTTGTTTCAAAGAAAAGGACATTTCTTCAAATCAGAAGCTAATTTGTTATAATTAAAAGCACTATTATTTAAAATTGAATATTTTGACACTTTCTATGCATATTTTAAGCATTTTGCGTGCAAAGCATGCATATTTTAACCATTTTTCGAGCAAAGCATGCATATTTTAAGCATTTTGCGTGCAAAGCATGCTTATTTCAAGCTCTGTATGTTGCATATAATCCGGCCTCTACCGATAAACTTTCAACGGAAAATAATTTGGCATGTCCTGATCTGTGGTTTACACCAATGGGGCCCTAGAACTTTGTTACTACGCATCTGTTCAAAGCACTTTTTCTAGTTACTGCGGTTTTAATCCAAATCTGACTGGTCCTGGCGTCAAGGCGCTGAAAGCCAATTCCGAATTACTTGAGCTGCACGCTCCCGTTTTCCGTTTTTATGTTAAATGCAACTCAGTCATGGACGTTGGATTGCGACATCCATCTGGCGAGTTTGTCAACAACAATAAGATATTAAATATTAGCCCGTAATGCATGTAATAATGCAATAAGACAATTATCGGTTTCGAAACGAGGCTATTTTTCCAATAAATTAATAAAAATAATCAAACTCCCGCAAATACTTAATTATGAAAGATTTTTTCTCGACAATGTGACCTCGAAGCGGTTTTCTCGACACTTTTCAGCGAGATTTTTTTTGTTATGTCATTGTAATTATGCGTTAACAGGCGTCTGATTAATTGACAATGTGACAACTCTCAGTTCTTTCGGAAATAACTGTAATTAATTGTGGATTACAAAAATTTTAAGCAACGTCTTCAATTGTAGTTTCAAGCTTTAAGTGGTTTAAATTTTTTAGGGTACTAGTTAATTCAGCAAAAATTAAAAACTGACTGACAGACTGAAAATTTTGGCTGACAACTCTTTTGATTTCCTCAACTGCAACTCTCGAAACATTAGAGCACAGGTGGATGCTTGGTAACTTGCCTCTCTTCTACAAGTACGATCATGGGAGATGCTTGCAGGAACTAATAGGATTGATCCCCCCAAGTGCAAGATTCTTGAGGCTTACAAGACAGTCGGAGACAGAAAATTCCTGTGCGGTTCAGCTTGATACAGTGAGGACTTCTGTCTATGGAGACTCTTTTTTCTATAGAACTTCCAAGTTATGGAACTTGTTACCGAAAGGAATTTTTCCCAAAAATTACAACCTATACTTGTTTAAGAAGGCGTTTCATAGCCATCTGTAATTGTTTCCACATCCTACTTGCGGTGCTTTGAAGGCTTAATAGGGTTATCCTTTGCGAGTGGATTAAACTTAAAAAAAAAGAATACTTTACTCTTTAACCCTAAATAAAAATTTGTAAATTGTTATGATCTCATACTTTGGGGACATACCAGCAACAGACAGGTTGGAAAACACTGAATTCGACATTAATGACTGAATGGGGTTGCCCTTTGCGAGTGGATTAAACTTTAAAAAAAAACTAACATTAAATATACTCAACATTCGATTAAAACTATTTTTCTCGTAATGTACATAAACAAACAGAAAACTCACACTTTGTATCTGCTTAATAATCGATGAATTTGCGTTTTAAATTTAAAATGAGATTATTTCCAAATTGAAGTGACACTTGACCCAAACGCCGACCTCTGTATAATTGGAAAGCTGCACCGAAGCGATATGAATGGAAACGAAATCCCTAATAGAATTTCAAAAAGACGCGCACCATAATTTCACGTGGACGAAGTGCGTGCCCCACTTGCAAAAGTAAGGCTCGGGGTCGTAAAACACTTTCTTGTAAATGAAGACGTGCTTTGATTAATCACATGGGTTTTAGCCAAATAATATGGTAGTTTAATAATAGACAGCATTTTTTATCGGGGAAGAGGCACTATTGAGTACAAAACTGGGTTTTTAGGATCACGACCCTCTCGCAACTCGGTTGCCAGTTTAAAATTTGATTAGCTCTGAAATCGCGAACGCCAAGTATTTCTGTTGAAAATTAAAGTTCTCTACAGTCGCAGTTAATCATTTTTTGTGCAGTTTTCACGATTAAAGAGAGTCGGGGCCGCCATGTATAGGCGTGTAGATTGTTTAATCAAGAAGGGCGACATTTTCAGCGATCGGCTTGCTGGAGTTTCCCAAACTTTCCCTACAATGAAAACTTCGTAAATCATGAAATTTTAACAAAACGTTTATTTTGGAAGTGGAACAGATCAAGATCTTTTTTTTCAGTGCCAAATTGTTTGGCAAAATTTCGATCTTTAAACTGTAATTTCATCGAAATGTCCCGATTTTTAGTAACGAAATGAAAAAAAAAACATATTCATATATAAAAGTAATAATTAAATTTCGAGTCCAGTATTTTTAATTATAATTCGAAATTTTATTAAAAGTGACATTTACAACTTCGTGAAATTCCGGTGTTAGCAAATATTTATCGAAACATTGCGAAATTTTTGAATATTTGTTGCCTTTTAATCGTTAATAAAGTTTCAGTTTTGTTAATAAGGTCAAAATGTTGACTCGAAGGTTAGGGAAAAAGCTAATACTTCAAGTCAAATCAAACTTGTAGGAAAAATCTAAACATTACAGATGTAATGTTTAGATTTTTTTAATAAAATTAATAAACATAATGTTTCCGATCAACAAGGGAAAAATTTTGTATTTAATTTTTTTGAAGATAACCAAGGACCAGTCCGTCCACCAAAAAGATAACCAAGGACAGATCCATTTCACCAAAATCAACCCATAACTTTTTACCTTGACGAGGCGCTATTGATCTTAATAATTAAGGATCTTAATAAAACAGTTTTTACTTTTTCATAGTTCAATAGACACTTATCATGCTAACAGGCGCAAAAATAGAACAAACTGGTGAGAACAAATGGACAACAAATTTTACGTTTTATAATCTTTTATTATTTCTAGTATTGCCATACATTTGAAACTAATATGAAAATAATTACATTTGTTTAATTTTTTTTGGTTTCTTTAATCAACCGGTGAAAGCAAGAGGTTTAAATTATGATTTAAAACAATTTTTTTAACGTAAAAATACTACTTGAAAAAATTAATTCCATTCACGTATTCGTATCATACTCTTTGTTTTTTGGTGAAACGGACTGGTCCTTGGTTATCTTCAAAAATTGAAATACAAAAATTGTCCCCTGAAACCAAAAAAGATTGGTTGGTTTCAGGGGTAAATTTTTGTATTTCAATTTTCGTATTATACTCGTTCACTCAAAATTAATCACATTATGTCTAGGACATCCTCTAAGATGCCTAACTCAACATGTTTAGAAATTAAGTACAAAAAATATAAATCATTAGACGAAGAGTAAAAATTGTGAAAATGTTGTCAGAAATAAACTACTAATTCATTAATTAAATAATCTAAACTAAAAAATGAAAACTTTAAAATTTAAAAATATTTTCACGGCTTCACAGCATATGCACAGCTTTCACAGCATATGCACATAAACCTCTTTTAACATTATTATTTTTACGTAAAGGTCTACTTACATCCTCCATGATGTAGTCCAAGTTAAGAATGTCATTCTGGAAGCATTCAGAGAACCATTTAGCGCAAATATCTTTGTAGGTGAAATATTCCTCATCGTAGAATACAGTCATGTTCTGTATGAGATCATCCAGCATCCTCAGTTCTTTCCAAACGTCCACGCGTAGCATATTCTTGTTGCCATCATTAGCAGTCACTATTACCCTCCCGAATCGACCTGGAACCCATAACGAATATTAGTTAGTTACAACTGAACGAATAGAGGAAAAACCAGACGAAATATCTTAAGGAAGTATAAGAACGAAAAGAAACGAAAAAATAAGGGAAGGAAAAGGAACGAAAAAATAAGGGAAGAAAAGAAGCAGAAAAAGGTAAACAAATAGGGATAGAGGGAGAAGTGAATGGAAGGAAAAAAGGCGATAGAGAAGGAAGGGAAGGACGAAACAGAAAGAAGGAAAATAAGAAAGGTGAGAGATGAGAAAAAGAGAACGATGAGAGATGAGAAAATAAGAATGAGAAGAATGAGAGAGAAGCAGAAAACAAAGATGAAGTAGAAATAAATAAAAAGGAAGCACAGAAGGAAGTAAGAGGACAAAGAGGATAGAATCAAAACGAAAAAGAACTAAAAATAGTAGAGAGAAAAGAAAAAAGAAAAAGAAGGTAGAAAATAGTGGGAAAGGGAAGATAGGGAAGAAAAAGGAGAGAGAGAGAGAGAGAGAGAGAAGGAGGGAGGAAGGGAGGAAGAGAGAGAGAAAAGAGAAGAGAGAGAGAGAGAGGGAGAGAGAGAGAGAGAAGAGAAAAAAGAGAGAGGGTAGAGAGAGAGAGAGAAGAGAAAAAAGAGAGAGAGGAAGAGAGAGGAGAGAGAGAGAGAGAGAGAGAGAGAGAAAAGAGATGAGAAAAGAGAGAAGAGAGAAGAGAGAAGAGAAAGAGAGAGAAGAAGAAAGAGAAGAGAGAAGAGAGAAGAGAGAAGAGAGAAGAGAGAAGAGAGAAGAGAAGAGAGAGAAAAGAGAAGAGAGAAGAGAGAAAGAAATAAGAGAAAAAAGTAAAGGAGGAAGGTAGAAAGAGAGGAGAAGGGAGAAGGGAGAAGGGAGAAGGGAGAAGGAGAAGAGAGAAGAGAGAGAGAGAAGAGAGAAGAGAAAAGAAAGAGAGAAGAGAAAGAGAGAGAAGAAAGAGAAGAGAGAAGAGAGAAAGAGAAAGAGAGAGAGAGAGAGAAGAGAGAAGAGAGAAGAGAGAAGAGAGAAGAGAGAGAGAAGAAGAGAGAAGAAGAAAGAGAAGAGAGAAGAGAGAGAAGAAAGAGAAGAGAGAAGAGAGAAGAGAGAAGAGGAAGAGAGAGAAGAGAGAAGAGAAAGAGAGAAGGAGAGAAGAGAAGAAGAGAAGAGAGAGAAGAGAGAAGAGAGAGAGAGAAGAGAGAGAGAGAGAGAGAAGAGAGAGAGAGAGAAGAGAGAAGAGAGAAGAGAGAAGAGAGAAGAGAAAAGAAGAGAGAAGAGAGAAGAGAGAAGAGAGAAGAGAGAAGAGAAGAGAGAAGAGAGAAAGAAGAGAGAAAGAGAGAAGAGGAGAGAGAGAGAGAGAGAAGAGGAAGAGAGAAGAGAGAAGAGAGAAGAGAGAAGAGAGAGAAAGAGAGAGAAGAGAGAAAGAGAAGAGAGAAGAGAGAAGAGAGAAGAGGAGAGAAGGAGAGAGAGAGAGAGAAGAGAGAAGAGAGAAGAGAGAAGAGAGAGAAGAGAGAAGAGAGAAGAGAGAAGACAGAGAGAGAGAAAGGAGAGAAGAGAGAAGAGAGAAGAGAGAAGAGAGAAGAGAGAAGAGAGAAGAGAGAAGAGAGAAGAGAGAAGAGAGAAGATGAGAAGAGAGAGAGAGAAGAGAGAAGAAGTGAAGAGAGAAGAGAGAAGAGAGAAGAAGAAGAAGAGAAGAGAGAAGAGAGAAGAGAGAAGAGAGAAGAGAGAAGAGAGAAGAGAGAAGAGAGAAGAGAGAAGAAAGAAGAGAGAAAAGAGAGAGAGAAGAAGAAGAGAGAAGAGAGAAGAGAGAAGAGAGAAGAGAGAAGAGATAATTGAGAAGAAAGAAGAGAGAAGAGAGTGAGAGGAGAGAGAAAGAGAGAGAGAAATAGGATAGGAGAGAAAGAGAGAGAGAGAGAGAGAGAGAGAGAGAGAGAGAGAGAGAAAGGGAGAAAGGAGAGAGATAAAGAGAGAGAAAGTAAAGAGAAAGGAAAGAAGAAAGAGAGAGGAGAGAGAGAGGGAGAGAAGAGAGAGAGAGAGAGAGAGAGAAAAATAGGAGAGGAGAGATAGAGAGAAGAGAATAGAGAGAAGAGAGGGAGAGAGGGATAGAAAGAAAGAGAGAGATAGAATAAGAAAAAATACGAGAACGAGGAGAACAAGAAAGTGGGGAAAATATGAACAGAAACGGGTAATAGAGAAAAAGTGGAAAAATGGGAGAGAAAAAGAGAGCGAAGGAAAATGAGATTATAAATAAATTAATGTGGATTAAAAAAATTGATGAATAATAAATTTATTTCGACGTATTTAAAACGTTCTCGAAGAAATCGAGGATGAACCAATGCAATTTGCGCAAATGTTATTGCAAAAAAAAAAATTAATTGAGAAAATGTTGTGGAAATGTTGCAATTAAAGTGCATTTAAATAGTTGTCTAAGTGTAAAATAGTTATAGAAAGTTATCTTATTCAACGCGAATTATTCATAAAACTTATTACATTGCAGACAAGTAATCAAGTTGCCAGAATGCTGAAAAATTAACACGCTTGAATGACAATGTATCTCAACTGTTCAATGATTTAAAAAAAAATAAATTTAATAAATTGTCTATGGTTGGTCTATTAAAAAGAATGAAGCAGAAAACAGAAATAGACACACTTAAAGCAAGTAGAATGTCGTAGAATTTATTGATAACCACCACATGAACATTCAGGATGTTCATTTCAAAATTTTACGTCCTAATTTTATCGATATCTGTGAATTTCTTGAAAAAATTCTGTAATACGGAAAAAATATTGTAACAAAATGTAAATGGTAGAATTTATTACGTAAGAAAAGTTTCTAGAAAGATCTGCTAAGGGGAAAGCGGCCGCCATAATGAAGCAAACGGCAGATAAGCGTTCCAGAAATTTCGGCAAACGATAAGCCTTATCTGCGAGATTTTTCTAGAACCTGGAAGCCAAAACTATATAAGCCCGTTGCCTTTCCCTCGAATCAGTTGGTTAGAGTCAGTCAGAAGTTAGCGTAGTTAATTAGTGAGTTAGAAGACAATAAGTGAGTTCATTATTCAGTTGTAGTGTTCTAGTTTAGTTTCGAAATAAAGTGGGTATTATTCGATTAACGTGTTAATCAATTCGAACCGATAAGCCCGCAACAATATCATTGTTTTTCACCCAGATATTTAGGAAAATACACTCCTTCATACATTTTCTCATCATTTTTAATTGGCAAGTAAATTTCTTGAAATACAAATCTTGTCCCCTGAAACCAAGAAAGATTAAAAAACACAGCAGAGGTTAGAGCAACCTGATCTTTTTGGTTTCAGGGGACAAGATACATTGCTCTAAACCAAGAAAGATTAAAAAACACAACAGTTGCTCTTGGTTGCTTGGGGACAAGTTCTCTATTTCAATTTTTGAAGATAACCAAGGACCAGTCCATTCTACCAAAAAAAAAAGTAAATTACAAATATTTTGCACATACAATCAATTTAATAATAGCTGAAAATCTATATTGTTAGAAACTTTACATATCTTTTGAATTTGGCGCATTAAAGCAAATAGGAGCATCGAACAATCAGTCATTGATGTGTGGGTCTTACGCATCGACTGCGTGTACGAGAGCTAGATGTAAAACTCTTCAAACTGTTCATGCGTAACTATGTTCTATTTTTAGTCTCTGGTTCTATTAATAGATCAGCCGCCAAGCTTAAATATTTTTAAGAGAATCTAACAATATAATTGAAAGGAATAGATAAATAGTTACAGTATCTTATTTAAAAGATATTAAGGAATAAAAAGATTTTCGTAAATACCTCGACAACGAGTTACACATCGAACATCGAAGTTAGGGACTACAAAGACCTTAAAAATGAGGTACTACTCAATACACAATACAATTTTAAATTTTTAATTGGGCAGCTCTAGCTAACAGGGGGTAAAAATAGGATTCCCGTCAGTTTTCAAAAAGTTGTTCTCGACAAATTTTGACGCGTTTCAAAATTTTTCAACAAAAAAAAATACACAGATATCGAGAACATTAGGGTTAAATTGAACACTCTATATAAAATATTGAAAAAAATGTAAACCGGGTAAGAGAAAACTTGACATTTTGGTAAACAATACAACAGTAATTCAACATAAATTTACATAGAAACGTATCGACTGAAACCAAGAAAGACTCAGAGAGAGATACTTCAGAGAGTATCTCTCTAAAGATCATAGCTTGACTGTCGAAACGCGTTAGCCAGTAACCTGTGTTGTGTTTTTTAATCTTTCTTGGTTTCAGAGGACCATATTTGTATTTCAATTTTTGAAGATAACCAAGGACCAGTCAGTTCCACCAAAAAAAAACAGTAATTCAACCCATCTACATTGATATACATGTATGTACATTAATAACATTAAAGTAAAATTAAACTAATAAAATTGAAGCGTTAAGTGCCTCTCTGTCTGTCTGTCGAGTGATCCTTTGTCCAGGTTATTCTCAGAAACTGCTTCATGGATTTTAATGAAACTTTGACCAAAATGTAGAGTATTTTTAGGGATACCTTTTAGGCTATTTTTATTTCTGTAAAACTAAACCTTCTGCTAAGAAATCAACTGTACTGACATTTTTATTTGAGGTTATAACACGGGACATATAAAAGAGAAACCAATCCGCAATCTTTATGACTGACAATATTACAACCAGAGACTAAATTGCACTCCACCTATAATTCTAGCGGGTATCGGAAGGAGTGGAAACCTTTAAATCTCTTATTCTATCAAAATCAAATAAGAAATTATTTTATTTCGAAATATAACATTATCGGACCTTACCCAGAAGAAGTCGACGAATAAAATGCTGATAAATTCTAGATTTGCTTTTAGCTAGTTGAATTTTGAAATATAAATTATTTCTATTAAATATTATTGTATAATTGTACCAAAATGTTGCTATATATGGTAATAGAGCTGCCAGACGTCGGGATTTCGCCCGGATTGTTCGGTCCTTAAGCAAAGTGTTCATGTCCAAAAAAGGTGAGCCAAAAATAGATTTGTTTGTTAATTTTGTAGAGGACTCTTTTTTTGGAAAACATAAATGCATTAGGGAATCCGCAACTGTCTTCCCCACATAAAATGTGCCACATGTGATACAAACCCGGCACCTTGAGCCACTTGAGGGAACAAGGGGAAGAAGGCAGTCGAGAATGAGTTTAGAGAATATCGAGAGCATAGGTAGAAGAGACCAATAAAGCGTGTGTTAAGTGAATTGTGTGATATTGGATCGACAATTAATTAGGATCAATCATTAGAGTTTACGTAAATAAAAATATTAAGTGACCTCTTTTTTAGTGGACAAAAATTACTTTGAAAACTAAGGGTGCGTTTAGAATAACTTTATTTTTTTATATTTATTAATTCTGTATATTTTTCTCTAACATAAGTGTCAACTCTCCTGAGAGAAGCTATTAGAGACCTATTTACCCAGTTGAGAGTCTCTGAAGTGTCAACTTTCCTGAAAGAAACTATCAGAGATCTATTTACACAGCTGAGCGTCTCTGAAGTGTCGACTCTCCTGAAAGAAGCTATCAGAGACCTATTTACACAGCTGAGAGTCTCTAAAGTCAACTCTCCTGAGAGAAGCTATTAGAGACCTATTTACACAGCTGAGAGTCTCTGAAGTGTCGACTCTCCTGAAAGAAGCTATCAGAGACCTATTTACACAGCTGAGAGTCTCTGAAGTGTCAACTTTCCTGAAAGAAGCTATCAGAGATCTATTTACACAGCTGAGAGTCTCTGAAGTGTCAACTCTCCTGAAAGAAGCTATCAGAGACCTATTTACACAGCTGAGAGTCTCTGAAGTATCAACTCTCCTGAGAGAAGCTATTAGAGACCTATTTACACAGCTGAGAGTCTCTGAAGTGTCGACTCTCCTGAAAGAAGCTATCAGAGACCTATTTACACAGCTGAGAGTCTCCGAAGTGCTATCAGAGACTCTCAGCTGTGTAAATGGGTCTCTGATAGCTTTTCTCAGGAGAGTTGGTACTTACCTCAGGGATAATAAAGTGTCTAGTCTAAACGCACCCTTAGGTATGGAAAAGAAAGTAAAAATTATATTATCTGAGGATCTCTGTTCGATAATCGAACGGTGGTAATCTGGTAACCTTAATAAACAATGATAACGACGGCTCCTAATGAATAATGTTGTTATAAGTGTCACAGTTTTGCTTTTTTACGTTAACTAACCTGCTCGCGTTATCCTGGCCACGTTGAACTTGCTGGTGTAATTAACTTTGAACAGTTCCTCCACTACGGCCCTTTCGATCTTCCCCTGTCCGTTGACGGGACTAAACAGATATTCCGGGTCTATGTTGGTACGTATCTGCTGAAATCCTGTTATACCCAAGAATGTCAACAAGACCGGTATCACTAGAAAATATCCAGGATATTTCCCCACCAATAAACCTAATTTGTAAAACGACTTATTGAGCGTGTCATCCACAATTTTGAGCCCGACCATCTGAAACAATAAAAACTGAAATCAAGACTAATTTCAGAGCGCACAGATTAGTCTCTGGCACAGATCTATGTCAGAGTGTCACATAATTATGTAAACGTTTATTAACTTAGGTTTTAACATTTGATATCTGAAACATATACATAGCTATAGAGGTAGCTTTTACATATCTAATAGCACTTTATACCAAGAATTATGATCCCATGGTAGAGTGATATAACAGCTAAGGTAATATTGCATAAATAATACTCTACTGCAGCGTTTCCCAAGTGGTGGGTCGCAACCTGGTACCGAGAATCATAAAAATAAAATACCGTGTCGCAGAATTGTCTTCAAATGGTCAATATTTATACACTAAAATAGTTTTAAAAAATCTTTTAGTGGGTCGCGAAGAGAAAGTATTAAAGACAATTGGGCCAGGGCAAACAAAGTTTGGGAAACGCTGCCTTACTCATATACGAACAAAATTAAAATTAAGTTACTCTCCAAGGCGATTCAAAAGTATATGTACTTTGCCAAAGGGTGGCTACTGGCCAGGGGCGGTCTTTGGGGTTGGCGAGCAGGGCAACCGCCCGGGGCCTCGCTCCTGCAGGGGTTTCGCTCACTCACGCAATAGTACGAATTCTAATGTTCATTTAAATTTCGCGCCTTAAAAAACTCGACTCGCTGCTCTCTTGCGCTGATATCTGTCTCATTCTCTCCAATCTCCTTCTCTTTCACATTGATAAAATTTCGTACCAGTGCCACAAGTGCTACCAACTGCAAAGGCTAAACAAAACCTGATTTTCTTCGTGTTTACGATTCGGGGAATTCCCGTGTTTCATTTAACATGTCAACTGTCGTCGGGTTATGCTTTTATATTAAAGCAATCGTCATCATCAAGGGCGTACCGAGGCGGAGGTGTTGGGGGTGTGACATCCCCCTAAACTTTCGTGCCGAGTCGGCATTTTCGTCTGAGTTGGATTATTTTTACCAAAGTCGGCATATTTCAGAAATTCTTCTGTTAAGTCGACTGGTTGGCAAAAAAATGACTCACCCCCCCCCCCCCCAAAAGAATCAGGCTCGGTACGCCCCTGGTCATCATTTCTAAATCTGTGATTCTTTTAGAACATTAACGCACATTAATTTATCATAATTAATAATTTGTTATCTTTGCTTTTATTCATTTTTCTTAATTTTCAATAAACAATTTTAAAAGTCTAAACTTATTTATTAATAACTTTGAATTTCTCGTCAAGCATAATCATTAAAACTTAAGGCCTTAGGCAGGATTTCGTTCAGGGAGGGACAAGAATCATTTTGAGAAATTGAAAGAAAAAAAAAGAAAACCGGAAAATGTTTTGGTTGAGTCTATGAATATTTTCATTTAACTGCATAAACTGAGGAATGGAATTTTCAGATTTACTTTGAAAATGGAAGTAGAACCGAACTTTGAAAAAACAATCAGAAAATTAAATCTAAAATAAAATTCGGAAAACTTCGAAAGATAACGATTTTTGAAAAATATCATCGAAATGTCGAGAAAAATGTTGAAATATCTAGAAAAAAAATGAACATTTTAAAGGAAAAGTTTAATTTTGAGAGAGACGAATTTCGAGGAAAAAACGGATTTTGGGAAAAGTTGGAATATTTAGAAAATTGCGTTTAAAATAAAATCCTAACATTTCGAAAAATCTCAAAAAATGTTGAAAATTCGAACAAAATATATTTTTAAAGTTGTTTTTAAAGTTTTGTAAAAAAAAGGACCTAATTTTCAGAGAAAGTTGGAACTTTGAGAAAAATGTTTCACTGTATGTGGAAATTTTCAGAAGCATAAAATTTGAAGTACGAGTTAAAATTTCCAGAATAACACAAATTTTGACAAACGTGAAATTTTCGGAAGTTTAAAAAAATTCAAAAAAAAAACGAATATTAAAAAATAAAAGTTCAATTTTGAGAGAAAAAGTAGAATAAAGTCGTAATTTTGAAAGCGACGAATTTTGAGAAGGAACCTTAATTTGGGTAAGGATTTTTTAGAAAATCAAAATTGGAAAAACCCAACCTTGTGAAAGAACTCGAAAAATGTTGAAAATTTTAAAAATGCCAGAATATTTTCAAAGGTCAAATGTTGTGAAAAAATTCGCAATTTTCAAAAACACTTTTTTCGAAAATTTCACTTTTTTATTCTAATTTTGATATAATATTTAAATTTCCATAAAGAAATTGAATGTACAAGAAATTTCTCTCTCCAAATTACCCAAAAATATGTTTCTCAATATTTTTAATTTTGGATAATATGCCGATCTAATTAAGAGAAAACAGATGAATTTCGAGAGAATTAAAATTTAAAGGAAAAGCCAATTTCGCGGAAAAAGTTCATTAAATTCCAGAAATTAAAACATTGCATTTTGAAATAAAAGTCAAAATTTACAAAATAAGGCGAAATGTGAAGTTGAAATTTATGGAGACATATTTAAAAAAGTTAAAATTAAAAAAAATATTCAGAAAAGTGCCAGAACTGTCTGTGATAGAAAAAATGATTTCCCAAAGAAGAGTCCAAAAAGTAGAATTTTGATAATAAAGTCGAATTTTCGAAAAAAAAAAATAATTGAATCTAATTTTAAGAGAAAAATTTAAAATTTTTCGCAAAGCTGAATATCGAATTTGATATAAAAATATCAAAAAAAAGGCAAATTTTAGGAAATCTGTCAAAAATTTCTAAAAAATCAAATTCCAAAAGATCAACATTTTCAGAAAAACCTGATGTTAATAAAAATAAAGGAATTTAAAAAAAAACGAAATTCTGAAAAACAGTCGACATTTCTAGAAAAACTACCAAATAAAGCATCAAAGTTCGAATTTTTTCCAGAAAAAATTCAAACTGTAATAAAAAGTACAATTTTGAGAATAGCCGTTTATGAAAAAAAAAGAATCTTGAAAAAAGTCAAAATTTTACAAGAAAGATACGAATTTCCAGGAAAAATAAATTTCCGGGAACATACAGGATGGGATTTTAGGATAAATTTCAAATAAACGAAAAAAAGCGGATTTTGAGAGGAATATCCAAGTTTAGATTTTTTTTAAATACTGTTTTTTTTCTGGAAATTTCAATTTTTTTGCCTTGAAAAACAAAAAAAGTTCACAAATTTGAGGAAAAAGTCGAAATTTACTAAATACTCGAAATTTTTTAGAGAGAATCAAATTTTATCGAAATTTTGAAAAAATGTAATTTTTTCTTGACCACTTGAATCAGAGGGAGACATGTGCCCTGATCTGCCCCACCCTAAGTCAGAAAATGTTCAATATTGAGATAAACGTCGAAATTTTGAGAAACAAGTTGTATTTCAGTTATAAACTATCTCAAGGAAAATTTTTTCGATCAAATTTTGAGGGGAAAGGTAAATATTGATAAACAAGTCACAATTTTTAGAAAATCAAAATTTAAAAAAAGCCGAAGTTTCCGAAAAAAAAACGTATTTTAAGAAATGGTAGAATGTCGAAAAATAAAACAATGAATTTTGAGACAAAAATTCGAAATGTTGACTAAAGTCGGATTCTCATCAAAGAAATAGAATTTTAAGAATAAGTGTGAAATTTCGAAAGAAATTTATGAAAAAAGTCGAATTTTGAGACATAGGTGGATATTTTGGGAAAATGTCAATAGTTTAAAGAAGGAAACATTTTGTCGAATGGAAATTTTTTAGAGAAAGTCTTCTCAGTTAAATATAAATGTTTGTTTAACTGCATGAGCCAGGGGGGCAAGCATTCTACCCTGCCCTATTTTAGCTACGTTAAAACCAATTCCTCAAAGACAAGGGCCTCGCAAAGATCTACCTGCCCGGAGCCTCGCAACGGCTAAGGCCGCCCCTGCTACTGGCATTGTTTTAAGATGAACAGCTCTTATAAAAAATGGTCCTCTCCAATTCTATTAAGATCTTTTCTTCTGGTGGAACGGACTGGTTCTGGTTTTGTTTCTTAAAAAGTTTTGAATTTTTTTTTGTTTTAATTAGTGCGAATCCAAATTTTTTTCAAATTCGAAAACTTTTCAAAACTTCGCTTCTTTTTTAATTTCGACTCTTATGAAGTTTGGCATTTTTACAAATTTTTGCCTGACTTAAAAAATGTTTTATCAAAATTTCGACCTTTTTTTTAATTTCTGAAGTTCCTTAAAATTTTTAATTCTATTTCAAAGTTTGGGCTATTTTAAATCTTTTGACATTTTTAAAATACTTTTATTTTTCAAAATTCCAAAATTTTGCATTAAACCAAATTTTATTTTCATAACTGTTAGTTTTCCTCGAAATTTGAGCTTTTTCTTCAGCTCTAGCATTTAACGTTGAATTTTTATTGAGCATTTTTTATAAATATTTGAGATGAAAATGAAAATTTTAAAAATTTTTAAATGTAGGGCTATAATCTCAAAATGTCTACTTTTTTTTGAAAACGTTAAGCTTTCGTAGATTTAAAATTTGCTACAAAAATTTGGTGGAAAAAATAAATAATTTCGGAATTTCTAAGAAAATAAATCGCAATTTTGAGATTAAAGGCGCAATTTCGAGAAAAAGTGGTATTTTCGGGAAAAAAGTAGAAATTCAATTACATTTGAAATTTCCAAAAAAATGGAACGAAGTGGTCCTTGGTTATCTTAAAAAATTGAAATACAGGAAACAAGTTTTGTATTTCAATTTTTGAAGATGTCTTTTTAAATTGATGTTTTTTCTACTCTTTCCTAATTTTGACTTTTTAAACTCGCAATTAAAAATTTTAAAAACGTTGCAAAAATATCGGTGCATCGATACCAAATACTGATGTTTGAGACATCGATGTTTTATTGAAAAAAAAAAGCGATGTTCAAACATCGATACTTTTTTGAACGATGTTGCATCCTTAAGTAGCATACAACCTAGATTACAAATTCATGCAGCCCTCCAGGCGACGTGTATAGTGAATCATAGGTAGCTGAACTACCAACAGTTGAAACACTAGCGAAGCGGTTGTTCTCTAGGAAAGTTCCCAGAAGACAAGGATTCTAATGCACAGACCAATAGGTTTGAACATTTATTAGATTCGAATTTTGGAAACCAAATATCGGTTTCGATCTTGTTAGATCTCGTCAATTTGTTGTATCCAACTCGAATGCTAACAAATATTCCGACAAGTCCGTCAATTCTTTATACTAAGTACTAAAGAATTCACGGACTTACTTGTCGGAACATTTGTTAGCGTTCGAGTTGGATATACCAAACTGACGAGATCTAACAATATCGAAACTTGTATTTGGTTTTCAAACTTCGAATCCAATAAATGTTTAAACCTATTGGTCTGTGCATTAGAACTATTTTTATATTAAAATATGTGGTGGTTCATTTTTTTGTCATCATTTCGTTTATTTATTTATTTTATTAGTTTTTTTTTCTTTTCCTGACGCAATGTACTAGTGTTACATTTAGCAATAGCGTTTGGCATGGTAATAATTCATCAATATGCGGTAACACGTAACCTTTAAAATTTTTCACGACATAAATAAAACATTTCAAACATAAATCACGGTTTAAAACCTAGAATCAGAGGCGATATTTGACGGGATACCTTCAGAATCATTAGCTTTCTCCTCCTCTTTTTTTCGCTTGTGTCACTTATCGGTAATAAACCATTGAAAATGAAACGGAAACTTATAAATTGTAAAACATCTTGCGACAGGTGGACATTTGTTTTTCTTTGATCAATTTTATGTTGCGTTTAAAGTATGATTTAATGGTGACTAAAAAAAACTAGCAGACCCTCCCCAATTACGTACATTGGGCTTATATCGTCAGATTAGTTTCACCTTGCGTGGAAGTTTCTTTGACGTTTAAACTCTAAAGTCGAAATCTGAAAGTTTAGGATAACATCTTAGACAAAGAAGAAAATATAAAGAATTAAAAAACCTCACATTTGCAAAAAATTGAATTACAAATCTTGTCTCCGGAAACCAAGAGGGGTTAAAAAACACAACGCGTTTCAATAGCCAAGCTATCTTTCTTGGTTTCAGAAAATAAGTTCTGAATTTCAATTTTTGAAGATAACCAAGGACCAGTCCCTTCCAGGGATAACTATAGAAGAAAAAAAACAAAGGACTTTCCCCTTTGACTAGTGTACGAGGCGACTCTCCCCTATAACCCTCATGCAGCTCTTTAAATTCTAGCGCCCTAAGCAATTGCCAATAGGGCCAGTCAGCATGGAGGCGTTTTCACAACGGCTAAAACCAAGTCTTGTCTTTGACCAAGTCAGGCCAGCATGGAACTAATTGAAGTTAGCAGCAGTCCACGAAATAGGTAATTAAATATCGAATAACCACGTAAACCACGTAAAAGCAACAACACTTAACACCTTTATTGGCAAATCAGACTACACTGGAATTTCACGGTTATAAAACGACATTTTAGGTAAACCAACGGGCAAACTGTCCGCCGTCCTACTTGTTCACGTTCATGTCATAATTTCAACTGTTGCAATTTTTTAAACGGTCCCCAAGCGTTTGCGGTTTGGCATAACAAGCAATTAAAAGCTAACGAAGGTTCGAAGGACGATATCACAATGGCGAAATGAAGATCGCTTGGTTTCTCAAGTGCGAATTATAATTTGATATGCAAAACGAGTTAAAGATTAATTGACTGTTAATTAATTTGCTTCCGAAGGGATTTAATTGCAAACTTGACTATTGCAGTTCTTGCATTGCGAGCAGGAGGAAAACAAAGCTTATGAGACGAACGTGCTTACAGGTTGGAGCATTGGAGCGAATACGACCTAGTCCTCTAAACGTATATCGTGTTTTAATTGCAGAACACCTATTAGAGCTATTCCACAGTTTGATAGATGGCGTCATACTTGGAAATCACATGGAGGTAATCAGTCACAACATCTAATAATGTAATACTCCTTGGTTTCCAATCTTTAAATTTAGTATTCAATTGGTATGTGCAATTGCACGCAATTACATACTAAGAGTTCCAAAAACAAACACCGATATAACGTGATGTAATAACTTTAATTTAAAACAGACTAGATAGACACTTATAAGTTCAAATTGAGCCAAATTTATGCAACGAGAGTCAGATGTTGATTTCAGAGCTGTCTCTAGGATTTTGCTTTGAGAAGAGAGCAAAAAATTTCCAAGCAGAGTTGTTTCAAATTCTCAACCCAATATTTGTTCTATATTTCAAACTATCACCACCAAGTAAACAAATTTTGCATCAATTTTTTTTAGCTTCTAAAAAAAGACGACAAAGTGAATTGGATTTCCAAACTGCATCATTATTGGGGGGGGGGGGGGCGTAACATCCCATAGTATGGTAACGACGCTCTCGATTGATTGAATCCAACATCGCATACGCGAACTCATCGTAACGGTGCGGCGGTGCCGTCATTCAACAATGAAAAAAGAAATTGTTCTACATGTTTAAAAAGCAGTTCTGGGACGCTAATGGTAACGTGCCGTTGTTTTTCAATAAAATGATATTTGTCATCTTCCCAAGTGGGTACAATAGTAAATACTCGAGAGTGAAAGTAATAACATTAATGATACAGTACGAGAACGAATGGCGTTTATTTTCGTCGAGCGTTAAGTAATTTCGAAGGAAAAAAAATGTGGTTTACTTTCATTTAATAGCTGGCGCTGAAGAAACATTGGCCGAAGGTGCATTTAGAATTTGCGTAAGTGTGTACGTATACACACGTGAAATATTCGTAAAATTGCGACAGATGATATTCGGAATTTCTCTTACCTAACACGCAACGTGGACACGTCTTCGGGTTATCAAAGAGGTCGACTTCGGCAACTTGTTCATTGAAAAATACAATAAATTATTCTACACTGATTTCAGGTATCTAATGTATTTTTTAACAGCGGTTTTTTTTAAAATTTAGTTCACTCGCAAAGGGCAACCCCATTTTCCTTTCAAAGGACTGCGAGTGGGATGCGGAAACAAGGATAGATGGCGTTGATCGCCGTCTTGAACAAGGATAGGTTGCAATTTTTGGGTAAAATTTTTTTTGGTCACGAGTTCCGTAGCTTGGAAGTTCTACAGAAAAAAGTTTCAACCGACAGAAGTCCTCACTGTGTTAAGCTGGACCGCACAGGAATTTGCTGTCTCTGAGGCTGTCTTGTATGCCTCAAGAATCTTGCCCTCAATCGTATTAGTTCCTGGGAGCATCTCCCATGAAAGTACTTGTTGTATGTAGAAGAGAGATAAATTACCAACCATCCGCCTGGGCTTTAGTGTTTCGAGAGAATCGGTCAAACTCTCATCAATTAGGCAAATCGCTCTTCTTTGAATTGAACCCAAACGCATCTCCCATGAAGATATTTGTAGAAAAGAGGTAAATCACCAACCATTCGCCTGCGCTTTAGTGTTTCGAGAGAATCGGTCAAACTCTCATCAATTAGGCAAATCGCTCTTCTTTGAATTGAACCCAAACGCATCTCCCATGAAGATACTTGTAGAAAAGAGGTAAATCACCAACCATTCCCCTGCGCTTTAGTATTTCGAGAGAATCGGTCAAACTCTCATCAATTAGGCGAATCACTCTGCTTGCCGTTAGGGGGATCAATCCTATTAGTTTCTGCGAGCATCTTCCATGATAGTACTTGTAGAAAGGAGACAGGTCACCAACCATACGCCTCTAGTGTTTCGAGGGAATCGGTCAGACTCTCGTCATCAATTAGGCGAATCGCTCTTCTTTGAATTCAATCCAAGAGAGCTGATTTTGGGGCTGATCTCCAAACATGACATTGGCTAGTGTTGGCCTAACTTGAGCTTTGTATAGTGTTAATAGCTGATGAGATGTGAAGTACTTTTTAGCTCTAAAAAGGAAGTCTAGCTTCTGAGAGGAAGACTTGGCAATAGCGCGCACCTGAACGTCCCAGGAGAAGTTAGTGCTCGCATTCACTCCTAGGATAGACAGATTAAATCCCATCGGAAGGACTTGATCGTCCATTAGTATGTTGCATTATTCCTTGATGTTTTCTTAGAGAAAACTCCGGCCTGAGTTTTTGAGGCGTTGAAGTCGACCAAATTGTGCTTACCCCATTCCAGAATAATCTCGAGATCCCGATTAATTGCCTGTATCTGCTGCTTCCTTAGTCGATCTGAAGCAGCGATAGATAATGGTTTGTCGGAGAAAAAAGATGACACAAGGTTACTATCATCTGCGTAGCTGTATATAAATTGGACTCATCGCTACCTGAGAAGAGTTGAAGGCTACAGGCGTCTAAGAGGAAGGCAGCTTACGCAGCAATGCGTACAGCTGCTTACAGGCCACGGAAGGTTTTAGGAATACCTCCACGGAATGGGGAAAAGGAACTATTATGCCAATGCGGAGAGCCCGAGGATGCTGATCATGTAATGTTCGTATGCAGGAATCGGGAGGAATGGAGGAACAGAACAGAGCAGCTAGCGATAAGAAAGGGAGTGCTCTGGCCAAGAAGTATCGAGGAGATTGATGAAGCGGCTCGGAACCCAAATTTCTTTGAAGTTCTGAACCAAGCCGCTGGAAAGCTTGACGAACTCAAGTCCTCATTTGGGGAACAATAGATTTCGAGTACCGGGGGATCGAGTACCTGGGAAATGAATCTACGAGAAAGCGGAATAGGACAATATGGGAGGAAGCCTACGTCGAACTCCAAGTTCTGACCTGGAACCATCCGAAGTCAAGGGGATCGAGTACCTTGACATGGCACAAGCTGGGGGATTGAGCACTCAGCCTTAGACGTAACGCAAGAGGAAAGAAAAAGAGACAACGCGAGGAGGAACGTTAGATTAGAACCTTAGGTTAAATAGGTTAGATTAGGTTAAGGTGAAGGGTAGGTTAGGCAGATTAAATGTAGGTTAGAAACTAGACTAGACTAGGAACATACGGCAAACCGAAGTAGGAATAAAATATAATTAAATAAGAATATTATGTAATAGTTAAGGTTAGAGGGGTATGCATGTGTAGCAACCCTCAAAATGAAGTGTAAATTTACTTCAGTTAATATATATGTATATAATATTGGAAGTTGAAGCTAAGAGATCGTTTATGTGTAACAGAAATAGAGTAGGAGACAGAACGGACCCCCGAGGTACCCCTGCGTTAATCGCAAATGTCTCGGATGATATGCCATCGACGACCACCTGAAGAGATCTGTCAGCGAGAAAATTGGATATCAAATGACAGAGTCCAAGAGGAAGACCATAAGATGTTAATTTGGCGAGAAAAGATCGATGCCAGACTCCGTCGAAAGCCTTTGAGATATCCAATGCCACAATCCTGGCAGCCTCACCATGTTTTTCCATAGCTGAGTTTCAGATATGAGTAACATATGCCAATAGATCGCCAATGGAACGTTGTTGTCTAAAACCGTATTACCTGTCGGAGATTAAAGTCGACAACCAATTCCAGAATGGTTTCGAGATCCCGATGAATCATCTGGATCTGCTATCGTTCTGAAGCAGCGACGGATAATGGTTTGTCGAAGGAAAAGATGACACCAGGCTACTATCATCTGCGTTAGTGTATATCGGATTGGAAGAGATCGTTTGTATGTAACAGAAACAGAGTAGGAGACAAGACAGACCCGTGAGGCACCCCTTCATTAATCGCGAATGTCTTGGATGAGATGCCGTCGACGACGACCTGAAGCGATCTGTCAGCGAGATAATTGGATATCAAATCGAATTTTGTGATAAATTAGGAACTTTGGTTGACATTTTTCAAACTATCTGTCAAATTTAAACCCGACATATAATGAAAAAAAACCGAAATTTCTAGAAAAAATTAGAAATCTCCAAACATATTTAAGCAATTTCAGGCACGTTACAAGTTTCGACTGTTTTTCTCCTAATGTTCATCTTATTTTGTCTGAACATTTCGCCTTTAAGGTCGCATCTTAGGAATAAGTTCGAAATTTCGACTAAATGTTCTGCCTTTCAAGTTTCTTGAAGAGAATTTTAAATTTGAAGAGAAATGTTAAAAGAAAATTGTCTTAGAAATTCCGAGATTTTGGCAGACATTTTTTAAATTATTTTCCAATAATTGACATTTTCAACTCTTAACAGGTCATTCAATAAGTCCGTAGGATAAGTAAGAAAAAAAATTTGACAAAACTCTATTTTATTATTCAACATAGTTGCCTTCGAGGGCGATACAACGAGTATAACGATTTTCCAACTGTTCGATACCACTTTTATAGTACGATTTCTTTTTCTCATCAAAATAGGCCTCAGTTTCAGCGATTATTGGATTTAAATTTCTTTCCAACAAGCATTCTCTTGAGATCTGAAAACAAGAAAAAGTCGCTGGGGGTTAAATCTGGAGAATACGGTGAGTGGGTAAGAAATTCGAAGCCCAATTCATTCAATTTTGCCATCGTTTTCATCGATTTGTGACGCGGTGCATTGTCTTGGGGAAACAACACTTTTTTCTTTTGCAAATGTGGCCGTTTCTTTACGATTTTAGCCTACAATCGATCCAAAAGTGCACAGTAATAGTCGCCGTTGATGGTGGTTCCTTTTTGGATGAATATTCCGTTCGCATCCCAAAATACAGGAGCCAACACCTTACCGGCCGACTGTTGCGTCTTTGCTCGCTTTGGATTCGGTTCGTCGACTGCTGTCCACTCAGCTGACTGTCTTTTGAATTCTGGTGTGTAATAGTGAAGCTTCGTCTCATCCATTGTTACATATCGACGACAGAATTCCATTTTATTGCGGTTTAATAGCGCCAAACACTCTTCTGAAGCATTGATTCGTTGTTTTTGGTCGACTGAGCTCACGTGGCACCCACTTTGCACAGAGCTTTCGGATACCCAAATGTTCGTGTAAAATGGAAAAAATATTACCATCTGATATCTTTATAATGTCAGCTAGCTCGTGCACCTTCAATTTGCGATCGTTCATAACCAATTTGTGGATTTTTTTGATGTTTTCTGGAATAACAGCCTCATTTGGACGTCCACTGCGACCTACATCATCTGTGCTGGTACGACCACCTTTAAATTCAGCAATCCACTTCTATACCATTTGTCTCGATGGAGCAGAGTTCGGACAATGTTTATCAAGCCATTGTTTGGTTTCCACTGTATTTTTTTTAATCAAAAATCAATGCTTTATCAAAACTCGAAATTGACTTTTTTTCATTTTTTTTTTCAATAACAAAAGTTGCTTCACACAAAATGCTATGACTCACGAATCAATAGTCAGATTGCTGTCAAATTTATACACGTATCGTTTGAAGGTTAGTACTAAATAAAAATCATATGGATGGTGGTTCCTTTTTGGATGAATATTATTCCGTTCGCATCCCAAAATACAGAAGCCAACACCTTACCGGCCGACTGTTGTGTCTTTGCTCGCTTTGGATTCGGTTCGTCGACTGCTGTCCACTCAGCTGACTGTCTTTTGGATTCTGGTGTGTAATAGTGAAGCCATGTCTCATCCATTGTCACATATCGACGATGGAATTCCATTTTATTGGGGTTTAACAGCGCCAAACACTCCTCTGAAGCCTCGATTCGTTGTTTTTGGTCGACTGTGCGCTCATGCGGCACCCACTTTTGCACGGAGCTTTCTCATACCCAAATGTTCGTGTAAAATGGTAAAAACACTACCATTTGATATCTTTATAATGTCAGCTAGCTCGTGCACCTTCAATTTGCGATCGTTCATAACCAATTTGTGGATTTTTTTGATGTTTTCTGGAATAACAGCCTCATTTGGGCGTCCACTGCGCTCTGCATCATTTGTGCTGGTACGACCACGTTTAAATTCAGCAACCCACTTCTCTACCATTTGTCTCGATGGAATATAGTTCGGATAATATTTATCAAGCCATTGTTTGGTTTCCACTGTATTTTTTTTTCATCAAAAAGCAATGCTTTATCAAAACTCGAAATTCACTTTTTTCCATTTTTTTTCAGTAAGAAAAGTTGCTTCACACAAATTGCTATGACTCACGAATCAATAGTCAGATTGTTGTCAAATTTATACATGTATCGTTTGAAGGTTAGTACTAAATAAAAATCATATGGAAAAAATTTAGTTACGCCATCTATGTGTCATCCTATGGACTTTTTGAATGGACTGGTGGAATTATTTAATATTCGTAACTGTTAAACTTTATTAACGATAAAAACGCAACAATATTTAAAAATTCCACAATATTTGCGAACACCGGACCAGGTTTCGCATTACTGTGTCATCGGCGGTCATACTAGCAATTTGTTATGCTAACACATTAGCTAACGTTGTTATGCTAACAAGCTCCATGGATCACAGACTCCTACAAATATTCCGTCTAATCCAAATTCTCGTCCAAAGCTTCAATCATCATTTTACAATTGCCAGATTAAACTAGTGGATTAAACTATTAAAAAAAAAGGTTAAGTGTTTTAAAAATTTCTAACGGTAGATAAGGCAAGAGTATTCTAGGGCGGAAATATCGTTTCGAGTCTTTAAGCGACTTTCCATTTGATATTTCACCCATAGATCTTCTACAGCTGCGCCCCTCTGATGAATTCTTCGGTAAAACACCATCAGTTTAACTTCAATTTTCCTAGAAACTTTTTGGCCTCTGGCCCATATCTACTTCTAATACATCGATACATTACTTCTAGGTGCATTTAAGAAACCAACACAGAGCAATTTTTGCTTAAAAATGATATTTTTC
The DNA here is from genome assembly GCA_028583605.1 of Dastarcus helophoroides. Lineage (NCBI taxonomy): Eukaryota > Metazoa > Arthropoda > Insecta > Coleoptera > Bothrideridae > Dastarcus > Dastarcus helophoroides. The sequence goes on from CM053325.1 coordinate 1,286,056, forward strand.
GCGATTAAAATTTTACCCTGATTTTCATTCTATTTCAATGGTGGGTATTGTATTAACATTTTTAGATGAAAAGGTGGAGATTTAACGTAAAGACATTCGGAAATAAACAACAATGGGAGAGTCACAATTCCATTATGCCAGCTTTAGTGTCAGGATTGTTTCGTTCGACAGCAACATAAGATTGATAAACTTGAAACTATCCTAAGGTTGGAACGTGCCAAGTTTATAATTTTAAAAGCGTTTGATTTTCATAAACAGTTATTTTAGATGGTTTCGTGTGAGCGCCCAACACCGTTACCGATATATTTAATGGAAAAGTGCAATTTTCTCGATACCTTAACAAAGTAAGTCGAGGCTGATTTACTTACGTGTTTCGTAAACAAAACTGTTCATCAAATTCGGTTACAAGTCGTAGTACAATCGAGGAATATTAATAGGATGAAAAAAAAACGCATTTGGAACAAATAAACATTATATAATTCGATACCTTTTCAAAACTCGCCATGACTTAATCGTAAAAGGCAACCACTTGCCAGAAGGTTATCGAAAGCTGGGTAGTTTGATTGCGACAAGTTTGTCTATGAGGTCAATGGACAATTCAAAGAAGAAGAGGTAAATTTCAATGCTCTGGTTCTTCATGTGATTCTGGTTCTTCATGCGACTTATTCTAACACAGAAGGCACGATAAAAGTTAATGGGTACGGTCTGACCGGACCAAGGTACCACTATGATGCACCGACGGTGTGTAGATCGATCTGGAGATGGTAACGCTGACCTGGGTTAGAGACCCACTTTTAATGATTCGAGAACTCAACGGTCTCTAGAATTTTCTGGTTGTCTTCGAGAAAATTCGAGTTAATTGGCGCGGCGGATATATCTAGCTTACATTAATTATATGTCAATGACGTTCAGCGGAAAAATTCTGCTGCCAACGGTAATTGCTGATATGGTTATGATGCAATTTGGACCATGCGGAATGTTGATATACCAGTTTTCGAATTTGTTTACACTTGTTAAATTTGGGGACACATTCCGCAGTAACTTTTTGGGTGCACGCACCCTCTATTTTCTACACGATTTTAACATGGGGTCTGTCGTGCGTTTTTTACTTTTTATTCGTTTTTAATACTCTTCACCCAACAGATATATGCAAGAAGAATGCAACCTAGACTACATGCAGCCCTCCAGGCGTGTTAGTGAATAATCATAGGTAGCTGAACTACCAACAGTTGAAACACTGCCACCTAGCGAAGCGGTTGCTCTCTAGGAGAGTTCCCAGAAGACAAGGATTCTATAATGCACAGATCAATAGGTGTGAACGTTTATTAGATTCGAAGTTTGGAAACCAAATACCGGTTTCGATCTTGTTAGATCAATAGGTACAGTTCAAAATGTGTTAGAAATGACCGTTTCCCCTTGTTCCCCTAGATTTCTAAAGATAAAATTTAGATTTTAATTGGGTTAGTACAGTGGTCGCCAAACTTTTAAGTCAAAAGAGTCAACTGCAGTAAAAAAATTGGTTTCGTGAATTTCAAAGAGCCACAAATTTTTATTTCTCATTTTACATTTTATTTCAAAATTAAATCAGATAAATCAGATAAAATACAGATATAGTTTAGTCACTCGCCCTCAAAAAAAATAGGTTCACACGATATCAAGAAGTAAATCAACGTTACTAATGACGCGACTCATCGAATTGTTTTGATGTGTGTGATTTGAGATTTTCAACCACAAACCAATAAAAATGAGTTATTCAAATATCGCGGTTTGTTTAAGAGAGGGGTGAACAAAGTATAGGAAAGCTGATTTTTTTTTTCGTAAAATTCGTCAAATTCAAAAATTTCAATTTTTTTTATAAATTAACACTTTAATCTCGAAATTTTGTCACTTTTGTCACATATTAACATTACATACGGAGTGCTAGGGTGGCCCTTATTCGTATTTGACAAATGAACAAAAAAAAATCAGATGGAACGGACTGGCAAAAGATTGAAATACAAATCTTGTCCCCTGAAACCAAGAAAGATTAAAAAACACAACATAGGTTGCTCTGACACATTTCGATAGCCAAGCTATCATCTTTCGAGAGATACTGATACAGAGTATTTCTCTCTATCTCTATTGAAACGCTTTAGAGCAACCTCTTTTGTGTTTTTTAATTTTTCTTGGTTTCAGGGGACAAGATTTGTATTTTAATCTCTCTCTATCTCTTTATAGATCTCTCTCTCTCTCTCTCTCTCTTTACCATTTTCAGAGAGATACTATATATCAGTATCTTTCTGAAGATGATAGCTTGGCTATTGAAACGCGTTAAAGCAACCTCTGTTGTGTTTTTTAATCTTTCTTGGTTTCAAGGGACAAGATTTGTATTTCAATCTTTTGCTATCTCTCTATAGATATCTCTCTCTCTCTTTCTCTCTCTCTCTCTCTCTCTCTCTCTCTCTCTCTCTCTCTCTCTCTCTTTCTCTCTTTCTACCATCTTCAGAGAGGTACTCTGTATCAGTATCTCTGTTGTGTTTTTTAATCCTTCTTGGTTTCAGGGAACAGCTTTTGTATTTCAATTTTTGAAGATAACCAAGGGCCAATCCGTTCCTCAAAAAAAAATGTAACAAAGTTTTAATTGAAACATCGAAAAAAGTCGATAGTTCTGGTAAAAATTTTAAAAAATGTGAACATTTCTAGTAGAAGGCGCTGAAATTTGAAATTTCAAATCGATAACTTAGAACAAATATTAAAAATCAACTTGAAGATAAAATTTTGCGTAATAAAATCCTAATTTTTAAGATAGATTCTCATAATTTTGAGAAAATAAAACCTTTTTTATTTATTTTTTTTTTGATATCCATCGTATAAAATCGAAGACTCTAGATTATTTTGTTCAAAATTTCTACTTTAATGTCAAATGATTTTTTTCTAATTTTCTTTAAACTTTTACTTTTTTTTCTCGAAATTTGGTGCTTCAACTTACCTTGAAAGGAAAAAAAACATTCTTATAAACTCACTCTCGCTGTCCGCCCGTCCTCTCACAAAGATTTCTTCGAAAACTATGTGAAATCTAAGAATTTGAAATTATGCACAGCGTTAGTTCTCGATGAGCCACGCAAATACCGCCAGCAAACGATTAGAAAAAGAAAATATTTTATAATAAAATGGGGTTCTATAATGCACAGACCAATAGGTTTGAACATTTATTAGATTCGAAGTTTGGAAACCAAATACCGGTTTCGATCTTGTTAGATCTCGTCAGTTTGGTATATCCAACTGACGAATGCTAACAAATGTTCCGACAAGTAAGTACTAACACATTCACAGGCGTCAAGCGAGTGACTCTTAGGTACTACCACCTATTGGTCCATAGAGAAGCTATGGCCATCGCCAACATACACACATCTTGCATAATAAAATGGGGGTTAATTTGGTCTCTAAAAAATAAAGTTTTAGTTAATATTGAGGTATCATTTGAAGGAGCTATCTCTAAGGACATTAAAATATTTTTTTTAATAATTTTTGGTTCAATTTCTTAAAGATACAGTTCAAAATGTGTCAGAAATGACCGTTTCCTCCTTGTTTCCTCTAGATTTCTAAAGATAAAATTTAGATTTTAATTGGGTTAGTACAGGGGTCGGCCAAACTTTTAAGTCAAAAGAGTCAACTGCAATAAAAAAATTGGTTTCGTGAATTTCAAAGAGCCACAAATTTTTATTTCTCATTTTACCAGTGGCGGCTGGTCTCAACGAGCGCAAGAGCGCGCGCTCCTCGAGAAATGAGCGACATATTCTTTTCTGTTTAATGTAAAAGACTTGGATTTATCACATTTTTAAACACAAAATAATTACATACTAATTAACTAATAATACTTGAGAATGACTTGGAATAAAATACACCAACGTTTATTCCGTTATACATATTAAATATTATAAGGAAATTTAAATAAGTTGGTAGGCGCAGATCTTCACGGGATACGGAGAAATAAGCTACAGAACACCACGTTAAAGCTAGCCCGGGGTACGCCGCTCCGCGCATGTGCGATATTGCCAAATACGAGTCAGAGTTTGGAGTGTGTAGTTTAGTTACGTTTATGATGCTAAATGCGTAGGTCCCGGCTGATCTGACTGCGATTATTAATTGTGCCGCTTACAGGCCTAACTGCCAATCGTACCGCTATTCACAAAGAGATAGCAGGGCCCAATCTAGGGTCTAATTATTCATTTATAGATTTGGATTTGAACAATTTTGATGAGAAAGTAATGAAGACTTTATTTCTTTAAAAGATCGTAGAGCGGACTTTGTTTAAAAAATATTTTTTTTTGTGTTTTTGTAGAGTTTAATTAGAACCTTGTAATAAAATATATTTTATTTTCAAATGCAGTTTTCATGAAATGGAGATTATAAGATGGTAATTAAATTTAATTCGTAAAAATACTATTAAATATCACACCTTTTATGTCACTTTTGTTTCTCTTAAATTTAATATCTTGCTATGACACTGGAGTCACCTAAACTCTTAACTACTAATATTTTTGCATCTGCACACCTCCTGTCAAAAAGTCACCAGCCGCCACTGCATTTTACATTTTATTTCAAAATTAAATCAGATAAAATATGAGACAGTGAGAGACCCTTTTGACTCATGTAGTCAAACGAAAACATATTCAGCCCAAAAGACCTTTTATTTCTCAAAATTTAGAGCCTTCATTTCAAAGTTTGCCTTTTTCTCGTAAATTTGACTTTTTTTTAAATCTTCTCTGTATTCGTCTTGTTTAAACTATGTGTTTTACTCCTAAAATTAGATTTTTTTCCTAAATCTTCCTTTCTTCTTAAAACTTGACAATCTGTGAAAATGTTTACTTTTTTCTTATTCGACTGACTGGAAGACTCGATCTTTTTCTCAAAAATTCACTCTCTCTCTCTCTCTCTACCATCTTCAGAGAGATACTCTGTATCAGTATCTCTCTAAAGATGATAGCTTGGCTATCAAAAGGCCTTAGAGCAACCTCTGTTGTGTTTTTTAATCTTTCTTGGTTCTATGGGACAAGATTTGTATTTCAATTTTTTTAAAAATCAGCTTACGATAAAATCTCGTTCGTTATACTGCTACTTGAAATGTGTGGATTTTTAAAATGAAACATGCAAATTTTATTATCGAAATTATAAACGCTTTTAATGATTTTAGAAAAGAATTTTAACAGTACTGATAATTTCACACCTTAGAGAAAATGAACCCATAAAACGACGAAATTATGCCATTAAAACCCAACGTCTAATTATTCCGGAAAACGGTTACTCATTCACCAAAACTCTTAATAGATCCTGTTACTCACCGATAAAGATAACTCCCCACTTGAAGCTTTTTTCATTAGAACTTGGAACTTCAGGTTACTATCACGACAAATTCTCTTATTAGAAAAATATGACCGAGATTTTTCTTATAAAAATACAAAGTACCGGCGACCTTTCTAAAGATTAGCACGGTGGCGTAGGGTATCGGAAATTCAAATGGAAACGGCAAACTGGATCGCCTTGTAAAACAATTTTTTTTTATAAGCGTGCCATTCTTTAATACCCGATAATTCTCTTATAATTGAAACTGAAAGTAACAAGTTGAGCCCGATATGTGCATTATATTAGAACATAATATTGCGAATATTATAATCGAACTTTCACTTATTTTTATTGCTAACTCATTCAAAATAAATATTTGGATGCAAGCTAGATGAAAAAACTTATATACAATTTAATTTTGCCGCGTTTTTTTTATCACATCTCCTGCAAGTCTCCATATCTGTGATTCCTTTAATATATAATAAGCAAAAGGAAATTTTGAAGAAATAAGTAAAAACAGAAGTGAGTTTTGAAAAAAAAAGTATAAACAGCGTTAAATTTTGAAAAAAAAAGTTAAGATTCTAAAAAAGGCAATTATTTCAAAAATCAAAATAAAGTTTTTAAAATTTCATTGAAAAGGGCCCTTCTTCGCCTGGGGTCGTCTCATAATTTTGTCTTTGTTTCAAATTCAAAGTAATGGCTCGATATTAATGAAAAAAAATCATTAAATTTCAAGAAAAAATGTTGGCCTTTTAAGATTATGTAACGTAGCTGAGCACTAAAAAAAAATTTTAAATTTTCACACTCTAAGAGTGCTAAAGGGGGCATGAAAATTTGAACGGAAATTCGTCATTTTTGAAGTTAGAAATATGATTCTGTTTACAAATAAAATAAAAATCGGCTTTATTAACCTTTTTTGACATAAAGTTTGACAAATTATCGGATGCAAGTAGAATACAAACTAGTCTACAAATTTATGTACCCCTCCAGGCGACGTGTATAGTGTATAGTGCATCATGGATAGCTGTTGAAACACTGCCACCTAGCGAAGCGGTTGCTCTCTAGGAAAGTTCCCAGAAGACAAGGATTCTAATGCACAGACCAATAGCTTTGAACATTTATTAGATTCGAAGTTTGGAAACCAAATACCGGTTTCGATCTTGTTAGATCTCGTCAGTTTGTTATATATAGAACTCGAATGCTAACAAATGTTGTGACAAGTAAGTACTAAAGACTAAAGAATCAACGAACGTCAAGCGTGTGACTCTCAGACTACCGCCAACTATTGGTCCATAAAGAAAACTATGACCATCGCCAACAATGTCGTATGCAAGTAGAATGCAACCTCGACTACAAATTCATGCAGCCCTCCAGGCGGCGTGTATAGTGTATAGTGAATCATTGATAGCTGTTGAAACACTGCCACCTAGCGAAGCGGTTGCTCTCTAGGAAAGTTCCCAGAACACAAGGATTTTAATGCACAGACCAATAGTTTTGAACATTTATTAGATTCGAAGTTTGGAAACCAAATACCGGTTTCGATATTGTTAGATCTCGTCAGTTTGGTATAGACAAGTCGAATGCTAACAAATGTTGCGACAAGTAAGTACTAAAGAATCAACGACTCTCAGACTCCCGCCACCTATTGGTCCATAGAGAAAACTATGACCATCGCCAACAATGTCATATGCAAGTAGAATAGAACCTAGACTGCAAATTCATGCAGCCCTCCAGGTGTTGAGATTCAAATCGATATTGGCGTTCTTCTTCTAGATGACGTCGATGCATCTTTTGCTAATCTATTTAGATTAGTGCGCTTGAAAATGCCAGTTCTGCTGGCGAAATACGTATCGCGTAATTATTTATTTAATTGCCGATGTGGTAAAGGGGTGGAACCTTATATGGACCCAAATTTTCTTGCATTATAATTGAAAAATAAAGAAATTGTCTACTTTCAAATATACATTTTTTCTAGAGTCAATTGCAATATTTATAGAATTGGTAAACGTGACGATAATGTCTTTGGTTAAAAGCATTCATTCGCAATAACACAGTTTATGTGATTGCCTCAAATTGCGCTAAAATTGTCGACTCTAACTGCAATCGCAGTGCGTGTAATTTAATAAACCTGTGCTAACTCCGAAAAATTCATTTAAATGAAATAATTTAAGAGCCTAATTTGATCTGCATTCTATCCTTCGGATAAATAACGTTTTTTATTAAATTAATACTGTATATGTTAAAAAGCCTTGGACTGCCAGCACCTATTTTTCCATGAAATATTTTTTTTATCTCAATAACTATTGTGATATCAAAAAACCTGCAGTTTTCCCCTAATCCTCCCATTATGTACTAATCCAATTAAAATTTAAATTTTATCTTTAGAAATCTAGGGGAACGGTCATTTCTGACACATTTCTGACACTTTAAGAAATTAAATCAAAAATTATTTTAAAAAATATTTTAGTGTCTTTAGAGATAGTTCCTTCAAATGATGTCTCAATATTAACTAAAACTTTATTTTTCGGAGACCAAATTAACCCCCATTTTATGATAAAATATTTTCTTTTTCTAATCGTTTGCTGACGGTATTTGCGATTAAAAAACACAACAAACTCATATTTCAATTTTTTCGGAAAATTTTAAATTTATTTTCAAAATATTTTTTATCAATTATAAATATTTGACAAATTAGGACTTTCTTTCACATAATTCCACTTTGCACTTTTAATTATTACTTTTTTATTAAATTTTTTTAAACGTGAATTTATTTCTTATAATTTTAATTTAAAAATTTTATAAAATTTTAAATTTATTCCCGAAACTCATTTCGAGTTTTTAGAGTTTTGTCTTTGCGATTTTAAACGTGAATTTTCTAAAAATTTGAAGAAAAATGTAAATTTTGTTTTTTTCAATTAAAACGTATTTACTTCTGAAAATTTCGAAAATTTTTCTCAGAATTTCGGAAGTCCACGTTTTGATAACAAAATTGTAGTTTTCAAAAAAATATATAAACAAAAATTACCAAATCACCCGATTAGTGCGCTTGAAAATGCCAGTTCTGTTGGCGAAATAGGTATCGCGTAATTATTTGTTTAATTGTCGATGTGATAAAGAGGTAAAACATTCTATGGAATTAATCACAAGCTACAGTGCTCTTGCGAAAAATAACTTATTTTTACTTAATGTATCTAATTTTTATTTAAAGTTCTATTTTAATTTCAAAAAATCCAACTTAGGTTGAAAATTTAGACAGTATTGTTACGTGTTTCGGTTTAATTATAAATATGCAGTGAATTTAAACACTTTATTTAAACCAAGGTACAGAACATAATACAACAACCCATAAAAATCAATCACCAAACACTGAATGAATACTCCGCACTAAATGCCCCATAATAGGGGTACAGGATATACTTCTTCCGGGATTGGATCGTGTCAAAGAACTACTAAAAGTGTTCGACGTTTCGCCTACCATCGTAGGGGGCTTCTTCAGGAACAAAGAAACAATAATTGACATTTACAACCCTTATTTCGTGGACTTCTTTAATATTCATAACTAATATACTTTATTAACGATAAAAAACGCAACAAAATTTAAAAATTCCACAAGGTTTTCGTTAAATAATGAGAAACCTGGTCTGGTGTTAGCAAATATTTAACGAAAACCTGGAATTTTTAAATTTTGTTTTTTATCGCTAATAAAGTTTATTAGTTATGAAAGAAACAATAAATGAAAAATAAAATACAAGAAAATATACGAAAATGAAAAAAGGCCAATTTTAAAATATCAGAGCACCACACCAGAGGCGAAACTCTTCTGAACTGAAAATTTGATACAAAGGATAAGACAGGTTCGACAGAAGATCATGGTAACTCAGTATGTCCACCATACCAGAGGCGAATTTCTTCTGAATTGAAAATTTGATACAAAGGATAAGACAGGTTAGACAGAAGACCATGGTAACTCAGTATGTCCACCATACCAGAGGCGAAACTCTTCTGAATTGAAAATTTGATACAAAGGATAAGACAGGTTAGACAGAAGAGCATGGTAACTCAGTATGTCCACCATACCAGAGGCGAAACTCTTCTGAATTGAAAATTTGATACAAAGGATAAGACAGGTTAGACAGAAGAGCATGGTAACTCAGTATGTCCACCATATCAAAGGCGAAACTCTTCTGAATTGAAAATTGGTACAAAGAATAAGAAAGTTTAGACAGAAGAGCACGGTAACTCAGTATGTCCACCATAACAAAGGCGAAACTCTTCTTCTTGCTCCATAATAGGTCTGCTGGTACATTAAATATCCTAGAATATTCTTTTAATAAATTATGACATATACTAATCGTGTACCTGAGGAGATTACTCATCGGCAAACAGCGAAACCTTAGCAAGTATCCAAGTTTTCTCAACCTATGCTTCAAGTTGGAAAATGGCGCATTTCCAATAAAAATTTTCCTTCGTCAATTAACTCATATTTAGAAGCAGAAGCCTAAACACCAATTTCCATATCTTTAACTTCAAAAATGACGATTCCATACAAACTTTCATCCCTTATTTAATACCCTCGCGGATAAATTTTCTAAAATTCTTCCTTAATGCTTACCTACGTCATATGGGGAACTCGTGTGCAAAATTTCATGGTTCTAGTGTCACCAGGTAAATCTGTCAGTCAGTCAGTCAGTCAGTCAGTCAGTCAGTCAGTATTCGAGTTTTATTAAGTACATTTTATCCCCTTAAGAAATGAACTTTAAAAACTGTGATATTTATTTATAAAAGGCTAAACATCTTTATTAAAAAAAAACGACGAATTTCCATAAAAGTTCGTATTCTTGTTTTAATCCTTTTTGGGGAGGATTTTTTAAAAAATCTAGTTACGTGAGAAATTTGTGTACAAAATTTCTTCTGGATCCACCCGTTTAGGCTGTACGTCGACTATCAATCAGAATTTAGCTTTATTAAGTGGAATCTTTGAATTTTTATCGTATCATTGAAAATCAAGTGTCCTTAAAATTAAATCTTTATTGATAATTATTAACCTCGTAATATTTAGCAGCTTCATAATAACTTGGTGGCACATAATACGTTAGTTACAATTATAATACCTTAGTTACAATTATAATACGTTAGTTACCTAATACAATACCCCAAATACAAATTTATTTTACGAGTTTGTTAATTTTTTATGTCATCGCTGTTAATGATACGATAAAGCTTTGAATGCAACTCGATTATTAGCGATTTAAACAATCTCGGACGTCGCCAGGCGACTCGGCTAAGGTCTGGTCGCCTGGCAACCTCCCCGATTATTATAAATCGCATAATAATCTCGTTACATTAATAGCTATACCTCGAACTTCGAGAAAATATCAAAATTGTTGAAATAAGTCCAAGTTTTTATTATTTATTTATTTATTTATTTATTTACCAGAAAAATACAGAAAATACTCTGTCTACAGAGGTACACACGGTTACCTGTACGTAGTTCTGGTTTTCCTTAATCTACAATCTAAAACTTATACATTACTTAATTTGAATTAATATAATTTGCCAAAATTAATATCATCCCCTTTTCTATACTTTTATAAACCTACTAAAACAAATAATAAATATTTGTAAAAAAATTAACAAAATAACATTTTAAAATTATATTTGTAATTATATTATTTATTATTAAACGAAATTGTCAATGAACAATTTCATTCAACCAAAAATGGGCAATAAAGCCTATGGCGCAGAAAACATATTTTTTATTAACGCAAATCTGGTATTATCCATTAGCTCGATTCGAAGTATTTAATGTTCATCAAATTCTACATTAGAACTGCATATAACATCCAACATTGGATCTAAAGAATATCCAACGTTAATTGGACTTCTTATTTATAAATAAATCAATAAGGAAGTGCTAAAGCTTCAAAGGTATTCTGACTTGTCCAGCATACAAATCGTCCTGAATTATAACTGTGCCTACCTACAGGACAGGCAACCTGAAATCGAACTGCAGTAGCTAGTTCGTTCGTGAGTTTTTTAGTCATAATTAGTAGAACGTAATACGTCTTAAACCTATTAAACCATTTTTTTTTACTTTTGGTTTTAACTGGTTTTTAGCATATTGCGTTTTATTACTGTTACAAAAAAAAACACAGGCAGATAATATAGACTGATTAAGCAAATGGATCTAGGGGCTTAAAAAGCATATACAAGTACATAATATGCTTAAGAGTGAACCCAATTAAAGGATCTGCATCAGATATCTCTCAACCAGTGGCGGCTCGCGTATAGGCACTGTGGAACTGCAGCACCCCCAATTTCGCTTACGAATTTCTTTTCAAAATTTTTCGAAGACTTTTCCTTAAACCATTTTTTTTTAGATATTTTAAATTTTCTCTGATTTTTTTTTATAGAAATATCAAGTTTCTTTAACGAAGTTACGGAATTTTAAAATCTATTTTAATATTTTTTTTAATTTTCGTAAAAATTTTGAAAAAATAATAAAAATTTCAAAATAACATCTAAATCAAACTCTTCTTGCATTTTAATATTTCTCTAAAAAAATTAATAGCGTATACACGAGTTTTTACCTGAAATATCAATTTCAATTTTTTATATAAAAATTTGGGTTGCTTCTAGATATTTCAATTTATTTACGAAAATTTTAATTTTTTTTGCTATGAAGTTTCCATTTTTCCTAGATATTTTATAAAAAGAAATTTATTATAAATTCCTATTTGTCCCGAAAATTTTGTCCTTAAAATTTCTTCTGGAAATTTCAACCTCTCCAGATTTTTTTTGTTCCTTTAATTTGCTTTAAAACTGTCAAGTTTTTTCGTTAGACTTTGTTATCTCATAGTTTATTTTATTTTCTTATTTTGATAAAAGTGTTTAGCAAAAAACCCTGAAATTTCTATAAAAATGTCAACATTTTGGAAAAAACAGGAAATTTAAAGAAAAAATTTAATTTTCACCTCCTTTCGCATTTCGATATTTTTCTAAAATAAAATAACAACCAACTCTTGGATTATTTTCGTAAAATTTCAATTGCAACCTTTTTATAAAGATATTTCAAATTCTTTCTGAAATTTCAATTTTCTGTAAGAAATTTTAATTATTTTTCCCACAAAATTTGTGTTTTTCTCTAAACATTTTATACAAAGGAATTTTTTTTAAATTCCTACTTTTGCTAGAAATTTTGTCTTTAAAATATTTTGTTTGTCAAAATTTTAATTTCTCTAATTTGTTTTAGAAATGTTAAAGTTTTTCACGAAATGTTAATATTTTAAAGCCCCTTTTATTTTGTAATTTTGATGACTGAAATTTATTAAGTACTAGCTGGCCCTGGCGAACTTCGTACCATCTCAGAATTAATAAATATTGTGTTAGCTCATTAGCTGAATGAAATTTTACCTTAAAATATTTAATACGGTCGCCCGTTTGCAGGTGAATCCTACGCGAAAAACCGCTAAAAATGGGCCATAATCAAATTAGATACGGCGCCATCTACTGGAAACTGATTACAACACATTTACGGTTAGTGTAGGTTACGGTACATTTCTGTCATGTTTCTGTTATGAATTAGAGATGGCGCTGTACACGAATTCTATATAAAACATGTGAATTTTTTCAATATTTTAGTCTTTATTCTTCTATTATATCGAGGCCGAGGCAAATTCAAGAAAGCAAAGAACATAAAAATCCGTTTAGCTGTTCTGGAGTTATAAATGGTGTAACTAACACGACTTTGTTTTATTTATATAGATAAATTTAGAGAAAATAGACTCCAAATTTACATAAAAATTATAACTTTGAGAAAAATATTAAAACTTCAAGAAAAAATGAACCTTGTAAACTTTTTGTAATTTGATTTTCTCTAAAAAATTACTACTACTGTAGGACCAAAGAAAATTCTGAATCAAAATTTCCAATTTTTCTAAAAATGTGAAATTTATTCTTAAAATTGTAAAGTGCAAATTTAAGAATAAGAGCAAATTTTGAAGAAAAAGCAGACAATATTTCTAGGAAAAATTGAAATTTCTTACTTGTATACAAAATTTTTGGAATAAAGAACAATTTAGTAATCAAAGAAAAAAGTACAATTAAAAAAAAATTAATTGTCAAAAATATTCTTAAAATTTCGAAGTGAAAATTATTGAAATTTTCGAGAAAAAGACTCAACATTTCAAGAAAAGTTTTAAAATTTAAATTTTGATAATTTATTTGTAGATAAACTGCAAGTTTTTTTTTCGAAATTTGTTTTAAAGCTTTACATAGTTTTAAAAATCGAAATTTTTGTTACTAGGGGTAATATTTATTTTAATATAATAATTAATAATTAATAAATATAACAATACCAAAAAATTTAAATTTAAATAGAAAAAAAATCACCAGTTATAAAAAATAAAGCTAAAGTTATCGAAAAAGTCAAAATTTGAAAAAAAGTGAAATTTTTAAAATTTTCGAAATGTTCATAGAAAATCAAATCTCCAAAAGAAAATAAAGATTTTGAAAAAAATTAATATTTTAGAAAAAGGATCAAATTTTTAAAATAGTTGACATTTTCACTAATTTTAAGGCAAAATTCTGGAAAAATATCGACATTTCAAATAAATTGTAGAATTTTTAATTAAATTTTCAAAGAAGCTGAATTTTTGAATATTGAAGAAAACCCAAAATAATCAAAAAATTAGTAATTATTGAAAAGGTTGAAATTTTGAAAAGGTAAAATTTTGGAAAAAGTCGAAATTGTGAGTAGTTCAAATTTAAAATAAAAACCCATTTTTTTTAAGTTGAAGATTTAATTGGAAATGTTCAAAAAAAAATTATAAATAATATTTTGAAAACAGTTCGAACCTTTTATAAAAAATATTTTGAAAACAGTTCGAACCTTTAAAAAAATGGTAAAGTTTTCAAAGAGTCGAAATCTTTAGAAAAAATCGAAATTTTACGAATTGATCGAAAATTTCAAAATGAGTTTTTAAGAAATGTCTTACTTAAAAGAAAAATCAAAATTTTTAAATAAAGGATCGACAGTTTGCAAAGAATGTCGAAATTTTGAAAACAGTTGAAATTAAAAAAATAATCGAAATATTTAAATGTTCCAAAAATTTTTAATTTCGAAAGATGGCTAAAATTTTGAGATATTCGAACATTTGAAAAAAACGAAATTTTCAACAAAGTGGAAATTAAAAAAAGTCGAAAATTTTAGCAAAGTGTAGATTTGAGAAAAGGTTAAAATTTTCAAAAAGGAGTCGAAATTTTTTGACACTTTGATCTTTCTAAATTTTGAAAAATATATTATACGAAATATATAAAAAATTTAAGGATAAGGCAAACATTTTCAAAAAGTTTCAAATTTCCAAAAGAAGCCAAAATTTAAAAATTGAAGAAATTTTCAAACAAATAGGTCGAAATTTTATAGTCCAAATTCAAAAAAAAAATATCAAATCTTTGAAAAAGTAGACACATTTAAAATATCTAAGAATTATCAAGTTTTTAAAGTTTTGAATAATTAAAAAATGTTCACTCAAATTATCAATAAAAACCAAATTTTTCGAAGTCGGAATGATGAAAACAAGTCAAAAATTATCAGATAAATCAAGGTTTTTAAAAGTCGAAATATCTACAAGTTAAAAGTTTGAAAAAAGTTTAAATATTTGGTAGTTAAAATTTTGAACCAAAGTTGAAGAGTTTTTAAAACAGATTGAAACTTTAGGTCAACAAAATTAAAATTTTGAAAAAATTTCTAAAATTAAAAAGTAGCCAAATTAAAAAAAGAACAAAAATAGTTGAAAATGTGAAAAAAGTCGACATTTTATAAAATGTCTCCATTTCAAAAAACCGAAACTTTGCAAAAATAGTCGAAATTTTGAAAAATGTTTTACATTAAAAAAACAGTCGAAATTATTAAGAATCGAAATTGTCAATAAAAACATAATTTTTCAAAAAAAAATAATGACATTTTGAAAAAGATCTAAATTTTAAAAAGTAAAATGTCCAGTTTTAAAAAATTTTACATTTTCAGTAAAAATAAAAATGTTCAAAGGGTGAAAATTTTGAAAAAATGTACTTAATTTTCAATAAAAATACAAAAAAACAAAACACCGTAAAAAGTATGCACAGATTTTTGAAAAAGTCAATACTTAAAAATAAAATAAAGTTGAAATTACAAGAAAAAATTCTAAATTTTGGAATACAATCGAAATTTAGAAAAAATCCAGTCTTTCAAAAAACCCGACATTATTCAAAAATTTTCATTGTCAAGTTTTCTAAGAAATCTAAAATTTTCGAAAAGTTACATTTTAAAAGTGTCGAAATTTTAATAAGTTAAAATTTTGACGAAATCGACATTTTGGATCAAACGTAAAATACTAAACATTGTGGCAGCACCCCCATTTGTTTTGGCTACGAAACGCCACTGCTCTCAACGTAAACAATCTGGTAACATAACTGGAATTTGTTTAGTAAATGTGAAATTAATAAAAACAGGTTACCTTTGCTTAAATTTTTGTTAAAGAAGTTTTTACCCCTGTTAATTACCATGTTTATCATGCGTTAACATGTAGCTTGAAGTGATGGGGCAACGTGTTTGTTAAAATAAGGATAAAATAGCAAAAATACTTAAAAGAAATAAATTCTTACCAAAAAAGTTGAACTAAACTCGAAAAGGGATAAAAATGATAAAGCCGCAATCCTACTAACATATTGTAACAAAAAGTTATAGAATTTGTATTAGTGATTTCGTAAGGAACTCTCTAGAAAGATTT
Source organism: Dastarcus helophoroides (assembly GCA_028583605.1). Taxonomy (NCBI): domain Eukaryota; kingdom Metazoa; phylum Arthropoda; class Insecta; order Coleoptera; family Bothrideridae; genus Dastarcus; species Dastarcus helophoroides. The sequence continues at coordinate 1,302,147 of CM053325.1, forward strand.
GATAATGGGAAACGGCCGCGATAATGAATTATACGACAGATAAGCGCTCTAGACATTTCCGTAAGGGATAAATTTTATCTGTACGTCCGTTCTGGAAACCGGAACGGTACCTACAAATACGCAGTCGTCTTTCCCTCAGTTAAGTAATTAAACAGTGAGTTAGTTAATTAAACAATATGTTAGTTGATTAGTCAATTGGTCAGTTAGTTAAGTGAATTATAATTCATAACTATTAAACTTTATTAACGATAAAAACAGCTAGATCTTCTGAATTGAAGCTTTGGACGAGAATTTGGATTAGACGGAATATTCGTAGGAGTCTGTGATTCATGGAGCTTGTTAGCATATCAGCGGCTAAACAAAGTGCTGGTATGACCGCCGATGATGCAGTAATGCGAAAACCTGGTCCGGTGTTAGCAAATATTTATCGAAAACATTGTGGAATTTTTAAATTTTATTGCATTTTTATCGTTAATAACATTTAATAGTTATGAATATTAAAGAACTCCACGAAGTAAGGGTTGTAAATGTCAATTATTTGAATTATAATTGTGGTGTTCTGAAATCAGTTTGGAAATAAAGTGGTTACAATTCACGAAGTATTAATTTTCGCACCAATAACGCGCAACATAAATACGAAAGTGGTTTTGTTTGTACGGTTTTCACTGCTCAATAACCGAAATCATTTTAACGAAAATTAGCACAGACATTCCTTACGATGCGAAATATTTAAGATACTATTTTTGATCACAAATTTATATCCTTAAATAAGCTTTATAAACCTTTCATACAATGTAAATAATCATAAGAAATGTAACGTAATCTTTATTTTGGCAGCGACCTCTCTTCTTATGTTCCCGAACTATTACCACAAAACTAGGTATCTGTATTATCGATTTCAGCAATATTACGTTACCGACCCGCAATTTGAATTAAATATTAATCGTCTTTCTAAATCATTATGCAATTACTGATAACTATCATTAAAAACAACACACATGTTGCTAAATTCTTAAGAAATACAATCATATAGAGAATCTATGGCACTTTTGTCAAAGTGTTAAGAAATATGAGGAAAAACGCACCAGATTTTTCGCGTCCCGAAACCCATTGCAACTGGTGCGTGAAAATAATTTCGTCATCGAATGAAACGAGTGCATCGTATGAAACGAATGCATCGTATGAAGAACTGACGAAAAAGTCGAATTCCTAAGATTACGTTAATTCGACGTTAAAAATTCTCGAACCGAGCGACATATATTACGTCAAAAAAAAAAGTCGAAATCCACGAATATTGGTACAGCGGTGCGTGAAAGTAGAATGTAAATTAGGTCCGAGCTATTGAGAAAGAGCAAACATTAAATTTTAATTGACCGGGTTTAATTTCATCGACATTTATTTAATTGGCTTCAGTTTCTGAATTAGATAAATATACTACTAGTTCGAGTGCGTGCAATGTTCTAATTTAATTCCTTTTTATCACACCTGACATGCTCAAATTTAAATCGTAAATTAGAATAGGCATAGACGAAAATCGATACAAGAATCTCGTTCCCTGGAACCAAGAAAAATTTGGACAAGATTTGTGTTTGATGCAACGGACTGGTCCTTGGTTATCTTCAAAAATTGAAACACAGAACTTGTCCCCTGAAACCAAGAAAAATTAAAAAAATGTTGTGTTTTTTAATTTTTCTTGGTTTCAGGGGACAAGTTCTGTGTTTCAATTTTTGGAGATTTGTGTATCAATTTTTGAAGATAACCAAAAAGAAGTCTGTACCACAAAAAAAATTGACGAGTTATAAATAAGAACAAACCAGAGATATTTATGAAGTTAAGATTGTGGCGAAAACAAAGGGAACCAAATTAGAACTACCGAAGAGTGGACTAAGGTCAAATGCAAAGATAAATTAGATTTAAAAATAACTAGAAATTAGATTTTTGATGGAACGGACTGGTCCTTGGTTATCTTCAAAAATTGAAATACAGAACTTGTACCCTGAAACCAAGAAAGATTAAAAAACACAACAAAGGTTGCTCTAACGCGTTTCGACAACCAAGCTGTCATCTTCTCGATGAAGATGACAGTTTGGCTGTTAAAACGCGTTACAGCAACCTTTGTTGTGTTTTTTAATCTTTCTTGGTTTCAGGGGACAAGATTTGTATTTCAATTTTTAAAGATAACCGAAGACCAGTCCGTTCTACCAAACAATTTAGCAGAACATAGCTTCAGGGAGACATCTCTCTGAAGATGATAGCTTGGCTGTCGAAACGCGTTAGTGCAGCAACCTTTGTTGTGTTTTTTAATCTTTCTTGGTTTCAGGGGACAAATTCTGTATTTCAATTTTAGAAATTAGATATAAAAAAGCAACAACTTCAGACAATTCAATTAAAAAAAAAACTTTTTCTTTCAAAATGTCGATTTTGGCACATTCAGTTTCAGAATCCAGAAGATTCGCAAATTGAAGATTGGGAAAAAGTTGATTTTGAAGAAAAAGATCGCTATTTTGAGTAAAAAATCGTAATTGCTAAAATATCTAAAAATTGCGATCGTAAAATCTCGATTGAGAGCAGATTCGAATTGAACAAGTGCGGACAAGTTCTGTATTTCAATTTTTGAACAATTTTGAATTCGAACGTCTGTTGCACCTAATATGTGTTTTGAATGAAAGCAGAGAAGGCTAAAGAAAATTAGAGCAGATGAGAGTTTTTTTAAACCTTATTAGTTACCCAAATGTGCATCTTAAAGTTTTCTTCCTTGTCACTCTTTGTTCTTACAAGCCTTCGGATGATTAAAAAACACAACAAAGGTTGCTCTAACGCGTTTCGATACCCAAGCTATCATCTTCAGAGTATCTCTCTGAAGATGATTGCTTGGCTATCGAAACGCGTTAGAGCGACCTCTGTTGTGTTTTTTAATCTTTCTTGGTTTCAGGGGACAAGATTTGTATTTCAATTTTGGAAGATAACCAAATACCAGTCCGTTCCACCAAAATTATGGAAAAATGATGGCAAAGCCAAATGTAAAAGTCGACGACATTATTCCATTTTTTTAAGTAACGGTTCTGTAGTATCAGGATGTAGCACCTAGAAATCTAAAAATGTCAAATTATGATCCAATCAAATCAAGATAAAGGGGAGGTTACCCTTTCTAAACGAGAAACGTTTTCCTATAAGGAGCAAGATTTGTATTTCAATTTTTGAAGGTACCAAAGGACCAGTCGAATTCACCAAAATTGAGAACTTTAAAGTATTTTTTCGGCGAGTTGAGCAAATATTCTACTTGCTATTTGGAGTACTTTATTATTATTATATTTTTATGGACAAACCCGATAATGTTGCTCGTTGAATCGCTGCAATTTTCTGACAAATTCATCTCGTCAATGGGAGATGAGTATGAGCACATTGAAACAAAGCGAAGAAGAGAAAAATGCCAAATATATTTAGACGTCGAGTAATGTGTGACCATTTGAGTTTAGAGTCTGATTCAACTAGTCGAACTGTAGTGAAGCGTGTCTATGACACGCAGAACAGTAGTCATTTCAAACAATAATAAAGAAAAACTAAAATGCAAACTGAAGGTTACATATGTAACTAAATAAAAATTAATCATGGAAAATGGCTTTCGAATTCAAAAATATTTAGATTTCATTTTGTGCTGTTGACTGCAGCATTTTATTTGTGGTACCATTTGTACCAGTTACTGAAGTTGAAATAAAAATCTTGTCCCCTGAAACCAAAAAAGATTAAAAAACACAACAAAGGCTGCTCGAACGCGTATCGATAACAAAACTATCATCTTCGGAGCGATACTAAAGATGCTGGCTATCGAAACGCGGTAAAGCAACCTTTGTTGTGTTTTTCAATCTTTTTTGATTTCATGGGATAAAATTTGTACTTTTAATTTTGAAGATCATCAAGGACCAGTCCGGTCTACTGAATACAGTTCCCAATTTATCAATATTTAAATTGGTTTTAAAATTATTTATTAACAAATAACAATTTAAAAAAATAGTGAATACCTTCGTATAGTATGCGGTCCAAAGCATACTCCGCGGCGTAAGATGAGAGTACACTTTGTCGTTCGTAGTCTTACGCATTTAGTGCACTGAGAGCACGCACGTTTGAACCAGGAAAGAACGTTGCTCTTGGGCAATCTACTAATTCGTATCAATTAGTGACATTAGGGCAATAAAAGAAGCGAATGGAGTTGTTAGAAGCGGAAAAATTTTTAATGTTAACGCTTACGAGGTTGTATCAATGTATGGCAGCCAACGAATGTTGACAATAATCATGTCGTTCAGTGGCTTAGTCTTCGCCAGTTGCTTCTTCCACAAATCCAGATTTTCAATTACCTTTTGTTAAGAATTGACAATCTCTTACAGATTGCCCCAAGCAACGAAAATCTGGATTTGTGCAAGTTGTCATCTTCAGAGAGATACTATCTCTCCGAAGATGATAGCTTGGCTATCGAAACGCGTTAGAGCAACCTCCGTTGTGTTTTTTAATCTTTCTTGGTTTCCGGGGATAAGATTTGTATTTTAGTTTTTGAAGATTAACAATCTCTTACAGATTGCCCCAAGCAACGAAAATCTGGATTTGTGGAAGAAGCAACTTGCGAAGTAAAAACTGATACAAAAAGAATTAAATTAATCCAACTTCGCAAAGAAGATACAGAGAATATCTATCTGTCTGTTGTTTAGATTCTAAACAATAGATCAGTGGATTATACAGTGCAGAATTCCTACAAATGAGTCGATTTTGTCTGTGTATTTCTATTTTTTTTTGCTGGAACGGACTGGTCCTTGAGTATCTCTCTGAAGTTGCTTTGCTACCGAAACGCATTAGAGCCACCTCTGTTGTGTTTTCTAACCTTTCTTGGTTTCATAGGACAAGATTTGTATTTCAATTTTTGTGTACTATATTTCCAAACACTGTGTCCAAAATAAGGTCCAGCATGGGTACCTTGGAAACAAAAGATACTGTAACGAAATGTAAATTGTAGAATTTAGTACCTAGGAGAATTTTCTAGAAAGATCTGATAAGGGAAAGCGGCCACGATAATCAAGCAAACAGCAGAGAAGCATTCCAGAACTTTCGGCAAACGATAAGCCTCATCTGCTGGATTTTTCTAGAACCCGGGAGCCAGAACTATATAAGGAGGTCGCCTTTCCCTCGACTAGGTCAGTCAGTTAGTGTAGTTAATTAGTGAGTTAGTAGTTAGAAGTAAATAAGTGAGTGAATTATTCAGTTGTAATGTTTCAAGTTTAGTTTAAGAATAAAGTGGGTTTAATCCATCAAGTGTTAATAATCATTTCGAACTGATAAGCCCGCAACAATACTATATTTTATAAATTCTAACATACGAGATAGAAGGGTGGTTATTTATTAAAGGTAGCTTGACCACAAACGTTTGCTGGGTCGAAGTTCCTATAGATTGATAGTAGTTAATACGATCGAAATAGAAAATCACATCAAAAAGGCAAAATTCAGAAAAATTATTATTTTTAGTTTTTACATTTGTATAGGATGTAGTCCCTATTTATTATGCCTTTGTCTGTTGACTGTGTGATACTGTTGGAACGAGATTTCTGTTTTTATCTCTTCTTTAAAAGTATTCAGCTATTCTACTACTGAGGTACCTATGCAACTATGCAAAGAGAGTTAACCTTAAAAAAACAATTTTACTTTTGCGTATCTATCAAGAAGAGCTTATATGCAGTTTTCCGCATCACTTGTATGAAAAAAGAAATGGTTCATTCGGCAACATCAAAAGGATACAATAGAGCTTCGGTTATAAAAAAAAAATAAAAATTCTTCGAGACGTTATCAATTGATCACCCCTTGAAATCCAGTGTAATTGTAGGATATCTCCTTCTGGCTTCAATTAATCTGGGTAAATGTTGAAAACATTCTTTATCGATTCTTAAAAACGTTCTCAATTATCCCTAGTCTGCTTGAAGGTCCTAATTTATTAGATTTCAGCTGCCTTCTCTATCATCAAAGCATCGCCCACTAAAGAAGTTTTACCTTTATCTCCTTCTGTATAAATAAACGTCTATATAATATAATATAAAGCTGTTCGTGTTTCTCTGTTATTCTTTTAATTCTATTAACCATCCTACTCATAGCTACATAATAATTTTAACTGGTAGCAACAATTAGAATGATAGTGATGGGAATTGGCGTGGTAGTAACGACAAACCATAAGTTTTCTCCTTATTTAAGTCGTTCACTTCAAAAACGATACCACCTTCGCTATTATTCGATCGTATTCCGCATACTTTAAGATCGAAAAAGAGGGAACAAAGGCAATAAATTCGCGAATTTCATTCGAATATGCTCTGTAGCCGATCTATTAGAAAACTTGAAATACAAATCATGTCCCCTGAAACAAAGAAAGATTAAAAAACACAACACGTTTCGATAGCCAAGCTATCATCTTCAGTATCTCTCCGAAGATGATAGCTGGCATCGAAACGCATTAGACATTAGAGCAACCTCTGTTGTGCTTTTTAATCTTTCTTGGTTTCAGGGGACAAGATTTTTGAAGATAACCAAGGACCAGTCGGTTCCATCAAAAAAAAAATATATTAGAAAACTAACAAGATAAGTAGATTCGACGCCAAATTATCCAATTTTTGTTCGACTACTTCCTTATTTGACAAAGAAACCGATTCTCGGCTCTATCGTATGAAAAAATTCCGCGAAGCGACCGATTTCAACGAAAACTAATGTTGAATTCGCTCGAACCAAGACTTTCACCGTAAAATTTGTCGAAAAAATTTACAATCATTAATTACCGCAAGCGGCGTTCTGTTAATTTTAATTAAAATATCCATTAATTGACAATGACGCAAAGTAACCATAAAATTCACATCGAAATTGATTAAACATAAAGCTCGCAAACTGTTAATTCAGACGTACACTTTTTAAGACAACAGTTTTCTATAAAGCGCCCTTCTGTAGTTTTCTCTCCTTTTTTTCTCCAAAACGACAATTTTTTTTTCGAAAACTTTAAAAAGACCTCCTATATTTTTGAATTTATTGCATACAAAGAAAAGATTTTCGAAACGATTTCAAAATTCCGAATTGATATCGATGTCCTTTTTATTTTTTTTCTCTAAAATTTTAACTGAAAACTGAAAGTTTTGTCGAGATGCATATTTCACTTCAAGTTTAACGTTTTTAAATAGATGTTCCGGTGGTACACCCGAGAAAAACGTCAACATTTCAAATTTTTTTTTAATTTCCACTTTGAAATATTGACGTTTTTCATCTCAAACACAGAATAGTAGCTGGCCCGGGAGAACTCGTACCGCCTCAAAATTAATAAATATTATTACTTACTAGCTGAATTAAATTTTACATTAATACGCTCGCACATAGCGAAGCGACCCGTTTCCGAGTGAATTCTAACTCGAAAAACCGCTAAAAACGGCCCCCAATCAAAAGAGATACAGCGCCATCTACTGGAAATTGATTATAACATATTTATAGTTAATGTTAGGATGCGATACGTTTCTATCATGTGCCTGTTAGGAGTCAAAGATGACGCTATAAACAAATTCCTTATGAAACATTTTATCGTGGATTTTTTCTTTAGTCTTTATTTTGCTATTCGAGGCCCAGACAAATAACAAAGCAAAAATCATAAAAATCCGTCCAACCGTTCTGGAGCTAGGGGTATAACTAACATGACTTTTTTGTTGGTGGAACGGACTCCTCCTTGGTTATCTTCAAAAATTGTATTTCAATTTTTTAACATTACTTTGCTTTATATTACATAAATTTCTGTGAACAGGCAACAGTGGGCTTTTCTTGAATTTTCGAATTTAAAACTTTAATATTAAATTTAAAGAGAAAACAGTTTCGAGAAAAACATAAGATTTCTAAAGCTAAAATTTGATTTAGTGCAAAATTTTGGGAAAAAGAATGTAGATTTAGAAGAAAACTTGAAAGTTAAAAAATGTTCAATTTTAAGCATAGATTTTTAATAAAAATTTCTTGTAGGTATTATACTTTTTATTTAAAAAATATAGGAACTCTATTTCCGTTTTTATGTTTGATTCAAAAATTAGACATTTTCTTTCTTATATTTTTTTCGAAATGTAGGCTTTTAGAAGTTTTAAATTAAAATAGGAAACTGGAAACTAGAAATTTAAAATAATTTGAAATGTAAGTAAAAATAGTTTTCCTAAACTAACTGAAAATGTTAAGTTTAAACTTGAACATTTTAAGTTTATTTTGGTGAAACAGACTGGTCCTTGGTTATCTTCAAAAATTGAAATACTAAAAAAAGTATCTCTCTAAAGATGATAGCTTGCCTGTCGAAATGCGTTACAGCAACCTTTGTTATGTTTTTAATCTTTCTTGGTTTCAGAAGACAATTTCTGTATTTCAATTTTAAGTTTAAACTTGAGATTTTGATAAAAACTGGAATTTTCGATATTTAGTCCAAAAATTTAAAATTTCTACATGATTTGCGAAATTAAAATCGACATTTTGGTTCACTTCCAGCAATAAAATCAGTCTGCTTTTTTGGAACTTTAAACCTAATATTAATACTAAAAATAAACTCTTTTTCTAAAAAATTTTGTTTTTTTTTGAAATTTGCTTTTTTCTCGAGATTGCGAATTAAAACTAGAAATTTAAACTCCTTATTTGGTAACTGAAATTTAAATTTTGCGATTGAAGCAGATATTTTGAACAATTTTTGCAAGACGGAAATTTTGAGAGAAAAAGTGAAAAAATATTGAAAAAAACGTAATTTTCAACTTCCCAAGCTAAAATATTGTAACATAGAATTAAAATTAATCAAAATTTCCAGATGATATTGAAAATAAAATTGAAATTTTAAGATAAACTCAAAATTTCGAGATGATTCGAAAATAGAATTGAAATTTTGAGATAAAATCAAAATTTTGAGATGATATCGAAAACAGAATTGAAATATTAAAATAAAATCGAAATTTCGAGATGATATCAAAGTTTTCATTTTCAAGTCGAAACGTAAGGGAAAAATAAAACAAATTCAGCTCTAACCAAAAAGTTCGAGAAAAAAGTCGAAATTTTGAGAAAAACTCTAGCTTATAAAAAAAGCAAGCTTATACGTAATTTCAGTATCTCTCTGAAGATGACATCTTGGTTGTTGAAACTTGTTAGAGCAACGTTTATTGTGTTTTTAATCTTTCTTGGTTTCAGGGGACAAGTCCTGCATTTCAACGTAATTTCAACTTTTAAATTTAAAAATATCTGAAAAAACTCTCAATTTCAAAAAATTTCGAAGCTTGATAACAAAAATTGACATTTTCACCAGAAGTTTAAATAAGCAATTTGGGTTCTCATCTAAATTTAACAAGTCACAAAATATGCAACTAATTTCTACTTTAAAATATTCGAAATGTCGAGATTTCACTTTTTTCAATTTTTTGAATATATCGAGGAAAATTGGAAAAATATATCCAAGTATTCAGAAGGACTCGAGCGTTCAGTTTTAAGACAAAACTCGAGCACTCGGTTTTAAGACAAAACTCGAGCATTCAGTTTTAAGACAAAATTCAAGAATTCGAATTGAAGTTTAGAGTGGGTTTGGATTGTGGATATTGAGGTGCGTTGCCTAGAAATTAGGCCAGCACTTAGGCCACTCGTTCCGGGCGTATTGTGCTATCCCCGTTCTTGGTTTGGTCCTTCAGCCACCCTCCCTTGTTGAAAATTTGAAAAACTTGGATGCCCTTTCGTCAAAATTTAGAGCGGGTTTTAAAGAAACAAAATTTCAAAGTTAGATTTACAAATTTAAGAGAAATAAAAAATTCGAAATTTCTACTGTTAAAGATCAAAATTTCTATAAATAATTAAATAATCAAGTTATGGGCGAAATTTCGAAAATTTGAGTTCCAGGAAACGAATAACAATTTTCAGTTAAAATGAGGAGTATTTTGAAAAAAATCAAAATTTCTAGAAAAACCGAAGCTAGCTTACAATTTTCTTTTATTGTAAGGGAGTCTTTGCTATAATGGTACAGAAAGGAAAAAAATTGTTTTACTTTTTTAGAAATTTCCACTTTTCGTCTTTTTTTCCGACATTTGGACTCTTAACTCAAATTTTCAACTTTTTTCAAGTCGAGTTGAAAGTCGAAATTTCGGTTTTAATCTCAGACTTTCGAGAACAAAGTCAGAAATTTTAAGATTAAATCCGAAATTTCAAGAAAAAAGTCGACATTTCAAGAAAAAAGTCGAAATTTCAAGAAAAACGTCGAAACGAATAACAATTTTCAGTTAAAATGAGGAGTATTTTTAAAAAAATCAAACTTTCTAGAAAAACCGAAGCTAGCTTACAATTTTCTTTTATTGTAAGGGAGTCTTTGCTATAATGGTACAGAAAGGAAAAAAAATGTTTTACTTTTTTAGAAATTCCCACTTTTCGACTTTTTTTCCGACATTTGGACTCTTAACTCAAAATTTCGACTTTTTTCTTGAAATTTCGATTTAATCTTAATCTGAATATTGAAATGTTTGACATTTTTCTGGGAATACAAAGATTAAAAACGAAATTTCAACTTCAATTCAGAAATTTCGACTTTGAACTCGACTTGAGAAAAGTCAAAATTTTGATATTTAAAAATTGAAATTTCTGAACGTATTCTACTGACAACTGTCATTATTATTGGGGAAGAAGTGGAATAGGGCACAATTGCCATATACTTATGTATGTTTTGTTGCTTAACTTAACCATAGAGTGTAGAAATTTCGAATTTAAAGTCGAAATTTCGAGATTAAATACAAAATTTCGAGAAATAAGTCAAGATTTCGAGAATAAAGTCGAAAGTACAAAGGTGCAGAAAAGACATCAATTAAAAAAAAATGTATTTAGAAATTTCGAGATTAAAGTCAAAAATTTTATTTTTTCTTCTCGAAATTCATAGATCAAAGTCGAAATAAACTCAAGAATTCTACTCTTTTCTCGAAATTCTCACTTTTTTCTCGAAATTTCGACTTTTTTCCCAAAATTTGGACTTTTAACTGAAAATTTCGACGTTTTTCTTGAAATTTCGACTTTTTTCTTGAAATGTCGACTTTTTTCTTGAAATTTCTGACTTTGTTCTCGAAAGTCCGAGATTAAAACCGAAATTTCGACTTTCAACTCGACTTGAAAAAAGTCGTAATTTTGATAATTAAAAATTGAAATTTTTGGACGTACTCTACTGACAACTGTCATTATTGTTGGGAAAAAAGTGGAATGGGGCGCAATTGCCGTACACTTATTAATGTTTTGTGGCTTAACTTAACCGTAGAGTGTAGAAATTTCGAATTTAAAGTCGAAATTCCGAGATTAAAGTCAAAATTTCGAGAAAAAAGTCAAGATTTCGAAGTTAAAGTCGAAAGTAGAAAGGCGTAGAAAAGACGTCAGTTTAAAAAAATTTTGTTTAGAAATTTCGAGATTAAAGTCAAAAATTTTGGTTTTTTTTTCTCGAAGTTCAGAGATCAAAGTCGCAATAAACTCGAGAATTCTACTCTTTTCTCGAAATCCCCACTTGTTTTTCGAAATTTCGACTTTTTTTGAAATTTCGACTTTTTTCTTGATATTTTGACTTTGATCTCTGAATTTCGAGAAAAAAAAACAAAAGTTTTGACTTTAATCTCGAAATTTTTAAACATAATTTTTTTTAATTTATGTTTTTTTTAATTCCGCTCTTTTCTCAAATACCCACTTTTTTCTCGAAATTTCGACTATTTTTCCAAAATTTGGACTTTTAACTGAAAATTTCGACCTTTTTCTTGAAATTTCGACTGTTTTCTTCAAATGTCGACTTTAATCTTAAAATTTCTGACTTTGATCTCGAAAGTCCGAGATTAAAAACGAAATTTCGACTACCAACTCGACTTGAAAAAAGTCGAAATTTTGGTAATTAAAAATTGATTTTTCTGAACATACCCTACTGACAACTGTCATTATTGTTGGGAAAGAAGTAAGGTGAAGCGTAATTTCCATATGCTTATGTGTATGTTTCGTCGCTTAACCTAACCATAGAGCGTAGATATTTCTAAATTAAACTCGAAATTTCGACTTTAATCTCGAAAATTCGAGAAAAAAGTCGAAATTTCCAGATTAAAATCGAAAGTACAAAGGCGTAGAAAAGTCATCAAATAAGAAAATATATTTCTTAGAAATTTGGAGTCAAAATTTCGTCTCTTTTCTCGAAATTCCGAGATTAAAGTCGAAATTTCAAGGTTTCAGCTTTTTTGTCGAAATTTCCACTTTTTTTTGAAACTTTCAATTTTTTCTCGAAATTTCGACTTTGAAGTTTCGAATTTTTGTCTCGAAATTCCGAGAATAAAGTCAAAATTTCGACGTTAAATTCGAAATTTCGACTTTCAAAATGTCGAATTTCGAAATTTCGACTTCAAACTGAGAATTTCTAAAAAAAATTTTTTTTAATTAATGTTCTTTCTACGCCTTTGTACTCTGCATTCCTATTTTCTATCTTTGGGATCGCACTAAAATACTATATATTTTTATGTAACGGTATTTAGGAAATTGTTTGTGTTAGATATTGAATCATTTCTTGAACAGAAACTCCCGCGCAAGGAAAGTTATTGGTTAATATATTTACTTCTCGAGTCTTTTTAAGTGTTCTCTTTTTAATTTAGGATTTTCTGGTCAGCGCCTAATGTGAAATATTGTTGCGGGTTTATCGGTTCGAACTGATTATTAACACTTGCTGAATAATACCCAGTTTATTTCTAAACTTAACTGGGAACACCACAACTGAATAATTAACTCACTTATTGACTTCTGACCACTAACTCGAGGGAAAGGCGACCGCCTTATATAGTTTTGGCTCCCAGGTTCCAGAAAAATCCCGCAGATAAGGCTTATCATTTGCCAAAATTTCTGGAACGCTTATCTGCAGTTTGCTTCGTTGTCGCGACCGCTTTCCCCTTATCAGATCTTTCTAGAAAATTTTCTTACACACTAAATTCTATAATTTACATTTCGCTACAGTATTCTAAATAACAGATCGTAAATGATTAGATTATGTTTATGGTTTTGTCAAAATTTTGCTTTTGCACTTTTCTTAAGATTCATTTCTATGTGACAATAATGTCGCCTAACTTTAAGAGTCATTACTTTAAAAGTCGTTACATTTTTGCCTACAAATTTTAATTCTATGCTATGACAGCATAAATTTGAAGTTGACACGTATAAAAAATTTCACGACTTTTAACCAAACTTTAGGGTAAAAACATAGTGGAGCCGTTCATCTCGCCGTGCATCTCGACGTTCATCTCGCCGCTCAGAGATGTTAATTTAATTCTGTAGAATTATATGAGTACAAACATACTCAGGCAGTTCACAAAGCCACGCATCTGACCGCGCAACTCGCCACGACTAGACGAACAAAATAGTTTGTTTTCGGGGATGCAGTTGCCTGAAACTCATTCTGTGATTGGTTCGCTCAAGACACTTCGGCCACGAATGTATAATGCTTTAAGCAGTTGTCTTGTAGACCAGCAGTTATAAAAAGCTGCCTTTGAATTTGTAAAGAAGCAACAAAATTAACATTCTAAAAAAAATGATTATTACATTTTAAATTAAAATTGTTCTTTAGTCAACAAACTAAGATTTGATATACAGTAGGGTCCAAAAGTAACTTATAAATTTATTATTTACGTAATTAACAATTTATGAGTAATATGCCCAAGGGGCAGGCATGTACCCAGGGGGGGGTCCAAAGGGTCCGGACCCTCCCCGAAATGAATATTCCTCAAAAAATTTACGATGATACGAATTGAAATATCCGTAGAAAAACCGCTGATTGTATATTTAAGCATGTAAATCATTTTCGAAATTGCCAACTATTGAGCTTATGATGAACAAAACAGCCATGTAGACATTTTAATAAAAATTGGCAATGAGCTCAAGGCTTCCCAATACATGCACCAACCCTTTTACAATTTAATATTGACACTTAGCAGTAGGCTACGTTCAGTAATTTCAATTTTTTATTACCCCAAATTTCGACTTTCTTGACATATGTATGCATGGAGTAGAATTTTCGAGAAAAAAGTCGAAATTTTGAGTGACAAAAGCATAGGAAGGCATTGATTTAAAAAAATTATATTTGCAGATTTCGACATTTTACAAAAGCGTAAAAAGTACACTGATTATAAAAAAAATGTTTAGGAATTTCGACTTTTTTGTCGATTTTTTTAAATTTCGATTTTTTTCTCGAAATTTTGACTTTAAACTCGAAATTTCAACTTAACACTCGAAATTTCGACTTTTTTCTCAAAAATTCGACTTTTTTCTTGACATTTCTACTTTCTTCTTAAAATTTCGAGACTAATGTCGAAATTTTGACTATAAACTTTAAAAAAGTCTAAAATTGAGAAAAAAAAACGAAATTTCGAGAAAAAAAGTCGAACTTTTTAGATTAATGCCGAAATTTCAAGAAAAAAGTCGAAATTTGAAAATAACGCCGAAATTTCGAGTAAAAAGTCTAAAATTGAGAAATAAAAACCGAAATTTCGAGAAAAAAGTCGAACTTTTCAGATTAAGGCCGAAATTTAAAGAAAAAAGTCGAAATTTGAAAATAACGTCGAAATTTCGAAAAAAAGTAGAAATTTCGAAATATTTCAAACAAAAAGACGAAATTTCGAGAGAAAAAGTCGAAATGTGCGAAAAAAATCGAAATTTCGATAAAGAAAGGTCGAAATTTCGATAAAAAAAGGTCAAACTTTTGAGTAAAAAGTCGAAATTTTGAGAGAAATGTCGAAATTTCGATATTAAGGTCAAAATTTTGAGAAAAAAGTCGATATTTAAGAAAAAAGTCTAAAATTGAGAAAAAAAAAACGAAATTTCGAGAAAAAAGTCGAACTTTCAGATTAAGGCCGAAATTTCGAGAAAAAAGTCGAAATTTGAAAATAACGTCGAAACGTTCGAAATTTCGAAATATTTCGAGCAAAAATTCGAAATTTGAGAATAACGTCGAAATTTCGAGAAAAAAGTAGAAATTTCGAAATATTTCGAGCAAAAAAGACGAAATTTCGACAAAAAAGTCGAAATTTTGATATTAAGGTTAAAATTTCGAGAAAAAAGTCGATATTTGAGAAAAAAGTCTAAAATTGAGAAAAAAAAACTAAATTTCGAGAAAAAAGTCGAGCTTTTCAGATTAAGGCCGAAATTTCGACGAAAAAGTCGAAATTTGAAAATAACGTCGAAATTTCGAGAAAAAGTCGAAATTTCGAGAAAAAGTCGAAATTTCGAAATATTTTGAGCAAAAATTCGAAATTTGAGAAGAACGTCGAAATTTCGAGAAAAAGTAGAAATTTTGAAATAATTCGAGCAAAAAGACGAAATTTCGAGAAAAAAAGTCGAAATTTTGAGTATACAGTCGAAATGTCGAAATTTTGATATTAAGGCCAAAATTTCGAGAAAGAAGTCGAAATTTGAGAAAAAAAAACGAAATTTCGAAAAAAAGGGCAAAATTTCGAGAAAAAAATTAAATTTTGAGAAAAAAGTCAAAATTTTGAGAAAAAAGTCGAAATTTTGAGAAATAAAGTCGAAATTTAAGAAAAATAATCTAATTAACAAAATGAAAAAAAAATAAAATAAAAGAAACGAATACGTAAAAGCAATTGATGTATGTTCTTATATGAAGAGTATTTTCTAGAAATTTTAATTATTTTTTTTAAAATTCCGAGTTGAAATTGAAAATTCCAAGTTATTTTCTTCCCTACTACGTCTCTATAAGCATATAGTCGATACGTATAAACGTATAAACAATTTTTTGTCGAATTCTGCTGTTTTTTCTCAGAAATTTTCAGTTGATATTCTAACTTTTTATATTTTTGAGACTTAATTTTTATTTAACATTTTGAAATAATTTAGAAATATCTACATTTTTATTTTGCCATTTCGACTTTAAGATCGAAATTTCTAAAAAATGATTTTATAAATTTCGATTATCTAAAAATTTTCTTTTCAGTTTAGCTCGAAATATTTTTTATAATGTTAGCGTTTTTTTTTTTGTTTAAAATTTTAATTTTTTCTAAAGATCTATATTTTACAATTTCAGTTTTTTATTTTTTTTTTAAATTTTTTGCTTTGCACTAAAAATTGTGTGTTTTTTAAAAATTTTAATCCTAGTCGCGAAATTACTACTTTTTAAAACAAATTTCGAGTTAAAACCCAAAAGTTTTGCTTCATCAGATAACTTTCGGTTTTTTCTCAATATTTAAATTTTTTCTGAATATTTTGGTAAACTCAACATTTTGAGTTTTAAAAAAATGTACCTCAAACTTCGACCCTTCTGGATTTTTAATGATAAAATTCTTTTCTTTTTCATGGTTTTAATTTTTTGTCCAAATTTCCGCTTTTCCTGAAGATTTTTAAAATAAATTCAAAGTTTCGACAAAAATCGAAATACAAATTAAAATGGAAGCTTCTATTGACTTTTTTTAATTTCATCTTAAATATCTAATATTCCTAATTTCGTCTTTGATCTCAAATTTTATGCTGCTCTGAAGAGTTCAAAAATCAGTTATTTTGAAAAAATTACTGGGTATCTCTAAAAAAATTTTTAAAATTTAAATTTAGAAGATTTAAATATCGAGACTGAAGTCGAACTTTCGAGTTTCGAATTATAGTCCAAATTTGGAAGTTAAGATTAGAAATTTTATGCAAAAATAAAAAATGAGCACTAAGTAAAAGACCAAGACGTTTATTGATTTAACAACTCAGCTTTGTCTTTAAATTTTGCAATATTGCTTTTTTCGAAGAAATTTCTGTGTCTCTAACATAAAGGGGGGGGGGGAGTTGGGACCCCCCCCCCCGAACGAAAATCCTGGCTACGTGCCTGCCAAGGGGGGCGCTACAGCCCCTATATTTACTATCGTCATATACAACAACAAGTTCTATTGTTATTTGTTATAAATATCTTACAAAATTTCATATATAATAATTTTCACTTAATGTTTATATACTTCAAGTTATTTGAGATTATTGTATTTAAAAATTATTTGTTGTTTATACCTGTTTGAGGCAAATAATCGTTCTTAATTTCTGTAAATGATATTATGTACAAATCCTTCTGTAATTACCAGTAATATTCTAGGACAAAATATTTGCTACCCGGGTTTCAGGGCCGGCCCTTGGGTTGTCGGCGCCCTGATCCAAATTTCTTTCTTTTTTTATGAGCTTCACAGAACTATTAAATTTTTATAACTTTAAGGATACCTTTCTCTCGTTGACCAGTATTACCCTCTCCTGGAGTTACGAGAAGGTGCCATAAAAGTAAGCGTTAGAAAAGCATCAACTAAATGATATATTTCTACATTTTATTTATATTCATATCTGTGAACATGTTGACTACCCCTCAGTTATAATAAAAGTGACTAACGACTACAGAGATCAGTTTCAAGTGAACTTCTTCACTATGTTCTCTAGCATCTAGGTTCGATGCGCAGCAAGCTGCCCGGCGAAATGAACGTCTGGATGAACGGCGAGATGAACGGCTCCACTATGTTTTTACCCTTAGTCGCGAATAAAATAGTGTCAAATGCCTTGCATTACGTATTTCTGTCAAGGTTTACTTAAAAACAACACAACTTTCAAAAAATTCAAAATTATTAACAAAATTTACGCTTTTGCACTTTCAAATTAATATGGCGACCATTTGACACATGATCTTGGTGGGGAACTTTCTGTACTTGTCTGTTATGCAAATGTGAAGGAATTTCTATTAAAAAAAAAATAGAATATTACTTATTTAGCAACACATGGAATTTTTCAGCAATCTTTCCAGGATTATACCTTTTCTCATATTACATTTTCAGTTCAGCTTTTTAATTTTTCCCTAAGGGTCCGATTGTAAATTCTATCAATTACCAAATATACCTAGATGAGCGAAAAATCTTGAGCAACCGCGACATTTCGTTTTGATTCGCTGATGATTAACGAACTATGAATATGATTAATTTTTAAATACTCAACTATAAATTAATTTTAAATTTCGCGATGAAATGCAGACAAAATAATGGGATTTTTCAAGCCAAATGGTCGAAGATTTTCAGTTGTGACACTTTTGGGAAAAGTATTGTAAAATATCAATTGTTATATAAATCATAAATCAATTTAGAAAGTAGACAATGCAGGAATTTTGTTTATAACTTGGATAATACAAGTAATGACACTACTCGTAGCTTCAATTGGAATTTTACCGGATCTGTAATTGTTAAAACGGCGGGCCAGCCACCTAGTCAAACGGTTAATAATTGCGGCTAATAAAATTTCTATAATTATCCCATAATGAGGTTGAATTTCACACAAGTAATTGGAATTAAATATAAATTTAAAACGATTTGCGATCTGGGTCGTAAATTGTTGCTAAATCTACGATGTCTTTCTCTTGTAGAATTTCTGCAAATTTTGTTTGTATTTGTCTCAAGAGTTCGACGCAATAGTAACTCTTTGGAAATTAAAAGCAGCCACTAAATGAATAGAGCACGAAAGATAAATAAAGAAGAAATGGAAATTAATCGTTGGCCACAGATACTCGTAGGAGTAGGTTACATTTTTTCTATAATGGTAGGAAACCCCAAAAATATTTAAGATTAATGGGAAAGTATAGGTGTAATTAAATCCATAAACACGTTTTATATTTTCACGAAATTCGATCAACTAATATCAGAAGCGACCAAAACTTTCCGGCGATAGAAGGAAGGGAACCACTGCCAAATCTCTTAGTGACGCTGATTAGAAGGAAAAATCATGCCAGGAAGAGAAAAAGACGGACCAATCTGCAAGCAGATAAGGCGGAAGTCAACAGGCTCATCCACGAGCTCAGGTATGAGCTCTGAGAGCACAAAATTTCTAAGTTTCAAGAACACCTAAGAAGTTGCAACCTCGGAACTCCATCAGATCTCTTGCTCACAGCCAAAGCTCTAAGAGGAGATAGGAAACCTATCCCACCGATACACGGACCTCAAGGAATGGCTTACTCAGATCAGAATAAGGCCGCAGCTTTCCCTGAGACCTTTGAACGACACTGTAGGCCACACTTGAAGAAGTGGACTTAGACTTCGTAGAGGAGGTGGAAGAAGAGGTTCAAGTTCTTCAGGAGGAAGTGCCAGAAGAAGACGACGTCATCCAACCGACTAACGAGGAGGAAATCCAAAGCTTTCTGCGCAAGCAAACCTTAAAAAGTCTCCAGGTCCAGACGGAATTCCAAACCAAGCTCCGAAGTATCTTCCGGATCAAGCTGTCAAATATTTTGGAGCAATAGTCAATTCCATGTTTAAATACCGATCTTTTCCAACAAGATGGAAGACTGCAAACGTTATCTTCATTCCTAGGCCAGATAATTATCTTCATTCCTAGGCCAGATAAGGATGGGAAATTTTGCCAAAATTACAGGCCAATCAGCCTCTTATCCAACTTGGGTAAAATGGCGGAAAGGATTTTGAGGAAGCGTCTGCGGAAGATTTCAGGATTAAATTTAGTCTCGATAACTAGAATATCAACCAACCATATTTGAGATTCATATTTTAATCTTACGAGATTCGACCACCTAAACAAAGCAAGGCGTCCTAACAGTAAAATTTGAAACCTTTGCAGAGATCAATTTTTCTTGTCAAAAATTACAAGATTTTTTATGTTGCTTTCTAATTAAATTTGATTTCTAGCATCAAAGCATTTAAATATATCTTTTAAGAGCGCCTCTAACAATAAAATTATTTCAATTTAATTCAGCCAACGAATTTTTAGTTTATTATAAAAAAATAACACTCGCCCATCAGCAAATTTAATCGACTGAGATTTTATAAAGATAAATCCTAAAGACATATTTACTAGAATTGATGGGCAGATTTTTTTTTCTTTTGTGTGTTTTAAAATATTAATGACACAATATTTTTTGTAAAAAATCCAAACAGCTTCTAACTTTCGTTGCTTGTCGAAGACAAAATTTTTATAAAAGTTGAAATACAAATCTTGCCCCCTGAAACCAAGAAAGATTAAAAAACAAAACAAAGGTTGCTGCAATGTGTTTCAATAGCCAAACTATGATCTTCAGAGGGATACTCGTATCTCTCTGAAGATCAAAGGGATACTCGTATCTCTCTGAAGATCAGAGGGATATTCGTATCTCTCTGAAGATCAAAGGGATACTCGTATCTCTCTGAAAATGATAGCTTCAGAGAGATACGAATATGCCTCTGATCTTCAGAGAGATTCGAGTATCCCTCTGATCTTCAGAGAGATGATAGCTTCAGAGAGATACGAATATCCCTCTGATCTTCAGAGAGATTCGAGTATCCCTCTGATCTTCAGAGAGATTCGAGTATCCCTTTGATCTTCAGAGAGATACGAATATCCCTCTGATCTTCAGAGAGCATTAGAGCAACCTTTGTTGTGTTTTTAATCTTTGTCGGTTTCAAGGGACAAGATTTGTATTTCAATTTTAGAAGACAACCAACGACCAGTCCGTTTCACCAAAATCTTTATAGTTTTTACTAACCTTTCAAAACGAAAGGGTATCCTTTCAACGTAAAACACAACACAATTTTAAATAGCACCAGCACTCACTGAAACTAAATCATGCCGTTGCGTCGCACCAGAGTCGAATTTCGGACACTGAGAGAATTAACAAAGTATCCCGAAAATATCCGCGTCGAGCTGAAAGCTTATCGTGTGGGAGAAAACGGACGGAGAGCCTGCAGCACCTAAGCGAAGAGCGTGGTGCCAAAGAATGAAGCACCAGAGTGCACGTGGTGGCTTAGTACTTTCTGGGAGAAGCACGACGCCCCACTGCACTGCATCGCACTCTCTCGAATGTCAACAGATAAGGGACACTGGCTTAGATTAACGCAGAGGGATCAAACAATTCGAAAACACAATAATTCTTGTATTAGTATTCAGAAGATTTTATCTTTACTTATTAGCAAACAGCAAAAGTACAAGTAGCATAAAAAAACTGTACATAGCTTAATCACTTGAAGAAATGTAATTTATTTTGTACCACTTTGAGGACTTCCCATTTTCTTGAAAAATACGACCTTTTGAACACCTCTTTTCAAATATTAAAATACGTATTTTAGAAATACAAGATGACTCTATTATGCACTTGGACATTGGCGTAGCTAAGAGAGGGAGAAGCTTATTCATAGTCCACCCTAGGAAGATCTAAGAAAGAAATAATGCTTGAGAATTTAAACTCTTTTTAATTTTAAGATTTGGTTCAATTTGGTTCATCATGTATTTAACTTTATTAAAATGTTAATCCAGTTTTGGAAAAATAAACGAATTTTGAAAAAAAATCGAAATTTGGATATAAAATTCAGTTGTAAATAGAAGTTTTTAGAAACATAAAGCATTTAGTCGAAACTTCGAGAATAAAACAGTAGCTGAAGTACCAACAGTTGAAACACTGCCACCTAGCGAAGCGGTTGCTCTCTAGGAAAGTTCCCAGAAGACAAGAATTCTAATGCACAGACCAATAGGTTTGAATATTTATTAGATTCGAAGTTTGAAAACCAAAATTCAAACCTATTGGTCTGTGCATTAGAATCCTTGTCTTCTGGGAACTTTCCTAAAGAGCAACCGCTTCGCTAGGTAGCAGTGTTTCAACTGTTGGTAGTTCAGCTACATATAATTACATCCCGACATTATTAGAAAACAGTAGATAATAAATCGTCTCTTTACTTGAACTTGTGACCATGTTTTTCCTGTGTTTATTTTGGATTCTTCTAGAAATTCTACTATTGATTTATTATGTAAATTATCAGACTGTCAAATGTTATTTAATCGCTAAAGGACCGTTTGTTATTCAGTTCTTACTAGTTTTTTCTCCAATTAACTAGAGAGCTCACTTAATTGTAAACAAGACAATTTACTTGTAAATAAAATTTTTTAAAAGTGTTTTGTGTCTTCATAAAACATAATTATATACACTATAAATGCCTGAAGGGCTGCATGAATTTGCAGTCTAGCTTGTATTCTACTTGCATTAAATAAAAATGATAACATTATGAGAAAAGTATTTTTGGAAATTTCGAATCTTTTGTCAAAATTAATCTTCTTCCCAAAGTTAAGTAGTTTTTCTTAAAATTATTTAATTGTCTTAAAATTTGATCGAAACTTTAATAAAAGCAACAACATTTTCTCGACAATATCTTTTTGGAAAGTTCTAGAAAAGCATTTGTTGGAAATGCTGAGCTCCTTGCTCACTTTAACGCCACATAATCTTCTGGTTTTGTGAGGACTTTTTTCTTGGTCCTTCAATTATTTCGGTAATTCTACCTCCCCTAAAAAAAAATTCCAGTTACGCCACCAATGCACTTAGAGTGCTGCGACTAAGAGGTCGAATTGAAGATGAAGATACGACAGCGATGAACTGCCCTTTTAAACGAGGATGCAGTAGAATTAAAGGAGATAATTCCGTTTGACAACGAATGCCAGAGTTTGGAAGTTCTGCAGAAAAAAAGTCCCCCAAATAAACAATGTATTGTTACGGGCTTATCGGTTCGAATTGATTATTAACACGTGAATTGAATAATACTCACTTTATTACCAAACTAAACTCGGAACACTACAACTGGATAATGACCCCACTGATTTACTTCTAATTACTAACTCATTAATTACACTGACTGACTCTAACTCGACTCTGACTCGAGGGAAAGGCGACCGCCATATATAGTTTTGGCAGATTTGACAGATGAGGCTTATCGTTGGCCGAAATTTCTGGAACACTTATCTGCCGTTTGCTTAGTTATCGAGGCCGCTTTTCCCCCTATCAAATCTTTCTAGAAAATTTTCTTACGTACTAAATTCTATAATTTACATTTCGCTACAGTATGCAACTGCCTATGGGCTCGGTGCCACTTAGGGGCCCCGCGGTTCCTTAGCAAAATTTTTGGAAATTTTAAATAAATTTTCTAGTTTTTCTTAAATTATTACTATTAAACCTCGCCTTTTTGAACATTCACGTTAAAAAAATTCGAGTCTATTTCTGGAAATTAGGGTTTTTTTCAATTGTGTGATATTTCCCAACCTTGGGTTTTTTAAATAGTATTTTTCATAAATTTTGATTTATTTTCGAAATTCGCAACTTTTTCAAAATGTCTATTCCCAAAATTCAACTTTTTTTTTTCAAAATTTCGCTTATATTGAAAGGATTGAATTTTAAAATGTCGATTTTTTTTATAATTCGTCTTTTCTCTCCTCCTTTTTCTCAAACTTTGTCTTCTTCTGAATAAGTTGACTTTGATCACAAAAAATCGACATTGTTTGTATTTCTTTTACGCAAAATTCGTCTCTCCTCGAAATTTTTACATTTTCTCTAAAGCCCTTTATTTTTTTAAAAATATGTCATAATTTTAATCAAATAAAACCAAATTATTTTTTTGTTGTTGCAACTTTGAAAGAAATAATGCTTGTGAATTTAAACTCTTTTTAATTTTAAGATTTAGTTCAATATTGTCCATCCTGTATTAAATTTAAATAAAAATAATAAGATTATGAGAAAAATATTTTTGGAAACTTCGAATCTTTTGTCAAAATTCACCTTCTCCCCAAAGTTAAGTCGTTTTTCTTAAAATTATTTTAATTTCTTTAAATTAGACCCTACTTTAATAGAAGCAGCAACTGGAAAATATCCTTTTGGAAATCTCGAGAAAAATTGGAAATTTCAAGAAATTTCAAAATACGTGAAGGATTTCAAAATGAGATAAATTCCGAGAAACCTTTTTTTGGAAATTTCGAGTTCTTTTACAAAGTATTAACGAATGAGGACAACCAAGTTTTGAATTTAAAAGTCTTGAGGAAAAAATCGAAATTTGTTGAAAAAACTAAAGAAACAGAAGAATTTAGAACCAATTTTTGGAAAATTTCTTTTTAGAAATTTCGAGAGAAGCATTTCTTGGAGATTTGGATTTTTCTCTCGAAATGTGTGAAGGGTTTCAAGATGTGGCAAAAAATATCAAAATTGCGAAAACCCTATTTTTGGAAATTTCGACTCTTTTGTTGAAATTTGTCTTTTGTTTTAAGTTAAGTCGTTTGTTTCAAAATTATCTTATTTTCTCAAAATTTGGTCGAAGCTTTAATAAAGCAGCGACAATGTCAGAAAAATACCTTTTTGGAAATTTCAAGAGAAGTATTTCAAGGTGAGGTAGAAAAAGATCGAAATTCCGAAAAGAATATTTTTAGAAATTTCGATTCTTTTGTGGAAATTTGTCCTCTCTTTAAAGTTTGATCTTCTTTCTCAAAACTATTTTATTTTCTCAAAATTTGACCCAACTTTAATAAAAGCAGCGACTGGAAAATATGCTTTTGGAAATCTCGAGAAAAATTGGAAATTTCAACTTTTTTTCTCAAAATATGTGAAGGTCTTCAATATGAGATAAAAGATAACTAAATTCCGAGAGACTTTTTTTTGGAAATTTCGAGTTTTTTTACGACGTATTAACGAACGAAAACAACCAAGTTTTGAATTTAAAAGTCTTCAGGAAAAAATCGAAATTTGGTGAAAAAAAAACTAAAAAAACAGAAGAATTTAAAACCAATTTTTGGAAAATAACGGTTTGGAAATTTCAAGAGAAGCATTTCTTGAAGATTTGGATTTTTCTCTCGAAATGTGTGAAGGGTTTCAAGATGAGGCAAAAAATATCAAAATTGCGAAAACCCTATTTTTGGA
The DNA here is from genome assembly GCA_028583605.1 of Dastarcus helophoroides. NCBI lineage: Eukaryota > Metazoa > Arthropoda > Insecta > Coleoptera > Bothrideridae > Dastarcus > Dastarcus helophoroides. Next base: position 1,326,841 of record CM053325.1, read on the forward strand.
AATTTCGACTCTTTTGTTGTAATTTGTCTTCTGTTTTAAGTTGAGTCGTTTTTTTCAAAATTATCTTATTTTCTCAAAATTTGATCGAAGCTTTAATAAAGCAGCGACAATGTCAGAAAAATACCTTTTTGGAAATTTCAAGAGAAGTATTTCAAGGTCAGGTAAAAAAAGATCGAAATTCCGAAAAGAATATTTTTAGAAATTTCGATTCTTTTGTGGAAATTTGTCCTCTCTTTCAAGTTTGATCTTCTTTCTCAAAACTATTTTATTTTCTCAAAATTTGACCCAACTTTAATAAAAGCAGCGACTGGAAAATATCCTTTTGGAAATCTCGAGAAAAATTGGAAATTTCAACTTTTTCTCCCAATATGTGAAGGTCTTCAAGATGAGATAAAAGATAACTAAATTCCGAGAGACTTTTTTTTGGAAATTTCGAGTTTTTTTACGAAGTATTAACGAACGAAAACAATCAAATTTTGAATTTAAAAGTCTTCAGGAAAAAATCGAAATTTGGTGAAAAAAAACTAAAGAAACAAAAGAAATTAAAACCAATTTTCGGAAAATAACTTTTTGGAAATTTTAAGAGAAGCATTTCTTGAAGATTTGGATTTTTCTCTCGAAATGTCTGAAGGGTTTCAAGATGAGGCAAAAAATATCAAAATTGCGAAAACCCTATTTTTGGAAATTTCGACTCTTTTGTTGAAATTTGTCTTCTGTTTTAAGTTAAGTCGGTTTCTTCAAAATTATCTTATTTTCTCAAAATTTGGTCGAAGTTTTAATAAAGCAGCGACAATGTTAGAAAATACCTTTTTGGAAATTTCAAGAGAAGTATTTCAAGGTGAGGTAAAAAAAGATCGAAATTCCGAAAAGAATATTTTTAGAAATTTCGATTCTTTTGTGGAAATTTGTCCTCTCTTTCAAGTTTGATCTTCTTTCTCAAAACTATTTTATTTTCTCAAAATTTGACCCAACTTTAATAAAAGCAGCGACTGGAAAATATCCTCTTGCAAATCTCGAGAAAAATTGGAAATTTCAACTTTTTTTCTCAAAATATGTGAAGGTCTTCAAGGTGAGATAAAAGATAACTAAATACCGAGAGACTTTTTTTTGGAAATTTCGAGTTTTTTTACGAAGTATTAACGAACGAAAACAATCAAGTTTTGAATTTAAAAGTCTTCAGGAAAAAATCGAAATTTGGTGAAAAAAAATTAAAAAAACAGAAGAATTTAAAACCAATTTTTGGAAAATAACTTTTTGGAAATTTTAAGAGAAGCATTTCTTGAAGATTTGGATTTTTCTCTCGAAATGTGTGAAGGGTTTCAAGATGAGGCAAAAAATATCAAAATTGCGAAAACCCTATTTTTGGAAATTTCGACTCTTTTGCTGAAATTTGTCTTCTGTTTTAAGTTAAGTCGTTTTTTTCAAAATTATCTTATTTTCTCAAAATTTGGTCGAAGCTTTAATAAAGCAGCGACAATGTCAGAAAAATACCTTTTTGGAAATTTCAAGAGAAGTATTTCAAGGCGAGGTAGAAAAAGATCGAAATTCCGAAAAGAATATTTTTAGAAATTTCGATTCTTTTGTGGAAATTTGTCCTCTCTTTCAAGTTTGATCTTCTTTCTCAAAACTATTTTATTTTCTCAAAATTTGACCCAACTTTAATAAAAGCAGCGACTGGAAAATATCCTTTTGGAAATCTCGAGAAAAATTGGAAATTTCAACTTTTTTCTCAAAATATGTGAAGGTCTTCAAGATGAGATAAAAGATAACTAAATTCCGAGAGACTTTTTTTTGGAAATTTCGAGTTTTTTTACGACGTATTAACGAACGAAAACAACCAAGTTTTGAATTTAAAAGTCTTCAGGAAAAAATCGAAATTTGGTGAAAAAAAACTAAAAAAACAAGAATTTAAAACCAATTTTTGGAAAATAACTTTTTGGAAATTTCGAGAGAAGCATTTCTTGAAGATTTGGATTTTTCTCTCGAAATGTGTGAAGGGTTTCAAGATGAGGCAAAAAATATCAAAATTGCGAAAACCCTATTTTTGGAAATTTCGACTCTTTTGTTGAAATTTGTCTTCTGTTTTAAGTTAAGTCGTTTTTTTCAAAATTATCTTATTTTCTCAAAATTTGGTCGAAGCTTTAATAAAGCAGCGACAATGTCAGAAAAATACCTTTTTGGAAATTTCAAGAGAAGTATTTCAAGGTGAGGTAGAAAAAGATCGAAATTCCGAAAAGAATATTTTTAGAAATTTCGATTCTTTTGTGAAAATTTGTCCTCTCTTTAAAGTTTGATCTTCTTTCTCAAAACTATTTTATTTTCTCAAAATTTGACCCAATTTTAATAAAAGCAGCAACTGAAAAATGTCCTTTGAAAAATCTCAAGAAAAATTGGAAATTTCAACGTTTTTCTCAAAATATGTGAAGGATTTCAAGATGAGATAAAAGATATCTAAATTTCGAGAGACATTCTTGGTTTGAACTTTTTTCTGAAATGCGTGAAGGATTTCATGATGAAGTAAAAAATATCAAAATTCCGAAAATATTTTTTGAAAATTTCGATTTTTTTTTATAAAATTTTCACGAACGAAAAAACTTAGTTTTGGATTTAAAAGTCTTGAAAAAAGAGTCGACAATTGAAGAGAAAAAAACCAAAAGAAATAGAAGAAACATTTAAAAGCAAATTTCTCGGAATTAATAGGAAAAATGTCAGGTTTAAACCGAAATTTTGAAAAAGGAATCAAAAAGTAGTGAAATAATTAAAATTGTCGCAGAAAAATTCTATTTGAAACATAAATTTTCCGAAAAAAAAAAGGAATTTTGTGATTAGGATTGAAATTTCAAGAAAATAAATAAAAAGGGACAATTATGAGCTTAATTTAAAATTTCAAACTCAACGAAAAAACGAAACATTGAAAAAAACCTAAATTGCGTATAAACTTTGAAGATTTATCGAAAAATACGCAGAAAATTTAAAATTATTTCGAAAAATCGAAGAAAGTTTCGAATAACCAAAAATTTTCAACTTAAACTCGAGTCAGCTTGGTGGAATTTGAGTTTAAATGATAAAATAAGGCAAAAATTTCGATGTCAAATACTATTGAAATACAGAACTTGTCCCCTGAAAGCAAGAAAGATTAAAAAACACAACAAAGGTTACTGGCTAACGTGTTTCGACAGCCAAGCTGTCATCTTCAGAGAGTATCTCTCTTCGCGATAGAGCAACGTTTGTTGTGTTTTTTAACCTTTCTTGGTTTCAGAGGACAAGTACTTTCTTTTAATTTTTGAAGATAACCAAGGACTAGTCCGTTACATCAGTCAAATACTATAAAAAAAACGAAATTTCGAAAGAAAACCCGAAATTTACGAAAACAACTCTTAAAATTTCTCGAAAAATATGGAAAAAATTTGAAATTATTTCGAAAAGTAAAAACTTTTTTTGACTTTTAAAATAATTTCACCAAAAAGTAAAAATTTTCATCTTAATCTCGAAATGTCAACTTGGTGAGACTTGAGTTCAATTCATACAAAAATTTCGATGTCAAATCCTATTAAATAAAAACGAAATTTCGAAATAAATCCAAAAATTTACGGAAAAATTGTTAAGTTTTATCGAAAAATGTAAAAATAGTTCGAAATTATTTTGAAAAGGCGAAACTTTTTTCGAATTTATAAAATTATTTCACCAAAAAATAAAAATTTTCATCTTAATTTCGAAATTTCAACTTGGTGAGATTTGAGTTCAATTCATACAAAAATTTCGATTTCAAATCCTATAAAAAAACGAAATTTTGAAAGAAAACCCGAAATTTATGGAAAAATTGTTAAGGTTTATCGAAAAATGTGAAAATAATTTCACCAAAAAATAAAAATTTTCAACCTAATATCGAAATATCAACTTGATGAGATTTGAGTTTAATTCAAAGAATAAGACAAAAATTTCGATGTCAAATCCTATAAAAAAAACGGAATTTCGAAAGAAAACCAGAAATTTACGAAAAACCTCCTAAAGTTTATCGAAAAATATGGAAAAATTTCGAAATTATTTTGGAAAGCCGAAACTTTGTTCGACTTTTTAAAATAATTTCACCAAAAAAAAAAAAAAATTCAACCTAATATCGAAATATCAACTTGGTGAGATTTGACTTTAATTGATAGAATAAGACAAAAATGTCGATGTCAAACCCTATAAAAAAAACGAAATTTCGAAAGGAAAATCGTAATTTGTGGAAAAATTGTTAAGTTTATCGAAAAATGTGAAAATAATTTCACCAAAATATAAAAATTTCCAACTTAATCTCGAAATGTCAACTTGATGAGATTTGAGTTTAATTGATAGAATAAGACAAAAATGTCGATGTCAAATCCTATAAAAAAAAACGAAATTTTAAAAGAAAAACCCAAATTTGTGGAAAAATTGTTAATTTTATCGAAAAATGTGAAAAGAGTTCGAAATTATTTTGAAAAGGTGAAACTTTTTTCGAATTTTTAAAATAATTTCACCAAAAAATAAAAATTTTCATTTAATCTCGAAATGTCAACTTGATGAGATTTGAGTTCAATTCATACAAAAATTTCGATGTCAAATTCTATAAAAAAAACGAAATTTCGAAAGAAAATTTGAAATTTACGGAAAAATTTTTAAGGTTTATCGAAAAATGTGAAAATGAGTTAACCAAAAAATAAAAATTTCCAACTTAATCTCGAAATGTCAACTTGATGAGATTTGAGTTTAATTGATAGAATAAGACAAAAATGTCGATGTCAAATCCTATAAAACAACGAAATTTCGAAGGAAAAACCGTAATTTGTGGAAAAATTGTTAAGTTTATCGAAAAATGTGAAAATAATTTCACCAAAAAATAAAAATTTCCAACTTAATCTCGAAATGTCAACTTGATGAGATTTGAGTTTAATTGATAGAATAAGACAAAAATGTCGATGTCAAATCCTATAAAAAAAACGAAATTTTAAAAGGAAAACCCAAATTTGTGGAAAAATTGTTAAGTTTATCGAAAAATGTGAAAAGAGTTCGAAATTATTTTGAAAAGGGAAACTTTTTTCGAATTTATAAAATAATTTCACCAAAAAATTAAAATTTTCATCTTAATTTCGAAATGTCAACTTGGTGTGATTTGAGTTCAATTCATACAAAAATTTCGATGTCAAATTCTATAAAAAAAAAAAAACGAAATTTCGAAAGAAAATTTGAAATGTACGGAAAAATTTTTAAGGTTTATCGAAAAATGTGAAAATGAGTTAACCAAAAAATAAAAATGTTCACCTTAATCTCGAAATGTCAACTTGGTGAGACTTGAGTTCAATTCATACAAAAATTTCGATGTCAAATCCTATACAAAAAAAAACGAAATTTCGAAAGAAACCCAGAAATTTACGGAAAAATTGTTAAGGTTTATCGAAAAATGTGAAAATAGTTCGAAATTATTTTGAAAAGGCGAAACTTTTTTCAAGTTTATAAAATAATTTTACCAAAAAATAAAAATTTTCATCTTAATTTCGAAACGTCAACTTGGTGTGATTTGAGTTCAATTCATACAAAAATTTCGATGTCAAATTCTATAAAAAAAAAACGAAATTTCGAAAGAAAATTTGAAATTTACGGAAAAATTTTCAAGGTTTATCGAAAAATGTGAAAATGAGTTAACCAAAAAAATAAAAATGTTCAACTTAATCTCGAAATGTCAACTTGATGAGATTTGAGTTTAATTGATAGAATAAGACAAAAATGTCGATATCAAATTCTATTAAAAAAAACGAAATTTTGAAAGGTAAACCCAAATTTGTGAAAAAATTGTTAAGTTTATGGAAAAATGTGAAAATAGTTCGAAATTATTTTGAAAAGGCGAAACTTTTTTCGAATTTTTAAAATAACTTTACCAAAAAATAAAAATTTTCATTTAATCTCGAAATATCAACTTGATGAGATTTGAGTTCAATTCATACAAAAATTTCGATGTCAAATTCTATAGAAAAAAACGAAATTTCCAAAAACAATTTGAAATTTACGGAAAAATGTTTAAGGTTTATCGAAAAATGTGAAAATAATTTCACCAAAAAATAAAAATTTCCAACTTAACCTCGAAATGTCAACTTGATGAGATTTGAGTTTAATTGATAGAATAAGACAAAAATGTCGATGTCAAATCCTATAAAAAAACGAAATTTCGAAGGGAAAACCGTAATTTGTGGAAAAATTGTTAAGTTTATCGAAAAATGTGATAATAATTTCACCAAAAAATAAAAATTTCCAACTTAATCTCGAAATGTCAACTTGATGAGATTTGAGTTTAATTGATAGAATAAGACAAAAAAGTCGATGTCAAATCCTATAAAAAAAACGAAATTTTAAAAGGAAAACCCAAATTTGTGGAAAAATTGTTAAGTTTATCGAAAAATCTGAAAAGAGTTCGAAATTATTTTGAAAAGGTGAAACTTTTTTCGAATTTTTAAAATAATTTCACCAAAAAATAAAAGTTTTCATTTAATCTCGAAATATCAACTTGATGAGATTTGAGTTTAATTCATACAAAAATTTCGATGTCAAATTCTATAGAAAAAAACGAAATTTCGAAAGAAAATTAAAAATTACGGAAAAATTTTCAAGGTTTATCGAAAAATGTGAAAATGAGTTAACCAAAAAATAAAAATGTTCAACTTAATCTCGAAATGTCAACTTGATGGGATTTGAGTTTAATTGATAGAATAAGACAAAAATGTCGATGTCAAATCCTGTAAAAAGACGAAATTTTAAAAGAAAACCCGAAATTTACGGGAAAATTGGTAAGGTTTATCGAAAAATATGAAAAAATATCGAAATTATTCTGAAAAGTCTAAACTTTTATCGACTTTTTAAAATAATTTTACCAAAAAATGGTGGGATTTGAGTTGAACTAATAAAATACGACAAAAATTTCGATGTCAAATCCTATAAAAAACGAAACCTCGAAAGAAAACCAAAAATTTACGAAAAAATTGTCAAGATTTATCGAAATATATGCAAAAATTTCTAAATTATTTTGAGAAGTCGAAGAATTTCTTCAAAAATCAACATTTTCAACTTAGACTCGAAACATCAAATTTTTGTGAATTTAAGTTGAAAATTAGAAGGGGAATAACAACTATTATTGGAATTTAACGGAAAAAAGTTAAAATTTTAGAATTAGGGTGAATATTTCGAGAAGCAGATTCAAATATTTCGAAAAAGATGAAATTGTGAGTAAAACAGGAAAATTAACATTTCGACAAAAAAAACAAATTTTCCACTTGAAATTCGAAACTTCAAGGAAAAAATAGAATTTTCAAGGAAAAAATAAAATTTTCAAGAAAAATTAAGTCTCTGCAAGCCGATTGTATTTAAAAAAAATTAAAAACAGAAAAAAAAACTGAAAGGGTAAACTCTTTTCCAAAATTTGTTCAAAACTAACAAAAGCAGCAACGATTTCTGAAGACTATCTTTTTGGTAGTCTCGAGAGAGGCATCTCTCCGAAATTTCAACTTTTTTCTCGAAATGTGTGAAGTATTTCAAGACAAAGATAAAAATATCGAAATTCCAAAAAGATATTTAAAAAAAAATTGTTTTAGAACTTTTTTCTCCAAATGTGTGAAATATTTCAAGATAAAGTAAAAAATAATAAAATTCCGAAAAAAATATTTTTGGAAAGTTTTTTTTAACAACATTTTAACGAACGAAGGGTTTCGAATTTAAAACTTTAGAGTCGACATTTGAAGAGAAAAAACTAAAAGAGACAGATTTTAAAACGCAGTTTCCTGGAATTGAAGGTTGCTCTTTGCGGATTAAACTTAAAACTTAACTTAAAAAAAAAACATTTCAAGTTTAAACTGATCTATTGAAAAAAAAAAAGTTGCCACACCTGAATCGGTTAAACTCGCGTATTTTAACCTACACAAAGCGTGGATCAACAGCAGAACCAAAATTAGAAATTTCAAAATGCGGAGAACGTGAGAATTTTTCGTCACGTATCGGAGATGTACTTCATTAGAAAAAAGCGGAAGAAAAAGTAATGCGGGAGAATAATTTCTAATTTTCTCCGAAGGTTAGGAAATAATTAAGAATAATAATTTTCAATGCCACATCTCGTTTGGGCCTCGCGTTTTAATCCGCAGCATCGCCGGGCCATTAAAAGAAGTCTTATCGAATTATCATAATAAATAAAATCTATTCGACAGCGCTCGAATCTTCTTCCGGCGTAATTATCATAAAAAATAAATAGTTAGCTTACATAAATATGCAGCTAAGATCGAGACTGGTTGGTTCCATTATGTAAGATCAAATTAATTACACGATCAGGTTCGTTTTGTTCTAGTTTTCGTTGCCGGCGTGTGTGTGTGTGTGTTGTGTGTGCGTCATACACACAACTCCTAATGAGCATACTAGTTGCTTTCACTTCTTCATGATATAACCTTTTAATCTTAATTTTATCTTTACGGCAACGAGCAACTTTCTTTGTCGATACAACGCTGAATTTGCCCAAGTGGATGCGATATTATATGTTCCATGTGTCAAGTAGTAAAGTTACGTTTAGTTTGTCCGATATAACACTTGAAACTAGCGAACTTGAACCAGCAATAGTGCGCCAATTTGAAGTGTTTAATAAAATAATTTGTTATCACCAAATCTGATGTTTGGGAGCTTCAGGATGTGTTTAGATTAGACACTTTATTCCATACATTTCTTATGCAAGAAGAATGCAACCTAGACTACAAATTCATGCAGCCCTCCAGGCGTGTATAGTGGCGAATCATAGGTAGCTGAACTACCAACAGTTGAAACACTGCCACCTAGCGAAGCGGTTGCTCTCTAGGAAAGTTCCCAGAAGACAAGGATTCTAATGCACAGACCAATAGGTTTGAACATTTATTAGATTCAACTTTGGAAACTAAATACCGGTTTCGATCTTGTGAGATCTCGTCAGTTTGGTATATCCATCTCGAATGCTAATAAATGTTCCGACAAGTAAGTACTAAAACATTCACAGACGTCAAGCGAGTGACTCTTAGAACTACCACCTATTGGTCCATAGAGAAACTATGGCCATGGCCAACAACGTCGTATGCAAGTAGAATGCAACCTAGACTACTAATTTTTGCAGCCCTCCAGGCGGGGTGTATAGTGAATCATAAGCTACCAACAGTTGAAACACTGCCACCAAGCGAAGCGGTTGCTCTCTAGGAGAGTTCCCAGAAGACAAGGATTCTATAATGCACAGACCAATAGGTTTGAACATTTATTAGATTTGAAGGAGATCTAACAAGATCAAAACCGGTATTTGGTTTCCAAACTTCGAATCTAATAAATGTTTTCAAACCTATTGGTCTGTGCATTATAGAATCCATACATTTCTCTCTGACATAACTGTCAATTATCCTGAGGGAAGCTATCCGAGACTTATCTACATAGTTGGGAGGAGCTTCTGTTTATGTTTTATTAGCTTCTCTAGTAATAGTTGACACTTATGTCAAAGAGAAAATATATTTTATGTCAGAGAGAAATATACGGAATAAAGTGTCTAGTGTAAACACACCCTAAGAGTTAGATTTTGTAATTGCAATTGTCTTCGAGCGAAAACAGTAAAAATGTCAAAAATAGACGTTTCATAATTAACAAATTCGAAGATTTTATCATCAATAAAGAAAAAGCTTGTACCCTCGCTTACACCTGATAATACCTTTGAACAAAACAAAATCTGTAGACAATTTTATGATTAACACCTTTGATAATAATTATTATCAATGTTTTCAAATTATTAAGCAACTAGTATTCCTTAAATGTTTGTAACATGAAAAATTATTCTAAACTAACAAATTAAATTAGGTATTTTTCCACAAATTTTCCTTTTTGTTTTGCCAAAAGACCAGATGTAAAAATAATGAATAAAATGGAAGCTAAGACACAATCACTTTGTCCAAAGAGTCACTGCGATAGTAAATAATTTTGATATTTACCTTTTTTGTGCTCACGGAGGCGTCGCTGCCACTTTTTTGTTGTTGTTTTTTGTTGTTGATATTTTTGCTTTAAGTATAAGGTCAAAGGAGTAAAAAAAAAATCTCACCTTTTCATTGATCATACTGGACACCAAACGCCACTTGAGACACTTAATTAACCAGCGCATGTCGGATGACGAAGGTTGTCACTGAACCGGAGTGTTTGACTATCGCTATCGAAATTTGCAATCTGTGGTTCTTTTGTTGGCCATTGTGTTTGCACAATAATGCGTATTTTTATAATTCGCCACTGATTATAATCGTATTAAGCGATTTAATAGTACACATAAAAGGTTTATGAACATAATCAAAATACATATTAGTTTTGTTGAATGTTATGCACCATTTAGGCCGAGCGGGAACTGAACGAAAAAAAAAAGCGCCTCATTTGTATTCCGATCTGATCTCAGGATGGAATAATGTATTAATAATTATCTTGAATGTTAGCCACAAAAACAATAACAAATATTGTAATCAATAATAACAAAGGGACGTTTATTTGTTGGGAAATACGGTAATCTTAGTCAATATTAATTGCCAGAATTGTTATGGCACAGCAAATGGAAAGTTAACCTTTCAGGGGAAAGATGCACATCCTTTATTAAATGAAAAAGCCTCAGGTTTTTCAGTTTCATTATAATGATGTTTGTTTATAGCGAAGCTCGAGCACAATAACATTAAAAATGTAGTCCTTTTTTCAAGAAAATTTGATTTGTATCTTCAAAATAAAGTTGGTTTTTTTCGAAGTTTTCAAATTGGAACGAAATATTCTTTTTCAGAATCAGTTTTTTGAGAGTATACTTAACGGTAAATATTTTCTTCTAGCTTGGACTGGTTCATCAAAAATTATTGTTCAGTGGCGAAACTAGAACCCTTGTGCAAAAAACCTTTCAATGTTCCCTATTTTCCTAAGTTTGTCCTAAAATATCGATTCTCAATTTAGAAGCGTTAACTTTCGTTCGACATATTTTATCTCGCTTTTTTAATTTCAATATTTTCTCATAATTTTCGACTAACGTTCAATTATTACCTTTTTTTAACAAAATCTAAAATTGAAATTTGTTATTTTTTAAAGTTTTTTAACTTCGACATTAACACGAAACTGCGATTTTTTTCTCGAAATTAACAAACTCGGTTTCTACTGTATGTAACGTCGACTTTTTTCTCGAAATTTTGGGTTTGGACTTGCAGCTTCCTGATAGTAAAGTTCCAATCTCTTTCTGAAAACTTAATAATTTTTTATTTCTTAATTTTTGACTTGTGAAGTTTTCCAGGATTTTGATCTTTTTTCTTAAAATTTTTAAGTTAAACTCTATGTTTTTTTTTGCAAAAATTTGATGTATCTAAATTTGAACTTGTTTAAATATTGGAACTATTTTTGAAACTTCGGTCTTCGGAAATTTTGGCTTTTTCTCTAAATTTCAACTTGAAACGCATTTTTTTATGAGAGTTATTTTTTATTTTATTTATATTTATAATTTATTATGGGAGTGTAGCGTACCTTCTAGAAATAATGTAACGGCGTAAACAGTATTAGCATTACGTCCTAATGACCTTATCGTCATTGGGATTTTACGATATTTCTTACAAATATCATTAGAGTTTTGAGAAATGTAATTACCCCGAAGGGCATTAACGTTATTTCTAGAAGACGTCAGAACCCCCGCTTTTAGGAAAGTGGAGAAGAAAAATTCAACCATGAATTAGGGAGTTCTGTTCGGGTTTTCAGTGAAGTTATTTCATTTTTGTTATTATTCCTAGTTAATATAATGTTTAAAATATAATGTGGTTTTTGTGTCCTTAATCGAACCAACATCGCTACAGGAGTAAATTTGTATTTTTTCATAATTTTTTACCTTTTCCTTAAATTTTGAGAAAATTGACAATTACAGATTTCGAGAAAAAACTGTTTGTAAAAAAGCTCGAAATTTTTAATTTACAATTTAACTATAAAATTTTGACTTTGAATTAATTTCGACTAAACAAGATGTTTCGCAACTGAAAGAAAAACTTGTTCTCTTATCGCGTTTCGTTTAGGAATTATTCATTACAAAATAATAATTATTCGTTCGTTTATTTGAACAATTTCAATTGTCAAATTTAATTTCTTGAAATTTGACCCAAAATAGCGAGAATCTTTTTAAAATAAATATCGAGGATTTTTCTAAAATTTTTACTTTTTTGTTTCTTCGGCAAAACTTTTATTGTAAACCCAACATGTCAAGTCTTACGGGAAATTTTCCCTTTCTTTCAAAATTTAAGAAATCATTTTGCTACACGCTATATTGTTTTTACAGGACCTTGAGTTCCCACAAGACACGTGACCTTGCACGCACATGAACTCAAGGCCACATGAGCTTGAGCTCACGCGACTTTAAGTTAGTGTGATCTTGATTCACGCCACCTTGAACTCACGTGACATCGAACTAAGGTCACCATGCGACCTTGACCGCACGTGACCTTAAACACGTGCACATCACATGACTTTGAGCACATGCGACCTTGACATCATGTTACCTTGAACACGTGCGTCCTTGATATCACGTGACCCAGTACGTATATGACCTTGATATCACGTGACCTTGGTCACATGCGACCTTGACATCACGTGATCTTGATCACTGACCTCATGCAACCTTGCGCATGTGCGACCTTGACATTACGTGACCTTGGAAATGTTCGACCTTGACATCACGTGACGTTGAACATACGAGACCTTTACTTGGTGTGACCTTGCCTTCGCGTGACCTTGAACACATACGACCTTGACCTCACGTGACCTGGGACAGGTGCGACCTTGACATTACGTGATCTTGAACACTGACCTCATGTGCCTTGGACATGTGCGACCTTGATATCACGTGACGTTGAACATACGAGACCTAGACCTGGTGTGACCTTGCCTTCGCGTAACCTTGAACACATACGACTTTGACCTCACGTGACCTGGGACACGTGCGACCTTGACATTACGTGATCTTGAACACTGACCTCATGAAACCTTGGACATGTGCGACCTTGACATTACGTGATCTTAAACCCGTATGGCCCTGACCTCATGTGACCTTGGGCATGTGCTACCTTGACATTACGTGACCTTGGACATGTTTGACCTTGACATCACGCGACGTTGAACATACGAGGCTTTGACCTGGTGTGACCTTGGCTTCGCGTAACCTTGAACACATACGACTTTGACCTCACGTGAACTGGGACACGTGCGACCTTGACATTACGTGATCTTGAACACTGACCTCATGAAACCTTGGACATGTGCGACCTTGACATTACGTGATCTTAAACCCGTATGGCCCTGATCTCATGTGACCTTGGGCATGTGCGACCTTGATATCACGTGACCTTGAACATAAGAGACCTTGACTTGGTGTGACCTTGCCCTTGCCTAACCTTGAACACCTACAACCTTGACCTCGCACGACCTTGGTCACGTTTGACCTTGACATCAAGTGATCTTGAACACTGACCTCATGCGACCTTGACGTTACGTTACCTCGGACATGTGCGACCTTGACATCACGTGACCTTGACCTGGTGTGACCTTGAACACATACGACCTTGACCTCACGTGATCACATGAAACCTTGGACATGTGCGACCTTGACATTTACGTGATCTTAAACCCGTATGACCCTGACTTCATGTGACCTTGGGTATGTGCAACCTTCATAGCACGTGATCTTGAACATGAGAGACCTTGACGTGGTGTGACCTTGTCCTCGCCTAATTTTGAACACTTTCGACTTTGTCCTCGCAGGACCTTGGTCACGTTTGACCTTAACATCAAGTGATCTTAAACACTGACCTCATGCGACCTTGATGTTACGTTACCTTGGACATGTGCGACCTTTACCTGGTGTGACCTTGCCCTTGCGTGACCTTGAACACATACGACCTTGACCTCACGTGATCTTGGTCACGTGCGACCTTAACATCACGTGATCTTGAACACTGACCTCATGAAACCTTGGACATGTGCGACCTTGACATTTACGTGATCTTAAACCCGTATGACCCTGACTTCATGTGACCTTGGGTATGTGTAACCTTCATAGCACGTGATCTTGAACATGAGAGACCTTGACGTGGTGTGACCTTGTCCTCGCCTAATTTTGAACACTCTCGACCTTGACCTCGCACGACCTTGGTCACGTTTGACCTTGACATCACGTGATCTTGAACACTGACCTCATGCGACCTTGGACATGTGCGACCTTGACATTACGTGATCTTAAACCCGTACGACCCTGACCCCATGTGACTTTGGGCATGTTCGACCTTGATATCATGTGACCTTGAACATACGGGACCTTGACCTGATGTGACCTTGCCCTCGCGTGACCCTAAACACATACGACCTTGATCTCGCACGACCTTAATCCCCCGTAAGCTTGAACTCGCCGTACCTTAAGTTTATGTGACTGACAATACGATGCAACCATTAGCTGTATGTGTTTTTAATAATTCATCACACTTAAATATTTCTCGAAATAAACATGTTAAGTTTTGACAAATAGTCGATTATTAAGAAACAAATGAAAATTGGAATTCAACATTTTCAAAAATGTGGGTAATTTAAAAAAAGTTGAGAATCCGAAAAATTGACATTTCAAAAAATGTCAAAATTTTCCAAACAAAAGTCGAAATCTTAAAAACTAATTAAAATTTTGACAAGTCTTAAAATAAAATTTAATTAAAATTAAAAATATAAAAATAAGATAAAATTTTCGAAAAATTCCAAATTCTCAAAGCAAGTAGAAATTTTGAAAAAAATAGATGAAATTTTTGTGGTCGAGATTTTCAAAAAAATTAAAATTTTGAAAACAATCGCAAATTTAGAAAAACCTGGAAAATATTTAAGAAGAATAAAATTTTAATACAACTTTAACATTATAATTCCCAAAAAATATATAAATTTTGAAAAATGTCGAAATTTTCATGGAAATTTAAAATTAAAGAAAGTTTCGGATAAATCAAAATGTTGAAAAAAATCCAATTTTTTTAAGAAATCGACATTTTCAAAAAATCAAGGAAAAAAACGAGAAATTTTCAAAAAATTCGTAATGTTTATTAATTTTATTTAACATTTCTTCGGCCCAATGTGGATATATTTCAATTTTTATTGTTTGTTGACAATATTTTAAACAGTTTTTGAAATATGACGTGATATACGTGATATTTAAATTTATTTAAAACGTCACCTCATGACAGTTGACAAAATAACAGATTAGTTTATTTTACATAGAATACGAAAAATAAAAAAAGAAGACCAAGATTAGATATGAAAAAAAAAATTTCATTTTCTTGATAAATTATGAAAATATAAAAATATAAAAAAATACATAAAAAAGGTTGTAACATCGATGTTTCGCTCTCATTTGAGCTCGTCAGCAGTGCATAACATGGAAAGGGAACAATGAGGAAGAAATTCTTGGAAATCAAAATAAAAATTTTAAAAAATATAAAAAAAATTATTAACATGAATAGACGTTTCGTCAATAATTTACTGTGGTAAATTTTTTTTTTATACCTAATTTTGGTCTTCTATTTTTTATTTTTTTTTCATATTCTATGTAAAATAAACTAACCTCTTATTTTGCCAACCGTCATGAGGTAACGTTTTAAATAAATTTAAATATCACGTACTCAACTGTTTAAAATATTTTCAACAAACAATAAAAATTTAAATATTTCCAAACTGGGCCGAAGAAATGTTAACTAGAATTAATAAACCTAATATTTCCGGTCAATAAGAGTTCAACATGAAGAATAAAATTTGTAATGTTTAAAAAGTTATAATTTTGAAAAATCATCTAAAATTTAGAAATTATTAAAATTTTAAAAAAAGTCGAGATTTCAATATAGTTTCAATTAAATTTTAAATAAAATCCGAAATTGTCGAAATCTAAATATTAAAGAACAGTCAAAATTTTTAAAATAGTCGAAATTTTGAAAAATTAAGTTTTGGATTTATTAAAATCTTGTAATTGGAAATTTTTCAAAAAAATTAAAATTTTGAAGAAAATTTCGTAATTACTGAAAGTTGAAATTTAGAAAAAAAAATGCCGATATTTTGAAAAAATCGAAATTTTCAAACAAAAATGAAATTATTAAAAGAATCACGAATTATAGTAAAAATGTCAAAAAACTCCAAATCTCAAAAAAATTACGCATTTAAAATAAAATGAAAATGTTTAAAATAAAGTCCAAATTTTGAAATGGTTGGAATTAAAAAAAGTAGACGAAATTTTGAAGAAATATAATTGTTAAAAAAATTAAATTTAGAAAAAAAATCAAATTTTTAACAAGTAGAAAATTTTAAAAGCCGAGAATTTTAAAAAGCGGAAAATTTAAAAAAATCGAAATTTGTAAAAAAGTCCAGCTCTCAAAAATTACATTTTCAAATAAGTGGACATTTTTAAAAAGCAAAAAATGTTCAAAAAAGTGGAAATTCTCAGAAAAGCCGATATTAAAAAAAAATGCTAAATTTTAGAAAAGTTAAAATGGAAAAAATAGTTTCAAAGGTACAATTTTTCAAAACGTATACGAGTACAAATCGAAATTTTGGAAACAATTTTCTCAAAATTTTAATTCCTTTTTCAAAATCGTGGCTTTGTTTAAAATGTCCACATTTCTAAAATTTCAAAATTTTGTATTTAATCAAATTTTATTTTTATTAATATTAGTTTTTTCCGGAGATTTGATTGAAAATTCCAGCATGCTTTATAAATATTTGAGATGAAAGTGAAAATTTTGACTTTAACTTTTCAGTGTTGAAGTTTTGCGTCAATGTTGGGCTGTAACCTCGAAATATCTACTTTTTTGAAAATTTTAATTGTCAAACCCAATTTTCGATTCAAAAAAACAGATTTTTAAGACAAAATTTGAAGGAAAAAAATACAGGTTTAAATTCTAAAGGAAAATAATTGTCATTTTCGTGCAAAAGTAATAAGTTTACATTTTTTTGAACCTAACGGTTTGCATTCTGATTTTTTTCCCTAAAAGTTGACACGAATAAAACTTAACTTTCGATTGGAGTAATAAAATTTAACTTTTGATTTAAGATTTTATTTCAGAAGGCCATGTTACACACAATTAAAGAAATTAGGCATAAAAAGGCCGTAGAAAAGCAAAATTTTGAGTTTCTTCTCAAAATTTCGACTTTAATCTTGAAATATCGACTTTCTTCTCGAAATTTTAGGAAAAAGTCGATTTTTCGATTGTAACTTTAGTCGAAATTTTGATTTCGAAATTAAAGTCGAAATTTTGATTTCGAAATTGAATGCAAGAAGAATGCAACCTAGACTACAAATTCATGCAGCCCTCCAGGCGTGTATAGTGAATCATAGGTAGCTGAACTACCAACAGTTGAAACACTGCCACCTAGCGAAGCGGTTGCTCTCTAGGAAAGTTCCCAGAAGACAAGGATTCTATAATGCACAGACCAATAGGTTTGAACATTTATTAGATTCGAAGTTTGGAAACCAAATACCGGTTTCGATCTTGTTAGATGTCGTCAGTTTGGTATATCCAACTCGAATGCTAATACTTACTTACTTACTTGTCGGAACATTTATTAGCATTCGAGTTAGATATACCAAACTGACGAGATCTAACAAGATCGAAACCGGTGTTTGGTTTCCAAACTTCGAATCTAATAAATGTTCAAATCTATTGGTCTGTGCATTATAGAATTCGAAATTGAAGTCGAAATTTTCACTTAAATCTCGAAATTTTTTTAGAAAAAAGTCGAAATTTCGGATTATAGGAAAGATTTCGAGAAAGAAGTTGAATTTTCGCGAACAAAGTGGAAATTTCGAGGCTAGAGTCGAAATTTCAATTTTGATATCGGAATTTCAAGAAAAAAGGTCGAAATTTTAACGTTAAACTCGAAATTTCTAAAAAAAGTTGCTTTTTAAATTGATGTCCTTATTGTCCTTTCTCAGATTCGTATGTTTGGCTTCTTAAACCGGCAATGAAATATTTATAAAAACATCGGAAAAGTATCGATGTATCGTTACCGATTACCGATGTTTGAGACATCAATGTTTTTTTGGTGGAACGAACTGGTCCTTGGTTATCCTCAAGAATTGAAATACAATTCTTGTCCCCTGAAACCAAGAAAGATTAAAAAACACAACAAAGGTTGTGTTGTGTTTCTTGGTTTCAGGGGACAAGATTTGTATTTCAACAGCGATGTTTTCTAATGCACAGACCAATAGGTGTGAACATTTATTAGATTCGAAGTTTGGAAACCAAATACCGGTTTCGATCTTGTTAGATCTCGTCAGTTTGGTATATCCAACTCGAATGCTAACAAATGTTCCAAGTAAGTACTAAAACAGGCGTCAAAGCGAGTGACTCTTAGTACTACCATCTATTGGTCCATAGAGAAACTATGCCCATCGCCAACAATGTCGTATGCAAGCAGAATGCAGCCTAGACTACAAATTCATGCAGCCCTCCAGGCATGTATAGTGAATCATAGGTAGCTGAACTACCAACAGTTGAAACACTGCCACCTAGCGAGGTGGTTGCTATCTAGGAAAGTTCCCAGAAGACAAGGATTCTAATGCACAGACCAATAGGTTTGAACATTTATTAGATTCGAAGTTTGGAAACCAAATATCAGTTTCGATCTTGTTAGATCTCGTCAGTTTGGTATATCCAACTCGAATGCTAACAAATGTTCCGACAAGTAAGTACTAAAAAATTCACAGGCGTCAAGCAAGTGATTCTTAGTACTACCACCTATTGGCCCATAGAGAAACTATGGCCATCGCCAACAATGTCGTCTACTTGCATCGATGTTTCATTTAAAAAAATATCGATATTCATACATCGATGCTTTTTTGAACGATGTTGCATCCCTAGGCTCGCGACGTTGCCCACCCCTGCCAAAAAAAGTGGAAACAGTATTGAATAGAAACCTTTTTCTGGAAATCTTCTATAAAGAATTTTTTTAACAAGTATAGCATCTTAATAATGTTGCTGATGAACCTGGTTTCACTGGCGTAGCTAGGACTTTTTACTAGGGGGAGCAATTTAGGGTTTTTGTTCTTAATTCATATTTTTTGTGCTTGAACTAGCGAAATAAATTTTGGTGACCAAAAAAAAATGCACTCACTTCATATTCTTTGTACATCAGCTATCGAAATTTATATTTTTTTATTTAACGACTAAAAACTAGAAAAGTATGTGGTGGCGTCGATATTTCTAGGGTGACAATGAATACATGTTGATTTTTTTAAGGTGACCATTGACCCTTTGCCTCCCCTATCTACGCGAATGTCTGCTTTATAAACGCATCCCATAATGCAATCAAATTACCATCAACAGTGCAACAGGTAGTAAATTGAACCAACGACAAGTGTTGAAATTGGGCTGACCTCAGTTCCGCAATTTCTTTACAAAAAAATATATTTTACGTGTGAACTAACGTTATTATGGTAAACAAGGACGTAAAAGCCACCAATCAATTTTTTAACAACTCATTTCTCCGGATCACATGTAACGCGTGTTGTAATTTTCTTAAAATTATTCGCCTTCGTAACATACAAACAGCCTCCGCTGCCTGTAAACTTTCTTTGTTACAAGTCGTTATGTAAACCGTCTAGATTCCGGTACGAGGAGGGTATTTCCAATAGCACAACCAGGCGGATAAGAAAGACTTTTACCTGGCCGGGTACCTCAGCACCGACACCTGCCGTTTCGAAACATGCAAGTGAATAGATCGCTCGGATTTACGGTAACTTTTTCCCGGAATTAAGGCCCATTGTAACCTGTTTTGTGAACCATGTAGGATAAAGAAGGTTTCCCGTTTTAGAAATTCTTGGAAATCCGTACAGCAGTCAGTTTAAATCAGAAGTGGGTAGATGGGATCCATTTCATTGGTAATATAACATGTATATTGAGGTAAAATCTTCATTTAAAAGTTAAGTTTTATTCGTGTCAACTTTTAGCGAAAAAAATCAGAATGCATAATCTTCCATAATCGAATTATAATACTTCCATAATATTTGACTGACCAAATACTTTCGAAAATACTGGAAATGGATGCCATATAATTTCAATTTTATGAGTGCACCAGTAAAGAACAAAAAATTTTAGAAAACTAGTCTAGGTTCTCTTCTGCACCAATCATTGTTGTGCCTCTTGCATCCTTGTTTACATGCTACCAGTGGCGGCTGGTGACTTTTTGATAGGGGTTGCGCAAATGCAAAAATATTAGTAGTTAAGAGTTTAGCTGAATCCAGTGTCATAGCAAGATATTAAATTTAAGAGAAACAAAAGTGACACAAAAGGTGTGATATTTAATAGTATTTTTACGAATTAAATTTAATTACCATCATATAATCTCCATTTCATGAAAACTGCATTTGAAAATAAAATATATTTTATTGCAAGGTTCTAATTAAACTCTACAAAAACACAAAAAAAATATTTTTTAAAACAAAATCGGCTCTACGATCTTTTAAAGAAACAAAGTCTTCATTACTTTCTCATCAAAATTGTTTAAATCCAAATCTATAAATGAATAATTACTGCTATATCTTTGTGAATAGCGGTACTATTGGCAGTTAGGCCTGGAAGCGGCACAATTAACAATCGCAATCAGATCAGCCGGGACCTACGCATTTAGCATCATAAACGTAAATACACACTCCAAACTCTGACTCGTACTCACCATTTGGCAATATCGCACATGCGCGGAGCGGCGTACCCCGGCCTAGCTTTAACGTGGTGTTCTGTAATTTATTTCTCCGCATCCCGTGAAGACCGTAGATAGGCATCGCACGGCACCCTCGCTAGGTGCATATTTCTGCGCGCACCAACTTATTTAAATTCCTTTATAATATTTAATATGTATAATGGAATCAAACGTTGGTGTATTCTATTCCAAGTCATTCACAAGTATTATTAGCTATTTAGTATGTCATTATTTTGTGTTTAAAAATGTGATAAATCCAAGTCTTTTACATTAAACAAAAAAGAATAGATCGCTCATTTCACGAGCGCTCTTGCGCTCTTTAAGACCAGCCGCCACTGCATGCTACAGACAGTTTAGACTAATGACATACTAATGTATCACTTTGTTGTGGACAAAATATTTGTGTCGTAATCCTTACTAATATGTAAATGCCAAAGTGGTTTTGTCTGTTTGTTTGTCCACTTTTCATGACTCAATTACAGAAGAAATTTTGACAAAAATTGGTATAGACATTCCTTGTGATGCATGGTAGTAGACTTCATTTTATCCCAAAACCCAGAAAGCTTCAAATAACCTTTTTGTGCGAAGTAAGCAATGCAGAAAAAGGTAAGAGTCTTCATTTTGACAGCGACCTCTCTTCTTACATCCCAGAACTATTACCCTAACAGTAGGTATCCGTATTATCGATTTTAGCAATATTACGTTATCGGCTTGCAATCTGAACTGAAAACTAACAATTTCACTTAAATTGCTTCAGGTTTAAGCCTTAAGCCCTACTCTTATCAGAGAAAGACTATTTCTATCCAGGACTTTTAAGGGCCCCAATAATAATATAAATTCGTACTTTTGAAATGAAAAGCAAATTAACTGAAAATATTATTTATTGCGATAGACAGAATGATTCTGTTTTTTGTTATTCCAAAAATATTTACAAAGCTTCAATCACTGGGGTTTAGTGGTCCCCAAGGGTTAAATTTGCTGACGAACTCGTGGGTAACAGCTTTTTTTTTAAGTTCAATCCACTCGCAAAGGGTAACGCCATTATGCCTTCAAAACACCACGAGTATGATGCGGAAGCAAGCATAGATGGCGATGAACCGCCTTCTTAAACAAGGATAGATCAGTATATCATAACCCAAGTTGCAGGAAAATAATTGTTATTAAAGAGTTAAATTTTTTAATTAAAATTGGGTCTTCAAGTAATCGAATAGTGATAAATATTGGGACCGAATTATAATTTTATTAACAAGAAGCTGCAAATGTAAACAAATAACATCGGGTCATACTCACTTGCGTCTTTTAAGCGTGCCTCTTCAGATAATACAAAATTAATCTACAAATACATTTACATAAATACGATAGGAAAGGTTGGAGGTTGTAGCATCCGCTGTTTAAGTAAAATTCTAACCGAACTATGACCCCATTTATTGGGACGTAATATAAATGGAAGCTGAAGATATGTTTGTTTTTTAAAATTACACCAAACATAAGCTGTTTTTCTTAAAAATGTTTACCAATTACTTAATGAATTTCCAGTCATGTAAAATCGGAGATTATTCTTGAAATTTGTCGATAAAAGGTTATCGAATGGATTTACTATTCAAAAGAATTAAATTTAAATTTAAACTATAATAAATTGTATCAGAGTCCAATAAACTAATAACACAAAAAGTTCTTAATAGTTTAGTTTCTCCATTCAATGAATCTAAAAAAAAATGCGTAAGCGTAAGGTTTTAAAGCAATAATTACACAAAGTTAATTTACTTATTTATTTATTAATATTCCTGTCAAAAATTAATTAAAAATTCAATATTGTTGTGGATCCCCTCATCATATTGTTGCGCGTTATCGGTTCGAATGATTATTACCACTTGTTGAATTGTACCCCATTTATTTCCAAACTAAACTCGGAACACTACAACTGAAAAATTAACTCACTTATACATCGACTTCTAACTGCTAACTAACTAACTACACTGACTCTAACTAACTGACTCGACGGAAAAGCGACCCCCTTATATAGTTCTCGTTTCCGGGTTCTAGAAAAATCCAGCAGATAGAGTTTATCGTTTGCCGAAATTTCTGGAACGCTTTCCCTTATCAGATCTTTCTAGAAAATTTCTTTAGATTCTAAATTCGATAATTACATTTCGTTACAATATCCAATGTCAATCGTTTTTTTTTTAAAGTTTAATCCACTCGCAAAGGGTAAACACATTATGCTTTCAAAGCACTGCGAGTAGGATGCGGAAACAAGGATAGATGGCGATGAACCGCCTTCTTAAACAAGGATAGGTTGTAACTTTTGGGGAAAATTCCTTTCGGTAACAAGTTCCATAACTTGGAAGTTCTATAGAAAAAAGAGTCTCCATAGACAGAAGTCCTCACTTTATAAAGCTAGACCGCACAGGAATTTGCTGTCTCCGACACTGTCTTGTATGCCTCAAGAACCTTGCCCTTGGGGGGATCAATCCTATTAGTTCCAGCGAGCATCTTCTGTGATAGTACTTGTAGAAAAGAGACAAGTCACCAAACGCCTGTGCTCTAGTGTTTCAAGAGAATCGGTTAAACGTTTGAACTATCACCGTCAAATGACTCCATCGTCGTGTTGTCACTGCCAAGTTTTCCATTTATTCACAAACCACTAACAATGGTTAGTTAGTGTTAGTGCTAAAGCACTGAACTAAACACTGTGACTTGTGATTAAGTCCGTCCAAAGAAGGTTTCACCCCTTTACCATATCCGCAATTAAATAAATAATTACGTATCGATTTGAATCTCAATGCAGATGACAACGATGCTTATCTTATGCTAATCTTTTTAGATTAGTGCGCTTTAAAATGCCAGTTCTGCTGGCGAAATACGTATCGCGTAATTATTTATTTAATTGCCGATGTGGTAAAGGGGTGAAACCTTCTTTGGACTTAGTGTTAGTGGTTTATGCATTTATTTACATAGAAAATAAGTCGTTCCATATGCCTGAAAGTAAAACATGGTGAAAGTGCGTGAAATCTGGCAACACTGAAGCGGACAAACAGACAAACACACTTCCGCATTTATATTGTAACGAACTGTAGTTGTAAAATTTGTATTTATAATTGTGTAGCGTAAAGAACTCTCTGGAAACATTTGTTGAAGGGAAACGACCGCGATAATCAATTATTCAGCAGATAAGCGCTGTAGGCGTTTCCTTAAGCGATAAGTCTTACTTGTACGTCCGTTCTGGAAACCGGAACGGTATCTATAAATATGAGGTCGTCTTTCCCTCAGTTAGTTAATTAAACAGTGAGATAGTTAGTTGGTTAGTCAGTTGATCAGTGAGATAAGCGTTCTAGACGTTTCGGCGAGCGCCATCCCAATATATACGGAAATCCGTTCTAGAACCGGAAAGGTATAAATACGCGATCGTCTTTCCCTCAGTTAGTTAGTTAGTTAGTGAAATAGTTAGATAGTCTTATAGTTAAGTGAATCATAATCGTAGAGTTCCGAAATAAGTTTGAAATAAAGTGTTTACAATTCACGAAGTTTTAATTATAGAGCCGATAACACGCAACAACTACAACAACAATTAGTAAGGATAAACGAATTTGGAAGCAATAATTTCAGGAAAAACCAGTTTCTAGATAAAAATCAAAATTCGAAAATGAAGCGAAATTTGAGATGCTCGAGTTGTAATTTCCAGAAGGTCAAATTCAAAAAAATCGAAGATTTAAAAAAAAGACTATTTTTGAAAGATTGAAATACAAATCTTGTCCCTTGAAACCATGAAAGTAATTTTGTCCCAAAAGGGAGTGAAATTTTGTGGCAATTAAAAAAAAAGCAAATTTCGAGAAAAAGTCGATAGTTTAAGAAAAACAGTCGAATTTTTGAAAAGTCAAAATTTAGTAAAAATTCAAAATTTCTCAAGAAAAGTCAAATTTTGTCCTAAAGGGAGTGAAATTTTGTCGCTTTTTGAAAAAAAAAGCGAATTTTGAGAGAAAGTCGATGCTTTAAGAAAAAAAAGTCGAAATTTTGAGAAAAAAGCCAAAATTTAGTAAACATCAGAAATTTCCCAAAAATGCAAAAAAATCGAATTTCGCGAAAAAGTCGATATTTTAAGAAAAACAGTCGAAATTTTGAGAAGTTTAGTAAGAATTCGAAATTTCTCAAGAGAAATCATGTTTTGTCCAAAAGGGAGTGAAATTTTGTCGCTTTTTCAAAAAAAAGCGAATTTTGAAAGTAGGTATGTTAAGAAAAAGAGTTAAAATTTTGAGAAAAAAGTCGAAATTTAGTAAACATTCGAAATTTCCCAAAAATGTAAAAAAAGCAAATTTTGAGAAAAAGTTGAAATTTAATAAAAATTCAAATTTTCCCAAAGAGGTGAAACTTAATCGGAATTTAAAAAAAAACCAATTTTAAGGATAATCGATATTTTAAGAAAAAGTCGAAATTTTGAGAAGTCAAAATTTAGTAAAAATTCGAAATTTCTTAAAAAAAGTGAAATTTTATCCCAAACGGGGGGAAATTTTGTCGGAATTCCAAAAAAAAGCAAATTTCAAAAAAAAGTCGATATTTAAAAAAAATGGAAACTTTGAGAAAAAAGTCAAATTTTTACTAAATTTGACTTTTTTCTCAAAGAAGAATCCGAAATTTCCCAAGAGGAGTCAAATTTTGTCCCAAAGGGAGTTAAATTTTGTGCCGAAGAAAATGAACTTTTGTCGAAATTTCACAAAAAAGAGCGAATTTTGAGAAAAAGTCGATATTTTAAGTAAAAAAGTCAAAATTTTGGGAAAAAAGGGGAGATTTATTCAAAATTCGAAATTTTCCAAGGGGAGTGAAATCATGTCCCACAAAGAATGAAATTTTGTCAAAATATCAACAAAAAAAGCGAATTTTGAGAAAAAGTCCATATTTAAAAAAAATCGAAATTTTGAAAAAAGTCAAAATTTAGTAAAGTCGAAATTTCCTAAAAGAAGTGAAATTTTGTCCCAAAGAGGAAGGGGAACAATTTTGTCGGAATTTCAAAAAAAGCCAATTCTGAAAAAAGTCGATATGTTAAGAAAAAAAATCGAAATTTTGAGAAAAAAGTCAAAATTTTATAAAAATTCAAAATTTCCCAAGAAGAGTAAAATTTTGCCCCAAAGGGGGTGAAATTATGTCCCGAAAAAAAAAGAACTTCTGTTGAAATTTCAAAAAAAAGCGAATTTTGGGAAATAGTCAATATTTTAAGAAAAAAGGTCAAAATTTTAAGAAAAAAGTAAAAATTTGATAACATTTCGAAATGTCCCAAGAGAAGTCAAATTTTGCCCCACAGGGAGTGAAATTTTGTCCCAAAGAGGATACAGTTTTATCGAAATTTCAAAAAAAAGCCGAATTATTAGAAAAAGTCGATATTTTAAGCAAAAAAGTCGAAATTTTGAGGAAAAAGTCAAAATTTAGTAAAAATTCGAAATTCTCCAAAAGAAATCAAATTTTGTCCCAAAGGGAGTTAAATTTTGTCTAGAAGAGAATGAAATGTTGAAATTTTGTCGAAATTTCAACAAAAAACAAGCGAATTTTGAGAAAAAGTCGATTTCTTAAGAAAAAAAGTTGAAATTTTGAAAAAAGTCGAAATTTAATAAAAAGTTGAAATTTCCCAAAGAAGCGAAATTTGGTCCCAAAGGGAGAGGGGAGAAATTTTGTCGGAATTTCAAAAAAAGTCAATTCTGAAAAGAGTCGATATTTTAAGAAAAAAAAGTCGATATTTTAACAAAAAAAAGTCGAAATTTTGAGAAAAAAATCAAAATTTTGTAAAGATCCAAAATTTCACAAGGAGAGTCAAATTTTGTCCCAAAGGTAGAGAAATTTTGTTCCAAAAGAAATGATATTTTGTCGAAATTTAAAAAAAAGAGCGAATTTTGGGAAAAAGTCGATATTTGAAGAAAAAAAAGTCGAAATTTTGAGAAAAAAGTAAAAATTTAGTAAAAATTCGAAATTTCCCAAGAGAAGTCAAATTTTGCCTCAAAGGAAAAGAAATGTTGTTCCGAAGAGGATGACATTTTATCGAAATTAAAAAAAAAGCGAATTATGAGAAAAAGTTGATATTTTAAGCAAAAAATTCGAAATTTTGAGGAAAAAGTCGAAATTTAGTAAAAATTCGAAATTTCCCAAGAGGAATCAAATTTTGTCCCAAAGGGAGTTACATTTTGTCCCGAATGGGATGAAATTTTGTCAAAATTTCACAAAAAAGAACAAATTTTGAGAAAAAGTCGATGTTTTAAGTAAAAAAGTCTAAATTTTGAGAAAAAGGGAAAATTTAGTAAAAATTCGAAGTTTCCCAAGAGGAGTGAAATCTTGTCCCAAAGAGAATGAAATTTTGGCAAAATTTTAACAAAAAAAAGCGAATTTTGAGAAAGTCGATATTTTAAAAAAAAAAGTCGAAATTTTGAAAAAGGTCGAAACTTTGAAAAAAGTAGAAATTTAGTAAAAAGTCGAAATTTCCCAAAAGAAGTAAAATTTTATTCCAAATATAGGGGCGGGAGGATTTCGTCAAAATTTTCAATTCTGAAAAAAGTCGATATTTTAAGAAAAAGAAGTCGAAATTTTGAAAAAAAAGTCAAAATTTCATAAAAATTCGAAATTTCCCAAGAGGAGTCAAATTTGCTACCAAAGGAGGTGAAATTTTGTCCAGAAGAAAATAAACTTTTGTCGAAATTTCAAAAAAAAGAGCGAATTTTGGAAAAAGGTCGATACTTTTAGAAAAAAAGTCGAAATTTTGAGAAAAAAAGGAAAAATTTAGTAAAAATTCGAAATTTCCCAAAAGTAGTCAAATTTTGCTTCAAAGGAAAAGAAATTTTGTCCCGTAGGGGATGATATTTTATCGAAATTAAAAAAAAAGCGAATTATGAGAAAAAGTCGATATTTTAAGCAAAAAAGTTGAAATTTTGAGGAAAAAATCGAAATTTAGTAAGAATTCGAAATTTCCCCAGAGGAATCAAATTTTGTTCTAAAGGGAGTTACATTTTGTTCCGAAGGGAATGAAATTTTGTCGAAATTTTACAAAAAAGAGCGACTTTTGATATTTTGAGCATAAATCAAAATTTTGAGAAAAAATGGAAAATTTAGCAAATATTCGAAGTTTCCCAAGGGGAGTGAAATTTTGTCCCAAAAAGAATGAAATTTTGTCGAAATTTCAACCTAAAAAAGAGCGAATTTTGAGAAATAGTCGATATTTTAAGGAAAAAAGTAGAAATTTTGAAAAAAGTCGAAATTTAGTAAAAAGTCGAAATTTCTCAAAAGAAATGAAATTTTGTCCCAAAGGGGGGAGGGGAGAAATTTTGTCGGAATTTCAAAAAAGCCAATTCTAAAAAAAGTCGATATTTTAAGAAAAAAAAAGTCGAAATTTTGAGAAAAAAGTCAGAATTTTGTAAAAATTCGAAATTTCCCAAGAGGAGTCAAATTTTGCTTCAAAGGAAACGAAATTTTGTCCCGCAGGGGATGACATTTTATCGAAATTAAAAAAAAAACCAATTATGAGAAAAAGTCGATATTTTAAGCAAAAAAGTCGAAATTTTGAGGAAAAAGTCGAAATTTAGTAAGCATTCGAAATTTCCCAAGAAGAATCACATTTGGTTCTAAAATGAGTTACACTCTGTCCCGAAGGGAATGAAATTTTGTCGAAATTTTACAAAAAGGAGCGAATTTTGAATAAAAGTCGATATTTTAAGCAAAAGTCAAAATTTTGAGAAAAAATGGAAAATTTAGTGAAAATTCGAAGTTTCCCAAGAGGAATGAAATTTTGTCCCAAAGGGAATAAAACTTTGTCAAAATTTCAACAAAAAAAAGCGAATTTTAAGAAATAGTCGATATTTTAAGCAAAAAAGTCAAAATTTTGAGAAATAAGGGAAAATATAATAAAAATTCGAAGTTTCCCAAAAGGAGTGAAATTTTGTCCCAAAGAGAATGAAATTTTGTCGAAATTTCAAAAAAAAGAGCAAATTTGGCGAAAAAGTCGATATTTTAAAAAAAAAGTCGAAATTTTGAGAAAAATGTCAAAATCTAGTAAAAATTCGAAATTTTCCAAGAGGAGTCAAATTGGGCGCGAAAAGAAATTTTGTCCCGAAGGGGATGAAAGTTTATCGAAATTAAAAAAAAAGCCAATCTTGGGAAAAAGTCGATACTTTAAGCAAAAAAGTCATAATTTAGTAAAAATTCGAATTTTTCCAAGAGGAGTCAAATTTTGTCCCAAAGGGGGTAAAATTTTGTCCCGAAAGGAATGAAATTTTCTCAAAATGTTTAAACGTTCGCAGATTTTTATAAACACCCAATGGAGGTTTGCTCTCTTGGATACTTATACGACTGACTAACGGCTTTAAATTGGAAGTGTATACAACCACCGTACCATGCTGACGAGGCCAAGGAAGGCCGAAACTATTCTATGGTTGCGGCTGTACATATTTTCAATTTTAAGCACGTTTAACTGTTTAATTACAGAACATTTAATTGGTCATTTGTCAAAACTAGATGAAAGTAAAGTCACGCCGAGGACGTTTGTATCTATGGATGTTGCGATGCAACCCGTGATACAAGCTTTGCCTCATCTACGTGAACTTTGCAATTGCAGTCTAATTTTCATTAGATTCTAATGAAATTAGATTTTAATTGCATCGTAATAAACTTGTATATATTCGTATATACAAGGCTTATTATCTCAGCAGAGAGTAATGCTTCAATTAGCATGTAGCGAAAATGTTTGCGTAATAAACAGTTAAAAGTCAGTTACAAGTCACCCAATGGAGGTTTGCTCTCTTGGATACTTATACGACTGACTAACGGCTTTAAATTGGAAGTGTATACAACCACCGTACCATGCTGACGAGGCCAAGGAAGGCCGAAACTAGTCTATGGTTGCGGTTGTACATATTTTCAATTTTAAGCACGTTTAACTGTTTAATTACAGAACATTTAATTGGTCATTTGTCATAAACAAAGAAGTTGTTTTTAATTCCTTCATTTCGACTTGAAACTCAAAATATTGTCATTAATTTTACATCTTAGACGAATAGATGGAGAAGCTGAAAGCTGAAATCTGAATTGTCACGAAATGTGGCCGCGCCGCGCCTCATCGGTTGTAGGTAGTGTCATCTGTGTGTTTAACACTCAAGCTTATAAAGCAAGCATTTAACGATTCAGTGTTCTTAGTATTTAACGATATCTCTGCTACTAACTACACGTGCTGGTGTATAGAGGGCTACGCTCTCGTAATTTATAGTTGCCTGAGTTAGACAACCTTGTGCTCTCTCTTAAAGAGCAACTGCTTCGCCAGGTGGCGGTGTGTTTCAACTGTTGGTAGTTCGGCTACTTATGATCCACGATACACGCCTGGAGGGCTGCAGTCTAGGTTGCATTCTACTGTTTCTCTATGATTCTACTTGTATACGACATTTTTGAGAATACTCGCTATGAAAAGAACGAATTTCAAAATCGATCTAACTTTTGTAATCAAGTTAAATGTTGAGAAAGAGGAATTTCAAGGAGAAAGTTGAGACAAAGCCTTAATTTCAAAGAAATGGAGGAAAAAATCGATATTTGAGAAACAAAAATGACTTTTGAAAAAAAGGAAAATTTTGAGAAAAAATCGAGGCGTCGAAATAAAAAAAGAAATTGCAACAAACAGATCGAGAAAAATTTCGTAAACATTCGAAATACCTCATTATCAATCAGATTTTGTTGAAATTTCGAAAACTGGGTGAATTTTAAGAAAAAGTCGGAATTTGTTGGCTGAATAATTATTTTCTTTCAAGTGTTTAAGACACTCCATCCCACCTGGAGGGCTACATGAATTTGTAGTCTAGGTTGCATTCTACTTGCATACGACATTGTTGGCGATGGCCATAGTTTCTCTATTGACCAATAGGTGGAGTACTAAAAGTCACACGCTTGACGTCCGTGAATTCTTTAGTACTTACTTGTCGGAACATTTGTTAGTATTCAAGTTGGATATACCTAGGGATGCAAGTTAACTGAAATATCGATATAAATTTTTACAGCAGACAAATGTCGATAATCGATAATATCGAACATTTTTATATCGACAATTAATATTTTGGAAATGAACAAGAAAATTTATAAACAGGTCCAGTGTTAGAAATTTCTACGTATTTCGGGCAAATTATTTTTGGTGACCTAAAAAAAAAAGTCCTCAATCTCCATATTTCTATCCATCATTGGCGACGATTGGACAATTGTTTTCCGACTATCGGGCAATATCGATAATATCATATCGACGGGATTATAACATCGATAATGAGATTATAATATCGATATAAATATCGATATTTTTGCTTCGATAATATCGGTCGACCAATAAATCGTTGCATCCCTAGATATACTTAACTGACGAGATCTAACAAGATCGAAACCGGTATTTGGTTTCCAAACTTCGAATCTAATAAATGTTCAAATCTATTGGTCTATGCATTTAGAACCTTATGTACTTTAGATTTATTATTGTTATTATTAAATGCGAGTGGGAACAACTACACCATACGACGTCTTTCGCGCCCAAGCTTCCACCTCCTATCTTGCCAATCGTCGTCTCTCATACACCTGTCCTCATTGTTTGAGTCACTCCTTCGTTCCATGTGAATTTCGGTCTTCCTCTTTTTTTTTCGTGTATGGGATTTCCAATGAAATATTTTTGACGTTAAAAATGTACGTTTAGATATTCTTTTATTTATCAGGCTAAATTCTTAGGCACAGACCAATAGCCTTGAACATTTATTAGATTCGAAGTTTGGAAACTGATCTTTGATTTCCAAACTTCGAATCTAATAAATGTTCAAGCCTATTGGTCTGTGCATTAAAATACTTGTCTTCTGGGACCTTCCTCGAGAGCTACCGCCTCGTTAGGTGTTTGTGTTTCAACTGTTGGTAGTTCAGCTACCTATGATTCACTATAGGCCCCTAGAGGCTGCATAATTGTAATCCAGGTTGCATTTTATTTGCATATCAGGCTAAATTATAAAATATGTGCATATTTATTTACGCAGGTGATTAATAGGCACCCACACCTACGTATTTCAGCTGCACCCAAAGCGTGCATACGTTCGCAATTTAGACGTTTCTTGGAAGTTATTAAGTAAGTATTCCAATGTCTGCAGACAGATGGAGCCAGCTAGGAGAACATTTAAAAATAATTAAAATATTAAAAAGCTACAGACTAAAGAATGTAAATATTGACGCGATTATGAAACTTCAAAACGATCATAAAACCATAATGAGTAATTAAAACTATCGACACCATGTAGAAAAGTATTTTCATAATTTAGAAGCCTATATTAGCAATAAATAACTAATTAAAAACAACGTGAACAATTCTACAATTATTCTGTATTGTTGCTTTTCTGCAGTAATAATTGTCGTGGTAAAAAAATATCTGGTTCCATGGCAACTCGTGGATTTATTATTCGTTTGCTTTATTGTTTCGAATACAATTACAACTTCGGCACAAATTAAAAATAAAGGCGGCGGCTGTTGAGAGCGAGACTCATAGTTGGGGACTAGCCACGGCTGCCAGGCACGTAGACCCCGTTGAAATTGACGTTGTTTTTATTTCTTTACTACATTTATGACTGCCACATAAAAAAAAATTGGCGGCCAAACTTTTAAATCAATTTTGATTAAAAAAAGTAATCGTACGTGGACTGATATTGCAAATGAAGCAGTAAAATATGAGGTACTATTTTTTGCGTAATGATACGTCTCACGGAATTACGATGCTTCATTTCCGTACGTTAGGGAAACATCTTGAAGTAATGACTTTCTATTCCAAATGGCTTTGGTTTCAGTGTCCGTCGCTCGCAGAAATCTTTCAAGTAAGCAGTGCCAGCTCAGAAAATCTACTGCAAAGCGGATTGGATATTTTATTATTTTATCCACGCGTATAGTATATGCTAAAAATCGACCGGTGGTGACTTGTTTCGTTATACGCCATGGAAATTCTAATAGCGTTTTGCTACGATTACCGACGGTGAACTATTCTAATAAAAAACATGGAATTTTGGGAAAGGATAGAGGCGAGAAAACGGACACATTCTATACATTTTATTGTTTCTTCGAATAAAAGGGTAGATTAGTTATGTTTACAAAATTAAAAAGATGCAAAAAACGTGTCTTACTGTACAGTAATGGTTTAAAAAATAAAAGTAAGGAATTAATGAATAAGTAGATGTACATCGGCGGCCTAATATTGTATCGCCAATGATAATTTGGAAAACTCTACAATAATTCAGATCAAAGTCCAGTATTCGCAAACTAAAGGGAAGGTTATTTTTCCTTATAATGACTTGTTTTCGTTCTAATAATTAATTAATAAGTAGATGTACATTGGCGGCCTAATATTGTATCGCTAATGACACTTTGGGAAACTTTACAATAATTCAGATCAAAGTCCAGTATTCGCAAACTAAATGGAAGGTTATTTTTCCTTATAGTGACTTGTTTTCGTTCTAATGACTTGTTTTCGTTCTAAAAATTAATTAATAAGTAGATGTACATCGGCGGCCTAATATTGTATCGCTAATGACACTTTGGGAAACTCTACAATAATTCAGATCAAAGTCCAGTATTCGCAAACTAAAGGAAAGGTTATTTTTCGTTATAATGACATGTTTTCGTTCTAATGACTTGTTTTCGTTCTAATAATTAATAAATAAGTAGATGTACATCGGCGGCCTAATATTGTATCGCTAATGACACTTTGGGAAACTCTACAATAATTCAGATCAAAGTCCAGCATTGGCAAACTAAAGGGAAGGTTATTTTTCCTTATAATGACTTGTTTTCGTTCTAATGACTTGTTATCGTTCTAACAATTAATTAATAAGTAGATGTACATCGGCGGCCTAATATTGTATCGCCAATGACACTTTGGGAAACTCTACAATAATTCAGATCAAAGTCCAGTATTCGCAAACTAAATAGAAGGTTATTTTTCCTTATAGTGACTTGTTTTCGTTCTAATGACTTGTTTTCGTTCTAAAAATTAATTAATAAGTAGATGTACATC
The DNA here is from genome assembly GCA_028583605.1 of Dastarcus helophoroides. Taxonomy (NCBI): domain Eukaryota; kingdom Metazoa; phylum Arthropoda; class Insecta; order Coleoptera; family Bothrideridae; genus Dastarcus; species Dastarcus helophoroides. The sequence continues at coordinate 1,360,619 of CM053325.1, forward strand.
GGCGGCCTAATATTGTATCGCTAATGACACTTTGGGAAACTCTACAATAATTCAAATCAAAGTCCAGTATTCGCAAACTAAAGGGAAGGTTATTTTTCCTTATAATGACTTGTTTTCGTTCTAATAATTAATTAATAAGTAGATGTACATCGGCGGCCTAATATTGTATCGCTAATGACACTTTGGGAAACTTTACAATAATTCAGATCAAAGTCCAGTATTCGCAAACTAAATGGAAGGTTATTTTTCCTTATAGTGACTTGTTTTCGTTCTAATGACTTGTTTTCGTTCTAAAAATTAATTAATAAGTAGATGTACATCGGCGGCCTAATATTGTATCGCTAATGACACTTTGGGAAACTCTACAATAATTCAGATCAAAGTCCAGTATTCGCAAACTAAAGGGAAGGTTATTTTTCGTTATAATGACATGTTTTCGTTCTAATGACTTGTTTTCGTTCTAATAATTAATTAATAAGTAGATGTACATCGGCGGCCTAATATTGTATCGCCAATGACACTTTGGTAAACTCTACAATAATACAGATCAAAGTCCAGTATTCGCAAACTAAAGGGAAAGTTATTTTTCCTTATAATGACTTGTTTTCGTTCTAATGACCTGTTTTCGTTCTAACAATTAATTAATAAGTAGATGTACATCGGCGGCCTAATATTGTATCGCCAATGACACTTTGGGAAACTCTACAATAATTCACATCAAAGTCCAGTATTCGCAAACTAAAGGGAAGGTTATTTTTCCTTATAATGACTTGTTTTCGTTCTAATAATTATTTAATAAGTAGATGTACATCGGCGGCCTAATATTGTATCGCTAATGACACTTTGGGAAACTCTACAATAATTCAGATCAAAGTCCAGTATTCGCAAACTAAAGGGAAGGTTATTTTTCCTTATAATGACGTGTTTTCGTTCTAATAATTAATTAATAAGTAGATGTACATCGGCGGCCTAATATTGTATCGCTAATGACACTTTGGGAAACTCTACAATAATTCAGATCAAAGTCCAGCATTCCCAAACTAAAAGGAAAGATTATTTTTCCTTATAATGAGTTGTTTTCGTTCTAATGACTTGTTTTCGTTCAACCAATTAATTAATAAGTAGATGTACATCGGCGGCCTAATATTGTATCGCTAATGACACTTTGGGAAACTCTACAATAATTCAGACCAAAGTCCAGTATTCGCAAACTAAAGGGAAGGTTATTTTTCCTTATAATGACTTGTTTTCGTTCTAACAATTAATTAATAAGTAGATGTACATCGGCGGCCTAATATTGTATCGCTAATGACACTTTGGGAAACTCTACAATAATTCAGATCAAAGTCCAGCATTCGCAAACTAAAGGGAAGGTTATTTTTCCTTATAATGACTTGTTTTCGTTCTAATGATTTGTTTTCGTTCTAACAATTAATTAATAAGTAGATGTACATCGGCGGCCTAATATTGTATCGCTAATGACACTTTGGGGAACTCTACAATAATTCAGATCAAAGTTCAGCATTCGCAAACTAACGGGAAGGTTATTTTTCCTTATAATGACTTGTTTTCGTTCTAATGATTTGTTTTCGTTCTAACAATTAATGAATAAGTAGATGTACATCGGCGTCCTAATATTGTATCGCCAATGACACTTTGGGAAACTCTACAATAATTCAGATCAAAGTCCAGTATTCGCAAACTAAAGGGAAGGTTATTTTTCCTTATAATGACTTGTTTTCGTTCTAACAATTAGTGAATAAGTAGATGTACATCGGCGGCCTAATATTGTATCGCCAATGACACTTTGGGAAACTCTACTATAATTCAGATCAAAGTCCAGTATTCGCAAACTAAAGGGAAGGTTATTTTTCGTTATAATGACATGTTTTCGTTCTAATGACTTGTTTTCGTTCTAATGACTTGTTTTCGTTATAATTCATTTAGCAAGGCATTCTGTGGTCTTTTTTATCCATGACAAAATCGCCTTCACCTATGAACATCTCCAAGAACAGATAGCTCGGCTTAATCAATAGTTAGGTGGTTAAGAAGTGGGAAAACTCTTGTTTCATAAAAGCTGAGCAAAGTCAGCGGGACGAGAAAAAAGACAAAGGAAAATGGAGTAAGGAGCGATTGAGGTCAAAGACGGAGAGTTGGGTTGAGCTCTCGAGACTCGCTATCGCATCTATTTGCATTTCCTTGCGATTAAATGCTGGGATTTCTTTTTTTTTATTTTCAAGGGTTCTCATAATTTAAACCTTATTCTTATAACGTCAGCGGGAGGTAATGCAGTTTACGATTTTACAGTTATTTAATGGTGTAATCTAAACGCTTATTTGCCATATTTGCCAGCCAATAACTACATAAATTAAACGTCACTTTAACTCGTACAAGTTTTCTCAGTTCACATTAAATGAATCGTTTTAGAATCCAGATGCTGACCCAGGATTTATCTTTATGCGAAGAAAAGACATAAGTGTGATTAACTAAGTAGATATTTCACGCCTTCTAGCCTTAGCCAATTTTCCAACTTCTTCGTAAATAATCGGTTAATTTATGGTGTTGTTTAGGTGAGAGATCGCGGCAGTGATTTACGCCCTTTTGCCCATTTTTAAAGTAGGACAGGATCGGGCGCCCGGGTGTCGCTGTCCTGGAAAATATCCCCCATATTCTGGCCAAGCATTCCTATTCGACCTTTTGCTTTTATTAGGAGCGCCATCACGACGTTAGCCTTTTCGCTCCCTTCTGGCATTCTCGTTATCCCATCCAACATTGATTTTCGTTTTGATGCACGCTTTACTTTGGATCGCAAGTAAAGTCATCACAAGTACTGCGAGCTGAGAGACACGTTGTAACATTTAAAAAAAAAATCTGCGTGATGGGGAAATCATCTTGATCGAAACATTTCTTTGGTAGTCAACTATCTCAACTATAATAAATAGTTCAGTACATTGAGGTATATAGTCAAACTAACGGCAACGGTTGTCGTGTGTGAGTACTGTCGAAATTTTAAAGCAACCGCAATAGAACCCGAATGTAAGTTTCGAAATAACATTTGAGTGAAATTTAAAATTAATTTTCAGAACTATTAAACTTTATTAATGTTAGAAAGCAACAGATATTAAAAATTCCACAATGTTTCGATAAATATTTGCTAACACCGAACCAGGTTTCGCATAACTGGTCCGGTGTTAGCAAATATTTATCGAAACATTGTGGAATTTTTAATATCTGTTGCTTTTTGAACGTTGATAAAGTTTAATAGTTATGAATATTAAAAAATTCCACGAAGTATCGGGTGGAAGTGTTCAAATTGCAAGCCGGCAGCGTAATGTTTTTGAAATCGATAATACAGATTCCTTTATGTTAATAGTTCGAAGACCTAAGCAAAGAGGTCCTTGCCAAAATCGCGAGTTAACACACTTACCTTTGTCGTTGATTGAATCAACACCTTTGTCTATGATTCTTTACATCGTATAAAAGGACAGGGAGTATAGTTTTCTCAATGTGGCTAGAGGAGGTGGTGTCCTCCTCGCAATTTCTGATAAATTTCAAACCTCTGAACTTAATTTTAATCATAGAACTGAAGCAATTCCTTTAGTTGATATTTGTGGAGTCAAAGTTACTTTGCACTCTAATGTAGTGATCTTTGTCTTGGTTGTTTATATACCTCCAACCTGTAGAGTTGCTGAGTACGAGCTATTTTTCGAATTATTTGAACACTCTAATTTTGAGTTTAACTGTGACAAACTAATGATTATTGGTGATTTCAATATTAGAAACTTTAATAACCCAAATGACAACTACTTTATGCCAATCAAGAATTTCATGCAAATTCAGGACCTTCATCAATGCAATAATGTATTAAATTCCTCCGACAGGCTATTGGACTTAGTATTATCAAGTTTTAATTGTCATGTTCTGAAATCCACATTTCCTTTAGTTCCTGAAGATGCATATCATCCTGCGCTTGACATTAATGTTACTCTATTTTGTCAACGGTTTATTAATTTTGATGTTAATCATCAAGGCTATCAAGCCCAATCATTTAATTTTTAAAAAGCAAACTACCTACTGCTATATGATTTATTATCTAATATTGACTGGAGTATACTGGAAACATTTAATGATGTGAACATTGCTTGCTCTACCTTCTACGAAATCCTGACGAATACATTCGAATCTGCTATTCCGAGATATACACAGAAATCAAATTGTCGTACATGCTATCCACCATGGTTCGATTCCCATTTAATAATGTTAATAAAATTGAAAGGCAGTTTACACAAAAATTATAAGCGTACTCGCAATTCCAATGTATATGAGAACTTTAAATATTATAGAGCATTATGCAAAAAAATAGCTGACCAATCTTACAAAGAATATCTCTTGAACGTCCAGAATAGCATTTCCAATGATCCTAAAAAGTTTTGGTCTTTTATTCAAATAAAGAAAGGGAGAACAAGAATTCCTGGTGTTATGTCTTATGATATTGCACAATTGTCCACTCCTCAAGAGATTGTGGATGGGTTTGCAACTTTTTTTAAAAGTGTATACATAACACCCAGTAACACTCATAATTCAGATAATACGGCTACCAAATATTTCTCTCATTTTCCTGATACAGTCTCTATTTTGAATATAACTGAAGCTGAAATATTAGAGGCACTAAAACGGTCAAAGGATAAGTTTACTTCAGGACCAGATGACATTCCCAGCTTTCTGCTGAAAGATTGTGCTAACGTATTTTCTAAACCGCTCACTATTCTATTTAATTTGTCTCTAAAAACATCTCAATTTCCGTCGCTGTGGAAACAGGCATGTATTACTCCAGTGTTTAAAAAGGGTACTACAACGCAAATAAGCAACTACAGACCAATTTCGCTACTTTGTAACTTTGCAAAGATATTTGAGTCGATTTATACAAGCGCATACATGCATCAATAAAAAATTTTATATCTGAGAATCAGCATAGTTTCGTTGAGAAACGATCTACTGTAACAATTTAGCTTCTTTCTCTTAGTATGTGGCTGAAATCATCGACCGTCATGGACAAGTTGATTGTGTATACACAGACTTTTAAAAAGCCTTTGATCAAATTGATCATTGTATTCTCTTGCAAAAATTGCAACTTTATGGATTTTCAGACCGGCTGATACACTTTTTTATGTCATACCTAACAAATAGGGAGCAATTTGTCAAATATCGAAATTTTAAATCTAACACGTTCAGCCCAACATCGGGAGTTCCACAAGGCTCAAATCTCGGTCCTTTGATCTTTGTCTTATTCATCAATGATATTGTTTCTGTTATAAAATCATCCAAACTACTTTTTGCAGATGACTTAAAATTCTTTAGTTCCGTATCTTCTAATGAGGTTTGTGTATTAATTCAAAAAGACATTGATGCTGTTGTTAAGTGGTGCAATGATAATCGGCTTTCTTTAAATATATCTAAATGTAATGTTGTTTCCTACTCAAGAAAAATCAATATAATCAAGCATGAGTATGAAATTAATAGTGCCATTTTAAGCAGATGTGAATCCATAAGGGATCTAGGAGTTATTATGGATAGTAGTTTTAACTTTGCTTTGCAGATTACTGAGGCACTTTCATCAGCATATAAAACATATGGCTTTCTGTGTAGAAATTGTAAGGATTTTAAAAACAAGAAATCTTTAGCATTATTATTTCAGTCGCTAGTACTAACACGTCTTAAATATGGCTCCCTTATCTGGTTTCCAATATATAATACTCATATCACAGCGTTAGAGTCAATTCAAAGGCGTTTCCCAAATTCTTGTGTTTCATTCAAGATGGTGTCTACCCAGCTAGAGGCTGTGACCATAACGTTCTTTTAAATCGCTTCAATTTTATCAGTCTACAAACCCGAAGAATAACACATGGAATGAATTTCTTATACGGACTCCTCAATAATTGTATAGATTGTCCAAACTTACTTTCCAAGATTAACTTTTTGGTGCCAAGACAGAGTGCAAGATCAAAACAAATGTTCTATTGTGAGAATAGTCGTACTAACGCTATGGGCAGGTCTCCGCTAGTGATTCTCACAAAATATGCTAATGGTATTGCGGACAGTTTTGATTTCTATTAGACAGTCGGGCCAAATTAAGAAAAACTATCGAAGAGACATTTAGCCACATTTCCTTATAATTAATTTACTTTATTTATCTAATAATTAGTGTTTTCTCCGGGTAATGATTTTGTATAATTGATAATTATTTATTTTTTCTTATGATCAAGTGCATCTACTCCCATCAATTTTTATTTTGTTTCTGTATTTGGGGCCTAAACCCTGTTGAAATATAATGAACTATTATTACTATTATAAAAGGGTTATAAAATGGATTTAATATAAGTTTGGGATAAAAAGTAGTTCGAATTGTAAGGAATGTCTATGCACATTTTCGTCAAAATCGCTTCAGTAATTAAGCCATCCAAAGCGCACAAACAAGCAGACAAACTTTCGCATTTATACCAAATTTGATTTCCACTAAATTCTGCAATACTTTGCCCATTTAAGCTTCCTTATATCTCTAATAGTTTCCGAGTTTCCTGTAGTGGAAATCAAATTTGGTTTAACCTATATATTAGTAAGAATAGTCCTCTCTAATAATTGACACATCCTAAATGACATATCGGAGACTGGGGTTACAAGGATGCCCCTGTAGCTGCTACGAAGTTAAACCCATACATTTTTTGAAGCAACAAGCTTCTATGTGTCACCTGTTGTAGCAAAACTGCCGCACTAATGAATAAAAGCAGCAATAAGACGAGCACCAGAGTTTGTTGTTTTAAAGTATAGCTTGAATGTAACATGAATCGAGTCTAAGTATTTTTGACATCACTACTGCAATTATCTAACGCCTTGTTTTCGTGAAGTACACGCCAGTAATCGCAAAAACACGCCTGCCAAGATCAACAATTTCCCTAATAATATCATTGCTGTTGACTAGGATGCATGTAACATCGGAGCCAAATTGTATGTTTCGCCACAAATACGCTCCATTATTATAAATTATTGACCCCGAAGTCATAAACCGTGTAATATACAGGCGAACACCAACGTCAGATCTGGAGCATTTCTTCCTAACGTTTATCATTATCAATTTTTCCTCTACCTAGGCATATAGCTGTATTAGTATTAAAAAAGAAGAGATACGATAAATTTACCTGAAAGGCAAGCGTCAGAATATACCATATTGTATGTTTTGGATCATATTGTAACAAAATGTAATTATGAAATTTAGCTAGGAATTTTCTAGAGAATTTGATAAGGGGAAGCGGCCGCGATAATGAATCAAACGGCAGACAAGCGTTCCAGAAATTTCGGCAAACGATTAGTCTGCTTATTCCTTCTAGAACCCGAAGGGGGACCTATATAATGCGGTCGGCTTACCCTCAGTTAGTTAGAAGTCAATGAATAAGTTAGTTAATTAAACAGTGTTACTAAATTACAATTGTAGTGTTCCAATTTCAGTTTAGAAATAAAGTGGGTACGTTTCACCAAGTGTTAATCATTCGAACCGATAACACGCAATATAGCGACGCCATATTTCATCAGTATCTCCCTGAAGATGATAGTGTTACGGGCTTATCGATTTGATTGATTACACTTGATGGATTATACCCACTTTATTACTGAACTCAACTTGGATCACCACAATTGAACAATTAACTCACTTATTATTGACTTCTACTAACTCACTAATTACACTGACTCTAACTGACTTACTAGAGGGAGAGCTGGCCGCTTTATATAGTTTTGGCCTCCAGGTTCTAGAACAATCCGGCAGATAAGGCTTATCGTTTGCCGAAATTTCTGGAACGCTTATCTGCCGTTTGCTTCGTTATCGCGGCCGCTTTCCCCTTATCAGATCTTTCTAGAAACTTTTCTTATGTACTAAATTCTACAATTCTATTCTAAATTCTATTCCATCTATTCACATTGCTTGATTATCGAAACGCGTTAGAGCAACCTCTGTTGTGTTTTTTAATCCTTCTTGGTTTCAGGGGACCATATTTGTATTTTAATTTTTGAAGATAACCAAGGACCAGTCCGTTCCACCTAAAGAAAGATGCCACATTTAACCGATAACACGCAACAATATTTTTGACTTAGCGATGCCATATTTCATCAGTATCCCTCTGAAGATGAAAGCTTGGCTATCGATTCGCATTAGAGCAACCTCTGTTGTGTTTTTTAATCTTTCTTGGTTTCAGGGGACCATATTTGTATTTCAATTTTTGAAGACAACCAAGCACCAGTCCGTTCCACCTGAAAGAAGATGCCATAATTAAAAAACTGAAAACAAAAACAAAGATGAAGTCAAAACAATAAGGGATTTGTTTCTAATTTCAATTCATCATTCTTGATGAATTGACTGATCGAGGACGAAACAAGTCACAAAAAATGGTTGCTTGAAAGTTCGAATTCACGTCCAACGTAAACTTTCTTGTCAAAATTCTGAGTTTATGTTAGCACGTGGTTACGAAGGCTTCCATGTCCAGAGTCAGGGATTGGATCGTGCTAAAAATGTTCCACCATTTGTCACTTCTTGTAATTTTTTTGTACATTTATTGTAATTTCTTTTTCCTTTTCTTCCTTAAGAAGCCCCCTACGATGGTGGACGAAACGTCGAACACATCTTTTAAGTTAGACATCTTTAGGAACGTACTGTGCCGCGTATAATGCTAGACTGCCACCACTACTCGATTTTTAGCATAGACTGTACGCGTGGATACAATACAAATCCCCAAGCAGTGTTGCCATGCGTACGGTAATTACCGTATATGTACGGAAATTCTGACAAAAATACGTTTTACAATCTAAATATCATAACCGTACCAAAAAATAGGGTAATTTACGTTTTACTATTTAATAACAATGTTTTGTTAAATTTATGTTAAGTTAATATTTGTTAAGTAATTCACTAATATTATTTTAAGCACAGTTCCACAATTTACAACCAAATAAAAAATTTACGCCGTGCCACCTCGTGATAAGTAGAAACATTTTCCGTGCTCTTCTATCTAAACTTTCTTATCCTTTGTACCAATTTTCAATTCAGAAGAGTTACGCCTCTGGTATGGTGGACATACTGAGTTATCGTGCTCTTCTGTCTAAACTTTCTTATCCTTTTTACCAATTTTCAATTCAGAAGAGTTTCGCCTCTGGTATGGTGGACATACTGAGTTACCGTGCTCTTCTGTCTAAATTTTCTTATCCTTTGTACCAATTTTCCTTTGTATTTATTTTCAATTCAGAAGTTTCGCCTCTGGTATGGTGGACATACTGAGTTACCATGCTCTTCTGTCTAACCTGTCTTACCCTTTGTATCAAATTTTCAATTCAGAGGAGTTTCGCCTCTGGTATGGTGGACATATTGTGAGTTACCATGCTTTTCTGTCTAACCTGTCTTATCCTTTGTATCAAATTTTCAATTCAGAAGAGTTTCGCCTCTGGTATGGTGGACATACTGAGTTACCATGGTCTTCTGTCTAACCTGTCTTATCCTTTGTATCAAATTTTCAATTCAGAAGAGTTTCGCCTCTGGTATGTTGGACATACTGAGTTACCGTGCTCTTCTGTCTAAACTTTCTTATCCTTTGTACCAATTTTCCATTCAGAAGAGTTTCGCCTCTGGCATGGTACTGAGTTACCCTGCTCTGATGTTTTAAAATTGGCCTTTTTCATTTTTCTAATGCACAGACCAATAGATTAGAAAATTTATTAGATTCGAACTCGCTTGACGTCTGTGAATGTTTTAGTACTTACTTGTCGGAACATTTGTTAGCATTCGAGTTGGATATACCAAACTGACGAGATCTAACAAGATCGAAACCGGTATTTGGTTTCCAAACTTCGAATCTAATAAATGTTCAAACCTATTGGTCTGTGCATTAGAATCCTTGTCTTCTGGGAACTTTCCTAGAGAGCAACCGCTTCGCTAGGTGGCAGTGTTTCAACTGTTGGTAGTTCAGCTACCTATGATTCACTATACACGCCGCCTGGAGGGCTGCATGAATTTGTAGTCTAGGTTGCATTCTACTTGCATTTTTCATTTTTGTTTATTCCTTGTATTTTATTTTTCATTTATTGTTTCTTTGTTTCTGAAGAAGCCCCCTACGGTGGTGGACGAAACGTCGAACACTTTTAGTAGTTCTTTGACAAGGTTCAATCTCGGAAGAAGTATATCCTCTACTGACCCTGACCGTGGAAGCCTTCGTTATCAGAAACATTTTAGCTTGATTTTGCAGATTTTATCTTTGATTTCAAACATTAATATTTATAATTAAATTAATAATTTATAATTAAAAAGATCCGAGATTTATATTTATTTTTTGCTTCGTTTTTTATTTATGTATTTTTTCTGTCTTTTACGAAGGCGATTGATTTATAAAAAATTTAGAAATCTTGTGTTTAAGTCGAAATTTCGGCTCTTTTCTCGAAATCACGAGATTAAAATGGACATTTTGACTCTGATCCCGAAAGTTCGACTTTTTTCACGATCCTGACGGCTTTTTGATTTATTTTTACAAATTTCGACGTTTCTCTCGAAATTTCGACTTTTTTCCCGAAATTTCGACTTTTTTCTCGAAATTTCGACTTTTTCTCGAAATTGCGACTTTTTTCTCGAAATTTTGACTTTTATCTCCAAATTTCGACTTTCGATTTTAATTTTGGAATTTCGACTTTAAAGACGAAATTCTGACTTCAAACTCGAAGTTTCGGCTTTTTTTCTCGAAATTTCGAAATAATTTAAAATTTCCAGTTTGAAGTCGAAATTTCGAGATTAAAGTCGAAATTTTGCTCGTAATTTCGAGATTTGGAGCAGAAAAAGTCAAAATTCCGTGATTAAAATGGAAAATTCGATTTAAATTTAAATATTCGCTCCTTTTTTTGAAATTTCGACAAAAGTTCATTTTCTTCGGAGCAAAATTTTACCCCCTTTGGGACAAAATTTGAATCCTCTTGGGAAATTTCGAATTTTTTCTCGAAATTTCGACTTTGAACTTAAAACTTCGACTTTAATTTCGGAATTTCGACTTTTAACGTGAAATGTTGACTTTAAACTCAAAATTTTGACTTTTTTCTTATTATTTCGGCTCAAAATTTCGACTTTAATTTCGAAATTTCGATTATAAACACGAAATTTTGACTTTAAACTCAAAATTTCAACTTTAAAGTTCTCGTTTAAAGTCGAAATTCCGAGATTAAAGTCGAAATTTCGACTTTAAACTCAAAATTTCGAATTTAATCACGAAATTTCGACTTTAAACTCAAAATTTCGACTTTAATCTCGGAATTTCGACTTTAAACGAGAAATTTTGACTTAAAACTGAAAATTTCGACTTTTTTTTTTGAAATTTCGACTTTTTTTTCGAAATTTCGACTTTTTTTCTTAAAATATCAACTTTCTCTCAAAATTCGCTTTTTTTTAAATGGCGACACAATTTCACTCCCTTTTGGGACAAAATTTCACTCCTCTTGAGAAATTTCGAATTTTTACAAAATTTTCACTTTTCTTTTAAAGTTTCGACTTCTTTTTTTTTTTGAAATATCGATTTTTTCTTAAAAGTCGCTTTTTTGTTAAAATTTGGACAAAATTTCACTCTTTTTGCGATAAAAGTTCGCCCCTCTTGGGAAATTTCGAATTTTTAATAAATTTAGACGTTTTTCTCAAAATTTCGACTTTTTTTTCTTAAAGTATTGACGTTTTTCTCCAAATTCGCTTTTTTTTTAAACTGCCATAAAATGTTACCCCCCTTGGGACAAAATTTTACTCCTCTTAATAAATTTTGTCTTTTTCCTCAAAATTTTGACATTTTTGCTTAAAATATTAACTTTTTTTCAACATTTTTTTGAAATTTCGATAAAACTGTATCCCCTTCGGAACAAAATTTTGCTTCCTTTGGGGCAAAATTTGACACCTCTTGGAAAATTTCGAATTCTTACTAAATTTCGACTTTTTCCTCAAAATTTCGACTTTTTTGCTTAACATATCAACTTTTTCTCATAATTAGCCTTTTTTTCAATTTCAATTAAACTTTATCCTCTTCGGGACAAATTTCACTCCCTTTGAGGCAAAATTTGACTTCTTTTGGGAAATTTCGAATTTTGACTAAATTTTTACTTTTTCACAAAATTTCGACTTTTTTTCTTAAAATATCGTCTTTTTCTCAAAATTCGCTCTATTTTTTTGAAATTTCGACAAAAGTTCATTTTCTTCGGGACAAAATTTTACCCCCTTTGGGACAAAATTTGAATCCTCTTTGGAAATTTCGAATTTTTTCTCGAAATTACGACTTTAATCTCGAAATTTGGACTTTAAACTCAAAAGGTAGACTATAATTTCGGAATTTCGATTTTAAACGAGAAATGTTGACTTTAAACTCAAAATTTGGACTTTTTTCTCGAAATTTCGACTTTTATCTCGACATTTCGACTTTAAACTCAACATTTCGACTTTAATTTCGAAATTTCGAATTTAAACACGAAATTTTGACTTTAAACCCAAAATTTTAACTTATTTGTCGAAATTTCGACTTTTTTCTCGAAATTTCGACTTCAAACCCAAAATTTCGACTTTAATCACGAAATTTCGATCTTAAACTCAAAATTTCGACTTTAAACACGAAATTTTGACTTTAAACTCAAAATTTCAACTTTTTTCTCGAAATTTCGACTTCTATCTCGAATTTTCGACTTCAAATTCAAAATTTCGACTTAAATTTCGAAATTTCGACTTTTATCTCGAATTTTCGACTTCAAATTCAAAATTTCGACTTAAATTTCGAAATTTCGACTTTAAACTCGAAATTATGACTTTAAACCCAAAATTTCAACTTTTTTTCTCGAAATGTCGACTTTTTTCTCGAAATTTCGACTTTAAACACGAAATTTTGACTTTAAACTCAAAATTTCAACTTTTTTCTCGAAATTTCGACTTTTATCTCAAATTTTCGACTTCAAATTCAAAATTTCGACTTAAATTTCGAAATTTCGACTTTGAACACGAAATTATGACTTTAAATCCAAAATTTCAACTTTTTTCTCGAAATTTCGACTTTTTTCTCGAAATTTCGACTTTAAAAACAAAATTTCGACTTTAGTCTCGGAATTTCGACTTTAAACACGAAATTTTGACTTTAAACCCAAAATTTCGACTTTTTTCCCGAAATGTGGGCTTTAATCTCGGAATTTCGACTTTAAAACTCGAAATTTCGACTTTTCTCTCGAAATTTCAAATTTATTGTCGACCTTTTTTATGAAATTTCCACTTTAAACTCAATATTCCGACTTCAATCTTAAAATTTCGATAAAAAAAGACGAAATTTTGACTTTAAACTTAAAATTTCTACTTTAATCTCGGAATTTCGACTTTAAACCCAAAATTTCGATTTTAATCTTGGAATTTCGACTTTAAACACGAAATTTTGACATTAAACTCAAAATTTCGACTTTTTTAAGGAATAATTTTAATCTCGAAATTTAAAAAAAAAGACTACTAAACGCACCCTACTACAAACGGTCAATATTGTTTGGAAAAGGTAGTGGTGAAACGCAACTGTCATCTGCCTAACTGAACCATAAAGTATAAAAATTTCGGCAATTTTTCGAGAATAAAATCGAAAATTTTAAGAAAAAAATCGAAATTTCGAGATTAAAGTCGAAATTTCTACTTTAATCTCGGAATTTTAAGAAAAAAGTCAAAAGAATCTACACTTTCAACATTATTTTTATTATTAGATTTTTGAATTTCAATTCAAAATGAAAAAAAAAATATCACTTTATCGAGTATAAAATCAAATATTTCGAGAAAAAAGTCTAAATTTCGAGATTAAAGTCAAAATTTTGAAAAAAAAGTTGAAATTTTAAAAAAAGTCGAAATTTTGAAAAAAAATTGAAATTTAGAAAAAAAAGTCGAAATTTCGAAAAAAACGTCGAAATTTCGTGATTAAAGTCAAAATTTTGAGAAATAAGTCGAAATTTTGAAAAAAAAAGTCGAAATTTCGAGTTCAAAGTCGAAATTTTGAGAAATAAAGTCGAAATTTTGAGAAAAAAAGGTCGGAATTCCGAAATTAAAGTGAAAATTTCTAAAAAAAAGTCGAAATTTCTGAATGTCTGATGTTCTTTCTACGCCTTCGTAGGTTATGAAATAACGTACGGTAATGTTTGTAAAAATACGGTAATTTTAACTACGTTATACGGAATTTTACCTTTAAATATGTGGCAACACTGTCCCAAAGTCGCTTTGCAGTAAATTGTCTGAGCCTACAACACTGCACTGCTTACGTGACAGATATCAGCGACGCAGCTTTAACCTAAGTCATCTGGAAGCTGACGTGTAGCTGTTATGTTGCCATTACTCCAAGATGTTTCCCTAACGTGCGCAATGAAGCATCGATATTCCGTGAAATGTATAATTCCAGATTGCAATTATGCAAAAAATGTTATAAACTGAATTTTTTTTTTTGTGTGGGGTCGGTTGAGACGTAGGAAAAATTGGTATAACGTCGTAGTCGTAGGAAAAATTGGTATAACGTTGTCCCATTTTTGCAAGAATTAGCTTTCAGATGATGGTTTTTCACGAAGGGAAAATTCGATCAGACAGCGCAACTATCTAATGCGAATGTAACGTTTTCGAGTTTGTAATCAATGATGCAGCAGCGCCAAGAGCGTCGGTCGCGAGGTCAATGTCGTCGCGACGTCTAGCCAGGACCAAGTGCCACCGAATTTGCACCCCGTGCAGGACTTTGACCTTCATTCGGGCCTCACTCGCTGTCTCGATTCCCAGACGCACCAAAACACCACCGTCCCTGCAAATTGTCTTTGTTTGAAGTCCTTGCCCAAGGACACTAGCGTAGACTACACAAAGCGTAACATACTTCGCTCCAGGCGACATCCCAAGCGACTGCATAAGTTTATATTGAGGCAGCGAATGGGGTTGAAAGCCCGACTTATTTTTAATCAATCGAGATTTAGTTTATAAATCTTTTCTGGGGGCAATTTATAGAGCAAAGTTAACGTCTAAAGCGTGGAAATTGTGTCAATCTCTAACAAAGACTAAATCTCTAATTTAATAGAACAATATTTCAACTTAATTTTCTAGACGGTTTAGACTACTTACTAAACTACTGACATGTAATACTGGATGCAAATGTCAAAGCACTAGAGGTAGTATTTTATCATTCTACATATTTCTTCAAATATCGTGAACGAAATTTAATAAAAGCTCGACATTTATGAAAATATTTGGTCGAAACTTTGAGGAAAAAAAATCGACATTTTAAAACTGAATTTCTGAGAATATTAAAAACATCAAACATCTTGAAGTAGCTGCACGTCTAATTTTAGGCGAATTTGGCTAAACACGCTGAAATCTTTCGCATAAAAAGTTAACTTTTGACAAGAGAATTCAAAAGTTTAAAACAACCGTTTTTTGCGATATGTTTCTTCCTTCAATTCCCGATGAATTGAAATTAAAAACATGCTGAAATCTGCAATGCAGTGTGGTTTACTCGGAAAATCTATTGCAAAGCGGCTTGTAAATTTGTATTATTGTATCCACGCGCACAGTCTATGCTAAAAAGCGAGTAGTGGTGGCAGTTTCGTTATACGCTGCAGCTAACGAAACTGCTAGCTTTCTAAAAAAAATTGTAGCTATTTGTAGCTACGATTACTCCCGATAAACTACTTCAAAGTCGAAATATCGAACGAAATATTGGATTTTTTTATTCAAGATTAAATCAAAATTGGAGAAAATTTGGAAATTTATAAAAAACTGTTGAGTGTGAAATAATAGTTTTAGAGAAAAACTTAGAGCTCAAGATGTATACAACTTTTTTTTAACAAATCCAAAAAAATTTGGAATACCCCTTAATTGATGTCAAGAAACATCGATGTCTCGCTAATATCGATTGGGTTTATAATGTTGATCGACGTCCAACATCGATCTTAGCTAATCTACGCAGATCTCAGCCATCATCATCTAGAATGCAGCAGCGTAAATTAAAATGTCACGTTTTTCCAATTTTGCTACATTTACAAGCCTCATAACCTGAAATGTGCACCCGATGCGACATTTCGTTAATTATTTAACGAATTCCACCGTCCCCAGCTACATTAATCGTAATTAAAACCGTAATATGGAGGAAAAGCACATTACGAACCAGATATGAGGTGAATTGCGACGCAACCCGGAGCCAATGACCATGACGTCGTAATTCCCAAGGGCGTCGCGGCGTCAGGCGTCATTCACCTGTTTCATCATGCATCGCACACACCGATCAACTCCCCGCGCGTCGCCCTTTATCACTAAACCTGAAGAATTGATTTTCTTACCTTTAAATGCAACGCCTCATTTAAGTCATACAAAAAATTATGTTTCTATTCCTCAGAAGCAAACAATGTTAAATCATAAAGCTCTTGTGATAAACAAAATTTTAAAGTCAGGGTTTGGGGTAAACCTTAACTTGACATTGATGTTTATTTAGATATCAAATTAAAGATGATCTTTTTCTAACAGACATATCTTTAACTCATATGAAAAATTCGACTTAACATAGTTTGTCTCTAAGGTATAGTGTGGCATTGAATAAAATAAAGAAAATGTTCCTTACGCAACCGTTACAATGCAGAGCACATTCTAAAAGGAAAATAGGTGCGGTTTCCTGTTCATTTCACCGGGTTTTGAAGTGGAAAACGTCCCTCGCAAAGTGTCGGAAGATGACCACAATTTTCCCAAACAAAGAATCATTCGGAAAATCGGGAATGTTTGAATTGTCGTTTTCTTGTTTTGTATTTTCGCGACGATTGCCGTTTTCAGCACTTAAAGGTCTTAAGTGCCCTACGTTATTAAATTTTCCGAGCAATATGCTTGGCACGTGATATCGTTTTGTTCAATTCTCCCCTAGCACATCCTTATCCTTCAAGAGGAATTTCCAACATGCAATTATAAGTTAAATCGCAAGAGTTCAAAATGTATATTATGAAATTTATTCGGTAATTGTTTCCTGTTTGCTTCTGACAAATGAATTTTAATTCGACAAAGTTTTAGTCAAAATTTGATGGCGAAATTTTGACTAGATGATTTCATTTTCTTTTTTTTCTTCTAGAGAATTTTTTGCACACAAATGATTGAAATACTGATGAAGTACTAAATGCCCAACATTTAACTTAAACCATTTGCGAATTTTAGAGATTTCTTGGGAAAACAACTACTAGATGAACCACCAAATACCCAACCTTTTAACATGATATTATTTTGCCTGTGATTTTCTCTTTCGTACCAAAACAATTAAAATAGCGATGAATTATCAAATGTCCAAATTTTATCTTCAAAATTATTTCGATCAGGATGCTCCATGAGAACATTTGCGAATTTTAGAGCAGATTTCATGGGAAAACAAGTCCAATACTGATGAGCCACCAAATACCCTAGTTTTGAACGTGATATAATTTTGCCAAGAGCACATTTGTGAATTTTAGGGAAGATTTCACGGGACAACAACTGCAATACTGATGAGCCATCAAAGACCCAATTTTTTAACACAATATCATTTTGGCTGTAGGCCACCAAGAGCACATTTGGTAATTTTAGGGAAGATTTCATGGGAAAACAACTGCAATACTGATGAGCCATGAAATACCCAATTTTTTGACATAATATCATTTTTCCTGCAGACCACCAAGAGCACTTTTGTGAATTTTAGAGAAGATTTCATGAGAAAACAACTGCAATAATGATGAACTACCAGATACTCCACTTCTTAACACAATATTGTTTTGCCTGTGGACCACCAAGAGCCCATTTGTGAATTTTTGAGAAGCTTTCATGGAAAAAACAACTGGAATAGTGATGAATCAGCAAATGTCCAACTTTTTAAGCTGATATCATTTTGCCTACAGACCTCCAAGAGCATATTTTGTGAATTTGGGGCACTTCGTACGAAAACATCTACCAGATGTACCATCAAATAGTCAACATTTTAACATTACATTATTTTGCCTGTGATTCGCTCTCTCGTGGCAAAACAACTGAAATATTGATGAACTACCAAATGTCCAAATTTTAGCTCCAAATTATTTAGATCAGGATGCTTCATAAGAACATTTGCGAATTTTAGAGAAGATTTCACGAGAAAAAAAGTGTAATACTGATGAACCATCAAACGCTCAACTTTTGAACGTGCTATCATTTTGCTTATGGGCCTCCAAGAGCACATTTGTGAATGTTAGGGAAGATTTAATGGGAAAACAACTGCAATACTGATAAGCCATTAAATACCCAATTTTTTGACACAATACCATTTTTCCTGTACACCACCAAGAGAACATTTGTGAATTTTAGAGAAGATTTCATGAGAAAACAACTGCGATAATGATGAATCACCAGGTACTCCACTTCTTAATACAATATTGTTTTGCCTGTGGACCACCAAGCACATTTGTGAATTTTAAAGAAGCTTTCATGGAAAAACAACTACAATAGTGATGAACCGCCAAATGTCCAACTTTTTAACCTAATATCATCTTGCCTGCGGACCTCCAAGAGCACATTTAGTAAATTTTAGGCATTTTATAGGAAAACAACTACCAGATGAACCATCAAGTAGTAAACCTTTTAACTTTAGGTGATTTTGCCTGTGATTCGCTCTCTTGTGGCAAAACAACTGAAATAGTGATGAACTACCAAATGTCCAAATTTTAGCTCAAAGTTATTTTGACCAGGATGCTTCATGAGAACATTTACGAATTTTAGAGAAGATTTCATGGGAAAACAAATGCAATACTGATGAATCATCAAACGCCCAACTTTTGAACGTTATATAATTTTGCTTATGGGCCTCCAAGAGCACATTTGTGAATTTTAGGGAAGATTTCATGGGAAAACAACTGCAATACTGATGAGCCATCAAATACCCAATTTTTTGACATAATATCATTTTTCCTGCAGAGCACCAAGAGCACATTTGTGAATTTTAGAGAAGATTTCATGGGAAAACAACTGCAATAATGATGAACCACCAGATACTCCACTTCTAAACACAATATTGTTTTGCCTGTGGACCACCAAGAGCACATTTGTGAATTTTAGAGAAAATTTCATGGGAAAACAACTGCAATAGTGATGAACCAGTAAATGTCCAACTTTTTAACCTAATATCATTTTGCCTATGGACCTCCAAGAGCACATTTTGTGAATTTTAGGCATTTCATAGGAAAACAACTACCAGATGAACCATTAAATAGTAAACCTTTTAACTTTAGATGATTTTGCCTGTGATTCGCTCTCTTGTCGCAAAACAACTGAAATAGTGATGAACTACCAAATGTGCAAATTTTAGCTCAAAGTTATTTTGACCAGGATGCTTCATGAGAACATTTACGAATTTTAGAGAAGATTTCATGGGAAAACAAATGCAATACTGATGAACCATCAAACGCCCAACTTTTGAACGTGATATCATTTTGCTTATGGGCCTCCTAGAGCACATTTGTAAATTTTAGGGAAGATTTCATGGGAAAACAACTGCAATACTGATGAGCCATCAAATACCCAATTTTTTGACATAATATCATTTTTCCTGTACACCACCAGAAGCACATTTGTGAATTTTAGAGAAGATTTCATGAGAAAACAAATGCAATACTGATGAATCATCAAACGCCCAACTTTTGAACGTTATATCATTTTGCTTATGGGCCTCCAAGAGCACATTTGTGAATTTTAGGGAAGATTTCATGGGAAAACAACTGAAATACTGATGAATCATCAAATACCTAATTTTTTGACATAATATCATATTTCCTGCAGACCACCAAGAGCACATTGGTGAATTTTAGAGAAGATTTCATGAGAAAACAACTGCAATAATGATGAACCACCAGATACTCCACTTCTTAACACAATATTGTTTTGCCTGTGGACCACCAAGAGCACATTTGTGAATTTTAGAGAAAATTTCATGGGAAAACAACTGCAATAGTGATGAACCAGTAAATGTCCAACTTTTTAACCTAATATCATTTTGCCTATGGACCTCCAAGAGCACATTTTGTCAATTTTAGGCATTTCATAGGAAAGCAACTACCAGATGAACCATCAAATAGTAAACCTTTTAACTTTAGATGATTTTGCCTGTGATTCGTTCTCTTGTCGCAAAACAACTGAAATAGTGATGAACTACCAAATGTGCAAATTTTAGCTCAAAGTTATTTTGACCAGGATGCTTCATGAGAACATTAACGAATTTTAGAGAAGATTTTATGGGAAAACAAATGCAATACTGATGAACTATCAAATGCTCAACTTTTGAACGTGATATCATTTTGCTTATGGACCTCCAAGAGCACATTTGTAAATTTTAGGAAAGATTTGATGGAAAAACAACTGCAATACTGATGAGCCATCAAATACCCAATTTTTGACATAATATCATTTTTCGTGTAGACCACCAAGAGCACATTTGTGAATTTTAGAGAATATTTCATGAAAAAACAACTGCGATACTGATGAATCACCAAATACTCCACTTCTTTACACAATATTGTTTCGCCTGTGGACCACCAAGACCACATTTGTGAATTTTAGAGAAGCTTTTATGGGAAAACAACTGGAATAGTGATGAACCAGCAAATGTCCAACTTTTTAAGCTGATATCATTTTGCCCACAGACCTCCAAGAGCATATTTTGTGAATGTTGGGCATTTCGTAGAAAAACAACTACCAAATGAACCATCAAATAGTCAATATTTTAACATTACATTATTTTGCCTGTGATTCGTTCTTTTATGGCAAAACAACTGATATAGTGATGAACTATCAAATGTCTGAATTTTAGCTCAAAATATTTTGATCAGGATGCTTCATGAGGACATTTGCTAATTTTAGAGAAGATTTCATGGGAAAACAAATCCAATACTGATAAACCACCAAATGTCCTACTTTTGAACGTGATATAACTGTACCTACGGACCTCCAAGAGCACATTTGTGAATTTTAGGGAAGATTTCATGGGAAAACAACAGCCATACTGATGAGCCACCAAATATTCAACTTTTTGACATAATATTATTTTAACTGTAGACCACCAAGAGCACATTTGTGAATTTTAGAAAAGATCTCATGGGAAAACAACTGGAATAATGATGAACCACCAGAGATTCAACTTTTTAGCACAATACTGTTTTGCCTCTGGACCACCAAGAGCACATTTGTGAATTTTAGAGAAGTTTTCATGGGAAAACAACTGCAATAGTGATGAAACAGCAAATGTCCAACTTTTTAACCTAATATCATTTTGCCTACGGACCTCCAAGAGCACATTTTGTGAATGTTAAGCATTTCGTAGGAAAACAACTACCAGATAGTCAATATTTTAACATTACATTATTTTGCCTGTAATTCGCTCTCTCGCGTCAAAACAACTGAAATATTGATGAACTACCAAATGTCCAAATTTTAGCTCCAAATTATTTTGATTAGGATGCTTCATGAGAACATTTGCGAATTTTAGAGAAGATTTCATGGGAAAACAAATGCAATACTAATGAACCACCAAACACCCAACTTTTGAACCTGATGTCATTTTGCCTGTGGGCCTCCAAGAGCACATTTGTGAATTTAAGAGAACATTTAATGGGAAAAAGATTGCAATACTGATGACGCATCAAACGCCCAACTTTAAACATGATATCATTTTGCTTATGGACCTCCAAAAGCACATTTGTGAATTTAAGAGAAGATTTCATGGGAAAACAACTGCAATACTGGTGAACTGTCAAATACCCAACTTTTTAACATAACATCATTTTGCCTATGAACTTCCGAGAGGACATTTGTGAATATTAGAAAATATTTCATGACAAGACTTAGTTCCCCAAGTCCTCTCCAAACAGCGCCCATATCTTAAAATAAGCCATTTCTGTTATCAAACCATGTGCACTATAAACTGGGTCTAAGAAAAAAAAACGATGAGAGAACCCTTTGTGCCGAAAGGTCCACAATACTTCCCCCTCAGAGCTACGCCACTGAAAAAAACTCGTTTTGCGAATTGTCGAATTTTTGAGGTTAAAGTCAGACATTCAAATAACTTGATAAAAAAATCCAAATTTTCGAGTTGAAAATCTATATTTTGAGGAAAAAGTTAGACTTTTAAAATTAAAACTTTAAATGTCGAAAAATATTCAAAATATCTAAAAAAAGGTGGAAATATGGAATTTAAAAGTGAGGTTTTGGGAAAAAAAAATAAAACTAAAACATTTAACCTCGAAATTTTGAGAGAAAAAGTACGAAAAAAACTGGGCTTTTAAAAACAAAGCTGCAATAAATTTTGGGTTTAAACTGGAAAACTTTTACGAGAAAAATTGAAATTTTTAATTTAAAATTTTGGCGAAAACAATTACAGATTGCGGTTTAAAAATGCAGGCTTTTAAGAAAAAGACAAAATTTTGAAAAAAAAAACTCCAAATTTATAAAAATCAATGTACAGTGTGTCCTAAAATAGAATACTGAAGAGTGATTAGTTTTTTATTTGTGGGTTTAGGAAAGAAAGTCAAAGTAAAAATTTTCTAAAAAAGTAAATGTATTAATAATAATAAACTAAAAGTCGTAAATTCAAATTTAAAATCTCACATTTAAGACTGAAATTCCAGTGTTAAAATCTAAATCTCGAAAGTCTCGAGCTTACGACAAAAAAATCGAATTTTTAGTTGATATGGATTGCCACGTTTTTACGATATCGGATGAATGTATCATATCCAAAATTAATGAACATGGAGAATACAATTACTTTGAAAAATCTTCAATTATTCAGAATTTTCGTGAAAATTTAAGATAAATACGACACGTATTAATACATTGATATATTTTTCCGGGCGCATACACAGTCAGGATGGCCGAGCGGTCTAAGGCGCTGCGTTCAGGTCGCAGTCCACTCTGTGGGCGTGGGTTCGAATCCCACTTCTGACAAATCCGCTTTTTTTTTCGCAAAATAAATATATTTTTAATTGCCAATCTTCTATAAACAATAACTAATTATCGGAAAAGGATAATTATCGGAAAAGCACTCCGAGTTTTTTTTCGTTATAGATAAACCCGTTTTTACGCCTCGCAGTTTTGAAACAATTAAGTTTATGTAAATTTTCCAGGGCAAATATTTGCGTTTTAAATAGCTTGACGCCCGTTTCTCGAAGCTTGACGGCAATTTATCAATTATGTCAATAAAGTGTAAATAATGTTCTTTGTTTAGCGATAAGAAAGATTTCGATAAAAAATCGTTTTTATTAATAATAAGAATGCATCCAGTTTTGTTTCTTTGAAAATGATAACGGGTCAGGAATTGACCTCTTTTCCTCATTTCTTCGTAACTTCTATTTTTAAGTTTCGCCGACTATTAAACGGATATTAAAATGTATTTATTCTCTACAAAGTCGGGTCCGCGAGTACTCATTGACGACGTTTTTTTTATAAATCGGACACTCGATGATTTAAACACTTTTAGGGTGAATCCATCAATAAAAAGTTTCGTGCGTCTATTTGTCACAAAAAGTTAGGTTATGTTTACGGTTTTTGGATAATGGTTTTTGGTCCCAAAATCCAAAATTTTCGCATTGAAGTGAAAACTTAAGACGATTTAGCGATCTTAAACTAGGGGGTAAACTTATCGCTTTGCTTTACCATCATACTAAATACAAAAATACAAATATATAAAAATACAAAAACACAAAAATGCAAACATACAAAAAAACAAACATACAAACAAACATATCAACATATAAACATCAAACATAGAAATATACAAACATACAAACCTGCAAAAATACAAACATAGTAACATATAAACATACAAACATACAAACATACTAACATACAAACATACCAACATACAAACAAACCAACTTACGAAGATACAAAAATACAAACATACCAACATACAAACATACAAAATACAAACATACAAACATAGAAACATACAAACATACAAACATACAAACATACAAACATACAAACATACAAACATACAAACATACAAACATACAAACATACAAGCATACAAACATACAAACATACAAACATACAAACATACAAACATACAAACATACAAACATACAAACATCCAAACATAGAAACAAACAAACAAACCAACATACAAACATGCCAATATAGAAACATACTAACATACAAAAATGCAAACACAAAAATACAAACATACAAACATGCAAAAATACAAACATACAAAAACAATAACTTACAAAAATATAAACATACCAACATATAAACATACAAAAATACAAACATACACAAATACAAACATACAACCATATAAAAATACAAACATACAAACAAACGAACATACAAAACAAACATAGAAACATACAAACATACAAAAATACAAACATATAAAAATACAAACATACAAAAATACAAACATACCAACATACAAACATTCAGAAATACAAAAATAAAAACATTCAAAAATAGAGACATATAAACATACAAACATACAACAATTTGAAAATAAAAACATATACACATACAAACATACAAAAATACAAAAATACAAACATACAAAAATACCAACATACCAACATATAAACATTCAGAAATACAAAAATACAAACATACAAAAATAAAAACATACAAAAATACAGACATATAAACATACAATCATACAAAAATACAAACATACAACAATTTGTGAATAAAAACATATAAACATACAAACATACAAACATACAAAAATACAAAAATTGAAAAATGCAAACATACAAACATACAAACATAGAAACTTACAAACGTACAAACAAACAAACACACCAATATAGAAACCTACTAACATACAAAAATACAAACATACAATAATACAAACATATAAAAATACAAACATACAAACCTGCAAAAATACAAACATACCAACATACCAACATACAAACATACCAACTTACAAAGATACAAAAATACAAACATACCAACATACAAACATACAAAAAAACAAACATACAACCATATAAAACACAAACATGCAAACATACCAACGTACAAAAATACAAACATACAAGCATACAAGCATAGAAACATACAAACAAACCAACATACAAACATACCAATATAGAAACATACTAACATACAAAAATGCAAACACAAAAATACGAACATACAAACATGCAAAAATACAAACATAGCAACATATAAATATACAAACATATCAAAATACAAACATACAAAAACAATAACTTACAAAAATACAAACATACCAACATATAAACATACACAAATACAAACATACAACCATATAAAAATGCAAACATACAAAAATACAAAAATAAAAACATACAAACATGCATACAACAATTTGAAAATAAAAACATATAAACATACAAACATACAAACATACAAAAATACAAATATACCAACATATAAACATTCAGAAATAAAAAAATATAAACATATAAAAATAAAAACATACAAAAATACAGACATATAAACATACAATCATACAAAAATACAAACATACAACAATTTGTGAGTAAAAACATATAAACATACAAACATACAAAAATACAAAAATTGAAAAATGCAAACATACAAACATAGAAAATTACAAACATACAAACAAACAAACATACCAATATAGAAACCTACTAACATACAAAAATACAAACATACAATAATACAAACATATAAAAATGCAAACACAAAAATACAAACATACAAACATGCAAAAATACAAACATACCAACATATCAAAATACAAATATACAAAAACACTAACTTACAAAAATACAAACACACCAACATATAAACATACACAAATACAAATATACAACCATATAAAAATACAAACATACAAACAAACCAATATACAAACATGCAAACATACAAAAATACAAACATACCAACATACAAAGATACAAACATTCAAAAATACAAAAATAAAAACATACAAAAATACAGACATATAAACATACAAACATACAACAATTTGAAAATAAAAACATATAAACATACAAACATACAAAAATACAAAATACAAAATACAAAAATACAAAAATACAAAAATACAAAAATACAAAAATACAAAAATACAAAAATACAAAAATACAAAAATACAAAAATACAAAAATACAAAAATACAAAAATACAAAAATACAAACATACAAACATCCAAACATAGAAGCCTACAAACATACAAACAAACAAACATACCAATATAGAAACATACTAACATACAAAAATACAAACACGCAAAAATACAAACATAGCAACCTATAAACATACAAACCTATCAAAATACAAACATATAAAAACACTAACTTACAGAAATACAAACATACCAACATATAAACATGCAAAAATACAAACATGCACAAATACAATCATATAAAAATACAAACACAAACAAACAAACATACAAACATACAAAAATACAAACATACCAACATACAAACATTCAGAAATACAAAAATACAAACATACAAAAATACAAAAATAAAAACATACAAAAATACAGACATATAAACATACAAACATACAAACATACAAAAATACAAACATATAAAAATACAAAAATACAAACATACAAACATACAAAAATACAAACATACGAACATAAAAACATACAAAAATACAAACATACATAAATACATCCAAACTAAAATACAAACATACCAACATACAAACATAGAAACATACAATTATACAAAAATACAAACATAATAACATACAAAAATACATACAAACATACAACCATACGAAAATACAAACATACGAACATACAAACATAGAAACATACAAACATACAAAAAAACCAAAAATGCAAACAAACCTACAAATATACAGACAGAAATACAAAAATAAAAACATACAAACATATAAAAATACAAATACACAAACACACTAACTTAAACATACAAACGTACATACATACAAAAACTGTATTTTCTAGTGTTAACGTTAAAGCATATTAAATTTTAAGTTCATTATCAATAAATATTTAAATTCGTTTCCACGCGATACAAGTATTTACCAACCACAAATATAAAAAGCTAGATTAATTTGACCGGATTTATTTTCAAATATTTCCAATATTCTGACTTGTTCACCAGTGTGGGTTCGAACTGCAACACTACATACGTCCTAGTGTTAATTAAGTTTTCACTTTTGTCGGCAGCCTCCAAGACTGCCTATTTTTTTTCTAATTTTGAATATTTTCCCGTTTAGCCCTTTTTTTTTGTTGCAAATTTAATTAACCTCCAACTTGACTAATTGAATTAATTATTTTTTTATTTACTTTTAATTCTACGACGCGAATGGACACATTGCCATTTGCAGCTGGTTAAACAATCAGCCAGCGAGATCGGTTGTGCTTTTGAGTACCACCCAATCCAGTTCAAGCAAGGTCGTTCAGACAGTGTTTTTTTTTTCTTCGACACGACGGTGGATTAAATAAGGTCATTGGTTGCAGGTATTTTCAATACCGAGAATCGAAGCGTGTAATAAATCAAACCAAACGTAATATATGCAGATTACCGTTCACGTATGCCTTCTGCGGTTATTATCTCCGCGATATAATAGAAATACTTGAAGAAAGATAAATTGTTTAATGAAGACGTAGCGAATAATTGTGGCCTTGAAAAATCGAAGAATCATCGATCTATACATGCCCTCTTTCTAATCTATGGTTCCATCGTCTGCTTCGCGTCGCTTTTTTCTCGGTTTTCTTCTCATTTAATTTATTCTTCAAATTGATACAGTCTAAGACAAAGGCCCCGATTGTAATCTACCGTACTATCTAGTTCGAATGGAATTTTTTGCAAATTTTCTTTAACGCGGCTATAAAAACGCCCCCATAGCCGCGGTGTTACGTTGTGGGCATTTTATGCTCTTTGAGCGATAATGCACGTGAAATAAAATTGAAATAATGACACTAAAATTATTTTTACGTCCTGTAATAAATTTAGTCCGGAGAGTTTGTTAGTAACAAGTAACAACCACAGACGAACTATAAATAATAACGATTTTTCTATGGCTCCGTTCATAAATTACGCTGACGTTAGACTAACAATGTGACGTTTGTTGTCTTTTCTTTTGTTTTTGCAGCACATTCAGATTAGCGCACTGTCGTTAACGTCCGTCACAGAGGCGTCGAACATTGAAATAAGTTTGTTCCAGTTCTGAGGTTAAGTTTATTACGAAATAAATAATTGGAGAAAAGTAGTCTCTGAGGAAAAGGTGAAAGTTGTATATTGTGGAATAAGCTCAAAAAGAATCAAAGAATGCAAGTGCGCAGGCTTCTTCCTGTACTGTAAATAATAATAACATAATCTACCTTCATAAAATTGAAGCATATGTCAATTTTGTCGTCCGGGCTAATCTTCGAAACTGCCAGTCGATTCTAATGAAAGTAAAACGTAGAAAGTATATTTTAGCCTATTTTTATTCCAATAAAACTCAACTGTTCACTACACAAAACAAATGTATATATTCACTGCTAAGAATTGAACTGTGCTAACAATTTTATTCGAAGTTAAGACCACAGAACATCTAAGGTTATGACACAGAATAGAGGAAAGAAAAACTAATCCACAGAGTTTACGGCTGGCAGAAAATTACGGCCACCTACAATTCTAGCAGGTACTGGAATAAGGAGCGCGAACTTTAAAAATATTATTTTTTTAAAATCAAATAAGACATTATTTTATTTTAATGTATGACGTTATAAGACCTTGCGTCGTGGGGATCAGCTAGCATGTAGTAAAAATTGGTAAATGAAAATTTAAAAATCGACTTACGGATGAATAGTTCTATATGAACGCTCAGACATGATTAAATAAATAAATTAAATAAATTCTATTTTAAAAAAATACTATATTTTTAAGAATTTCGACTATTTTAATAAGTTTCGACATTTCCATGGGCGTAACCTCGGATTTTTTTCTGGGGGCGGGGGCAAATTGGGGCAACGATAGTTGGGTAAACGTCTAATGCATTCCAAGTATAAATAATGCATATGTCGATTTTTCTAGGGTGGGCAATGGTCTTTCTAGGGTGAGCACTGATCACCCTTGCCCCCTTAGTTGCGGCAATGGACATTTTAAACTCTGTACTATTTTAAATTTAAATTTTTATCAAAATTTCTACTTTTCATAAACATTTTACGATTTTTGCAATTTTTTTTTTAATTTTTATATTTTCAAAATTTTTTATAACTAAACAATTTTGACATTTCAAAATATGCACTTTTTTAAAATTTGTATTTTTTTCAAAATTTCTATTTTAATTCGAAATTTTTATTATTCTCAAAAATTTTGACATTTCCATGTGCGTAACTAGGTTTATTTCTAGGGGGGGCAAACTGAGGCAACGATGGTTGGATGGGCATCTAATGCATTGCAAGTATTAATAATGCATATGTCGACTTTTGTAGGGTCGGCAATGATCTTTCTGGGAGGGGGGGGGGGGCAAGGGGGCAGTCCATCCCTGCCCCCCCCCCCACCTCTAGCTACGCAAATGTGTCAATCTGCATTTTTATCAAATTTCTACTTTTAATCAAAATTTTACGATTTTTACTACTTTATTTCAGTCTTGACTTTTTGAAAATTTTTGGTATTTTTTTTTCAAAATTTCGACATATCCAAATTTCTCCTTTTTTTTTTAAATATGCATTATTTTCAAAATTTCTACTTTTATTCGAAATTTTAGGATTTTTACAATGTTTTTTCAAAATTCTTATTTTTTCAAAATTTTTGACAAATAAAAATTTTGACATTTCAAAATATCCCCTTTTTAAAATTTGTATTTTTTTCAAAATTTCCATTTTAATTCGAAACTTTTACTATTCCCAAAAATGTCGATTTTTGTTGGGTCGGCAATGATTTTTCTGAGGGGGGGCAAGGGGGACAGTCCATCCCTGCCCCCCCCCTCCACCTCTAGCTACGCAAATGTGTCAATCTGCATTTTTATCAAATTTCTACTTTTAATCAAAATTTTACTATTTTATTTCAGTCTTGACTTTTTGAAAATTTTTGGTATTTTTTTTTAAATTTCGACATTCAAATTTCTCCTTTTTTTTAAATATGCATTATTTTCAAAATTTCTACTTTTATTCGAAGTTTTAGGATTTTTACAATTTTTTTTTCAAAATTCTTATTTTTTCAAAATTTTTGACAAATAAAAATTTTGACATTTCAAAATATCCCCTTTTTAAAATTTGTATTTTTCTCAAAATTTCCATTTTAATTCGAAACTTTTACTATTCCCGAAAATGTCGAATTTTGTTGGGTCGGCAATGATCTTTCTGGGGGGGGGGGCAAGGGGGGCAGTCCATCCCCACCCCACCTCTAGCTACGGAAATGTGTCAATCTGCATTTTTATCAAATTTCTAATTTTAATCGAAATTTTACGATTTTATTTCAAAGTTTTGACTTTTTGAAAATTTTTTATATTTTTTTTTCAAAATTTCGGCATATTCAAATTTCTCCTTTTTTTTTAAATATGCATTATTTTCAAAATTTCTACTTTTATTCAAAGTTTTAGGATTTTTACAATTTTTTTTCAAAATTCTTATTTTTTCAAAATTTTTGATTATAAAAATTTTGACATTTCAAAATATCCACTTTTTTAAAATTTGTATTTTTCACAAAATTTCCATTTTAATTCGAAATTTTTACTGTTCCCAAAAATGTCGATTTTTGTTGGGTCGGCCTTCTGGGGGGGGGGCAAGGGGGGCAGTCCATCCCCCTCCCCACCTCTAGCGACGGAAATGTGTCAATCTGCATTTTTATCAAATTTCTAATTTTAATCAGAATTTTACTATTTTATTTCAAAGTTTTGACTTTTTGAAAATTTTTGATATTTTTTTTTCAAAATATCGACATATCCAAATTTCTCCTTTTTTTAAATATGCATTATTTTCAAAATTTCTACTTTTATTCAAAATTTTGAGATTTTAACAATTTTTTCTTTTAATTTCGATTTTTTCAAAATTTTTGATATTTTTTTAAAACACCAACTATTTTTGAAAATTTCGGCGTTCCAAAATTTTTACTTCTTTTAAATCTGCATAATTATTAAAATTCCTATTTTTACGCCAAATTTTAGGGTTTTTACAAATTTTCTCAAGATATTGACATTTTGAAAATTTTTGATTATTTTTTTTTAAATTTCGATATTTAAAAATTTTTACTTCTTATTAAATCTGCATTTTTCTAAAAATTTCCACTTTCATTAAAAATTGTGGTTATTTTTAAATGTCGTTTGAAAATTTCGAAATTATTAAAAAAAAGCCTAACCTACTGCTATAAATAAGATAATTAACTGGAAGTTTGGGCCTATTTTTCAAAATTAAGAAACATATATATATATTTTTAAAATTCAAAAAATCATAACTTTGGTTAACTTTTCCAAAATTGAAGTTTTCGTAAAAAAACTGACTACGCCACTGAATTTAACTTAAAAAAGGCTCTATACTCTGTTCACCGAAGAGATATATTTGGGCCACTCCCCCTTAAAAAAAGACAGGTTCACACGATATCAAG
This sequence comes from Dastarcus helophoroides, assembly GCA_028583605.1. Taxonomy (NCBI): domain Eukaryota; kingdom Metazoa; phylum Arthropoda; class Insecta; order Coleoptera; family Bothrideridae; genus Dastarcus; species Dastarcus helophoroides. Next base: position 1,392,185 of record CM053325.1, read on the forward strand.
AAATAAATCAACGTTACTAATTAAGAGATCATTCAAACTGCTTTGGTGTGTGTGATAAGGAGATTTTCAGATTGAACCAATGGAAATAATTTATTCAAATATCCTACTTTGTTTAAGGGAGTGGCCTAATTATATCTCTTGGGTGAACCATATAAGTATTACATATATGGGGTGAACACAGTGTAGTAAGATCAATTTTTACCATTTTGACATATTAAAGCATAACGGAAATACGATACCCATGCATAAAAAGATGTTTTCAAAATCATCGCGTAGTTTCAAAGCGATGGCAGCTTAGCAACTATGACAAATTTAATTAATGGAATCTTTCAATTTATTAAAAAGTGGGACAGTAAAGTGAAAACGGCAACACTGTACCTTCATACCTACTCCAGAAAAAAGCGAAAATCGGACAACTTGTATAACTACTAACGTATGATTTAATAAATTTAAATAAGTTTTGCTTCGGTCGAAATCGTAACAGAAATCAAAATTCGGGGCTTTGGTTAAAAATTTAATTTCTTTCGGTCTCTAACGAATAACATTAATAATTAAAATGATTGTTATATAGCAAATTACGGTTAAATACTGCTAATTGAACTCTGTTATACGTAGGGGGTGTAACTCAGTGGTAGAGTGTCTGCTTCGCATGCTGAAAGTCCTGGGTTCAAATCCCAGCTCCTCCAAAAAATACTTTTTTTATTTTTTTTATACTAATCGATTAGAAGATGACCTAAATTACAACAACACTTTAATTTATGTTAATAAATGAAAATATGTACAAAAATTAAAAATCAAATACAAAATACAAATAAAACCATTACGTCACCAAAATTACAAATCGGGTACGGGAGTATATTAGCGGATTTTCTTATTATCTTGTGTCGGTAAAACTTGTAAACAAGGGACAATTTATTTAGTTCAAATGTTCGAAAACATGTTTCTCTAAAATTAGGATTTTGGCAACCGAAAGGCGTGTCAGGAACAGAAAAAAGTTTTCAGATATTAACAGGATTTTAAATCAACAGAGAATGAAAGTAGGCAACATTTTAACGTTAACACAAGAATTAACATGAAGAGTTAGCATAAGAATTAAATCACTGATTTTTGGTTTCTACGTTTGTTATTGATATCTTCAGTTAAAAATTTTTGTAGAAATATTTGCAGGATTGACGTCCGAATACCAATTAAAGCGATTTTGATTGAAATTAATATATCATTTGCATTCGAACATGTTTTTTCTTCATTTGTTAATAAAGTTTAAGTAGGGAAAATTAATTGTTATATCTTAAATAACATTATTTTTAAATTTATTTAATAATATAATAAATACTTGAATTTTCAGTTAACATCAGCAATAAAATCTTATATCGTACAGGTCAGGATGGCCGAGTGGTCTAAGGCGCTGCGTTCAGGTCGCAGTCCACTCTGTGGGCGTGGGTTCGAATCCCACTTCTGACACGTTCTTTATTTTTTCTTCCTTTGGTTATTTTTTTTGCTTTGGTTATTATTTTCTTTCTTTCGTTTTTTAATTTAAATTTTTTCTTGTGATTAGAATCTTATGAAGAATTAGTTATAAAATATTTATTATTAATTTAAACTTCAATTTTAATTCTAAATTTATCCTTTTTTGTAATTTAGAGTTTAAGTTCGCTATTTTCTATTTATTTATTAATATTATTATTATTATTTTATCGTTATTATTTTATATTCTTTCCTAAACTTGCGAGTTTCAGTTTAAAATAATTACATTATTTCTTTCTAAAATCTCGGATTAATAAACTTAAAATATCAATTTTTCCCTAGAAATTATCTCTGTTATTTTTTTATATTTCGTTAAATTTAATCTGAAGATAGTCAGAATTTTGTTTTGTACATTTTAAAAACTCGAAATTTCGAGAAAGGAGTTCGAAAAATCACCCTAAGAAGGAAATAGGGAATATAACACAGCGTTGATTGAATAAAGTCAATCAACGAATACAGTTATGTCGGTCACTCAGTGGCAGATATCGAAGAGACGAAGATCTGCAGTTCAGGCCTGCAGTCAGAGATCACAAATCAACATGCTCTTTGTTGGAGGTGGTCCCAGGTCTTTATGAAAATATTAGTTTAAAGAATGAAAAGTCGACATTCGAGGAAAAAACAAATTAGGAGATACAATTCGTAAATTATATAAAATCGGTTTTATTAAAAAGTCAATTAATTCGAAAAACAAATTGAAATTTCGATAAAAACATTTTCGTTATTAACTTATAGGGAAATATGAAAATTTTGAAGAAAAAAATAAAGTCAGGATGGCCGAGTGGTCTAAGGCGCTGCGTTCAGGTCGCAGTCCACTCTGTGGGCGTGGGTTCGAATCCCACTTCTGACAACGCCCTTTTTTTATTAGTTATTTTGAATTTAACTTAATTCTTATTATTATCTTCTTGAAATTAAAAACTAATGAGTGACAGTTATAAAATAGCTATTGTTAATTTAAATTTAAATTTCAGAATTGAAATTTCGAGTTTAAATTCGCAACTTTTATTTATTAAAATTTTTTAATTTTGTACCTTTCGTGTATTCTCTTTCGAATTTGCTTCTTAAAACTACAGATTTAATTTGTTATTTTTTCTAGAAATCATTCTAAATATACAGTTTATGATTAAACATTTTGTATGTTGTGAATTTCCCCATTTCGTATTTACGATATTCGCGCGAATGAGTTTTAATTTGTAAATTGTGATTATTTGAAGTAGCTCTTTCCCTCTCAGCAGTTTTCCGGTTGGGTTCCTGATTAACAACCAAATGAAACAATTACGTTATCGTTTGGATAAAGCAATTGAGGAATAAGGGCTCTAAAATGTATTTTGAGTGGCGATTTCGATATGGATCAGCTACGTAAAACTAATTAAGCGATGACGTAACCAATTCGACGAAATGAGCGCACCCTTTTTTTAACTCAGCGTGCGGCGTTTTCTCAAGATTGCAACCATAGATCTATGATTGCAACACTTTTAGTTTTAGTTTACCACAGATGGTTTACTTATCCCATATGACATTTCTTTACTTCTTCTTCTTCTTCTTCTTCTTGACCCCATTGTTTTCTTCAACCCCAAATCGAAATATCGAAACGAAGACCTTGAACCGGGGCAAATTTTATTACCCGTTAAGGGAATTAATCCATAATGTACATCAACAAAGTTGACGTATTACTCGTGCAGTTTTCTGTTTTTTCATTCAACAGCTCGCGTTTTCGACGCTGAATGAACCGTTTGCGCCAGGATCGATAATTCGGGCGATTTTGTAAAATAACTCGCTTGTTTATTTCTATTAAATTCAATGTCCCTTTAATTGCCGATTTCGCGCCAGTGTAAAGTAATTCCAACGCATTCAATTGGTGTGCGTGCACCGAGGGCGCGCATGTTCGCCGCCATTACGCGAGAACGTCCCACGGTGTTCTTGCGCACAAGCGTTGGCAGTCCGTAGCGTTGTGCAGTTGTAATAGGTTGTCCGGTACGGTAGTGCAAAACTGTGTTTATTTACATAGAACATCCGCAAGATTAGTGCCACCACCGCATTTGGACTTTACATGTGACAGGGTGGATAATTCTACCGGGGTGTCTTGGATTAACGTCGGGAGTTCCAGACACGGTGAGTTGTTTTGTTGACTCTGGTAGTTAGTAGGTCGCTGTTCCCATTTCGCCTCGCATCATGTGGCTCGATGTAGCTGCTTGCATAGCGAACGACCACTGAAAGTTGTCTTAAAATGTCTTTACGGGTTTAATTTACGAGCTTTTAACATGACACCGCTATTGATCCTTTGATTTTATACTTTTACTGTCATTTCGATGCAGCGCCGACCGCGATTTTTTTGTTTTATTCGAGTTCTAACAAGTTAACGTATGACAGTCGATGTAATGTCAATTTAGTGAATTTGGGGTTGATCAATTTTATGAATTACCCAATTATAATACAACTTTCACTTAGCAATTAGTTTCTGTGTCATTTTTAACACCAGTGACTTCACCCGCATCGCTCGGTGATCACAATGAAAATTATAACTTGGTGTGAATTCGACAACAATTCATTTGGAAAACATTCAAAGGATTTAAAAGTGTCGTCGTAACTTTTTTAATTGATCGTTGTGTAAGATTACTTTTTAATATTAAAGAGGCCCCGTATCTTGTAAAATCTGACCTTGACTAAAAATATACACCATCGGCTCATAAAAAATTCAGTGTTTTATCAAGAATAACGATGAAAACGTGTAGGAAAAGCTTGTTGCTCGAAATACGTTAACATTGTTAAAATCACTAATAATCTAGGGTTTAGGAGTGATGTGAAGCTGCTTCAAAAACCATTTCTTCCTTACTTTACGAGCCTTGAAGATACCTTTGAAAGGGTAGATGTCGTTAGTGTAAAATCGTGATATTACAAGTGTCATGAAATATGTAATACTGTTTGTTTGTTAAACGCGGCTATTTTAAACTAACCTACTTATATTTCATTTTGCCAAATCAGCTGCAAAACGTGTATATTGATGTGAGGATACTTTCCAATAAAAACTAACCTGGATCTTGGAAAATAACAGGACTACCTTCCCTCTCGTATCTTATTAAGCATAGATCTTAAATCGCATAACTTCAGTGGTTTGATGCCTATTTATTTGTGGTTCATGTGGAGTTGCCAGATCTCCCTGATTTTCTGAGTTCTCCCCCATTTTGACCATATTCCCGTATTTTAAAGGAAATGTCCTGTATTTTTAAAGAGAAGTCGAAGACGGGACTTAACATATTTAGTAAGTACACCTCCCCCCTATTTTTTTCTTTATTTACGAAGATAACTTGCTAGACTTAATGTATACGGCAATGTATTCGAAAAATCATATTTTTACGTAATTTTTATTCTGTTTTGCCAAAAGTGATACCAACTTTCTATTTCTTGCTCATTTTCTTTTGATTTGTTATCTTATTTTTTATTATTATTTTTATCTTATTTTACGTCAATGATTTCTCATCTCCAACTTTTTCGCGATCTATTCAATTTTCTCATCGTTTTCGACCTCTAGGGCAGCGGGTCCCGAACTTTTTTTATGTTGTGTTCCTCAGATCATAAAAAAATATTAATGCCCTCCCTTTAAATATTTTGAATAAAAATCTAAAAATTCAAATGAAATCTGACTTTAAAAGTCAATCTTTTTAAAAAGCTGAAATTTTAGAAAGTGTCTGAAATTTTGTCAAATTTAGAAATTTTGTCAAATTTAGAAATTTTGTCAAATTTCCAAATTTGACAAAATTTCAGACACTCTAAAATTTCAGCTTTTTTTAAAAAATTGACTTTTAAACTGTCAGATTTCATTTGAATTTTTAGATTCTCGAGATTTAGAATTTCGAAATTTTGAAATGAAATTTTGAAAAATTGTGAAATTTTGAAACGAAATTTTGAAAAATTGTGAAATGAAATTTGACATTTCGAAATTTTGAAATGATATTTTTAAAACTGTGAAATTTTGAAATGTTGACCTTTCGAAATTTTGAAATGAAATTTTGGAAAATACCCAATGTTTGAAATTTTGAAAAATAAGGCGAGATGTTCAAAAAAATTTACAAATTTTTAGGAAAGTCGAAATTTTAATGTCTTGAAATGTCCAAAATAATTAAAATTTTGACCTAATTTGAAAAAGAACAAAAATTCAAATTTTGAAAAATGTCGAAATTTTCATGAAAAGGAAAATTTTCAAAAAAATTGAAGTTTTGCAAAGAATTCAGGTCTAATTTTAAAAAAAGTCGAAATATTGAAAAATAGCCAAAAATTCAATAAAAATGTGACATTTTAAAAAATTAAAAAAAAACCTTCAAAATTTTAAAAAAACGGTCCACAATTTAAAAAATTCGAATTTTTTTTAATAATTTGAAAAATTTAGTTTTTGAAAAATTCGAACAAAAAAATTCGAAATTCTTCAAAATTAGAAATTTTTCAAAATTCGAAACTTTTAAACTTGAAACTTTTAAAAAGCGAAATTTTCAACAACAAAAAATTAAAAAAAAGTAATTTTAAAGTACAATTTTGAATTTTGAAAAATTGTGAAATTTTGAAATGAAATTTGACATTTCAAAATTTTGAAACGAAATTTTGGAAAATACCCAAAATTTGAAATTTTGAATAATAAGGCGAGATGTTCAAAGAAAATTCCAAATTTTTAGAAAAATCGAAATTTTAATGTCTCTAAATGTCCAAAATAATTAAAATTTTAACTAAATTCGAAAAGAACAAAAATTCAAATTTTGAAAAATATCGAAATTTTCATGAAAAGTCAAAAATTTAAAAAAAAAAATTGAAGTTTTGAAAAGAATGCAGGTCTACTTTTAAAAAAGTCGAAATATTGAAAAATAGCCAAAAGTTTAATAAAAAAGTGACATTTTAAAAAATCAAAAAAAAAATTCAAAAGTTTAAAAAGACGACCCACAATTTGAAAAATTCGAAATTTTTTTAATATTTTGAAAAATTTAGTAAATTCTTCAAAATTCTAAATTTTTCAAAATTCGAAAATTTTCGAAACATGCTGAAACTTTAAAAAGCGAAATTTTCGACAAAAAAAATTAGAAAACAAGTAATTCCAAAGTACAATTTTGGAAAATGTTGAAATTTCCGTAAAGAATTAAAATTTTCAAAAAATTGAAGTTTTGAAAGAAATCCCCATCTAAATTTTTGAAAATAAGGCGATAATTTAAAAAAAATTAGAAATTTCAAAGAAAATTTTTTTTAAATGTCGAAATTTTCATAAGAACTTACAATTTTCAAAAAACAGAATTTTTAAAAAAGTCGAAATTTAATAACAAAATCGTATGATTTTTAAAATATCGAAACACCCCCCTCACAAAAAAAAAGAAATTTTAAAAAAGTCAAAATTTTCTAAAAGAAATCAAAAACTTAAACGGGACAGTTTTTTAAAAAATCGACATTAAAAAATTTTCAAATTTTCGAAAAAGTAAAAATTTTCAAATTTTCGAAAAAGTAAAAAATTTCAAATTTTCCAAAAAGTGAAAATTTGGAAAAAGAAATAAATTTTGATAAAACGGCGGCATTTTTGAAAGTGTAAATTGAATTTTTGGAAATAGAAGTAAACATTTAAAAAAGTCGAAATTTTGAAATCAAAGTTTTAAAAAATATCGAAATTTTCATAATAGTTTACAATTTTCAGAAAAAACGGAGATTTATATCAATTTTGAAATACGGTAAAAAATGTCAAAGAGTTCCATATTTTGAAAAAGCTTTGGGAAAACCCAGAGTATCAAAGGAAATTCGAAGTTTGAAATAAAGTCGAAATTTTAAAGTCAAGACTATAAAAAAAAAGTTTAAATCTCGTTGACACTGAGCACGTTTTGTAAAATAAATCGTTGATGTTATTGATGAGAAAACGTCCGGAACTTACCGAGTGCACTAGGTATAAGCGACAACTGAGATAATTGCATATATCATTAGATCTGAATTCAATAAGTAGGTCAAATCGACCAAAATCGACGACTAATAAACGTAAATATCCAACACACCAAAGTCGGACAATTTAAAGTGTTTATCGCTCGAGAAAAAAATAACCTTTCGGGTTGAATACGCCGAGAGGTCTAATCAATGGATGACACAAGCGATATTCGCAACACACGCCTAAGTAGTCCGAAATAGATCGTCAAATATAAATATGCGAAAAAGTAGGTCGTGCAAATAAAAAGTTAAACACAAATATCTATTAAAAGTGTAACAACCCAATTAAATTCGTAGTTTGTTTAAATTGCGCTCATTTATGGGTTTATATCCTTCGATACGCACGGGCTGCGGTAATGAGTCATTCGAGTCACTCGAGTCATCGTTTTGACTGTGAATTTTTGCAGTCCTGAACCAACAACATGGCTCACTCTCTCTAGAGAAGTGGTTTCACCCTATGGATGGGGGATTTCGTTCTGTAACTAAAAAGGGTGTCTTCCTATAAAGAGGGAAAGGGTTTCTTCCTCTAAAGAGAGAAAGGGGTTTTTCTCTAAAGAGGGAAGGGGTTTCTTTTTCTAAAGGGTTTCTTTTAAAGAGGGAAAGGGTTTCTTCCTCTAAAGAGGGAAAGGGTTTCTTCTTCTAAAGAGGGAAAGGGTTTCTTCTTCTAAGGAAGGAACGTGGTTCCACCCTATAGGTGGGGCATTTTGTTCTGTAACTGAAAATGTGTCTTTCTATAAAGAGGGACAGGGGTTCTTCCTCTATCTAAAGAGGGAAAGGGTTTCTTCCTCTAAAGAGGGAAAGGGTTTCGTTCTGTAACTGAAAGGGGTGTCTTTCTATAAAGAGAGAAAGTGTTTCTTCCTCTAAAGAGGCAAAGTGTTTCTTCCTCTAAAGAGGGAAAGGGTTTCTTCCTCTAAAGCGGGTAATGGTTTCTTTTTCTAAAGAGGGAAAGGGTTTCTTCTTTTAAAGAGGGAAAGGATTTCTTCTTCTAAGGAAGGAACGTGGTTTCACCTTATAGATGGGGGAACGTGTTTTCACCTTATAAATGGGGGATTTCGTTCTGTAACTGAAAAGGGTGTCTTCCTGTAAAGAGAGAAAGGGTTTCTTCCTCTAAAGAGGGAAAGGGTTTCTTCCTCTACAGAGGGAAAGAGTTTCTTCTTCTAAAGCGGGTAATGGTTTCTTTTTCTAAAGAGGGAAAGGGTTTCTTCTTCTAAAGAGGGAAAGGATTTCTTCTTCTAAGGAAGGAACGTGGTTTCACCTTATAGATGGGGGATTTTGTTCTGTAACTGAAAATGGTGTCTTTCTATAAAGAGGGAAAGGAGTTCTTCCTCTATCTAAAGAGGAAAAGGGTTTCTTCCTCTAAAGACAGGATGGGTTTTTCCTCTAAAGAAGGAAACAGTTCCTTCCTCTAAACAGGGAAAGGGTTTCGTTCTGTAACTGAAAGTGTGTCTTTCTATAAAGAGGGAAAGGGTTTCTTTCTCTAAAGAGGGAAAGGGTTTCTCTCTCTAAAGAGGAAAAGGGTTTCTTGCTCGTAAGAGGCAAAGGGTTTCTTCCTCTAAGAAGGCAAAGGGTTTCTTCCTCTAAAAAGGCAAAGTGTTTCTTCCTCTAAAGAGGAAGAGGGTTTCTTCTTCTAAAGAGAAAAAGGGTTTCTTCTTCGAAGGAAGAAAGTGGTTTTACCGTGTAGATGGGGGATTTCGTTCTGCAACTGAAAAGGGTGTCTTCCTGTAAAGAGGGAAAGGGCTTCTTCCTCCAAAGGGGGAGAGTTTCTTCCTCTAAAGAGGCAAAGGGTTTCTTCCTCTAAAGAGGCAAACGATTTCATCCTCTAAAGAGGGAAAGCGTTTCTTCCTCTAAAGAGGGAAATGGTTTCTTTTTCTAAAGAGGGAAAGGGTTTCTTCTTCTAAGAAAGGAACGTGGTTTCACCTTATAGATGGGGGAGTGGTTCTGTAACTGAAAAGGGTGTCTTTCTATAAAGAGGGAAAGGGTTTCTTTCTCTAAAGAGGCAAAGGATTTCTTCCTCTAAAGAGGGAAAGGGTTTCTTCTTCTAAAGAGGGAAAGGGTTTCTTATTCTAAAGGGTTTCTTCTTCTAAAGAGGGAAAGGGTTTCTTCTTCGAAGGAAGGAGCGTGGTTACATCCTGTAGATGGGGGATTTTGTTCTGTAACTGAAAAGGGTGTCTTCCTGTAAAGAGGGAAAGGGTTTTTTCCTCTAAAGAGGGAAAGCGTTTCTTTCTCTAAAGAGGGAAGGAGTTTCTTTTTCTAAAGAGGGAAAGGGTTTCTTCTTCTAAAGAGGGAAAGGGTTTCTTCTTCTAAGGAAGGAACGTGGTTTCACCCTATAGATGGGGGATTCGTTCTGTTACTGACTGAAAAGGGTGTCTTCCTATAAAGAGAGAAAGGGTTTCTTCCTCTAAGAGGAAAAAGGTTTCTTTTTCTAAAGAAGGAACGTTTCTCTTAAATTCAAATCATTTCTTCTCCTCAAAATATGTATGCTTTCTGCTTCTAGATGATTTGTGCTTTAAGATGATTTCGATTTCTAAAATGGAAAGCATCAAAGTAGTCAAAGGAGACAAAGGCAGTCAAAAAATTCCTGACACACTTGCAGAGATACCAAGATAATCGAAGAGACACCATAAAGGTAAATAGACGTTAAGGTAGTCATAAAGACCTTTACACGTTCAAAGGAGTGTCAAGACAGTCAAAATGAGACCAATGCTTTCAAAAGGATGCCTGCAGTTTAATTGTAAGGAGCACCAGAACGATTAAACAAATCCAAATCATTTCTTCTTTTAAACGTATGTATGCTTTCTGCTTCTAGATGATTAGTGTTTTTAGATGATTTCGATTTCTAAACTGAAAAGCACCAAAGTAGTCAAAGAAACACAAAGACAGTTAAAAGGTTCCTGACGCAGCGTCAGAAATACCAAGGTAATCGAAGAGACACCGTGACAGATAAATCGACGTTAAAGCAGTCATAAAGACTTCTACGCTTGCAAAGGGATGTCAAGACGCTCAAAATGAGACCAATGCGTTTAATTGTAAGAAGCACCAGGACAATTAAAGAGACATAAAGGCAAGGCAAGAGACAGTAAGGAAATCAAAAGATGCTAAGGCAGTCGACAAGATACTAAGGCAATCACAGCCACCCTGAAGCAGTCATAGAGACCTTGAAGCAGTCACAAAGATCTTGAAGCAGTTATGAAGACTTTGAAGCAGTCACAAAGACCTTAAAGCAGTCACACAGTTCTTAAAATAGTCACAAAGGCTTTGACTGAAGCAGTCACCGAGACCTTGAAGCAGTTGCAAAGACTTTGAAGCAGTCACAAAGGCCTTGAAGCAGTCACAAAGACCTTGAAACAGTTGCAAAGACTTTGAAGCAGTCACAAAGGCCTTGAAGCAGTCATAAAGACCTTGAAACAGTCGCAGAGTTCTTGAAAGAGTCACAAAGACTTTGAAGTAGTTACAAAGCCCTTGAAGCAGTCACAGAGTTTTTTGAAAGAGTCACAAAGACTTTGAAGCAGTGACAAAGACTTTAAAGCAGTCACAAAGACCTTAAAGTAGTCACAAAGAATTTGAAGCAGTCACAAAGACCTTAAAGCAGTCACAGAGTTCTTGAAAGAGTCACAAAGACTTTGAAGCAGTCGCAGAGACCTTGAAGCTGTCACAAAGACTTTGAAGCAGTCACAAATACCTTGAAACAGTCGCAGAGTTTTTGAAAGAGTCACATAGACTTTGAAGCAGTTACAAAGACCTTGAAGCAGTCACAGAGTTCTTGAAAGAGTCACAAAGATTTTGAAGCAGTCACAAAGACTTTAAAGTAGTCATAAAGACCTTGAAGCAGTCACAAAGACTTTGAAGCAGTCACAAAGACTTTGAAGCAGTCACAAAGACCTTGAAGCAGTCACAGAGTTCTTGAAAGAGTCACTGAAGCAGTCACAAAGTCCTTGAAGCAGTTACAGAATTTTTGAATGAGTCGGAAAGACTTTGAAGCAGTCATAAAGACCTTGAAGCAGTCCCCGGGATCTTGAAGCACTCACAAAGACTTTGAAGCAGTCACAAAGACCTTGAAGCAGTCACAAAGACCTTGAAGCAGTCACAGAGTTTTTGAAGGAGTCACAAAGACTTTGAAGTGGTCACAAAGACCTTGAAACAGTCACTGGGACCTTCAAGCAGTCACCGCGACCTTCAAGCAGTCGCCGCGACCTTCAAGCAGTCGCCGAGACCTTCAAACAGTCACAGAGATCTTACAGCAGTCGTGGAGACATCAAGACAATCAAAGAAATACCATGAAAGGTAGAAGAACACTTAGGGGAATCATTGAGACGTGAAAACTTACAAAGATATGAGAAGACAGCATGGGAGCGTAGGCGGGATTTCGTTCAGGGAGCAGCAATAATGGCTTTAAAAAATTTATTATTTCTCGAGATGTCAAGTAACACACGTCGCTATATTTCGGAATATGGAATATGAATACTGAATCGTTAGACATATCTCATTCTAAGTCACGATAATTCATATTCCAGATTCAATTTCACGCATAATCGCTTTGAAATGAATGATCGCTCTCCGTAGAATTCGAAGGTGCGTCGAATTGTTGAATGATTTCTCACTATTCGGACACTTTGAAATATGGAATATGGAATATGGAATATTACTCAGTCGAACTTGAAATAATCACGATACTATTGCTACGGGCTTATCGGTTCGAATTGATTATTAACACATGAATGAACTCACTTATTTACTTCTAACTAGTAACTCACTAAATACACTGACTGACTCTAACTAACTGACTGACTGGAGGGAAAGGCGACCATCATATATAATTTTGGCTCCCGGGTTCTAGAAAAATCCCGCAGATAAGGCTTATCGTTTGCCGAAATTTCTGGAACGCTTGTCGTTTGCTTCGCAATCCGCTTTCCCCATATCAGATCTTTCTAGAAAATTTTCTTACGTGCTAAATTCTATAATTTACATTTTGTTACACTATTACTAGTAGTTATAGTGTCATGGAAATAATCGTATTGAAATAAATGCTCTCTCAATCGTTTGGTAGAAAGTGCCGACTGGTGACGCGTTATTAAATGAAATATTTGGAAGATGATATCATTTGTTTCGTATTTGCAATCATCGCATGGTCGATTATACGGCTGTAATCGAGATATTTCGATTATATTTCTCATAATCGCCCAAGACGAATCAGAAGGTAGTAAAGCAGTCAAAGATATGTTAAAGCAGCCAAACTAACGCCAAGACAAAGACGTCGAAGCAGTTAAAAGGCAATAAAATAGTCAGATGGACTAGCCCAAACAGATCCGAACATGAAAAAGTAACACAACGGTAATCACAGCCGAAGAGACATAAATTGCAAAATTCGTCTATCCATCCATGTTTCGAATGTAAAAAATATTAATTCTTGGTGTCGTTACGGTTACGAGCGGCTAATTTTTACTAGCGACTCTTTGTCGGATCCGGCAGCACGTTGATTAATTTCGTTTTTCATCGACGCCCACCCCCCATCTTCGATTTTTCCCGTTAACCTTCAACTTGGCGTTAGCCCCGAGCGAGGTACATTTTCCTCTTGTTTGATATTCGGGGAGAGTTTCAAATTTATCGCTTGAAATGGAAAGAAAAAAGTAAACGCCGAGACGCGAAAAACTGGATGTTGCAATCACACGCTGACATTGCTGATAAGATTTTAGTCAAGGTTGTTGTAAAAATACGTTGTCCTATCGAAATTTACTAGGAGATAATGATAATTTTCCGGATTGAACACGATTGGAGTATTTTTATCTGAAAAGAGATTTTTGATTGGTATCTTATGACATTTAAATACTCACCGTCTTATGACATTTAAGTACTCACCGTCTTATGACATTTAAATACTCACCGTCTTATGCCATTTAAATACTCACCGTCTTATGCCATTTAAATACTCAGTCTTATGACATTTAAATACCCACACTCAGTTATAAAATTTCCGAGTGAAAAAACGAGTTATTTTCGTGCTGTAGAAATCACATGCATTAGTTGAATCTGCTTGTTGCCTTTCAACGTGATGGTACGTCAACATGAAAGGTTTTAACCGAATAGTGACATAAGTGAGAGGAAGGAAGTAAGGCAGACGCTGGAAACATCGAGATAAACACAAGATAGCTCTACGCCGTCGTGTTTTCAACAGGAAACGTCTGGATGCTCTAATGGCCCCAACTAGTTCTAGTCCCAACCACTCGATTACTAAAAATACCCAACGCTTCTAAAAAATAATTGAAAGAAGTGGATTATTTTACCACCCCCCTAGCGAACCAGCGCCATTCGAATACAATCGTACTCGGTCTCGAATCGATAACGTGTTTAACGTAGCCCTGAAATGGGAACTCGGCTAAATTATTCAACGAAACAATCGATAAGACGCCAATGTCCTGCTTACACGAAATTGACATAATTTCTGTTCCGTTTCCTGTCGAGTAAGGTCAAAATGTGCCCAAGCATCGTCACGATATTTCCTTCCGCATCGAGAAAACATGTCCACGATTTTCCGTGCTGTTTTCTTTCGGTCAATCAAACGGAAGATGGCATGTTGCTCGAGAAAAGCGTTTTGTTGTTTATCATAATGGGGCTAAGACATGGCAACATTTTCCTTCGTTCGCTTTTCAGAAATTTGAGGCTTTTAATCGTTTTATTGTCTAAACTACTCTTTGAGTAGTTTATGTCTAAACTATTCTTTGAGTAGTTTAGAAAATGAACGTCAACAACAAAGAATCGCCCACAAAAAGCGAAGAATTTGATCTCGAAAGAGAGAAATTTTTTCCAAAGGATATACTTTTCTTCTAAATTTTCTAGACTCCAGAGGAAAAGTATGTCCTTGAGAAAAAAATTCTCTCTTTCGCGATCAAATTCGTTCCTTTTACGGGCGATCCTTCGTTGTTGTTTCTCTAGGGTTTAGAAACCAGAGTCTAGAAACTCTAGAGAATACGTCGAATTTCCACCTTGAACTAGACAGTCAAAAGTTCCCGAGGTGAAGGTTTTCTTTCCTTAAATACTTGGTTGGGAACTTAAACCAGACTAACTAGACTCTAGAAGAAAATTATGTCCTTGGGAAAAATGTCTCTCTTTCGCGATCAGATTCTTCCTTTTGTGGGCGATTCTTCGTTGTTGTGGTTGTTTTTCTAGAGTCTAGAAACTCTAGAGGATACTTCGAATTTCCACCTTGAATTAGACAGTCGAAAGTTTCCGAGGTGAAGGTTTTCTTTCCTTAAATAGTTGGTTGGGAACTTGAACCAGAGTAACTAGATCTCTAGAAGAAAGGTATGTCCTTGGGAAAAAATTCTCTCTTTCGCGATCAAATTCTTCCTTTGGTGGGCGATTGTTCGTCGTCGTCGTTGTTTCTCCAGAGTCTAGAGACTCTAGAGAATACTTTGAATTTCCACCTTGAAGTAGACAGTCGAAAGTTCCCGAGGTGAAGGTTTTCTTTCCTTAGATAGTTGGTTGGGAACTTGAACCAGAGTAACTAGATCTCTAGAAGAAAAGTATGTCCTTGGGAAAAAATTTCTCTTTCGCGATCAAATTCTTCCTTTGGCGGGCGATTCTTCGTTGTTGTTGTTGTTCTTCTAGAGTCTAGAGACTCTAGAGAATACTTCGAATTTCCACCTTGAAGTAGACAGTCGAAAGTTCCCGAGGTGAAGGTTTTCTTTCCTTAAATAATTGTTTGGGAACTTGAAGCAGACTAACTAGACTCTAGAAGAAAAGAATGTCCTTGGAAAAAATGTCTCTCTTTCGCGATCAAAT
The DNA here is from genome assembly GCA_028583605.1 of Dastarcus helophoroides. NCBI lineage: Eukaryota > Metazoa > Arthropoda > Insecta > Coleoptera > Bothrideridae > Dastarcus > Dastarcus helophoroides. The sequence continues at coordinate 1,407,422 of CM053325.1, forward strand.
TCTTTCTTTTGTGGGCGATTCTTCGTTGTTGTGGTTGTTTTTCTAGAGTCTAGAAACTCTAGAGGATACTTCGAATTTCCACCTTGAAGTAGACCGTCGAAAGTTCCCGAGGTGAAGGTTTTCTTTCCTTAAATAGTTGGTTGGGAACTTGTACCAGACTAACTAGATCTCTAGAAGAAAAGTATGTCCTTGGGAAAAAAATTCTCTCTTTCGCGATCAAATTTTTCCTTTGGCGGGCGATTGTTCGTCGTCGTCGTTGTTTCTCTAGAGTCTAGAGACTCTAGAGAATACTTCGAATTTCCACCTTGAAGTAGACAGTCGAAAGTTCCCGAGGTGAAGGTTTTCTTTCCTTAGATAGTTGGTTGGGAAGTTGAACCAGAGTAACTAGATCTCCAGAAGAAAGGTATGTCCTTGGGAAAAAATTTCTCTTTCGCGATCAAATTCTTTCTTTGGCGGGCGATTCTTCGTTGTTGTGGTTGTTTTTCTAGAGTCTAGAGACTCTAGAGAATACTTCGAATTTCCACCTTCAAGTAGACAATCGAAAGTTCCCGAGGTGAAGGTTTTCTTTCCTTAGATAGTTGGTTGGGAAGTTGAACCAGAGTAACTAGATCTCCAGAAGAAAGGTATGTCCTTGGGAAAAAATTTCTCTTTCGCGATCAAATTCTTTCTTTGGCGGGCGATTCTTCGTTGTTGTGGTTGTTTTTCTAGAGTCTAGAGACTCTAGAGAATACTTCGAATTTCCACCTTCAAGTAGACAGTCGAAAGTTCCCGAGGTGAAGGTTTTCTTTCCTTAAATATTTGGTTAGGAACTTGAACCAGAATAACTAGACTCTAAAAGAAAAGTATGTCCCTGGGAAAAATGTCTCTCTTTCGCGATCAAATTCTTCCTTTTGCGGGCAATTCTTCGTCGTCGTTGTTGTTTCTCTAGAGTCTAGATACTCTAAAGAATACTTCGAACTTCCACTTTGAATTAGACCGTCAGAAGTTTCCGAGGTGAAGGTTTTCTTTCCTTAAATAGAAAAGGTTGGGAAATTGAACCAGGAGGAGATTACGAATTTTAAACAGGGGAAATGTATGTCCCTTTGGAAGTGAGGAAGTTTCCTACAATTTTTTTTTCCAACAAAAAAGTAAGCTGTAGTGCAACGTTTGTTGTGTTTTTTAATCTTTCTTGGTTTCAGGGGACAAGATTTCTATTTCAATTTTTGAAGATAACCAAAGGCGAGTCCGTTCCACCAAAAAAGAAGACTAAAATTCAACTTCGAACAAAAGAAGTATTTTTGTATAAAGGAAATCGAAAGGGAAATATTGCCCTCTCAAGAGAAAGCTTTTAATATTTAAAAGTAGTACATTTTCTTTCCTAAGTGTGTGAAATTTTCGGCCTTAAAATAGGAGACAATTCGCTCTCCTTAGAGAACAAGAAGCAATATATCCCTATATGGATAATGTTCGCCCTCCAATGAGGAATACCTCGACAAAATTTCATTGGTCGACGAAATATCATTTCATACGAAGAAAAATATTAGACTCCCGAAACGTGGAAAATTACATCCTATAAAAGAGAAGGCTTCACTCTGTTAAGCTGTTCATATTTTGTCCTCGAAATAGCTCGATTGGTAGCTTTAATCAAATAATATTTTGAATTCAAATCAGGAAAGATTTTTGGGCTTGATGGAGAGAGTATTTCGTTGTCGAAACATTGAAGACACCCTGTGTCTCTAAAGAGGGAAAATGTGTCTTCTAAAAAGGACAGATTTCTCCAAATGTTACATGAGAAAGTTTTTGTTCCCTGAAAGCATATGATTATTTTTCTGGGCAAGGGTGATTCCGCCCACATCAAAAGATAACATTCGCTTCTGAAGAGAATAATTTTGTCCGTTTAAAAAGGGAAATTTTCGTCCTCTTCCTTTGCTCCTCTTGTAAATGCTTCCTAATGTGAAGACAGAGTAGTTCGTCTTTTAAAAAGGAAAAAAAATCTCCTTTAAAGAGGGAAGTCTTCGTACCGTCCACAGCGAATCATAAAAAAACACAAGATAAACTTTCACGTGGACAGTAGACATCAAAAAGCAAGTTCTATTGTGGACATCAAAAAGCAAGTTCCATTGGGTTACAATCGAGCTTGCGAGTATACTTTCCAGTGATTATTTTGTCGTTTTAGAGGTTGTTAGACCTACGCACCTACGCTTCCTTTTTGATTTTTTAGATAAATTATCTATGATTATCCAGCTACGACCGCAATGACGCCCTCTGGTTATTTTTATTCATTTACTCGTTATACTTATTATAGTTATTCATCACGATTACCTCATAGATGCTTTGACGCGCCAGCGTAATTGTTGCATCTAAAAGTGAAATAACTGGTTGCAGTTTAATTTAAAACAGTTTCGTTCACCCCAGTCGGATGCATTTCTATTTTTAAATTAGCCAGCTTGCTCGGAACTTACTCGGTGGAATAGTTTCGATGCCTAGTGTCATGGCATTCGAAGTATTTCGTAAACGATTTCTAAATTAACTTTTTCCGATTTCGCCCCGGCGCGCGGCGGGATCTACGAAGGTACGAATTACCAAAAAAAATTTCTCGAGTGTCGTTAAATTTCGAATGGAAGCGGGTCAGAGTGGATCCTTATCCGCTCGCAGAAATAGACTTGAAAAAAATGCATTGCGGTCGTTCGCAGATAAAGAGATAAAAACGGGACCTTTGGATGTTATCTTAATAAGTCAGTAGTCGCTTCTCGTTTTATATGAGTGGCGTTACCAACGTCGAATTGCAAGAGTGTGTTTCAAACAATTTAAAAAATTCCGTTTACTATATTTGTTGATTAAGAGAGATAAGACTTAAAATAAACAATTTGGGATATTTCGATGTTGGTATACAAACTGGCGTAACCTTGACATTAAAAAAATGTTAAATGAGCATCGAATGGAACCCTTCTTCGTGTTAATAACACACACACACACACACACATGGTCCTTTATATCGAATTACGTGCACACCGGATACGCTTTTTCCGATGAGAGATTACACACACAATTATGGGTCAGTTCGTCAAGGCTATCCTACGATTCTCGTGTCTTTTTTTAGGTTAGTAACTTGATAAGCCGCTATTGAACGTATTTAGGAGATAATTAACGCCCGTTAATTACCAATATTAATTTCAAATGGGAAACATTTGTTTCTCTTTAAGTAGATTTGTAAACGGGAGGAATTTTTCGGTCTAAAAGGCGCGCCTTAAACGGACATTAAGTTTGGATATATTAATAACAAAAAATGCGTAACAAAAAAAAAATGTTTAAGCGGTGAAATATTTGTCAAATTCCTAGATACATGTTTTACAGATGATTTAAAGGTATTTTCACGGTAAACTCTTGTTAAAGGTATTTCCACGGTAAACTCTTGTTAAAGGATTCATAATGTAAATAAAAATGCTTACCAAGATGTTATTAGCAAATTTTCACCGTGAAATATTGACTAAATCATTGAAATAAACATAGAAATGTCCTACGATCGCAAAAATGCCCCGACTGACAAATTTCCACGGTGAAGTCATTGTCAAGGGCGTCCAAAATTGCCAAAGAAATGTCCTAAAAGTGATTTAGCTTCTAAAATTAACGTAAAAATGATTTAAGAGCATTTGCATGGTAAACTCTTATTAAAGGATCCAAAATGAAAAGAAAAATGCCTTACCATGGTGTTGTTACCAAATTTCACGGTGAAATATTTATCAAGTCCTTAAAATAACCATAGAAATGTTCTACGGACTATTTAAAGTAATTTTTACGGTAAACCTTTTTTCAAAGGACCTATAATCACAAAAATGCCTCGCCTGACAAATTTCCACGGTGAAGTGATTATCAAGGCCGCTCAAAATTGCCATAAAAAGGTCTTAAAACTGCTGTAGCTTTTAAAATCAACGTAATTTTTTTTTACAAATCATGTAGGAGTATTTGCACTGTAAATCCTTGTGAAGGGATCCAAAATGAAAATAAAAAGGCCATACTAAGGTGTTACAACCAAATTTGCACGATGAAATATTTACCAAATCATTGAAATAAACATAAAAATGTCTTACGAATGATTTAAAAGAATTTGCACGGCCCAAGGACCTATAATCTGAATAAAAATACCTTACCTGACAAATTTCCACGGTGAAGTGATTGTCTAAAGCGATCAAAATTACCATAAAAATGCCTTAAGGGTGATCTACAAGAATTTGTTGGTTAAAGGATCTGTAATCACAATAAAAAAGTTATACGAAAAATTCAGGCAAATTTGCACAGTGAATGATTATTCAAGCGTTTGTTATTACCATAAAGATGTCCCGTAAATGATTTATAGGAATTTGCATGGTAAACTATTTTCAAATGTCCTACAGACACAATAAAGAAGCCCAACAAAAAGTTTGAATACAAATGTGTGCGGTTGTGCGGTGAAATGTTTGTCAAACTTCTAAAATTGACATAAAAATGTCTTATAAACGATTTAAGAGTATTTTGCACGGTAAATTTTTGTTTAATGATCCAAAATGAAAATAAAAATGCCCTACAAAGGTGTTAATACTAAATTTGCACGGTGAAATATTTACCAAATCATTGATATAATCATAGAAATGTCTTACAAATGATTTAAAAGAATTTGCACGGTCAAAGGACCTATAATCACGATAAAAATACCTCGCCTGACAAATTTCCATGGTGAAGTGATTGTCTAGGGCGCCGAAAATTGTCAAAAAAATGTCCTAAAACTGATCTAGCTTCTAAAATGAACGTAAACATGTTTTACAAATGATCTAAGAGTATTTGCACACGGTAAACTCTTATTAGAGGATCCAAAATGAAAAGATAAATGCCTTACCACGGTGTTGTTGCCAAATTTTCACGGTGAAATATTTGTCAAGTCCCTGAAATAGCTATAGAAATGTCTTAGAGACGATTTAAAGAAATTTGCACGGTAAACCTTTTTTTAAATAACCTCTAATCGCAAAAATGTCCCGCCTGACAAATTTCCGCGGTGAAGTGATTGTCTAGGGCGCCCTAAATTGCCATAAAAATGTCTTAAAACTGATGTAGCTTTTAAAATCAACGTAAATATGTTTTACAAATGATCTAAGAGTATTTGCACACGGTAAACTCCTATTAAAGGACCCAAAATGAGAAGAAAAATGCCTTACCATGGTGTTGTCACCAAATTTTCGCGGTGAAATATTTATAAAGTCCTTGAAATAACCACAGAAATGTCTTACGGGCGATTTAAAGAGATTTACACGGTAAACCTTTTTTTAAAGGACCTCTAATCGCAAAAATGTCCCGCCTGACGAATTTCCGCGGTGAAGTGATTGTCTAGGGCGTCCAAAATTGCCATCAAAATGTCTTAAAACTGTTCTAGCTTCTAAAATCAACGTAAATATGTTTTACGAATGATCTAAGAGTATTTGTACACGGTAAACTCTTATTAAAGGATCCAAAATGAGAAGAAAAATGCCTTACCGCGGTGTTGTTACCAAATTTGCACGGTGAAATATTTATCAAGACCTTGAAATAACCATAGAAATGTCTTACGGACGATTTAAAGAAATTTTCACGGTAAACGTTTTTTTAAAGGACCTAAAATCACATAAATGTCTCGCCTGATTAATTTCCACGGTGAAGTGATTGTAAAGGGCGCCCAAAATTGCCATAAAAATGTCCTAAAATTGATCTTGCCTTTAAAATTAGGGTAAAAATGTTTTACAAATGATTTAAGAGTATTTGCATGGTAAACTCTTATTAAAAGATCCAAAATAAAAAGAAAAATGCCTTACTACGGTGTTGTTACCAAATTTTCGCGGTGAAATATTTATCAAGTCCTTGAAATAACCACAGAAATGTCTTACGGGCGATTTAAAGATATTTACACGGTAAACCTTTTTTTAAAGGACCTCTAATCGCAAAAATGTCCCGCCTGACACATTTTCGCGGTGAAGTGATTGTCTAGGGCGTCCAAAATTGCCATCAAAATGTCCTAAAACTGTTTTAGCTTCTAAAATCAACGTTAATATGTTTAACAAATGATCCAAGAGTATTTGCACACGGTAAACTCTTTATTAAAGGATCCAAAATGAGAAGAAAAATGCCTTACCACGGTGTTGTTACTAAATTTGCACGGTGAAATATTTATCAAGACCTTGAAATAACCATAGAAATGTCTTACGGACGATTTAAAGAAATTTTCACGGTAAACGTTTTTTTAAAGGACCTAAAATCACATAAATGTCTCGCCTGATTAATTTCCACGGTGAAGTGATTGTAAAGGGCGCCCAAAATTGCCATAAAAATGTCCTAAAATTGATCTTGCTTTTAAAATTAGGGTAAAAATGTTTTACAAATGATTTAAGAGTGTTTGCATGGTAAACTCTTATTAAAAGATCCAAAATAAAAAGAAAAATGCCTTACTACGGTGTTGTTACCAAATTTTCGCGGTGAAATATTTATCAAGTCCTTGAAATAACCACAGAAATGTCTTACGGGCGATTTAAAGATATTTACACGGTAAACCTTTTTTTAAAGGACCTCTAATCGCAAAAATGTCCCGCCTGACAAATTTCCGCGGTGAAGTGATTGTCTAGGGCGTCCAAAATTGCCATCAAAATGTCCTAAAACTGTTTTAGCTTCTAAAATCAACGTTAATATGTTTAACAAATGATCCAAGAGTATTTGCACACGGTAAACTCTTTATTAAAGGATCCAAAATGAGAAGAAAAATGCCTTACCACGGTGTTGTTACTAAATTTGCACGGTGAAATATTTATCAAGACCTTGAAATAACCATAGAAATGTCTTACGGACGATTTAAAGAAATTTTCATGGTAAACGTTTTTTTAAAGGACCTATAATTACAAACATACCCCACCTGACAAATTTCCGCGGTGAAGTGATTGTCAAGGGCGCCCAAAATTGCCATCAAAATGTCTTAAAACTGTTCTAGCTTCTAAAATCAACGTAAGTATGTTTTACGAATGATTTAAGAGTATTTGCACGGTAAACTAAAGGATCCAAAATGAAAGAAAAATGACTTACCACGGTGTTGTTACCAAATTTTCACGGTGAAATATTTATCAAGTCCTTGAAATAATCACAGAAAAGTCTTACGGACGATATAAAGAGATTTGCACGGTAAACCCTTTTTTAAAGGACCTCTAATCGCAAAAATGCCCCTTCTGACAAATTTCCATGGTGAAGTGATTGTAAGGGCCGCTCAAAATTACCATAAAAATGCCTTAAAACTGATCTTGCTTCTAAAATTAACCTAAAAATGTTTTACAAATGATCTAAGAGTATTTGCACACAGTAAACTCTTATTAAAGGATCCAAAATGAAAAGAATAATGCCTTACCACGGTGTTGTTACCAAAATTGCACGGTGAAATATTTATAAAATCCTTGAAATAACCATAGAAATGTCTTACGGACGATTTAAAGAAATTTGCACGGTAAACGTTTTTTTAAAGGGCCTATAATCACATAAATGCCTCGCCTGATTAATTTCCACGGTGAAGTGATTGTCAAGGGTCTAAAATTACCATAGAAATATCTTGAAAATGATCTAAAACAATTTGCGGGGGTTTTTAAATCATAATAAAACTGACATTCAAAAATTTTAACCAAATTTGCACGACGAAGATTTTAAATCTAATACTATGCATGTCTTACAAATGATTAATAAAAATTTGCACGGTAAACTATTTTCAAATGTTGTATTATTACAGTAGAAATGTCTAACAAAATGTTTATATATAAATTTGTACGGTGAAATGTTATTCAAACGTCTACAATTAACGTAGAAAGGTCTTTTAAATGGTTTAAAAAAATGTAGCACTGTAAACGCCTTTTGAAGGATCTATAATCAAAAAGAAAATTTCTTGCACGGAGTTTAACCAAATTTTCACGGTAAAATGTTTGCCAAGTGTCTTAAATTATCATAAATACGTCTTACAAATGATTTATAAGTATTTTCACGGTAGATTATTTCCAAATGCTCTATTATCGCAATAAAAATGCCTAATAAACAGTTTAAATATAAATTTGCTCGGTGAAATGTTCGTTAACCTTCTATAATTAACATAGAAATATCTTACAATTAATTTTAAAGGAATTTCTACGGCAAATGCTCTTTAAAAGATCTATAATCAAAGAAAGATGCCCTACAAGGACTTTAAATTTGCACGGTTAAGTGTTTGTCAAGCGCGCCCAAGATTAACATAGCAGTGGCTTTCAAATGATTTAAAAGCATTTAGGTGTATTTTAAAGGACTTATAATCACAATAAAACTGCCAAATATAAGTGTAACCAAATTTGCACGGTGAAATGTTTGTCAAACCAAAAAAATTACTATAAAAATATCTCAACAAGTGATTTTTGTAAAATGTTTTTTCCAAATTACCATAAAAACCAATTATTTTGAAACAAATTACATACTGACGTTTTCCAAATAAAATAACAATTAAATTGCTTGGTGGAAAATTTAACCAAATGTACTTGTCAAGCTATTAAATGTAAACGTTTTTCAAAGTATTTATAATAACAATATAAATGCCATACAAAAATTTTCACCCAATTTGCTCGGTGAAATGTTTTTCAAACACCATAAAAATGTTGTACAAATGATTTATGAGAATTTGCACGGTGAATTATGTTTAAAGGATCTGCAATCGCAATAAATGTGTTTAACAAAAATTTAAACCATTCTGGACGGTGAAATTTTTGTCAATCTCCTAAAATTAATATAGAAATCTCTTATAAATGATTTACAAGAATTTCTACGGTAAACGTTTGTCAAAAGATCTCTATAATCATAAAAAAAGAGACTAACAGAATGTTTAATCAAATTTCCACGGTGAAATTATTTGCAAGGGCTTAAAATTATCATAGAAATAATGTAGAAATAACCTAAATGAATTTACACGGTAAAAGTTTGTCGAAAACTCTATATAATCATAAAAAAATGAATAAAAATTGTTTAATCAATTCTGCACGGAGAAATGATTTGCAAAGGCCTAAAATTACCATAAAATTATTTTAGAAATAAACTAAAACAATTTACACGGTAAACGTTTGTCAAAAGATCTTTATAATCATAAAAGAAGTGACTAACAGAATGTTTAATCAAATTTGTACGGTGAAATGCTTTGCAAGGACCTAAAATTACCATAAAAATATTTCAGAAATAACCTAAAAGAAGTTGCACGGTAAAAGTTGCTTAAAGTAACTAGAATCACAATAAAAACGTCCAAAAAAAGTTCAACCAATTTGCATTGTTCGCGTTCGCGGTTGCTCGTTTGTCTTTGTTCACCAGGTTTGGGCGCGGCGAAATCTGTAGACTCAAATCCATCTGCAACAGACTTTCGACCATTAACTAATCAAATGGCAGGCAGGATCATTTCCATTTGGCCCGTAATAGTTGTTGTATCACTTGCTAGAATGTTGCCTCCCAGAAAACGTGCTAACCAAAGATTATGATCATTTCCATTTGGTCTGTAATAGTTGTTGAATTACTTGCTACAATGTTACCACATTTGTGTTGCCTCCCAAAAAACGTGCTAAACTGTGATCTATGCTGCCAAACTTGATCAATTTGTGCAATGTTGCGCTAACTGTTTGTGACTTTGAGTCGTTAATTAGGTTTCGTTATTTCTCTGTTAATTTGTCTTAACTTTTTGTTTTATTATGACCACCGTTAGTAATCAAATGGGAGAATTTAAGTGATAAGTAGGTAAGTTCGATCACCCCCTAACAGGTTCGAAATTTTTCATTACCCCTTCGACGTGGAATTGCACCCCTTCAACGTGGGATTGTGCCCCTTCGACGTGGGATCGGCTTTACTGGGTTAATTTCGCTCGATCATGAGATCCGGCAACGGCTGCACTTTGTGACCTACTTCCGAATATTCGGTTCAAAACGGGCCGCCGGGTTGTTTTTCTGTCTCTGTCGCTCGTCGTTGGTAGGTGTGACGACGCCGACCGAACGAACGAAACGTAATGTACATTTCCATATAACTCTTCCTGAGACCGGCGAAAGTCTTCTCCGATTTCCAGCGAGAAGCGACTTCCGTCTTCAATAAGCGCGCTATTAAGGTTAATTACGTCAAGAATGCCCCCCAACTCCGTCTGCGTGGTCCAAAGAGGACGACATTAGGTTCTCCGGTGTCTATTCTTAAAACGCCTCTAACCTGATTAACTATTTTGTCCCGTCCCAGCTACGACGCTGAATGTTTCGATTGCCAGATTGTTTTATCTGTATATTCCAGCGTTTCCCAAACTTTCGGCATCAGTGTACTCTTTCCATAACTGTTTGCGACGTTGGGTACCCCTTGTTAAAAAATTGCATCCTAACTAATATATAAATGAGGAATTAAAATACAGAACTTGTTCCCTAAAACCAAGAAAGATTAAAAAACACAACAAACGTTGCTCTCACAAGTTCTGTATTTCAATTTTTTGAAGTTAACCAAGGACCAGTCCACCAAACATATGAGGAAGTGTGTTTGTTACTCTGGTGAACGTATCAACGAATTTAAACAATATCATTCTGCAATCTGCACGAAGTCTTTAAAGCTGTGCTAGCTGATTTAGTTTTGTTCAAGCTGATTAAGTTGATTAAGTACGTTTATCCAAATAATTAATTTTTGAGTCATCTGAGGCCTCACGGTGCAGCGTGTACCCACATCAGACTCTTCCCGTACCCCTGCGGATATACGCCTACTTTACCACTCTTTGAGAAACACACAATCTTCGGTGGAAAAATTTACAAAGACAAAGATTTATTGTTGTGCTAAGTTTTCAAGACTTTGATTTCAATTAAATGTTCTGTGATGAATTAATACGAGCGTGCTAAAAGTTGAAAATATTTACAACGACAACCATATACCGATTTTGGCTTCAGTAGTATGGTACGGTCTTTGTAAACACTTTCAACTTGTAAATGTAAGTTACGTGAATAAATACTGAACGAAGGTGGTCTCCATTGAGTAAAGCGTATCTGACTTTTGTATGTATCTAACGAGGAACATCGTACAAGACTTCGATTTGTTCGAAAATTTAGCAAAAAAATCAAAATCTCCCCGTGGTTCCCAACTATGTATCTGATCAAACAAAGTAAATAAATTGATTGAAATATATATCTACTTGCCCCCACCTCATGTTTAAAGTTGCCTAAATTTCTTGTTTCAACCAGCAGATGAGACTAGAGCAATAGACTCTCTAAACTAGAGAACTAAATACTGTGGCTTATGATTAAGTTCATAGAAGGTTTTAACCCTTTACCACATCGGCAGATGAGAGAACCGTTAGCGAAATTCGCCCAGCGAGTGACAATGAACGAGTTGAATTGCGTTTCCGGTTGTTGGAAAAAAAATCGTTCTGTGGTCGGAGCTTTCAGCGGATAACTTGGCGTAATAAGATAATAATTTTTAAGCGCTCTTATCTCCGTTCAGTTGAGAAATTTGGGTCACCGTTTATAAACAAGATTAATGGACCCAGTACACTACGATATTATTTGTACGCTCGAGTTTCTATTATGATTTCGAGTTTTGTCGTTTTAAATTAATATTAATTTACGAGCGATTGATGAAAAGATCGAATTTTTCCATTGGGGCTTCGATATTAATATCAACATGCGATGGTTGTAGTATCGAATCGAGATTTTTGAAGTAGTAAGAGAAGAATTATAAGTTATTGCCCAACGTTTCAGTGAATTCAGCAGTGGAAGCATTTATTATTTAAATTTTGAACTGTAAGCAGAAGGATAATAACAATTTAAGTTCTCGAGAAGCCAAAGTCGCTCGTCATGTCAAAAAATAATCAACATTTCTAACAAGGGTCGAAAAAAAGGTAGAAATTGTGAAAAAAAGATCGAAGCTACCAAAAAAGATTCAAATAAATCAATATTTCGTAATTTCGATTGTTTTTTGAAATTTTGATATTTCACTCGAATTTTTCCGAGTTGTTTTTCAAATTTCGTCTTTATCACGTAATTCCAAGTTTATACGTTCAATTTTCTTTGAAACCTTCATTTGGAAATTGACAGACGTGTAATGGAATTAAAAAAACGCGTTGGCGATAGCGGGATTCGAACCCGCAAGCTATCAGACCTATGATCTACCTCCTTAACCACTGAGCCACACGACTGTTCACAAGAATTCGAATTTCAACTACATTTAAGGAGTTTTCGGAGAGCAGTTCCCAGGCGGCCTAATTTTTTGTTGTTGAAAATTTAATGCTGGAAATTTTAACTGTTTTGAAATTTTAAGTTTAAAATCTATTGTCTTATATATTTTCGATTTAAAGTAAGTATGCATTTTCCATTTTTATGTAAATTACCATTCGATGTTTCGTTACCATTCGATGTTTCGTAATTTCGACTTTTTTTGAAATGTGGTATTTCACTCCGAGTTGTTTTTCAAATTTCGTCTTTATCAGATAATTCCAAGTTTATATTATCAATTTTCCTTAAAACTTCTTTTGGAAATTAACAAACGTGTCTTTTGGAATTTGACAAACGTGTAATGGAATTAAAAAACGCGTTGGCGACAACGGGATTCGAACCCTCAAGCTATCAGACCTATGATCTACCTCCTTAACCACTGAGCCACACGACCGTTTACAGGAATACGAATTTTAACCACATTTAAGGAGTTTTCGCTTCTGGGAGCAGTTCCCACACCGCCTAATTTTTTTTTAAGTACGATTTTGAAATTTGGTGGTTTTCTCTTTGTTTGTTGAAAATTTCGTATCAATGAAAGTGATTTTGTCTGCTGCAGTTTCACAATGCCAGTTCAGACGAAAAACGTATTCGTATCGTGAACTGAAAACTTGAGAAACATTGAGTAATTTTTGAATGTTAGAAAATTTATGATTTCGCGTTACCGTCACGATAATTTGGGTTACCATCGCCCTAATTTAATTCTGTTATGGATTTTACCCATAAGTATATAATACTGTTAACATTAGGGTATGGTGACGCGAAATCATACGTTTTCTCTTATTCAGAAATCCCTTAACGCGGTTCTTTAACCTTTGAATAGGAGAACGTTTCACTTCAATAATTACCTCGATATGAATACGTATTTCGTTAATAGATTGGTATTGTGAATCTGATTATTTTAAGTAAGCGTTCAAAGTATTTGTTAAGAAGATGAGGCGTTAAAAATCCTGATGATGGACGGCTACGCAAAAATATCGTTCTGAAAACATTTTAAAAATTGTATACAAATTTTCTATTATCGTTAATATGCCTTGCCATTCGCCAGAGGTTTCAATTTTTCTAGAAATCAATTTAACGTTATTACCCGCATAATAAAATTAAAGGAGAGTATGGTAAGACCCGCATAGCCTCGATCGAAGTCGACTTTACGTCCCAGTTTGAGGCTGACGTTAACGATTCGCCCCGTTTCCAGTCAATGTTAAGTCTACGATACAAACAATGCCCCCACATCGACGGTGTCTCAAAGAAATACGATGAAACGAACTTCTAACGACTCATTTTTGAAAACTGGTCACTTTTTCATGGCGAGTTTAATCCGAAACGTCGCATTTTCAGAGGTTTTAGTAAACCATTTTCAGTTTCAGGTTTTATGATAAAACTACGTCAGTGTTTCAATACGACGAAATGTATGTAGAAGACAAAATTATAAGTTCAAATAATAGATAGTCGATTTTTTGAAAAGTCGATTCTTTTTTTAAAATTTCGAATTTTTTTTCGAACTTTTACTTATTGAAGTGAAAACTTTGGGCGCGTTGGACGATTTTAGATAGGAGAATGATTTCGCGTTACCGTCACGCTAATTTGAATTACCGACGTGCTCTAATGTTAATAGTACTATGTAGTTATGATTAAGACGTGTAACGAAAAAAACGCGTTGGCGACAACGGGATTCGAACCCGGAACTTATCAGACGTATGATCTGCTTCCTTAACCATTGAGCCACACGACTGTTCACAAGAATATGAATTTCAACTACATTTAAGGAGTTTTCGGAGAGGAGTACCCAGGCGGCCTAATTTTTTTATTCTGAAAATTTAATGCTCTAAATTTTAACTGTTCTGAAATTTTAAGTTCAACGTCTATTTTCTTATATATTTTCGATTTAAAAAAAATATGCATTTCCCATTTTTATATAAATTACCATTCGATGTTTCATAATTTCGATGTTTCGTAATTTCGACTTTTTTTTTTTTAAATTTGATATTTCATTCGATTTTTTCCGAGTTGTTTTTCAAATTTCGTCTTTATCAGATAATTCCAGGTTTATATTTTCAATTTTCTTTGAAACTTTCTTTTGGAAATTCACAGATATGTAATGGAATTAAAAAACGCCTTGACGACAACGGGATTCGAACCCGCAACTTATCAGACCTGTGATCTGCCTCCTTAACCACTAAGCTACACGACTGTTCACAAGAATATGAATTTTAACTACACTTAAGGAGTTTTCGGAGAGCAGTTGCCAGACGGCCTAATTTTTTTTGTTGTTGAAAATTGAATGCTCGAAACTGTTTTGAAATTTTAATTTTAAAGTCTATTTTCTCATATATTTTCGATTTAAAGTAAATATGCATTTCCTATTTTTATGTAAATTACCATTCGATGTTTCGTAATTTCGACTTTTTTTTGGAATTTGATATTTCACTCGAATTTTTTCGAGTTGTTTTTCAAATTTCGTCTTTATCAGATAATTTCAGGTTTATATTTTCAATTTTCTTTGAAACTTTCTTTTGGAAATTGTGAGACGTGTAATGGAATTAAAAAACGCGTTGACGACAACGGGATTCGAACCCGCAACTTATCAGACCTATGATCTGCCTCCTTAACCATTGAGCCACACGACTGTTCACAAGAATACGAATTTCAACTACATTTAAGGAGTTTTCATAATTTCGATGTTTCGTAACTTCGATGTTTCGTAATTTGGACTTTTTTTTTTGAAATATGATATTTCACTCGAATTTTTCCGAGTTGTTTTTCAATTTTCGTTTTTATCATATAATTCCAGGTTTATATTTTCAATTTTCTTTGAAACTTTTTTTTGGAAATTGACAGACGTGTAATGGAATTAACAAACGAGTTGACGACAACGGGACTCGAACTCGTAACTCATCAGACCCATGATTTGCCTCCTTAACCGCTGAGCCATACGACCGTTTACAAGAATACGAATTTCAACTACATTTAAGGAGTTCTCGGAGAGGAGTTGCCAGGTTGCCTGATTTTTTTTTTTTTTTGAAAATATTTGATGCTCGAAATTTGAACTTTTGGAATTTAATTTCATTTTATTATAATTTGACAAAAAATACAAAAATAGTATAAGGGTTACGTCGAAAAAATGTTGTAGCACAATTCATTTGTGTTTCTTTCTCATTTGAAGTAATGATAGTGAAGGAATAATGTAAAGTGAAAGAGAGAGGGAAGTAGTATAAAAAAATTTACAAAGAACTTCTAATTTTTAAGCAAAAAACCAAATTTTATTAAAATTCGAATTATTGTACTTTTTTTTTAATAAGTTAATTTCAAGATTCTATCAAAGTCTCTGGTTTTTGGGAAATTTCGTGTTAAAATTTGAATTTTTAATGTATTTAGAATTTTCAATTTATTTCGAATTTCCCCCATTTTCTCGAAATACGAAGTTTAAGCTTTAAGGTTGACATTTTTAAATTAAAATTTTCGACTTGTTTTTTTAACTTTTAAGATTCGAAATTTCGAAAAGGGTTCAATTTATTAAAATAAATCCTTTTAAAAATGTCAAACTTAAAATTGGATTTTTCCTAGAATTTTTAACTTTAAATTCAAAATCAGGTTTTGTAAAAATCGTAAACTTTAATTAATTTTAAATTCGAAAGAAAAAATTGGTTATTCAAGTTTAAAATCAAAGTTTCGAGAAAGTCAAAAAATCGAGAATAAACTTGGAATTTTAACTTTATCAGTTTTAAATTCGAAAAAAAATTAATTGGTTATTCAAGTTTAAAATCAAAGTTTCTAGAAAGTCATAAATTCGAGGATGAACTTGAAATTTTTGAAATTTTTTTATTAATGCATTATAGATAACGAGTTTTTCTCTCGAAATAATGTATAGAATTTCTTATTAAAACTCTCACTTCAAAGCTTCTTTGTTTAATGTTTCCCTTTAAAATTTCAACCTAAAATCGTAATGTAAACGATTTTGATTTGGTTTCTTAAAATTTCTACCCCAATCCCAAAATTTCGCTTTTTTTCTTTCTAAAAATCTCCGAATTTTCGAGTTAAATCTCGAATCGAGTTAAAACTCGAATCAAATTAAAACTTGATTCGAGTTAACACTCGAATTGAGTTAAAACTCGAATCGAGTTAAAACTCGAATCGAGTTAAAACTCGAATCGAGTTAAAACTCGAATCGAGTTAACACTCGAATTGAGTTAAAACTCGAATCGAGTTCAGACTCGAATCGAGTTAAAGTCGAATCGAGTTAAAAGTCGAATCGAGTTAAAAGTCGAATCGAGTTAAAAGTCGAATCGAGTTAAAACTCGAATTGGTTTTATATCAGTTTTTTTTAAGATTTTAATTTGTTATACAAAAATTTGTTGTCTGGACCAAAATTTCGTCCGAATTTTGTCCGAAATTACGGTCGATACCAGGTTTTTTTTACCGATGGTGCACCTAAGAATTCATCAGCACCTAATTTGATCCCATTTGAAAACATTCTGATGCGAAACAAAAATCAGTTGTAGCTCTGAAATTTGACTGTTACCAAATGAGGAAAAGCTGACAAATTACGAAATGGTATTTGAAATTATATTATTATTTTTGATTTTCCCTTTGGGTAAAAAATCCTCAAAATAAACAACGTTTGAATCGTATAAAGCTTCGGTTATCGTGGTTATTTGCAATTGATGTTGATAAATTCCTTAGAAAGTAGTTCATATTTCGCACCTATTATTGCAAAATGTTTTTACACGCCGCGTAAAAATTGCATCGTCTTACTTAAATATGCAAACAATTACGACACGAAATTCGAATAGAACGAGGTAAAGAGCATTCCTTGCATACTGTTCGCATTTAAACATCGCTAAAGTAGCATTCTTAGAATACGCGGGCGCACTGGCATCCCCCAAGGTTCTGTTTTGGGCCCGAGGTATTTTTGGCTGTTTTTAACTCGATCAATTCGCATCTGGATCAGCAGATTAAATCGATCACGTTAACAGCACGTTAGATTTGATCACGTTAACAGCTCGTTAGATTTGAACACGTTAACAACGCGCTAGATTTGATCACGTTAACAGCACGTTAGATTTGATCATGTTAATAGCACGTTAGATTTGATCACGTTAACAGCACGTTAGATTTGATCACGTTCACAGCTCAGAGACACACTTATTAATGACTAGAGGAAATAAAATCTATTCATAATTTGGGTGTATTCGCTTGAGTAAATATCATTAACGAAGCTAGAAAACAAATGCTAATTAACATCAAATTTGACACACAATCGTTCGTGGATGTTATTAATAGTAATTTACATGAAATTCTGCGGTATTATGAGTTAAGACAACATATCATAGAGGTGTAACACCTACGGTTCGAACGCGCGAACTCCTAGATCAATTTAACAACAATGACGAAATTTTAATTGAACTAAGGTCAACCGTCAGCAAGTGTGTACACCATCTATTATCTATTTTAAAGCCGCCGCTTTCGTAATAATCCTCCTTTTTTACAGTTCAAGTTCTAATTTTGAATGATTACTCACAATCTGCGTTGAGAAACTGAGAAACGATACGATCTGTGGATTTTCTTTTGTGCTTTGACAACGTCGATTTGTACAAAAACGCGAGAAAAATATCCTCCATCGAAATGTGGGCGCGTGACAATGGTCCCAGTTATTTGTGATTTATTCGTGCGTTAGTTATGTAGCGTCAGATATTTTTCTCGATAAATCGACGGCGGTCGGGGGGATTCAATCAAATTGACATTCGATTATTTTTTTTTTTGGTTCTTTGTTATCTTCAAAAATTCTCCTTTAAAGATAGAGGATTTCTGCTTTAAAGAGGGAAGATTTCTCCCTTTAAAAAGGGAAGCTTTCTCCCTTTAAAAAGGGAAGCTTTCTCCCTTTAAAAAGGGAAGCTTTCTTCCTTTAAAAAGGGAAGCTTTCTTCCTTTAAAAAGGGAAGCCTTCGCACTATTAAAGGGAAGGTTTTATTTTGGTGGAACGGACTAGTCCTCCATTATTTCCAAAAATTGAAATACAAATCTTGTCCCCTGAAACCAAGAAAGGTTAAAAAACACAACAAAGATTGCTCTAACGCGTTTCGAACGACAAACTATCCTTTCAAGGGACGCAATATGTTCTCTTCAAGCGAGAGATCGCTCTTCAAAAGGCGAACTGTGGATTTTTTAAGGGATGTTGTCTTTTATATTCAGAATCTATCCTTATAATAGATAAAGATAGACACATGTTCCTCGTTAGGTATCTATTTCAATAGCTAAAAGCTGTCTTGTTTTATCCAAGGAGACATCGTCCATCTTCACGTAGCCCAACGCTGAAAATTTCTCTCCTTATTTGAGGGTTAAATCTACCATTTTTGAAGGACGAAATCTGCTCTGTTTGTTAGGCGACAGCTTCCCTATTTAAAGGGAAAAATCTACCCCTTTCAGGAATCTATTTTAGTAGCGAAAATTATTCTCGTTTTATCCTAATTAAAAAGAAGAAAATATCCCTCTTCATGTAGCCAGCTAAAAGCTGTCTTGTTTTATCCAAGAAGACATCGTCCCTCTTCACGTAGCCCAACGCTGAAAAATTCTCTCCTTATTTGAGGATTAAATCCACCAGTTTTGAAGAACGAAATCTACTCTATTTCTTAGGCGACAGCTTCCCTATTTAAAGGGAGCAATCTACCCCCTTCAGGTATCTATTTTAGTAGCGAAAACTTCTCTCGTTTTATCCTAATTAAAAAGAAGAAAATGTCCCTCTTCATGTAGTCAGCTAAAAGCTGTCTTGTTTTATCCAAGGAGGCATCGTCCCTCTTCACGTAGCCCGACGCTCAAAAATTCTCTTCTTATTTGAGGGTTAAATCCACCAGTTTTGAAGAACGAAATCTGCTCTATTTCTTAGGCGACAGCTTCCCTATTTAAAGGGAGCAGTCTACCCCCTTCAGGTATCTATTTTAGTAGCGGAAACTTCTCTGGTTTTATCCTCATTAAAAAGAAGAAAATATCTCTCTTCATGTAGCCAGCTAAAAGCTGTCTTGTTTTATCCAAGAAGACATCGTCCCTCTTCACGAAGCCCAACGCTGAAAAATTCTCTCCTTATTTGAGGATTAAATCCACCAGTTTTGAAGAACGAAATCTGCTCTATTTCTTAGGCGACAGCTTCCCTATTTAAAGGGAGCAGTCTACCCCCTTCAGGTATCTGTTTTAGTAGCGAAAACTTCTCTCGTTTTATCCTAATTAAAAACAAGAAAATACCCCTCTTCATGTAGCCGAGAGACAAAATTCTCTTAGCAGATAACCAAAACTTCCCTCTTCCAAAAACTTTCGGAGTATCAAATCTGCGATGTATCTGGAGGCGAAAATTCTCTCTAATAAGGGACGGATTCCCTTTTTGAAAGGGGCGGATTCTCTTTTTGAAAAGGGCGAGTTCTCTTTTTGAAAAGGGCGAATTCTTTTTTTGAAGAAAGCGGATTCTCTTTTTGAAAAGGGCGAATGAATCTTCCCCCTGTTTAAAGGCTAAAATCTAATTTTTGAGGGCTAATTTTTCCCTATTTCAAGAGCGAATCCTTCGTGTTCTTATGAGCGAAACCACGTTCTTATGAGGCAAACTTTGAAAGGCGAGTGCAGAGTATTTTATGATTAAATGGGCAATTCCTGCTCTTGATAAAATCTAATTTTTTAAGCAAAGCACTAGATCTGCTCATTGATCACGGGAACTTACAAACTGGTTAAACTCACGCTAGCAGAAAACGACCGATGACTGTGTCCATTGTTACCGTATTTCAAAAAATGTTGGCAATCTCAATCTCTATTCTTGTTTAAGGCGGTTCATCGCCACCTATCCTCGTTTCAGCATCCTACTCGCAGTACTTTGAAAGCATAATGGGGTTACCCTTTGCGAGTGGATTAAACTTAAAAAAAAAACTTTAAAAAAATTTCGATATTCTAGAATTTCCATTTCCAAAATGCCCATGAATTTGTTCTTTATTAATTTTGAAAGGAAGTTTTTGCCATTTAAAGTTATTGAATATTTTAAAGTTTTAGCTTTAATCACAAAGTTTTACCCTTTTCTAGGAAGTTTAAATTCATTGAAATTTCGAGATGACTCGTCGTCGTCGTCGTCGTCGGATGACTCTGTGGGATTAAAAAGGAAACAAGTTTACACATGGCGTGTGCTTGTCCAAACTTTGCCAGATAATCTAATTGGCGAAGAAACGTTAAGACCAGAAGATCTGGAAGGAATGAGGTCAGATGTTGAACCTGGCGGTAAAGGCCGGGATATATAATGTTGACTAAGACTCGAACAAACTTGTGGAAGTTACAAAGGATTTTGAATCTGGGTGACACAAAAAAAAGACATAAATTTTCTCCCTTCATTAATTCAAGGAGTATAAATTCTCTCCCTATTTGAAGATGAAATATACTCGTTTTGAACGACGAAATCTACTCTGTTAGTGAGGTGACAGCTTCCTTAGAAAAATTAAAATACAGAACTTGTCCCTGAAACCAAGAAAGATAAAAAAATACAACAAACTTTGCTCTTCCTTAGCTTCCTTAGGTAAACGGTACAATCTTCTTTTCAGGCGCGAGATCTCAAAGTGAAGTATTTTGCTTTTAGGTGAACGAGTGTTTTTGGGTGGGCGAGTGTTAAGGTGAGCGAGTGTTAAGGTGAGCGAGTGTTAAGGTGAGCGAGTGTTAAGGTGAGCGAGTGTTAAAGAGAGCGAGTGTTGAGATGAGCGAGTGGTAAGGTGAGCGAGTGTTAAGGTGAGCGAGTGTTAAGGTGAGCGAGTGTTGTTAGATGAACGAGTGTTGTTAGGTGAGCGAAATTCTCGCTCATCAGGTAGCCAAATCTTCTTTCTTTCGAAGGAAAATTCCTCCTCCTTTAGACGAGAAGCTCGCTCGAGAAAATAAAAGTTTTCCATTTTAGAGAGTGAAACTTTTCGTTTTTAAATCTATCTTCTTAACAAAGTGGAGTCACTTCTCTTTAAGGAATGAAATCTTCCCCCTTTAAGGAATGAAATCTTCCCCCTTTAAGGAATGAAATCTTCCCCCTTTAAGGAATGAAATCTTCCCCCTTTAAGGAATGAAATCTTCCCCCTTTAAGCAGTGAAATCCTGTCTAAGCAAAGTGCAAAATCCTATTTGAAAGGTGGTCAACCAATTTTTTACATCTTTTACTTTATTTGAGACAGAATTTCTCATTTTTGGAGGATGAACTTTGTTCTGCTTATGAAGGGGAAACTTACAACTTCAACGACGAATTCCACAAAAAAAGGGAACACTTTGCTCCAACAGTTAGCGAGATACGTTTTTCGAAAAAGCAGATTTTACCTTGAAGAGAGGAAAGAACTTTTGGAAGAACTTTGTCTTTTAAGCAGGTCAAAAGGAACAAGATTTTCTCTTTAAAGCTAGATTTAGTGAACCAAAGGAGGAAGAGTATCATCTTCTTAAACATGATGCAATCCACACTTCAAGGAAGAAGATCACGCTCCTTAAAAGTGGATTTTTGTGCTTTATAAAGCGAACATTTCTCACTTTATAAAGGAAGTCTGGATGGATTCTAAATTCGAGAGTGAAACTATTCGTTTTTAAATCTATCTTCTTAACAAGGTGGAGTCACTCCTCTTTAAAGAGTGAAATCTTCCCCCTTTAAGCAGTGAAATGAATTTGCAGTGAAATTCTGTCTAAGCAAAGTGCGAAATCCTATTTGAAAGGTGGTCAACCAATTCTTTACATCTTTTACTTTATTTGAGACAGAATTTCTCATTTTCGGAGGATGAACTTTGTTCTGCTTATGAAGGGGAAACTTGCAACTTCAACGATGAATTCCACAAAAAAAGGGGAACACTATGCTCCAACAATTAGCGAGATACGTTTTTCAAAAAAGCAGATTTTACCTTGAACAGAGGAAAGAATTTTTGGAAGAACTTTGTCTTTTAAGCAGGTCAAAAGGAACAAGAGTTTCTCTTTAAAGCTAGATTTAGTGAACCAAAGGAGGAAGAGTATCATCTTCTTAAACATGATGCAATCCACACTTCAAGGAAGAAGACCACGCTCCTTAAAAGTGGATTTTTGCCCTTTTAGAGCCGAACATTTCTCACTTTATAAAGGACGTCTGGATGGATTCTAAATTTGAGAGTGAAACTATTCGTTTTTAAATCTATCTTCTTAACAAGGTGGAGTCACTCCTGTTTAAAGAGTGAAATCTTTCCCCTTTAAGCAGTGAAATCAATTTGCAGTGAAATTCTGTCTAAGCAAAGTACGAAATCCTATTTGAAAGGTGGTCAACCAATTCTTTACATCTTTTACTTTATTTGAGACAGAATTTCTCATTTTTGGAGGATGAACTTTGTTCTGCTTATGAAGGGGAAACTTACAACTTCAACGACGAATTCCACAAAAAAAGGGAACACTTTGCTCCAACAGTTAGCGAGATACGTTTTTCGAAAAAGCAGATTTTACTTTGAAGAGAGGAAAGAACTTTTGGAAGAACTTTGTCTTTTAAGCAGGTCAAGCAGATTTTCTCTTTAAAGCTAGATTTAGTGAACCAAAGGAGGAAGAGTATCATATTCTTAAACATGATGCAATCCACACTTCAAGGAAGAAGATCACGCTCCTTAAAAGTGGATTTTTGTGCTTTATAAAGCGAACATTTCTCACTTTATAAAGGAAGTCTGGATGGATTCTGAATTCGAGAGTGAAACTGTTCGTTTTTAAATTTATCTTCTTAACAAGTGGAGTCACTCCTCTTTAAAGAATGAAATCCTCCCACTTTAATCAGTGAAATCCTGTCTAAGCAAAGTGCGAAATGTATCCTATTTGAAAGGTAGTCAACCAATTCTTTACATGTTTTACTTCATTTGAGGCAGAATTTCTCATTTTCGCAGGATGAAATTTGTTCTGCTTATGAAGGGGAAACTTCCAACTTCAAATGGACGAATTCTTTACTTTAAATCAAGTTTTCTTAATCTAGAACTTTTTGAGGATCCGTAGCGTATCATGGGTCCGTGGCTGTCTCTGGTGAACTTTTTTTAGTCGTTACTTATTAATGAGTACCACAAGAAAGAATTTGTGGAATTGAAAGGATGTGCAAGTTGACAGGGTGATTTTTCATTTAATTTGCTCATTAAAATACAGTGTACTCGACCAGGAGTGCATTGGACTTTATGATTTTTTTTTGTTAGTCCTTAGCTACTGTTAGGATGACAGTTAGGTACTGTTGGGAGGATAGTTGTGATGATAAACAATTTTTAGACTAATACTCAAATAAAGAGATCTGTGAGGTTTTTGAAACTTCAAAGTGATCCACGATTACTAAAAAGTTGAGGAATGTTGCTTCATTTAAATGGTAAAATGTTCAGATTTTAAAGAATGAAATCTTCCGATTAAAGAGCGAAATCTTCCCATTGAAGGGTGAAATCTTCCCATTAAAGAGTAAAATCTTCCAGTTAAAGAACGAAATCTTCCCATTAAAGGGCGAAATCTTCCAGTTAAAGAACGAAATCTTCCTATTAAAAAACGAAATGTTCCAGTTAAAGAACGAAATCTTCCTATTAAAGAGCGAAATCTTCCTATTAAAGAGTGAAATGTTCCAGTTAAAGATCGAAATCTTCCCATTAAAGGGCGACATCTTCCCATGAAAAAGCGAAATCTTTCCATGAAAGAGCGAAATCTTCCAGTTAAAGAATGAATTCATCTTTCCATTAAAGAGCGAAATCTTTTAGTTAGAGAACGAAATCTTCCTATTAAAGAGCGAAATGTTCCAGTTAAAGAACGAAATCTTCCCATTAAAGAGCGAAAGCTTCCCATGAAAAAGCGAAATCTTTCCATGAAAGAGCGAAATCTTCCCGTTAAAGGGTGAAATCTTCCGATTAAAGAACGAAATCTTCCCATTAAAAAGCGAGATCTTCCAGTTAAAGAACGAAATCTTTCCCTTAAAGAACGAAATCTTTCCATTAAAGAGTGAAATCTTTCCATGAAAGAGCTAAATCTTCCAGTTAAAGAACGAAATCATCTTTCCATTAAAAAACGAAATCTTCCCATTAAAGAACGAAATCTTCCCATTAAAGAGCGAGATCTTCCAGTTAAAGAACGAAATCTTTCCCTTAAAGAACGAAATCTTTCTATTAAAGAGTGAAATCTTTTCATGAAAGAGCTACATCTTCCAATTAAAGAACGAAATCATCTTTTCATTAAAGAACGAAATCTTCCCATTAAAGAGCGAAATCTTCCCATTAAAGAGCGAAATTCTTTAGTTAAGGAACGAAATATTCCCACTGAAGAGCGAAATCTTCCAGTTAAAGAACGAAATCTTTCCATGAAAGAGAGAAATCTTCCAGTTAAAGAACAAAATCTTTCCATTAAAGAGCGACATCTTCAAGTTAAAGAACAAAATCTTCCCATTAAACAGCGAAATCTTCCAGTTAAAGAACGAATTCTTCCCATTATAGAAGGAAATCTTCTCATTAAAGAACGAAATCTTCCCATTAAAGAGCGAGATATTCCAGTTAAAGAACAAAATCTTCCCATTAAATAGCGAAATCTTCCAGTTAGAGAACAAAATCTTCCCATTAAAGAGCGAAATCTTTCAGTTAAAGAACGAAATCTTTCCCTTAAAGAACGAAATCTTTCCATTAAAGAGTGAAATCTTTCCATGAAAGAGCTAAATCTTCCAGTTAAAGAACGAAATCATCTTTCCATTAAAGAACGAAATCTTCCCATTAAAGAGCGAAATTCTTTAGTTAAGGAACGAAATATTCCCACTGAAGAGCGAAATCTTCCAGTTAAAGAACGAAATCTTTCCATGAAAGAACGAAATCTTCCAGTTAAAGAACAAAATCTTTCCATTAACGAGCGACATCTTCCAGTTAAAGAACAAAATCTTCCCATTAAAGAGCGAAATCTTCCAGTTAAACAACGAACTCTTCCCATTATAGAAGGAAATCTTCTCATTAAAGAACAAAATCTTCCCATTAAAGAGCGAAATCTTCCCATTAAAGAGCGAAACCTTTCCTTAAAGGGAGAAATCTTCCCATTAAAGAACGAAATCTTCCAATTAAAGAACGAAATCTTTCCATTAAAGAGTGAAATCGTCCAGTTAAAGAACGAAATATTCCCATTAAAAAGCGAAATCTTCCCATGAAAAAGCGAAATCTTTCAGTTAAGGAACGAAATCTTTCCATTAAAGAGCGAAATTTTTCCGTTAAAGAGCGAAATCTCCCCATTAAAGGGCAAAATCTTCCAATTAAAGAGCGAAATCTTCCCATTAAAGAGCGGAATCTTTCAATTAGAGAACGAAATCTTCCCGTTAAAGAGCGAAATCTTCCAGTTAAAAAACGAACTGTTCACATTAAAGAACGAAATTTTCCCATTAACGAGCGAAATTTTCCAGTTAAAGAACAAAATTTTCCCCTTAAAGAACGAACTTTTCCCATTAAAGAACGAAATCTTTCCATGAAAGAGCGAAATCTTTCCGTTAAAGGGTGAAATCTTCCCATTAAAGAACGAAATATTCCCATTAAAGAGCGAAATCTTCCAGTTAAAAAGCGAAATCTTCCCATTAAAGAGCGGAATCTTTTAGTTAGTAAACGAAATCTTCCCATTAAAGAGCGAAATCTTCCAGTTAAAGAACGAACTCTTCCCATTAAAGAACGAAATCTTCCCATTAAAGAACGAAATCTTCCCGTTAAAGGATGAAATCTTCCCATTAAAGAACGAAATCTTCCCATTAAAGAGCGGAATCTTTCAGTTAGTAAACGAAATCTTCCCATTAAAGAGCGAAATCTTCAAGTTAAAAAACGAACTCTTCCCATTAAAGAACGAAATCTTCCCATTAAAGAACGAAATCTTTCCGTTAAAGGGTGAAATCTTCCCATTAAAGAACGTAATCTTCCCATTAAAGAGCGAAATCTTCCAGTCAAAGAGCGAAATCTCCTTACTTTAAACAACAAATTGTTGCTACTTTAAAAAGCGAAATCTTCATTTGCAAACTTAGAGCGCCTTCAGGCGTAGTATTGTGATCTTAGTTTGCGATTTTAGCAAGGTTAGGCTGACATTTAACAATGCTAGCAAGACAAGGCGATCTGAAGAGAGATTTGGGCGTAATAACTGATCATAATTTGTCATTTTAATAGTTGAAGGTTTCTAGGTTGACATTATACAATCTAAAAGACAAGACAAATCTCGGGAATTATTTAACGTAACGTGACCACGGCTGATTACGTCAAGATATTGTTATATGTTGACCCTTCTATTTAAACTAATAATAAGACATAGAACGTACAACAACGAATATCGTTAATGAAATAATGAATGAAGACACCTTATTGAATAAATCACTATCGGGGTGCGCGTGTATTTCTATGGGACATCTGCTTCGCAAGGTTTCCATTCGGGAAGCGTCTAGAATAGGCAAGAATCTGGACACCTGCATATGGGTCATTCCGATAACAATGCAACTTTAAGGCGAAACACATACTTCGCATTTTTACATCAGTTCGTTACAATATTAAAACGACGTAACAGAAGACAATTGAAAGTAATAAGATAAGCTTCTTCTTCGTCATTACTTCGACTTACTTGGTGGAATTTTTTAATGTTCATAACTATTAAACTTTATTAACGATTAAAAAGCAACAAATATTAAAAAATCCACAATGTTTCGATAAATATTTGCTAACACCGGACCAGGTAATGTGAACACTGGTCCGCTGTTAGCAAATATTTATCGAAACATTGCGAATTTTTTTTATGAATTTCCATGACTAAAAATAACACTACTTGACAAAGAAGATACAGAGAATATCTAACAAAATAAGTTTGAGAAAGCATTCGAGGATTATAACTGATCTTAACTTATTATTTTCTCAATAAAACGATAGAAAACCTGGTCTTCAAAATGCAGGTCTCGAATGTTGCTTTTCTAAGGTTTAATGTATATCAAAAGCATGGCTCAGATTCGATTGTGATTCTCAAAAAAATAACATCTTTATCGAAAAGTAATTTCACTTCGCTTCTTTAATGATTTTTTTGGTGGAACGGACTGGTCCTTGGTTATCTTCAAAAATTGAAACACAGAACTTGTCTCCTGAAACCAAGAAAGATTGAAAAACACAACAAAGGTTGGTCTAAAGCGTTTCAACAGCCAAGTTGTCATATACAGAGATACTGAGTATTTCAATTCTTTAATGATAAATATTACGGAAGCGCCAACTAATCAATGGATGTCAAGTGCCACGAATCCTTTACGTTTACGTTCCCATACGTTGTAAGTCGATTGACACGTGAGACTCAAATAGTAGTTTCGTTATAGTTACTGATACTAAGAAAATTATCGCTACTGATACTAAGAAAATTGTCGAGAGATAATTCCAGATAAGAATCTCTTGTTTAAACAAGTTTAAATCAAATCACCTACGAAAATGTATCATTTTTTTGTAATAAAAGCTAATAAAGTAACAGTCCAATAAGATTCGATGGATACATATAAGACACTTACGTAAAAATTCCAGCTAATCAAATTAGACAACTATAGCTTTCAAAATATCGATCGAAAGAGATAAGCGGCTTACTGTCGACACTAATCCCAATTTGAAAGAAAACAAATTACGATATTTTTCCATTATGGATATGGTTCGAAGCTTCTCGAGGAGGCCGCCCCGCTTCGAAAACCGAATTTCATAAAAACCGTAGGTTGTCGTTCGATAAATTAATAATAATAATAAAAAAAACGACGAGAGAGATAGATGAAGGTCGCGTTCTCCAGTGATATGGTGAATTTACGGTCAGGCCGCAATAAATTGATTTATTAATAGACTAATAATTAAATTGTGTGTCGTCCTTCGCGGCGAATTTATCTTCTGCGCAGCGTTATTTATTTAAACACGAAACTTTTGTACGAAAAGAGTCCGCCTCGTTCTGCACCGATGAAAAAAGAAAAAAGCTCGACAGAGCAAAAAGATCCAATTTAGAGACCGCGCCGTAGCTGGCAAGAGAAACGAAAATCGAACTTAACTGGTGAAAATAATAATAATAACCTGTGATTGTGTGCTTCATGCTGATGTTTAATATGTGTGTGCTTCAATATATATTATATATTATATAGGGAATATTTCGCCCCTTAAAGAGAAAATATTTAACTCTTTAAAGAAGGAAACGTTTGCACCATAAACAGAGCAAATTACATTCTTCGAAAGGAGGTTTTAACTTGACAGAAGACGTTTTGGTTCCATGAGGAAGAAAAGTTTTGCCCTGGTTAGGTTGAGCCCTTGGAAATAATTTTCTAAAAGCTGACCACCTGATGGACAGTTTTGTCCTCGTAATCATGAGGTAACTCACATTTTAAAGCAGAATATCACGCTCTTTGAAAGAGGGATGATATTGCTCTTTATAGAAGAAAATTTCTTCCTTTT
Organism: Dastarcus helophoroides; assembly: GCA_028583605.1. Taxonomy (NCBI): domain Eukaryota; kingdom Metazoa; phylum Arthropoda; class Insecta; order Coleoptera; family Bothrideridae; genus Dastarcus; species Dastarcus helophoroides. Next base: position 1,436,035 of record CM053325.1, read on the forward strand.
TCAAAGAAGTATTTAGGTTTCTAAAGAGGAAAGATTTCAACCTTTAAAAAAGAAAGATTTTTCGTCCTTTTAAAAGACTTCCTTTATAAAAAAAGTATTTAGGTTTCTAAAGAGGGAAGATTTCGCCTCTTAAGAAAGAAAGATTTGTGCCCCTTTTAAAAGAAAAGACTATTGATATACAAATCTTGTCCCCTGAAATCAAGAAAGATTAAAAAGTACAACAAACAACTTTGGTTGTATTTTGTTACCTTTCTTGGTTTCACGGGACAAGATTTGTGTTTCAATTTTTGAAGATAACCAGGGAGCCACCAACAAAAAGACGCCATATTTAAAAAACTGAAAACAAAAACAAAGATGAAGTCACAACAATAAGTAGGAACTTCCAAAACGTTGGATTTAAAAAAATTGAAATTGCTAAAGAAAATTTTCTAAAATTATCGTTTTACAAAAATTTAAAACTTCCAAAAAAATATTTTATTTAAATTTCTTGATAAATATTATTCTCAAAATTTTCATTTTATTTTATCAAAAACTCGACCAATTTCGAGTAAAAACAGTCGAAATTTTCAGAAAAGGTCGAATTTTAAGAAATGGTTTAGTTTCATTAAAAAGCGTCGAATGTTGGGATACAAATTCGAAGTTTTTTTAAAAGAAAAAGATAAATTTTGTGTAAAAAGACGAAGTTTGAAAAAAGAGTTGAAATTTCGAAATAAAAAAGAATTTCTCGAAGTAAAATTCAAAAGTTCCAAATGCCCATACGAATTTTGAAAAAAAAATGGAAATTTTGAGAAAAAACGTTGAAAAAATTTGAAAAAACAATCAAAATTTTGAAAAAAAAAGTCGAAATTTAGGAAAAATTTGAAATTTCCCAAGAGGAGTAAAATTGTGTCCCAAAAAGAGGGAGATTTTGTCGAAATTACAAAAAAAGGTGAATTTTTGAGAAAAAGTCGATATTTTAAGGAAAAAAGTCAAAATTTTGAGAAAATTTTATCCCAAAAGGAGAAAAATTTTGTCGAAATTTCAAAAAAAGGCGATCTTTTGAAAAAAGTCGATATTTTAAGGAAAAAAGTCAAAATTTTGAGAAAAGTTGAGAAAAAGTCGACATTTTAAGAACAGAATCGAAATTTTGAGAAGTCAAAATTTAGTAAAAATTCGAAGAGTGAAATTTTGTCCCAAAGGGAATGAAATTTTGTCGAAAATTTCAAAATAAAGCGAATTTCAGGGAAAAAGTCGATATTTTAAGAAAAAAGCCAAAATTTTGAGAAAAAAATCAAAATTTAGTAAATATTCGAAATTTCCCAAGAGGAGTGAACTTTTATCCCTAAAAGAGTGAAATTTTGTCGAAATTTCAACAAAAAAACGACTTTTGAGAAAAAGTTGATATGTCAAGGAAAAAAAAGTCGAAACTTTGAGAGAAAAGTCAAAATTTAATAAAAATTCGAAATTTCTCAAGGGAAGTCAGGTTTTGTCCCAAAAGGAGGGAAATTTTGTCGAAATTTCAAAAAAAGGCGAATTTTTTTAGAAAAAGTCGATATTTTAAGGAAAAAAGTCAAAATTTCAAGAGAAGTCTACATTTTGAGACAAAAGTCGAAATTTTAAGAAAAAAATCGAAATTTCTCAAAAGGAGTGAAATTTTGTCCCTAAGAGAAATTTTGTCGATATTTTAGGAAAAAAGCCGACATTTTGAAAAAAGTCAACATTTAGTAAATATTCGAAATTTTCCAAGAGGAGTGAACTTTTATTCCGAAAAGAGTGAAATTTTGTCGAAATTTCAACAAAAAAGCGAATTTTGAGAAAAAGTCGATATTACAAGAAAAAAAAGTATAAACTTTGAGAAAAAAGTTAAAATTTTGTAAAAATTCGAAATTTCCCAAGAGGAGTGAAATTTTGTCCCAAAAGGGAGTGAAATTTTGAGGCAATTTAAAAAAAAAGAATTTCGAGAAAAAGACGATATTTTAAGAAAAACAGTCGAAATGTTCAGAAAAAAGTCAAAATTTAGTAAAAATTCGAAAATTTTCAAGAGAAGTAAAGTTTTGTCCCAAAGGGAGTGAAATTTTGTCGATTTTAAAAAAAAAGCGAGTTTTGAGAGAAAATCGATAATTTAAGAAAAAAAGTCTAAATTTTGAGAAAAAAGTCGAAATTTAGTAAACATTCGAAATTTCCCAAAAATGCCACAAAAAGCGAATTTTGAGGAAAGTCTAAATTTTATAAAAACTCAAAATTTCCCAAAAGAGGTGAAACCTTGTCGGAATTTCAAAAAAAGCGAATTTTGAGGAAAAATCGATTTTTTAAGAAAAAGTCGAAATTTTGAGAAAGGTCAAAATTTAGAAACATTCGAAATTTCTCAAGAGAAGTCAACTTTTGTCCCAATGGGAGTGAAATTTTGTCGATTTTTTTAAAAAAAGCGAATTTTAAGAGAAAGTCGATATTTTAATAAAAAAAGTCGAAATTTTGAGGAAAAAGTCGAAATTTAGTAAACATTCGAAATTTCCCAAAAATGTCAAAAAAAGCGAATTTTGATAAAAAGTCGAAATTTAATAAAAATTCTATATTTCCCAAAAGAGGTGAAACCTTGTCGGAATTTCAAAAAAAAGCGAATTTTGAGGAGAAATCAATATTTTAAGAAAAAGTCGAAATTTTGAGAAAAGTTGAAATTTAGAGAAAAATCGAAATTTCCCAAAAGAAATGAAATTTGCTCCCAAAGGAGGGGAGGGGAAACATTTTGTCGAAATTTCAATGTTTTAAGAAAAAGATTTCGAAATTTTGAGAAAAAAGTAAAAATATAGTAAAAGTTCGAAATTTCCCCAGAAAAGACAAATTTTACCCCAAAGGGAGTGATATTTTGTCCTAAAGGGGATGAAGTCTTATCGAAAGTTAAAAAAAAAGCAAATTTTGAGAAAAATCGATATTTTCAGAAAAAAATTCGAAATTTTGTGAAAAAGTTAAATTAAGTGAAAATTCGAAATTTCCCAAGAGAAGTCAAATTTTGTCCCAAAGGAAGTTGAATTTTGTCCCGAAGGACATGAAATTTTGTCGAAATTTTACAAAAAGGGGTGAATTTTGAGAAAAAGTCGATAGTTTGAGAAAAAAAAAATCGAAATTTTGAAAAAAAGTCGAAATTTCCCAAAAGAAGTGAAATTTTGTAATTTCGTCCCAAAGGGGGAGGGAAAAAATTTTGTCGGAATTTCAAAAAAGTCAATTCTGAAAAAAGTCGATATTTTTAGAAAAAAATTTCGAAATTTCGAGAAAATTAAAAATTTAGTAAAAGTTCGAAATTTCCCAAGAGGAGTCAAATTTAGCCCCAAAGGAAGTGAAATTTTGTCCCGAAGGAAATAAAGTTTTATCGAAATTTCAAAAAAAAAGGCGAATTATGTGAAAAAGTCGATATTTTAAGCAAAAAAAGTCAAAATTGCGAGAAAAAAGGGAAAATTTACTGAAAATTCGAAGTTTCCAAAGGGAAGTGAAATTTTGTCCCAAAAGGAATGAAATTTTGTCGAAGTTTAAACAAAAAAAAGCGAATTTTGTGAAAAAGACGATATTTTAAGGAAAAAAGTCGAAATTTCGAAGAAAAGTCGAAATTTAATAAAAAGTTGAAATTTCCCAAAAGAAGTGAAATAATAATAATAATAAATAAATAAAGATAGGGGGGGTGGAGGATTTTGTAGATATTTCCAATTCTGAAAAAAGTCGATATTTTAAGAAAATAAAGTCGAAATTTTGAGAAAGGTCAAAATTTCGTAAAAATTCGAAATTTCCCAAGAGGAGTCAAACTCTGTCTCAAAGGGAGTGAAATTATTTCCCGAAGAGGATGAAGTTTTATCAAAATTTCAAAAAAAAAAAGCAAATTTTGAGAAAAAGTCGATATTCTAAGCAAAAAAATCAAAATTCTGAAAAGAAGTCGAAATTTAGTTAAAAGTTGAAATTTCCCAAAAGAAGTGAAATTTTGTCCCAAAGATAGGGTTGGGGGGGGGGGGACATTTTGTCGATATTTCCAATTGTGAAAAAGTCGATATTTTAAGGAAAAAAAATCGAAATTTTGAGAAAAAAGTCAAAATTTCATAAAAATTCGAAATTTCCCAAGAGGAGTTAAATTTTGTCCCAAAGGGAGTGAAATTTTTTTCCAAAGCGGATGAAGTTTTATCAAAATTTCAAAAAAAAGCAAATTTTGAGAAAAAGTCGATATTTTAACCCGCCGATGGGCGCGCGCGGTCTCTCAGACCGCACTTATATTTATTATTTTATATTTCAATAATTAGTTGGCCAATAATGCTCATTTTTGGTTTAGCTGAGTCTTATAACATCACAAATGTAATGGTTGATGAAGTGATTAATTATATCTCCATTTTTGTAAGTTATAGCTATTTGCATTATGTGATACCGCGCGCGCCCACGCATGTTAAATTGTTTTGTCATTATAGTTCCAGATATAAATTGACTTTTGCTTGAAAATAATGCTGTAGAGAATAATTCCAAACAAGTATGGTCCAAATGAAACCTATTTTTGGACCCCAACCCTTAAATATAATATTATTGGAAATTTAGCTCCGTATTTCGTATAATAATTTGGCCTTTGTATTTGGCTAAATATTTTGTTTATAGGTTAAAGCAATGCATGATTTGTAGTTTAATTTTATTAATAAATATACCAAGATACTATATTTCATCATAGAACCAAAAAAGGTTAATAAATAACATTATTTATAGATGCGGTCTCTGAGACCGCGCGCGCCCCTTCGTGTTACAAAGTATGGCGCGCCTACTCTAGGGTTAAGCAAAAAAATCAAAATTTTGAAAAAAGTCGAAATTTAGTAAAAAGTTGAAACTTCACAAAAATGAATTTTTGTCCCAAAGATAAGGGGGAGGATTTTGTCGATATTTCCCAATTCTAAGAATAAGGCCTATATTTAAAAAAAAAAAGTCGAAATTTTGAGAAAAAAGTCAAAATTTTATAAAAATTCGAAATTTCCCAAGACGAGTTAAATTTTGTCCCAAAGGGGGTTAAATTTTGTTTCCAAGGGGAAGAAATTGTGTTATAATTCCCATTTTGTCGAGGTATTTGCTTAATCGAGAGTAACCTGCCCAAATCCCTACAAGTTCCTTGAGGTTATTTCTTAAAGGTTGTAGGTCCATTTCCTGCATGGCATTCTAATGGATGTGTGGGTCTGTCGGCATATTGTTATTGATGTCCATTGGGCGATGGATTTCTTCGTTAAGTAGGATCTTACGGTTGATTTAGCCAAGGGAAGGGTTGGTTCTGGTCCAACGAATTGTCCCTCTTAACCCTTCCTCTCCAGTTTGTCAGTGCGTTCGTTTCCCGCTTATAAAGGAAGTATTTGGCCTTTTAACAAGGGAAGAGTTCGCCCCTTACACACGAAACGCTCTTTAAAGAGAGAAGTATTCGCTTCATAAACTAAGGAATTTGCGTTTTTCGAAAAGAGGAGATTTTACCTTAAAAAGAGAGGAACATTTTCTTTGAAGAGCAAGAATTTTGCCCTCTCCAACAAATTGGGTTAGGTTAGCATTTTAAAGAGGAAAAAATCTTGCTCCTTATAGGAAAACGTTTCTCGTTTAGAAAGGGTAACCTCCCCTTTATCTTGATTTGATTGGATCATAATTTGGCATTTTTAGATTTCTAGGTGCTACATCCTGATACTACAGAACCGTTACTAAAAAAAATGGAACAATGTCGTCGACTTTTACATTTGGCTTTGCCATCATTCTTCCATAATTTTGGTGGAACGGACTGGTATTTGGTTATCTTCAAAAATTGAAATACAAATCTTGTCCCTTGAAACCAAGAAAGATTAAAAAACACAACAAAGGTTGCTCTAACGCGTTTCGATGGCAAAGCTATCATCTTCAGAGAGATACTGACACTAATACAGAGTATCTCTCTGAAGATGGTAGAGAGAAGGAGAGATCTATAGAGGGATAGAGAGAGATTGAAATACAAATCTTGTCCCCTCAGACCAAGAAAGATTAAAAAACACACAAAGGTTGCTCTAACACGTTTCAATAGCCAAGCTATCATCTTCAGAGAGATATACTGACACTAATACAGAGTATCTTTCTGAAGATGGTACAGAGAAGGAGAGATAGGGAGAGATTGAAATACAAATCTTGTCCCCTGAAACCAAGAAAGATTAAAAAACACAAGAGGTTGCTCTACCAAGAAAGATTAAAAAAAAACAACAAAGGTTGCTCTAACGCGTTTCGATAGCCAAGCTATCATCTTCAGAGAGATACAGGAGTAGTAGTAGTAGTAAAGTAGTATCTCTCTGAAGATAATAGCTTGCTAGCGTGTTAGAGCAACCTTTGTTGTGTTTTTTAATCTTTCTTGGTTTCAGGGGACAAAATTTACATCTTCCAACCACTGCTTGAACGAATTTAGTGTATCTTATTCAGGAAATACAAAACGATGAATTGTTTTGTTGTTTTATTTAGGTGTACGTGTCCTACTGTATCATTTTTATTGATCGAACCTCGTAAGTTTCAAATAAACTGTAACGGAATTTAGTAGTACATATTGCATTTTGGGTGGCACATCGAATGTTTTTAATGTGTAAAAAAATTCCACTTTAATCTAACCGGCACCATTTATCCACCAATCGCGCTGCAATTTAAGTTTCTAATTAGACCAAATTCATTAATAACTGTGACCCACTTGTGGGGAATTTCGACGGTAACGAAATTTGCGTTTATCTTTCTAACGAACATTATTTTGTTGCAGGTACCGCGTAAATCGTCTTCTGCAGGTCGACGCGAAGATGTCCTCAGGGAAACCCCGTTTTTGATAGTTTAGTCCTTTCTCTATCAAGTGAACACGTTTGGTAATTCGTCGGTGTTTTTATCGAAAGAATAGTGTACAAAGTTCTATGTACTTCCACCGTATATACACTGTAGTGTAGTGTTCTTAATAGCTGTCAGTAGCTTCGTTTCGAACTTTTTATCTGGTGTGTCCTAGACGTAGTTTTTTCTGTGGATTACCTTCGACAGTCTCGTCTTTCCAAAGGTGAGTAAAGTCTGTCCTTGTAATTCTTCATGTTAAATAATAATATAATAATAATAAACATCTGTGCTTGTTGTTGTAATTTATTATGAACATGAAATAATGAGACTGTGTCAATTTTTTAAGAACAATCTACTCGCATATGACACTTGGAGCACTGCAAGTAGGAGGCCGAAATGGAGATAACTGCTTTTAAAAGAAGAATAAATTATAATTGTAGAGTGGAAGAGTTCGTGCAGATTACAGAATGATGTTTTGTTTAAATTCGTTGATACATTCAGCCGACAGACAGACGTCCCCATTTACATATTATTAGGATTCCATGAGGGGTATTCGACGTCACAAAAGAAAATTCAACGGGTATACAGACGTCGAAACTTTTGAAAACACTGCTCTAGTGGACGGTGCCCCGCGGTTTTTTATCGGGGAAGAATATAAGCATGTTTGCTGTATAACCTATGACGACAAATCGCAAGTGATTTGCGGTAAAGGCGTGTTCCCACGTGAAAGTTTTACCGTACTTTACAACTCTCGGTGGTTTCATTGATGCGACGTGACGGCAATTAAAATGATTTTCTCTCGAGCGTAACAAGTATGCAATTTTCAATCTTCTAACTCTGACGGTTAACCAATTAATAATTAATTGCGACATTGTGCCTTTTTAAACATCTTGATTGAATCAGCTTGCCAATTTTGAATTCATTAATTGCCATGTTCACGTCTAAGTTGACAATCGATCGAATGAAAACCGGATAATGATGTTCGTTTTCCAGCAACGTGAACATAACTAACTGCATTCTCCCACTTTTTCCTGTATCGATATCGACATGTAATTGGACTGATTAGTTGGTAGTTTAACAGGTTAATGTTTTGCTGTTTGGCGGTTATTCTGATTAATTTTGGATCGTGTGTGCGACATATTTTTAAACTATTTGTAAAAATAGGAATTGTGTGTCGCCGAAGTTCCTCACGCAATGCTCCTAATGAGCCGTTATTTTTAGAAACATGAAATGGATAGAAAAGCTAATTAAAAAATTATTAGTCGACGAAAATAGTTTTTGCAAAAGATAGCGAGCTTCGGTGGCGAGATGCATCATTAACGAACCTCATTTGTAGCTGTTGTTAGCATCTTTTTTTATAAATCACCTTGAGGGATGAATTTAGACATAACGTCTTTCCAAATTGTCTTCACAGTTTGGTAACCTAACCTAACCTAACCTAACCTAACCAAACTGTCTTCACAGTTTGGTAACCTAACCTAACCAAACTGTCCCCACTGTTTGGTAACCTAACCTAACCTAACCTAACCAAACTGTCTCCACAGTTTGGTAACCTAACCTAACCAAACTGTCTCCACAGTTTGGTAAGACGTTATGTCAAAATTTTTAAGTTTTTGGGGGTCGATAGTGTCGACCAACAAGAAAATTGGGGTGACGCTCGAATCGAAAGGTAATTTCGAAGATACTATTTCACCCACACCCGTCATTTTCTACAAAATATTTGTCGAGATATGTCTGTCTCAAGTTAATAACAAATATATTTGTTAATGATACAGCTATCGGAGCTATTAATAATGTTATTGTGGACATTCTGATAAAATACGAGTTTCACGACCTTATTTACTAATTTTACGATATCGATTGGAAAATACATTTTAATAATTTAACAGGCGATTTCGGAATGTTCAATCTTTTTGAGTTACCAGGGTCAACCGGAAACCCTGAAGGGGGACTTCAGCATACTACTTATTCAATCGATTTGAAAAAACTATTATTCAATCGTTTTATCATTTAATCGATATATCATCGATAAACAATCAAAATTATTTTGGCGTACTTATTGTTAAAAACTCCTTTTTTCAAACGTTTATGTCCGGCACGTGACGTTTAATAAAATGTGTGGGTCACGTCTTCAACTTTCTCCGGTATTTATCGGAAAACTCCTAGAATTCAATCGTTCGAAGTTTCCACTAGACAATTTTCGTTTTTTTTTGCATTACGTGAGATTTGTAGTCACGCGATTCTGGAAAAAAAAGTTTGCAAACAAAAATAAAGTAAACATTACGAATTACGAGGTGTAATAATTTTACTTCCGATGCGCCGCGCCTACTTTTGGCTTTGGCAAAAATTAGGTCATCGATTTCCGTCGAGTTTATCGTGAGAACTTCCCTAAGATACTAAGGGGTTCGACCAGTTAAAAGTAGAAACCGACTGAAACTAGATTTTCGACCGAAACCGAATTCTTGTTTTGGTCAAAACCAGCAGAGGTTGTGGCCAAGACCAGAAGAGGTTTTGGCCAAAACCAGAAAAAAGAACTGGTCCTTGGTTATTTTCAAAAACTAAAATACAAAACTTGTTTCCTGAAACCAAGAAAGATTAAAAAACACAACAAAGGTTGATCTAACGCATTTCGATAGCCAAGCTATCATCTCTCCGTCTCGGGAGGATGAAATAAAAATTTTTGTGTAATTCAAGGCGAGTGAGTAAAGATCTTATAGTGAATCAGACTGGAAAGTTGTAATTTTTGGTCGAAACCGAAACCACGGTCCAAACTAATTTTTCAGATCGAAATTGACCGTCAGATTTCCTGTTTTAACGGCTGCCTACTTTTGGTTACTATATTTCTCTATTTCCTGCTGTTCGCACAAAAATAGAGACACCTTATTTTTACATTTCTCTTCGCAAGTCAGATGATGCTGCCAACTGGCCAGCTTTAGCCACCCTTCGGCCCAATATCGGCTTCGACACGTGCGTATCCCTTCGGTTACGTCACAGGCACGCAGGCCTGCTGCGGCATACCTTTTAAACTGGGTCACAGGGTCGACGACACCCGGATCTAGTCAGCTGTTCACCATCCCAGGTGCGTCCTTGGGATAGCGGTAGTAAAGGCGACATTCTCCACTCACCCCTACATTCCGAGTAAACTACTTTCTGAAGCGCTCGCGCCCCACAGAATTTCGCCATTTTCGTATTTGAATTTACCTTTAGGAAGTTATGCCTTGCGAATGATTTCGTATATGGTTTTTGTTTTAATGTTTTTTTATAATTTTTTACGTGTTTTCGGTGTTAGGATTTTTAATTTTTTACGTGTTGGGATTTTTAATTTTTAATTTTTTACGTTTAGTGGAACGGACTGGTCCTTGGTTATCTTCAAAAATTGAAATACAGAAATTGTCCCTTAAACCAAGAAAACACAACAAACGTTGCAACATTTGTTGTGTTTTTTAATCTTTCTTGATTTAAGGGACAACTTCTGTATTTCAATTTATTACGTCTTGAAATTTTTAATTTTTTACGTTTGGAGGAGCGGACTGGTCCTTGGTTATCTTCAAAAATTGAAATGCAGAAATTGTCCCCTGAAACCAAGAAAGATTAAAAAACACAAGAAACGTTGCAACGTTTGTTGTGTTTTTTAATCTCTCTTGGTTTCAGGCGACAATTTCTGTATTTGAATTTATTACGTCTTGGAATTTTTAATTTTTTACGTTTAGTGGAACGGACTGGTCCTTGGTTATCTTCAAAAATTAAAATACAGAATTGTCCCCCGAAACCAAGAAAGATTAAAAAACACAACAAACGTTGCAGGGGACAATTTCTGGAATTTTTAAATTTTAATTTTTTACGTCTTGGAATAATTCATGGGAATGGAGCAAACCACACAAGCCAGCTTATTATTGAAATACAGAAACCGTTAAAGGTACACGGTGGTTTAAATTTAAATCAGAAAAAATTATGTATTTGTCACAAAAAGTTAGGTTACATTTACGTTAAGTCCAAATTTTGGAAAAAGATGAATTTTGAAATAGAATCGTGAAAAAATGTTAACATTTCAAAAAACTCGACATTTTTAGTAAAACTGGAAGTTAAAAACTTGTAGTTTGTATAAGTTACAATTTTCGAACTCAAAAAAAAAACCGAAGTTTCGGTCAGTGGAATTTTATCGAAAAAAAATAATAGAACTAAAAAAATATCGAAGATTTAAAAAGGTTAAAAGTTCGAATGAAATCAAAATTTTGAAGTAGTTCAAAATTTAGTTTAAAAAGTAGAAATTTTGAAGAAAGCGAAATTACGAAAGTCGAAATTTTGGAAAAATAAAAAGTCGAAATTTTGAAAAAAATCGCAACTTTTTCATTTTCAAAAAGTCAAAATGTGTTCGAATTAGGGAATTCGATCCTGATCCTTCTTTCTAATCCCGGGATTTGGAGATTACATTTACTCAATCTCGGGAACCCAGGATTATGTCGGTATTGAAGGGTTACAAATAAAAAAAATGAGCTTTTCAACCAACAAATCAAAACAATCAACGTTATCATTAGATACCAGACTGACGAGATATAACAAGATCGAAAACGGTATTTGATTTCCAAACTTCGAATCTAATAAGAGTTCAAACCTATTGGTCTGTGCTTAGAATCCTTGTCTTCTGGGAACTTTTTCCTAGAGAGCGATCGCTTTGCTAGGTGGCAGTGTTTCAACTGTTGGTAGTTCAGCTACCTATGATTCACTATACTGGAGGGCTCTATGAATTTGTAGTCCAGGTTGCATTCTACTTGCATACGACATTGTTGACGGTGGCCATAGTTTCTCTATGGACCAATAGGTGGTAGTACTAAGAAATCGCACGCTTCTTCAGTACTTACTTGTCGGAACATTTGTTAGCGTTCGAGTTGGTTATACCTAGGGATGCAAGTTAATTGTAATATCGACATAAATATCGATATTTTTGCTTCGATATTATCGATAATATCGGCCGACCGATATATCGTTTCATCCCTAGATATACCAAACTGACGAGATTTAACAACATCGAAACCGGTATTTGGTTTCCAAACTTCGAATCTAATAAATGTTCAAATCTATTGACCTGTGCATTAGAATCCTTGACTTCTGGGAACTTTTTCCTAGAGAGCAACCTCTTCGCTAGGTGGCAGTGTTTCAGCTGTTGGTAGTTCAGCTACCACGCCGCCTGGAGGACTGCATGAATTTGTAGTTTAGGTTGCATTCTACTTCCATAATCAAAATTTAGGCAAAGACAACGTATTTTACGGTAAAAACGCAGAAGCAATTAATCAGACTTAAGAAGTCTTAAGGTTTAAAATCACTGAATCGTTATGTTGAAGTTATTCTTTTTCAAGAATCAATAAGAGCTCTTGAAACTTAGGGGGGTCATCATTTCATTCATGATGTTTTGAGGCCCACCTCGTCCTTACAACAGGTGGTCAAATTTATATGACCCTCTTCACTCCGACGTCACACATTTTACAATTAATTTTTTAATTTAGAAATTATCTTACCTGAGTTTGGTTGTCGTATATTATATATTTAAATTTGCTATTTTATCTTATTTCGGGATTAAAAAGCGGACGGGATCCCGAGATCCCGAAATTCAGAATCCCGGGATCAAATCCTCTAGCTCTAGTCCGAATACACATTGGGCCCCCGTATGATCTCTTTACATCCCCCTAGGAAAGCGCACCCCACTGGTTGGGAAGTCCTGTACAAGAGCCATTGCTTTTTCGAAATACGCCCCCCTCCCGCCGCCCCCTATTCGGCTGCTATCTTGACAGAAAACATAATAGTTTCTTGATCATATCTCTGAAGTTCAAATTTACGCAACTGTTTTGTAAAGAGTCGTTTGTAGAAAATTGAATTTTCGAAAATTTTTGTTAACTTTTTTACGTAGAATTTAAATGTCAAATAATTACCCTATCAACCTCTTCTGACTGATCACTAACTCATGCTATGTATCGCGCAATTATTGCTAATCATCGAGATATAGGGATAACATTTTCGGAACTTTGGATTGGATGTTGGAATACGTTTCCGTTAAGGTTGCCAGATCTCTCGTAATTTACGAGCTTTCTAGTATTTTGGTAAAAAAAATGCCGTGTCTCGTCAGCTCGTATTTAAGAGGAAATCTCCCGTATTTTGAAAGAGAAGCTCTTGCTGGAACGGACTTGTCCTTGGTTATCTTCAGTATCCCTTTAAATATGATAGCTTGGCTATCGAAATGCGTTAGAGCAACTTTTGATTTTTTAATCTTTCTTGGTTTCAGTAGACAAGATTTGTATGTCAATTTTAGAGAAGCTGAAGACTTTTTTTAGTTATCAATTTACGTTAGCAACTGCAATTGAACTATTACTTGGAGATGAAGATCTTTTTTTTTGTCATCAAATATTTTCGAACGACGAATTTAATAATCTCTCGTAAAACCCGTCTCCCGTAAATTCAAACTCGAAAGTTGCAGCTGACTTCCCAGTCTTCATCACAGTTGACATCTTGATGTGGCCATCCAGCATACTCAGCTAGTCGATCAGAATCAGTGTTGCCAACTGGAGAGAAATTTCCCCGTTTTGCGGGAATTTTTCAACACCAAAGAGAAAAAGGAAAGAGCAAAAAACGGCAATTTTTTATCGAGTCAATTCACCTGGAAGAGGTGAAGAATGTGAATAATTGTGTTGTTGATGACCTTGAGGAACTACAAAATTAGACAGCGGGAAGTTGAATGCGAAAAATTGTTTCGAAAACCTTTTTTTTGATCGAGAAATGACCTTGAGGACCTACAAAATTAGACAGCGGAAAGTTGAATGCGAAAAATTGTTTCGAAGACCTTTTTTTTTGGTCGAGAAAATTTTGGATGTGGAGGGAATTTTTCTATAAAATGGGACTTTTTGTGGGGAGGAAAAAGTTTACTTAAAGCTTGGCAACACTGTTCAGAATGGTTACCAACATCGATCAAACAACGATTAAGACGCGTTTCAGTTGATTGGCGATTGCCTCTCGAGAGCTTTGTTTTTGTTTGACTTCGAGTGTTTACAAACGTGCGTAAAGTGTGCGTACGTCGGATCGAATCCAGTACCGGGTGTCCCCGACACCGACACACGCACAATTGCTTGATATTAAAACTCGCGTATATCGTGACGATACACTCGTACAGATGTTTGTTCACTTTCGGTGACCGCTATAATCGAGCATCATTATTCTGGGCCACCAGTGAAAACGGGGCCACCGTCTGACCTGATAACAAGGCCGCCAGCTTCTCTCTTTTATATGACACCATCCCGTCGAGCGATGATCGATGGTTTCTTTTTGTGTGAGACTGGTATAGCGTTATTTTAACATGAATATGTCTCGTCTGATGAAGTATTTTTAAAAAGTTACGATTCCCAAGAACGAGAATTGTTAGACCTCGACTTTTCGCCCCTTGTTCCATTTGGACAATCAGGGAAATTCGCCGGTGAAGCTTTTTGAATTTTCGACCCTTGTGTCACATTCTAAGTATTACTTTTTGAGCCAATACATTTCGAGCCAATACTAGCTACCAGTTACCAGCTATCAGCTACCAGCTATAAAAAAACACAATTTAGATGAAAAAGAAATATAACTGATCAAGCTATCTATAATACCAGCTACTAGCTATCAGCTACCACCTACCAGCTATAAAAAACACAATTTAGATGAAAAAAAAATGTAACTGATCAAGCTATCTATAATACCAGCTACTAGCTATCAGCTACCACCTACCAGCTATAAAAAACACAATTTAGATGAAACAAAAAATGTTACTGATCAAGCTATCTATAATACCAACTACCAGCTATTAGCTACCACCTACCAGCTGTAAAAAAAAATTTAGATGAAAAAAAATGTAACTGATCAAGCTATCTGTAATCCCCAGTTTCTTCTTGGGAGTCGACGCTTTTATCATTTTATTATTAACGAAATTTCCAGCTGAAACTCAAAATTTTCGATTTTTTCTAAGACATTTTAAAATAATTTAGAAATATCTCCACTTTTTTCGAAATTGCGATTATCACTTCAACAGTTTTTCGATTCTAATTTCGAAATTTCGAGAGAATATTGTAAATATTGTTAGGGGCTTATTGGTTCGAATTGATTACACGTGATGGATTATACCCACTTTATTACTGAACTCAACTTGGATCACCACAATTGACAATTAACTCAGTTATTATTGACTTCTACTAACTCACTAAGTACACTGACTCTAACTGACTGACTCGAGGGAAAGCTGACCGCCTTTTATAGTTTTGGCCCCCGGCTTCTAGATCTTTTCGGCAGATGAGGCTTATCGTTTGCCGAAATTTCTGGAATGCTTATCTGCCATTTACTTCGTTATCGCGGTCGCTTTCCCCTTATCAGATCATTCTAGAAACTTTTCTTATATACTAAATTCTACAATTCTATTCTAAATTCTATTCCATCTATTTACATTGCGTTACACTATCAAATTTCAGCTTCCTTGAAATTTTCAATTTAGTTTGAAGTCTTTTCCACAATAAGTCTCTCTTCAACCACCAAATTTTCAGTGAGACAGATTTGGAGAAAGAGCATGGCATCAGGATCTAAAAAGTTGAGATCCATCGAAATAGATCTCCACTTTTTAGATCCTGATGCTTCATCTATAAATGGAGTCTTCTTGGTTAGATTTTTGCCTCGAAACACTTTATTCAATTCTTCACGTCTTTAAGAAGTTGTTTGGAGGTAGACACGGTTAGACAAAAGATTCATTGTAATGGCATTGATGGCCTATTTCTGAAAACATTCAGCTTTGAAGAAAACCAGAAGCGAAGATTGCATTCATTCCCTTTCGTCATTTGATTCCCTCTCCCCCGCACGCAAATGGTAATTCTATTATGCCCTTGAAGCATTACCAGCAGTAGATGGAAATAAAATAGGTGGCCCTGAACTGCCGAGAGTAAGTTATATTTCTGAAAACGTTATAAAACCAGATATACAGCACCAGCACTCCAAAGGGAAACTTCCGCTTTTATTCAGCTTCCCTTCAAACGCCAGGGGCATAAATCACATGAGTTGTAATTTCACATGAGTTGTAATTATCCGGGAAATTCTAGTTGGTAATGAATTTCAGAGTTTGGAATTTCTATAGAAAGAGTCTCCATACATGGAAACTCTATAGAAAGTGTCCATAGATGGAATTGCGTCAAGTTAGGCAGCACAGGAACTTGCCAGCTCCAATTATCTTGTATGACTTAAGAACGTTGCTTTTAGGAAATCAGAACCATCTCCCAATTGGGATCAGAGTCATCTCCCAGTTTAGATCAAAGTCATCTCCCAACTGGGATCAGAACCATCTCTCAATTAGGTGCACTGTTCTTCATTGGATTAAATCCGAAAAAGTCAGTGTCTGTTTTTGGGCCAAATGGGATCTCCCAATTTGGATCAAAGCCACCTCCCAACTGGGATCAGAGTCATCTCGCAATTAAGTGAACTGTTCTTCATTGAATTAATTCCAAAAAAGTCAATGTCTGTTTTGGAGCCAATTGGGATCAGAGCCATTTCCCAACTGGGATCAGAGCCATCTCGCAGTTAGGTGAACTGTTCTTCATTAAACTAATTCCAAAAAAGCTAATGACTGTTTTGGGGCTGAACTACAAAGAGAAAAAGAATATTCTAAAACTGGTCTTAGTTGTGCGTTATAAAGAGTGAATAACTGATGCGATGTAAAGTAGATATGAAGTTAATAGCATTTGAAAGAAAAGATCTGCGGAAAAGGAGTCACTAGCTATTTCTTCCTTTTTTGTGCTTCTTCTAAATTGTTATATTTAGTGAAAGAAACAGGCAGACCTTAGGTTCAATTAACATTTCTGCCTCTTACGCCTCCTTCATTGATATGTTCAAGGAGATTTGGGAAAAGATTTAAGCTGGAATTAGTCTCATTATGGATACATTTTGGTGTTCCTTCCTCAAATTTCCAAATCATTAGAGATCTGAAATACCAAATGGACCCAGAATTGAATGGCTTTTTTGTGGCATGTTCTTTAAATTTAAAGTTGAAAAAAGACAGTGGAAACGAAAACTAAATTTAAGGACTATGACAAGGAACGTGAACGTGAACGTGAACAAAAATGTGAAAAGAAAAGCTAGTTCAAAATCAGAGTCATCTCTCAATTGGAATCAGAGCCATCTCCCAGTTTGGATCAAAGCCATCTCCTAATTGGGATCAGAGCTATCTCTCAATTAGATGAACTGTTCTTCATTGAATTAAATCCAAAAAAGCTATCGACTGTTTTGGGGCTGAACTACAAAGAGAAAAAGAATATTCTAGAATTGGTATCAGTTGTGCTTTATAAAGAGTGAATAACTGATGCGATGTCAAGTAGATCTGAAGTTAATAGTATTTGGAAGAAAAGATCTGCGGAAAAAGAGTCACTAGCTATTTCTTCCTTTTTTGTGCTTCTTCTAAATTGTTATATTTAGTGAAAGAAACAGGCAGACCTTAGGTTCAATTAACATTTCTGCCTCTTACGCCTCCTTCATTGATATGTTCAAGGAGATTTGGGAAAAGATTTAGCTGGAATTAGTCTCATTATGGATACATTTTGGTGTTCCTTCCTCAAATTTCCAACTCATTAGAGATCTGGAATACCAAATGGACCCAGAATTGAATGGCTTTTTTGTGGCATGTTCTTCAAATTTAAAGTTGAAAAAAGACAGTGGAAACGAAAACTAAACTTAAGGACTATGACAAGGAACGTGAACGTGAACAAAGATGTGGAAAGAGAAGCTAGTTCAAAATCAGAGTCATCTCTCAATTGGAATCAGAGCCATCTTCCAGTTTGGATCAAAGCCATCTCCTAATTGGGATCAGAGCTATCTCTCAATTAGATGAACTGTTCTTCATTGAATTAAATCCAAAAAAGCTATCGACTGTTTTGGGGCTGAACTACAAAGAGAAAAAGAATATTCTAGAATTGGTATCAGTTGTGCTTTATAAAGAGTGAATAACTGATGCGATGTCAAGTAGATCTGAAGTTAATAGTATTTGGAAGAAAAGATCTGCGGAAAAAAGTCACTAGCTATTTCTTCCTTTTTTGTGCTTCTTCTAAATTGTTATATTTAGTGAAAGAAACAGGCAGACCTTAGGTTCAATTAACATTTCTCCGTCTTACGCCTTCATTGATATGTTTAAGGTGATTTGGGAAAAGATGTAGCTGGAATTAGTTTCATTATGGATACATTTTTCTGTTCCTTCCTCAAATCTCCAAATCATTAGAGATCTGGAGTACCAAATGGACCCAGAATTCAAATCATCTGTTATTTTCGTGGTTTGTTGTTCAAGTCTAAAATTAAAGAAAGTTTAAAACTAAAGGAAGTGGCATTGAGAACCAAATTTATGGACTATGACAAGCAAAATGAAACATGGAAAGAAAAGGGATAATTCAAAATATTGAATTCGAGTCACGTTGAAGAATGTCAAAGTTGGAGACAGATTGGAGGGGATAGATAATACAATTTTTAATAAGGATTAAATTTAAGGAAATTAGAACGAAAACCAACAGCTACAATTACCTACAGTTGCGATTTTTGTTGACGTTAAACTTGGGAAAGATTTGGTTAACAAAATTCTGCTTCCTCTTGGTGGTGACATCTCTCCTCCAGGCGCGACATGATCTAATTTTACTCACGATTGGTCGCCTTGTCGCGTTTTGCTTCGCCATCTCGTGTGCCGATACCATCTAAATGAGCATTTTTCATCACTGACATTTTTTTTATCTTTTGGCAAACGCGCGAAACGATATCCCTGTCCTAAAAGACTAATGTCCAGGTTTATTTTCGAGTGACACTTATAAAGCTATTAACATGTTGGTAATATCTCACAGGCGGAACAAACAGGAAACACTCCAGTCGTAGATTTGGAAAAACAGATTAGTTTACAAGGAATGGGTGTTAGTGTTAGAGAAAAATAACAAACGCGCACTGAATGAATCCGAGTGTTATTTGGAAACAAAACCAATAACAGAGTGATGATTATTTCAGAAACGAATCCGTATTTCAATCAACGTGAAACAGTGGCATTTGATTTTTGAGTAAACTAGTATTTTTTTGTTGGTGGAACGGACTGGTCCTTGCTCAAAAATTGAAATACAAATCTTGTCCCCTGTTTTTTAATCCTTGGTTTCAGGGGACAAGATTTGTATTTTAATCACTTCATTATACTTGTTACATCTTTAGTACCATAGGAATCAATATGATCAACTAGTTCTTTTTCCAGATCAGTTGATCAAGCCTCATGTTTAGTTTCCAGCATTTTTTTGATAAAACCGATAAATTAATTTAATTTTACACCCGTAATTTTTTATTTGGTTCGATTTATTTATAAATGTAGCAGCAGCTTTGGAAAAAAGCCAGTATGTGTATATTTTAAAATTCCTCAGTTTACTACTACTATCGTTCACGTAAATTTATTAGTACTCCGAATTTTACTAGATATTTCGGAATATTTACTATTTTTGTTTACAACTGGATGTAAATTTCAATAGCTTTTCGACCGTCTTAATAAACAAGAGTAAATTACAAATTTCTTGTTTTCTTTCACTCAACACCTGAAATAAACTTATTTTTTTGTCCATAATTTATTGCAGGTTTAGTTAACAGCATTAAAGAAAATTTTTAACGTTAATTAAACAAACTAATCATCCTGTATCTTCTTTGCGAGTAGCGTTATTTTCATTCATTTTTTAGGGCTTTTTCTTCCCCAGTTACTTTTTCCACAACTCTAGATTTTCAGTAACCTTCTGTTAAGGATTGGCAGTCTCTTATTGATTACCCCAAACAATTAGTTATTTAATTTTATATTCTATAATGCACAGACCAATAGGTTCGAATATTTGTTAGATTTGAAGTTTGGAAACCAAATGCCGATTTCGATCTTGTTAGATCTCGTCAGTTTGGTATATCCAACTCGAATGCTAACAAATGTTCCGACAAGTAAGTACTAAAGAATTCACAGACGTCAAGCGTGTGACTCTTAGTACTACCACCTATTGATCCATTGAGAAACTATGGCCATCGCCAGCAATGTCGTATGCAAGAAGAATGCAACCTAGACTACAAATTCATGCAGCCCTCCAGGCGTGTATAGTGAATCATAAGTAGCTGAACTACCAACAGTTGAAACACTGCCACCTAGCAAAGCGGTTGCTCTCTAGGAGAGTTCCCAGAAGACAAGGATTCTATAATGCACAGACCAATAGGTTTGAACATTTATTAGATTCGAAGTTTTAAAACCAAATACCGGTTTCGATCTTGTTAGTAGTCTAGGTTGCATTCTTCTTGCATGCGACATTGTTGACGATGACCATAGTTTCTCTATGGACCAATAGGTGGTAGTACTAAGAGTCGCTCGCTTGACGCCTGTGAATGTTTTAGTACTTACTTGTCGGAACATTTGTTAGCATTTGAGTTGGATATACCAAACTGGCGAGCTCTAACAAGATCAAAACCGGTATTTGGTTTCCAAACTTCGAATCTAATAAATGTTCAAACCTGTTGGTCTCTGCATTAAGAATCCTTGTCTTCTGGAAACTCTCCTAGAGAGCAACCGCTTCGCTAGGTGGCAGTGTTTCTCAACTGTTTGTAGTTCAGCTACCTATGATTCACTATACACGCCGCCTGGAGGGCTGCATGAATTTGTAGTCTAGGTTGCATTCTACTTGCATAATTTTATATTGTTTAAATCTTTAAGTATTTTTCAGTGTTGAGTCACAAACAGTGATTGATAAAGATCCAACGCAATCGCTGCTTCAGTCAATCCTCGACAGAAGGTTACTGAAATTCTAAGATTGTTTAAGGTGTAACGCCAAGAAGAAGCCAACAAAACATAAATGAAAACTAATCATATTTCGCCAAAAAAAAAAAAAACATTAAAAAGGGTTTTCATTTACATTCGAAATTTTGCTTCAAACATTTTATAAATGACAGATATTTTAAATGAGAAGCTAAAAAGTTCGAAAAAGTTGACATCGCAGTTCTACTTAATAGTTCAAATTGTAAAAAATATCGAAATTTACCATAAAAAATTGATCTCGAAATTTTAACTGTTTCCTAATGATCGGTAAAAAGTCGAAAATTTGTTGTTCTCACAATTTCGAGTTGAGAATATTTTCGAGTTTAAAATCGCCACACTTCTTTCCTGAATTCATAACGGTTTTTAAATATTCATCTCGAAATTTTAACTACAATTCGAAATTTCGAGTCGAGAAAACATTCGTAATCTAACGCGTTTCGACAGCCAAGCTGTCGTCTTCAGAGAGAAACGCAACAATTGAAATACAAAACTTGTCCCCTGAAACCAAGAAAGATTAAAAAACACAACAGAGGTTACTGGCTAACGCGTTTCGACAGCCAAGCTGTCATCTTCAGACAGAAACTAAGCTAGAGCAACCTTTGTTGTGTTTTTTTAATCTTTCTTGGTTTTAGGGGACAAGTTCTGTATTTCAATTTTTGAAGATAACCAAGGACCAGTCCGTTCCATCAAAACTCGTAATACTGAAATCACTCTTTCATAAATTATCGTTGAATGAAACACGAGGAAAAAGATATGTTTGCATTTCATTCGGTTATCAGTTGTTGTTTTTTTAGAGGGAATTGCGAAAAGACGAAAAATATTATGGTTTTTTTTTTGTTTTGTTGACATGATATAAGTTCTTATATAAAATTTAATATTTATGGTTGTAATATAACACAATTTTTTAACACGAGCAACGATTACGAAATGTACCATAATTGTAGAATTTAGAATCTTAGAAAATATTCTAGAAAGATCTGATGAGGGAAAGCGGCCGCGATAATGAAGCAAACGGCAGATAAGCATTTCAAAAATTTCGGCAAACGATAAGCCTTATCTGCCGTATTTTTCTAGAATCCGGAAGCGAAAACTATATAAGGCGGTTGCCTTTCCCTCGAATCAGTTAGTCAATTAGTCAGTGTAGTTAATTAGCGAGTTTAGTAGTTAGACGTCAATAAGTGAGTTCATTATTCAGTTGTGGTGTTCCGAGTTCGGTTTAGAAATTAAAGAGGTATTATTCAGCAAGTGTTAATAATCATTTCGAACCGATAAGCCCATAAGAATATGAAACAACATTAATTTCGTATCAAAACGTAATGCTGCCTACATAGGACAAACATCATGCAACTTTCATATTAGGTGCAGTGAACTTTTAGTTACCTTCAGAAAGCAGCATCGAGAAGAATTAATTCCGCAAAAAAAATCGAACTTTTGAGCATTGTTACGCTTGTGTCAAAGTTTATTCTTGGCTAAAATTTTGGCATTCACTTCGAAATATTTTATAAATAATTCCACGTTAATTTCAACATTTAGCATTTTGACTTTTCCAATTTTGATTTTTTTGTTGTTAATTTACGATTTTCCTAAGAAAAAAAACCAAAATTTCCAGAAAAAGTCGAAATTTGAAAAGTCGAAATGTTGTGTCCAAATTTTCAAAAATTTCGAAAATTTTAGGAAAATGCTAAATTAACAAAAAAAAAACAAAATTTCCAGAAAGAGTCAAAATTTGGAATCAAAATTGTGAAAATTTTCAAAAATTTCGAGTTTTTCTGAAAATTTTGATTTTTTTGTTGTTAATTTATGATTTTCGTAAAAATTTCGAAATTTTTGAAAATTTTCACAATTTTGATTCCAAATTTTGACTCTTTCTGGAAATTTTGCTTTTTTTTTGTTAATTTAGCGTTTTCCTAAAATTTTCGAAATTTTTGAAAATTTGGACACAACATTTCGACTTTCCAAATTTCGACTTTTTCTGGAAATTTTGGTTTTTTCTCGTTAATTTATATTTTTCTTAAAAATTTCGAAATTTTTGAAAATTTTCGACTCTTTCCAAATCTCGACTTTTTCTGGAAGTTTTGATTTTTTTTCCGTTAATTTATGATTT
The DNA here is from genome assembly GCA_028583605.1 of Dastarcus helophoroides. Taxonomy (NCBI): domain Eukaryota; kingdom Metazoa; phylum Arthropoda; class Insecta; order Coleoptera; family Bothrideridae; genus Dastarcus; species Dastarcus helophoroides. The sequence goes on from CM053325.1 coordinate 1,458,759, forward strand.
TCCTAAAATTTTCAAAATTTTTGAAAATTTTGACCCAAAATTTCGACTTTCCAAATTTCGGCTTTTTCTGAAAATTTTTATTTTTCTTTGTTAATTTATGATTTTCCTAAATATTTCCAGTTTTTGAAAATTTTGACGCAAACTTTCGATTTTCTGGAAATTTTAATTTTTTTTCGTTAATTTGGGATTTTCCCAAAAATTTGGAAGATTTTGAAAACTTTGACAAAATGTCGACTCTCTAAATTTCGACTTTTTCTGGAAATTTTGATTTTTTTTTTGTTAATTTAGGATTTTCCTAAAAATTGCGTAATTTTTGAAAATTTCGACTCCAAATTTCAAATTTTCTGCAAATTACGATTTTTCCATCGTTAATTTACGGTTTTCCTAAAAATTTCGAAATTTTTGAAAATTTCGACTCCAAATTTCGGTTTTTTCTGAAAATTTTTATTTTTATTTTTTTGTTAATTTACGATTTTCCTAGGAATTTCCAAGTTTTTGAAAATTTCGGTTCTCCAAATTTTGGCTTTTTCTTGAAATTTTTATTCTTTTTGGTAATTTATGATTTTCCTAAAAATTTCCAAGTTTTTGAAAATTTTGACACAAAATTTCGACTTTTTCTGGATTTTTTTTTTATTTTGTTAATTTAGAATTTTCCTAAAAATTTCGTAATTTTTGAAAATTTTGACACAAAATTTCAACTTTTTCTGAAAATTTTGATTTTTTTTTTCGTTAATTTATGATTTTCCTAAAAATTTCGAAATTTTTGAAACTTTTATCACAAAATTTCGAGTCTTTCCAAATTTAGACTTTTTGTGGAAATTTTGATTTTTTTTTTATTAATTTATGATTGTCCGAAAAATTTCGAAAAATTTGAAAATTTCGAGTCGAAATTTTGACTTTTTCTGGAAATTTTGTTTTTTTTTGTTAATTTATGATTTTCCTAAAAATTCGGAAGATTTTGAAAACTTTGACAAAATGTCGACTCCAAATTTCGACCTTTTCTGGAAGTCTTGATTTTTTCTTTCGTTAATTTATGATTTTTCCTAAAAACTTCGAAGTTTTTGAAAATTTTGATACAAAATTTCGACTTTTTCTGGAAATTTTGATTTTTTTGTTGTTAATTTATGATTTTGCTAAAAATTTCGAAAATTTCGTCTCTAAATTTCGACTAATTCTGAAAATTTTTATTTGTTTGTTAATCTATGATTTTCCTAAAAATTTTCAAATTTTTTAAAATTTTGACCCAAAATTTCGACTCTTTCCAAATTTCGATTTTTGTGGAAATTTTGATTTGTTTTTCGTTAAGTTATGATTCTCCTAAATATTTCGAAATTTTTGAAACTTTTATCACAAAATTTTTGAAACTTTTATCACAAAATTTCGACTCTCCAAATTTCGACTTTTTCTGGAAATTTTGATTTTTTTTTTGTTAATTTATGATTGTCCGAAAAATTTCGAAATTTTTGAAAATTTCGAGTCGAAATTTTGACCTTTTCTGGAAATTTTGTTTTTTTTGTTAATTTATGATTTTTCTAAAAATTTGGAAGATTTTGAAAACTTTGACAAAATGTCGACTCTCCAAATTTCGACTTTTTCTGGAAGTCTTGATTTTCTTTCGTTAATTTATTATTTCCTTAAAAATTTCGAAGTTTTTGAAAATTTTGACACAAAATTTCGACTTTTTCTGGAAATTTTGATTTTTTTTTTCGTTAAGTTATGATTCTCCTAAATATTTCGAAATTTTTGAAACTTTTATCACAAAATTTCGAGTCTTTCCAAATTTAGACTTTTTGTGGAAATTTTGATTTTTTTTTTATTAATTTATGATTGTCCGAAAAATTTCGAAATATTTGAAAATTTCGAGTCGAAATTTTGACCTTTTCTGGAAATTTTTTTTTTTTTTTGTTAATTTATGATTTTCCTAAAAATTTGGAAGATTTTGAAAACTTTGACAAAATGTCGACTCTCCAAATTTCGACTTTTTTTGGAAGTCTTGATTTTCTTTCGTTAATTTATGATTTCCTTAAAAATTTCGAAGTTTTTGAAAATTTTGACACAAAATTTCGACTTTTTCTGGAAATTTTGATTTTTTTGTTAATTTATGATTTTTCTAAAAATTTCGAAATTCTTGAAAATTTAGACTCTAAATTTTGACTTTTTCTGGAAATTTTGATTTTTTTTTGTTAATTTATGATTTTCCTGAGAATTTTCAAGTTTCTGAAAATTTTGACACAAAATTTCGACTTTTTCTGGAAATTTTGATATTTTTTTGTTAATTTATGATTTTCCTAAATATTTCGAAATTTTTGAAAACTTTGACCCAAAATTTCGACTCTCCAAATTTCGACTATTTCTGGAAATTTTGATTTGTTTTTATTAATTTATGATTTTCCTAAAAATTATAATTAAAAAAACAGGTTTGGTATAAAGTGGGAATTTTCAGGAAATCAATTTAATATAAAAACTTGACCTTTTGAAAAAATTGGAAAAAATCAAAATTTAGAGAAAAAGACGATTTTCGAGGTAAAAATCGAAAGTTCGAAATACCCAAACAAATTTTGAAAAAAATGAAAATACCGAGTAAAATATCGACATTTTGAGAAAAAGATCAAAATTTTGTGAAAAAAGTCAGTTTTTGACGAAATTTCAATAAAGGGGCGAATTTTGAGGAAAGTTTTACGAAAAAAGTCGATATTTCAAGAAGAAAGGGTCGAACTTTCTCGACTTGATATTTATTTTTTAATCGCTGCTTGAGTGAAGGACCAGCTGCCTTCTGCCCCTCTGTGATGTCAGAAAATATCCACTATGGAGATAATGGTCGAAATTTTGAGAAATTAAGTTTTCTGGAATTCTCGTCCTTTTGCAAAAATTCAACATTCATAATGTATTGTAACGCAATGTAAATAGATGGAATAGAATTTAGAATTGAATTGTATAATTTAGTGAATAAAAAAAAGTTTCTAGAAGGATCTGATAAGGGGAAAGCGGCCGCGATAACGAAACAAACGGCAGATAAGCGTTCCAGAAATTTCGGCAAACGATAAGGCTTATCTACCAAAAAGTTCTAGAAGCCGGGAGCCAAAACTATAAAAGGCCGTCAGCTTTCCCTCGAATCAGTCAGTTAGAGTCAGTGTAATTAGTGAGTTAGTGGAAGTTAATAATAAGTGAGTTAATTGTCAATTGTGGTGATCCAAGTTGAGTTCAGTAATAATAAAGTGGGTATAATCCATCACGTGTAATCAATCAAACCGATAAGCCCGTAACACTATCATCTTCAGAGAGATACTGATGAAATATGGCATCGCTATATTGCGTGTTATCGGTTCGAATGATTAACACTTGGTGAATTGTACCCACTTTATTTCTAAACTGAAATTGGAACACTACAATTGTAATTCACTAACACTGTTTAATTAACTAACTTATTCATTGACTTCTAACTGAGGGTAAGCCGACCCCCTTAGATAGTTCCCCCTTCGGGTTCTAGAAGGAATAAGCAGACTTATCGTTTGCCGAAATTTCTGGAACGCTTGTCTGCCATTTGAGTCATTATCGCGGCGGCTTTCCCTTATCAAATTTTCTAGAAAATTCCTAACTAAATTTTATAATTACATTTTGTTACAATATGATTCAAAACATACAATATGGTATATTCTGACGCTTGCCTTTCAGGTAAATTTATCGTATCTCTTCTTTTTTAATACTAATACAGCTAAAGTGGGTATAATCCATCACGTGTAATCAATTCGAATCGATAAGCCCGTAACAATATTTTTCAAAATTTTCAAGTATTATCCTAAATATTTTTACTTTTTTATCAAAAGATCTATCAAATTTTGAGAAAAAAGCAAAGTGATGTAAAGTTGAAATTTGCAGGACGAATTAAAAAAAAATGAAATTTTCAGAAAAGGTTCTTTAGAAATGATGAAATTTTGAAGAAAGCAAACCGACGAATTTTGAGATAAAAATTTAAAATTTTATAACAGCCAATTTGAATAAAAGAGCTCGAATTGTGGATTCAATTCGAAATTTTATAGATTTAATTCGAAATTTTAAAAGAAAAAAAGAAACTTTGTGAAAAAAGAAATTTTGTGAAAAAAGAAATTTTGTGAAAAAAGAAGAATTTTTATAAAAAGGTCGAAGTTTCAAAGAAAGGAACAATTGAAAATTTTTGAAAAAATGACCCCGTAATTGGGAATATAAATTTCCAGTTGATTTTATAAATCAGGGGAGAGCAAACGCCCTGCAAGTGCCCTATCCTAGTTAACGAGAATGAAAATTAGAGAAGGAAGAAGGAAAAAAGGGAATTAAAAAATACTTTTTATTAGGTAGGACTGGATAATTACCACATTAGTTGTTAGGTACGCGATCAATGGACCCCCAAACTCATGATATAGATACCTCAAAGGTCCAAGGACCCCTGCCTTAGTTAGCAGTTGCATTGTTATTCCATAAATAATTTCCCGCTTTATCGCCAAATACATTCGCAATATATCTGCATGATTTCTTGGGAATGCGAATATGAAAAAACATGCGAATATTCATTACATCACTACTGTCGATCTTTCTTATTTATACATTTACTTTGAGTAAATAAAATTAACCTAATCGGCTATTTTCAGCTTTAAAGAGTCTGTGCGGTTGTAGAATGATGTTTTGTTCAAATTCTATGATACCATCATATGCACATTTAGCCGAATAGCTAACTGCGCTACTATTGGGCAGCAATATCGTTTTAGATGACGCTGTCGGAGAGCTTTACGAAAAGAATCCTACGTGCGAAGTGTCGGTAAGGTTAAGTCCTATGTCATATCGTTAGATGATGTTGCCACGTCATGTATTCACATTGAAAATGGAAAAAATATTTACTCTTTCTGAATATATAACTTGAGCATATCTGGAAGAGTTTCACAAGTAGATAAAATGTTTCTTACTAAAGACCTGGCGGACTTCGCTTTGCAAAGTTCGTCCACACCAATTTTCCTCAAAATCGCTTCGGTAATTGACCCTGGAAAACGAGCAGACTGACAAATGTACTTTTACATTTCTATATTAGAATTAGGATTTTTTTTGTTTTTTTTTAGAACGGGACTGATCCTTGGTATCTTCAAAAATTTAAAAACAAATCTTGTACCCCGAAACCAAGTATCAGTATCTCTGAAGATGATAGCTTGACTATCGAAAGGCATTAGAGCAACCTCTGTTGTGTTTTTTAATCATTCTTGGTTTCAGGGGGCAAGATTTGTATTTCAGTTTTTAGAATTAGGATAAAAATGAATTTTACCTCAGATTTGGGTAACATAAACGAACTATTCCTGAAATTGAACTTATTAATTAACTTATTAATTAATTAATTAAAATCTGGGTTTGTCGAGCTGGCAAAGACTTAAACTAAATTGAAATCGAAATTTTTGCCAACAGATGGCGATGTGTTATCGGCGGTCGTCGAGTACGTATGCAAATATGACCTAGTGCAATAGATAACGGATTTGCAACTCTAATATGCTTTGATTTATTTGTTATCTAGGTCTGGAAATTGCATATGCGTTAATAATAAAAATATTTATCAATAGCGAGCACTACAAATAGCCATGTTCTCATGGAGATAAAAGGAGTTTTTGACCCTTTAATAAACATTTAATGTCGAACGTATGTATATTGGTATTGCCCTCCAATGACGCAGTTGAAACACAATCATATTTACCTCTTATTCGTTCGTATTGTTTTTGAATTATAATGTAAGTAGCGCGCGCTTTTTCCCACAGTTTACATACGACTTGAACTGTCGCCATGTTAAAATCGTCGCTTATGTCAAATTCTATGTTTACGCTCGATTTTACGATATCTAATTATAAGTTAAAAACGCCGAAAGGAACCCATGGGCATCCAAAGCGAAATCGATAAAAATCGTTTTACTCTCGTTTGGCACGGTTACAGTCGGAAATATTTTAACTGCTTCTCGAAATGCAAGCCATAATTCTGTCTTAAAAACACCGTGGAACAGTTACATTATGTGGGTTAGCCCATAAATACATCAAAACCGCAGATGTGTCGCTCCTCTTTTCAGTTTTTTTGTTGTGCGGTTAGCGGTGTCCAGATTTAAACGGACCTCCCGGCTACCGCATGTAATTCAAGCGGGATCGCGAGAGGAAACTTGGCTGAGAAAACGAAGCGTTGCCGGCGCAGTAGCATCTGCATCAAGTTAAAATGCTACAAGAATTATTAAAAATTGTCAGGACGCGTAGAGGTTTTCGCAAGTTCCGATTATTAAAAGTATTTCGTTTAAAAAAAAATCGTTTTGACACGATGTCGCAAACTTCATTCATAACTTTGTTTTAAGAATGGTGTCAACTCGTCCGCTTTATTTAGCCCAAAGTTTATTTGCATATCTGATAAATGGTGCTCTAATGTATATTTATCTTTGTCTCTTTTGCGTTATGATTTTATTTTGGTTGTTCTTTGATAAATTCCGTCGATTATTTTACATTATTTTGATTTGACACAGTTGGATCCCGATCCACCTTAAGCTGGAGCTGGTTGAATAAAAGTTGTGTAATATTTAAAAAGAAATCGCTACAAGGGTAAAATTTTTAAGACATACAAGACAGTCAGAGATAGCAAACTCCTGTGTAGTCCAGCTTGGTACAGTGAGGACTTCTCTATATGGGGACTCGTTTATAGAACTTCCAAGCTGTGGAATTCGTTACCGAACGGAATTTGTCCTTTGTTAAAAAAAGCGGTTCATCGCCATATATCCTTGTCTCCCATTCTACTCGCTCTGAAGGAATAATAAACTCGTCCTTTGCGAGTGGATTGAACTTAAAAAAAAACTTATTTTGCTTCACAAAAAATAGACAAACGCAACTGCAAGGATAGATACGTTAACCGACACATCTACTCCCAAAACTCGTGTTAAAAGAGACATGTTGGTGCCCAAATTTTTCCATGATTGATGCGATCGTAAAAAAAATATTTAGAATACATACAGCACAGGAAACGACCCATAATTCAGCTTAATTGGCCTCAAATGAAAACATATCGCGACCAGGTCGCGACTGAAATAAATCGCATACCTCGTTAAAAGCGAGACTTTTAACGACTCGCCAAAGATTTACGCGAGATAATTGCCGCCGAGAATTGCGACAATTTTCCTTTCTAAATATTTCCCGATTTTTTTGCCCCCGACCGACCGGTTTCTACGCACCTGTTTGGATTATTTCCCGCAAAGGTCGCGTCCGCCGTTATATGGCAGATTTTTCCTTGAAGCTACGCCGGCCGGTGATAAATTTTCGCCGTTAAAATTATACATTTATCTTCGGGACGATTTTTAATGCGGTCGTTAAAAATCGGTTTAAAAGTCGCAAAGGTCGGGAAAATACAGAATAACATCGGGATTATCTGCTTCGAGTTGTTTATCGCTTTCACGTTGGGGCAAGGCCGCCTGGATTCCCTACCGGGCGCGACCAATTAACTCGCCAAATCGACGGATAATTTAATCGAAATATTTTGGGAGGTAGACAGTCTCTGGAGGCGATAGTCTTCTGGAGGCGACAGTCTCTGGAGGCGACAGTCTCTGGAGGCGACAGTCTCTGGAGGCGACAGTCTCTGGAGGCGAAAGTCTCTGGAGGCGACAGTCTCTGAAGGCGACAGTCTCCGGAGGCGCCAGTCTCTGAAGGCGACAGTTCCTTTGTTGAAGGTACATAGAAAGCTCAGCAATTAAAATAAGCGGTGGCGTGTCGTGACTTTTATGAAGGGGGAAGCTGACCGGAATCCCTTTTATAAGATTAATTACAATTTTGCTTTCAGCTGATAATCGATTTCATTTTAAATGCATTATCATTCTAAAAGTAATATTTCTTTTTTTCGTGTTTCGATTAATCAAAATGTCGATTTAAATTCGAAATTTCAAACCCAGAGGGTCCTTCTATTCGAAACAAATGGTTTGCGACTTCATAGGTCAACAGACGCTTATCACGTTATCTAGTGGCGGTGGCGTATCCTGACTTATAAATCGGGAAACTCTTTTGAAACATTAATTACAGTTCAGCTGAATACATTTTGAACGCATTAACATCCAAAAAGTATAGTATTTCTTTTTGTCGTGTTTCGATTTAAAATCAAAATTTCGAAACAAAATTTAAATTTCGAGAATATTTTTCGCGAAATGTTTTAACAAAAATAAAAGTTTTCAGTCTAAATCCAGATGTTTTGGTCTTAATTTTCAAAAAAGTCGAAATTTTCGATAAAATTGTTTTAAAAATGTATATTTTTGACTAAAAGTTAATATTTTGAAAAATCTTGAATTATTTAAATTAGCTCAAATGTTTAACAAAGATTAATTTTAAGTCAGAATTTCATAGAATCCAAATTTTGGAAAAGCGCCAATTATATTATCTAAATTTGCAAAAAATCGAAATTTTCAAAAAAAAATATTTTTTTTATTTTTCAAGCTGATGATCAATGTTGACAAGAAATCATCAACATTTTTAAAACAGCTGAATTTTTCGAAAAAGTTTAAATTTTCAGCAGAGGTCAAATTTTTAGGAAATAGGCGAATTTTTGGAAAATAGTCGAATTTTTCGAAATAAAATCGAATTTTTCGAAAAAAGTCGAGTTTTCGAAAAAGAGTCGAATTTTTCGAAAAAAGTCGAATTTTTCGAAAAAAGTCGAATTTTTCGAAAAAAGTCGAATTTTTCGAAAAAAGTCGAATTTTTCGAAAAAAAAGTCGAATTTTTCGAAAGAGTCGACATTTTCCAAAAAAAAAAACGAAATTTTTACATAAAACTCGAAAATTTTTATAAAACCACAATTTTTAAAAATTTAACTTTTTTTCTTTTAGAAAGATCGAAATTTTCAAAAACTGTAAATTGGAATTTCGAAGAGTTAAAAATTTTGAAAAAGATTATACTCGAGTTGTCGAATATTTGGAAAAAAGCCGAATTTTTGGAAAAAAGCCGAATTTTTGGAAAAAAATCGATATTTACAAGAAAAAGTCGAAATTTTCACGTAAAACTCGAAATTTTTTAGAAAACCACAATTTTTAAAAATTTAACTTTTTTCTTTTTAAAAAGATTGAAATTTTCAAAACTGTAAATTGGAATTTCGAGAGAGTTAAAATTTTTTGGAAAAGATAGATTATATTTGAGTTGTCAAAGCTAAAAGTCGAATTTTAAAAAAGATAAAATCTGATAAAAAAAATCGAAATTTTGAAAAGGTGAAGATTTTCAAAAAAGTTTAAATTTCAAGAAAAGAAAAGGTTACAATTTAAAGAAAAAGTTCGCGATCTATCCGCTGTAAACTCCGCTTACTCCAATCATAACAGACCAAAGACGCGCTATCTCGTAAAGTTGGGCACTCTCCCAGAGGGGAGAGTGACTTAATAGCTAACACCCTCCAATTTTAAAAAACGTCCAAATCTTAAGGAAACCCAATGATTCGACAAAATGTCGCAATTTTCAAACATTCGAATTTCTTAAAAAAATTCAAAATAAGTCTAAAACTTTCACAATTCCAGATTTTTGAAAGTCAGAATTTTAAACAAGTCAGAATTTTAAAAAAGTGAGAATTTTGAAAAAGTCAGAATTTTGAAGAGAAGAAATTTGAAAAAATTTCGAAATTATTAGAACCGATATTTTCAGAAAAAGTCAAAATGTTGGGAAATAAAATAATTTAAAATTAATTTGCAATTTGACAGTCAACGTTTTGAAAGATGTCTTAATTTTCATCAAATTTTCAAAAGGGTCAAAACTTAAAAAAAGTCGAAATTTTGAAAAGGTGAAGATTTTCAAAAAAGTTTAAATTTCAAGAAAAGAAAAGGTTAAAATTTTAAAAAAAAGTTCACGATCTATCCGCTGTAAACTCCACTTACTCCAATCATAAACAGACCAAAGACACGGTATCTCGTAAAGTTGGGCCACATTGTGAAGAAATGTCGAGATTTGAGAAATCGAAGTTAACCAAATAAAAGTCGAAATTTTTGAAGGCATTACTAACTTTAAAAATTGAAATTTTGACATATCATTAAAGATTTTAAAAGAAATTCGATTTGAAAAAATATCGAAATTTAATTTCAAAGAAGTCAGCACTTTTAAAAAAAGTAAAATTTTAATCGAATCGATATTATCAACAACAAAAATCTGACTTTTTGAAATTTTAAAATATGAAACGTGGGCATTTTTGAGAAAATCGGAAACGTAAAAATTTCGAAAATCAGCAACATTTTGAGAAGATAATCTAATATTTTAGAAAATTTCAAATTTTGAAAAAGAAAGTCCTAATTCCGAAATAAAATCGGAAGTTTTGAACAAATTACAACTTTTTTTTAGTAGCATCTCTGAAGATGCCAGCTTGGCTGTCGAAACGCGTTAGAGCAACCTTTGTTGTGTTTTTTAATTTTTCTTGGTGTCAGGGGAGAAAATTTGTATTACAATCTTTAAAAAACTCGACATTTAAAAAAAAATGGAAAGCCTAAAAAAATTGTTACAGAATTCGAAGTCGAATTAAAAATAAAGCCAACATGCTGAAGAAATTTTGTTAGAACGAACTGGTCCTTGGTTATCATCAAAAATTGAAATAAAAATCTTGTCCCTTGAAACCAAGAAAGATTAAAAAACACAACAAAGGTTGCTTTAATGCATTTCGATAGCTATGCTGTCATCTTCAGAGAGATATCTCTCTCGAAACGCGTTAGAGCAACCTTTTGTTGTATTTTTAATTTTTCTTGGTTTCAGGGGACAAGATTTGTATTTCAATTTGTCTCAAATTTTTATTTACTGCTTGTTCTAAACAAAACCAGGTTCAGTCATAGCAAATCGTTATAGAAACATCGTAAAATTTTTAATATCTCTCGTTATATTTATAGGTAATACAGTGTAATAGCTCTATACATTTTTTTTTTGAAGAAAACTTAATAAAGTTTAAATTTTGAAAAAGTCTAAATTTTTGAAAAAAGAAAAACGGAATTTTTAGAAGTAACACATATTCTTTAAGAACAGAAATTTTAGAAAAGAGAACGATATTTTAAAAATCCAACTCTTTAAAAAATTTTACATTTTCATAAAAAAAGTCGAAATGTTTCCGAACACGTTGAGCCTCCCTTATGAACTTTCTAGGTCCTCCGAGCCCCCTAGGAAGGCGCGCACCAGTGATCTTGATTATAGTCCAAGGATTTGTTGTCCAATAAAAATTTTACGTTCCAGGTTAAGCTCCTAGACATTACAATTGGAGCAAAATAATGTAATTTGTTCAGGATATTTACGAATTTATTTTCTTAATAAATCATTTAGTTTCCACGTCTGCTGCTAACACTAACCGTTATTTTCGCAACGAAATCAGTCGGAAATTTATCTAATTTGCAAATTTCCTCACAATTAATGCACAATCGCGAACGGTACAAATGAGGGCCGTCAGGCTGTATATCTTCGACCACTAAGACCCAACAAAACGAGCGCCGAGAGCTATAAACGTCCAACAGCCTCGTACGTCTTCAGGCACAATGGCGACAGAAGGTTTAAATTGAGCTGAAATAAATTTGCGAGCTTCCAGCTTAAGCATTCAATGCCAAGAATTCTTTAAGCAAGAGAAACTTTCTGATATCTCAATTTGTTACTGCCCACGACGAGAAGGCCGGTTTAATGTGAGAAAATTGTATGCATTATCTCGTCTATTATTATCGCGAGTGTTAAACGAATTTATGTGCTGCTCCGGACGCCCACGCGAGTGCAACGAAAACGTTTGGTTTTGGCTGTATCGCAATTCAAATCGTCAGCGTTCAGCCTTCCCTGTGTTTTTTTTTTTTCGTTTTTTGGAGCCTTTGGGAAAACTTTGTTTTATGTAAATGCGGATCCACATCTTTGTGGACTTTGTATTGGATGGAAATAGTATAGTAGAGCTGAAAATGTGTGATCAGCGAGCGGGAGTCGAACCCAGGGCCTCCACGTCACAGGCAGAGTACCTAACCATGGGGCCATCGCCACCACCACTTTCAAGTCTACTCATTCAGTTCAAGTACCGTAGTCTGGGTAACTGGTGCAATAGTGAGGTTATATTGACGGTTTCTGCTTTATAGTCGAAGGTTTTTGCTTTTTAGTCAAAGCTTTTTGCTTTTTAATCGAAGGTTTTTGCTTTTTAGTCGAAGGTTTTTGCTTTTTAGTCGAAGGTTTTTGCTTTTTAGTTAAAGGTTTTTGCTTTATGGTCGAAGGTTTTTGCTTTATAGTCGAAGGTTTTTGCACTGCATTTGAAGGGTTTACGACGCAAATCGACAGATTCGTAGGTACAACACGCAAAATTTACGCCACAAAATAACTGACATTGCGTAAAAACGATTTTTTTAAATTTCAAAATGCAACACTCAACCCAAATTTTTATTGATGTGGACCAGTCTCTAAAATTGGGACAATTTAAAAATAGATTTTTTTCTCTCTCTAAAAAAGGAAAAGCTATCACTTAATTTCTTTTTAAAAAAGTTCGAGAAAAAAGATGTGAAAATCCCAAAAAAATTGAGTTTTCGAATATATATAGTGTAAAAAAAGTAATTATAAAGTTTAGTTGGGAATTTTCTAGAAAATTTTGATAAGGGAGAAGCGGCCGCGATAATAAATGAAACGGCAGATAAGCGCTCCAGAAATTTCGGCACCGGTAAGCCTTATCTGCCGAATTCTTCTAGAACCCGGACCGGGACCTATATAAGACGGTCACTTTGCCCTCAGCTAGTTAGTTAAGTTAGTTAGAAGTCAGTGAATAAGTTAGTTAATTAAACAGTTTTGAAATAAAATGGTACAATTAACGGTGTAATAATCATTCGAACCGATAACGCGTATTTTTTTAAGTTTAAATTGAAAGTAGAATTTTCTATTTTTTTTTTAATTTTGACTTGAAACACAATAAATCCTTGTTTAAGAAAGCGGTTCATCGCCATCTATCCTTGTTTCCGCATCGTACTCGCAGTGCTTTGAAAGCGTAACCCTTTGCGAGTGGTTTAAACTTAAAAAAAAATAAAGTCGCGATTTTGAGACGAATGTCGAAAGTTCAAATTTTTGAAATAAAATGGAAAGTTTCTGCTTTAACTTAAAATTTCAGGTAAAACACATTTCGAACTTAACGTTTAAATGTCGCGACTATAAAGTCAACAGTTCGGGAAAAAATCGAAATTTTAGGTTTAAGCCCACAGTAGTTTCTCAAAATTTCGACTTTACAGTCAAAATTTCCAAACCCCTGAAACCAAGAAAGATTAAAGATTAAAAAACACAACCAAGATTGCTCTAAGTATGGTTGGCACCCTAGATCGGCGTCAAAAAGGAACAATTTTCGATTTTACCAATGATATTCGTTTTTGGCATGTACGCTTTGCAACGTATTCTTGGCAACTTAATAAATTTAAAAAATAATCACTCATTCGCTAGTGTAACCAATGCATTTAGCAGTTCCCCTAGCAATCCCAACACATATCTTGTATTTGAATTGCCCCAAGTATCAATGGGAAGGTTTGTGATAAAAAAATTCGTCCTGCGGTCGCAGGAAAGTCATTTGTGGCACGCGGCAACGTCGCAACTGTTTTTATGACCAGCTAGGCGTGAATAAACGCTAACCGAGTGCTCTAAAGCCAGCAAGCGTGGCTTGGGCGATGTTCTGATGTTTTGTTCCTGACCTACGCCTACTTGCTCGCTCTCGAACCGAGCATTTCTTTGAGTTTTTAAACACCCAACAACGCACTGCAGCAAATAGTGTGTACATAAAAATAGGAATCATGTCACTGGTGAATTATTAGTCGAGATAATCGCGGATAATTTTAAGCGTGTGACGTTAATGTATGTACGTAACGAATTGAAGGTGGAATGTATTTTACAGTCTTCGAATATTTCACACATCTGTGAAGCTGTTGTAGATGCGGAGTTCATCAAATTACCCAATAATATGCCTTTGCTGTTTAATAGAAATATTGAAATGCAAACCTTGTTCCCTAAAACCAAGAAAAATTTAAAAAAACAAGAGAAGTTGCTCTAACGCGTTTCGATAGCAAAGCTGTCATCTTCAGAGGTTTTAGAGGAAAAGATTTGCATTTCAGATTTTGAAGATAACCAAGGAGCAGTCCTAATGCACAGACCAATAGGTTTGAACATTTATTAGATTCGAAGTTTGGTTTCCAAAGTTCGAATCTGATAAATCTTCAAACCTATTGGTCTGTGCATTAGAATCCTTATCTTCTGGGAACTTTCCTAGAGAGCAACCGCTCCGCTAGGTGGCAGTGTTCCAACTGTTGTTGGTTCGGCTACTCATGATTCACCATACTGGAGGGCTGCATGAATTTGCAGTCTAGGTTATATTCTACTTGCAAAAGGACCAGTCCGTTCCGCCAAAATTAGAAAAGAAGAACAAGAAGTTAATTCAGAATTTATTTTGATGAATTCGAATAGTGCAACATCCAGAATTTATTTGCTTTGGTAAAACAATTGTAAAACAAATACCAAATTGCATCGCGATTGTACTGTATTGCGAAAAATATTGAAGGCCAATTAACTTTTATCCCAAGGTGATAAATAACCCTGGAGATAACAGCAACAAAGGCTGGACGAAAAAAAAGTGCGCATATTTTCAACCTCTAAAAGCCCTATGGTGTATTGAACGATAACATTCGATAACTTGGGAGTCATTTCTCCGAAATCGTCGAGGATGCAAATATGTTTTCGATCAGCCAATAAATGCGAAATGCAACCGAGAACAAAAGTAAATTTGTCGAGACCAACGTCAATGCTGCAAAACAAATAAAGATTGCAGGAGCGAAGTGCGTTTTGTTCCAAACGTAAACGACCCCATAAATAAAAATAATCGACAGGAAAAATGCCAACATTTTTCATCTTGATAAATTTTTTAAGACTGCTTCGACAACATTAAAATTAAAATTGGAGAACAAAACAAGCTAAAATATAAAACCATTTGTGTATAGACTAGATCAAAATAATAACAATAATGTTATTATTACGCCTCCTTAACGACGATGTAGGCAGATAGTTTTCAGCTTCTATATACCAAGCGTGAATCGCGTTAAACTTGACACTCCTATTTGTTTGAAATCGTGTCACATCCAGCGAGATTCGATGGAAAATAAACAAACGCAACAATGAAAAGAGATGCGCATCCTGTTTGCCGTCTACCGACATATAAACAACATCCTAATTGCTTTTATTAAGTAAACCGCTCAACCGAACCGGCGCAATTTATTAAATGTTGACTACGCTCGGTTACTGAAAAACATCACGCCGAAATCGCGACATCGCAACAAATTTGGGTCAAATTTTAAAGGCCCGGTAAAGAGCCTTGTGGAACACCTTCGAGAGCTACTGCATTCTGATTTGTTCTCACTTTTTCTTCTACGACACCAGCCTATTTTTGGTTTTTTCTTTTCGATTTCTGCACTTTCTGAATTTGTTACAAGGTATTGTTGCGCGTTATCGGTTCGAAAATTAATACTGCGTAAATTGTATCCACTTTATTTTATTTCCAAACTGAAGTCTGAACACTACAATTGTAATTCACTTAACGAATTAATTAACACTTTTTAATGAACTAACTTATTCATTGACTGACTAACTAACTGACTGACTGACTGACTGAGGAAAAGCTGACCGGATCACCTGTTTATAAATCCCCTTCCGGGCTCTAGAAGGAATGTACAGATAAGACTTATCGTTTGCAGAAATTTCTGAAGCGCTTATCCGCCGTTTGATTCATTATCACGGCCACTTCCCCTTATTACATTTTCTAGAAAATTCCTAACTAAATTTTATAATTACACTTTGTTACAATATCTATACTAGTGAAAAAAATTAAGGGATAAAACCATTTCAAATTTTTAAGTGATTTTCAACAGGTCGTAAATTTGGTGGTACAGAAAATCTAAAAAAAAAGAAAGTGTAGTTCTAAGTGCCTAGTTTTTGGATCCGAACCTAAAATTTTTTTAGAGTCAGCATTTTTTAATTAATCTTCAAAAAATCCATCGACAAAAAAATTTCGAAATTACTTGGCATTTTTTGGGCTCCGGACCTGGGCATTTTTTTTCTTTGGGCTAATTCTTGTGGAGACTTTTATTAAGTTTTCGAAACCCACCTTCAATTTTCTGTGGGCTCATTGGTTGCTGATATATCGATAATCAAAGACAAAATGATTCTTTTTCATTCAAAGACCGATATATTGGCGAGAAGTGGTCTTTAAACAAAGACATTGAAGCCGAATAAACGAGCATATTCTAATTAGGTAAAAAAAAATGTTAAGTTCGTAGACCAAAAAAACGAACCAAAAAATTTCGAAAATTTGTTTGTCGATGCTTACGCTAAAAAATTTGTCGAAATTCAAATTCAAAAACTAGACACTTGGAGCTATAATTTCCCTCCCTTTTTTTTTTTAGATTTTCTGTACAACTGTTTTTCACAAACTTCCTTATAAATTATAGCCTGAGTTAATGAGTTACCGTGCTCTGATGTTTTAAAATTGGCTTTTTCATTCTTTCATTTTTGCATATTCCCTTATATTTCTCTTTTTATTTATTGTTTCTTTTCTTTGTTCCTGAAGAAACCCCCTACGATGGTGGGCGAAACGTCGAACACTTTTAGTAGTTTTTTGACACGGTCCAATCCCGAAAGATGTAATCCTGTATTAAATTATACCCTGTTGAAAATCACCTAAAAATCTGTTTTCTTCTTATTCTTCTTCTTCGTCTTCTTCTCCTTCTTCTCCTCCTTCTTTTCCTTCTTTTTCTTCGTCTTCTTCTTCTTCTCCTTCTTTTTTTCCTTCTTCTTCTCCTTCTTCTTATCCTTCTTATTCTTCTCCTCCTTCTTCCCCTTCTTCTTCTCCTTCTGCTTTTCCTTCTTCTCCTTCTCCTACTTTTCCTTCTTTTTCTCCTTCTTTTCCTTCTTCTCCTCCTTCTTTCCCTTCTTTGTCTCCTTCTTTTTCTCCTTTTTTGTTTCCTTCTTCTCCTTCTTCTTTTTCTCCTTTTTCTTCTTCTCCTTCTCCACCTCTTCCTTTTTCTCCTTGTCCTCCTTATCCTTCTTCCTTTTCTCCTTCTGCTTCTCCTTCTTGTTCTCCTTCTTCTTCTTTTTCTTTTCCTTCTTCTTCTCCTTCTCCTTCTTCCCCTTTTTCTTCTTCTATTTTTCCTTCTTCTCCCCCTTCTTCTCCTTCTTATTCTCCTCCTCCTTCTTCTTTTCCTCCTTCCTCTTTTCTTTCTACTTTTCCTCCTACTCCTTCTCCTCCTTCTTCTTCTACTCCTTCTTCTTCTCCTTCTACTTTTCCTTCTTCTCCTTCTTATCCTTTTACTTTTCCTTCTTCGTCTTCTCCTTCTTTTCCTACCTCTTCTTCTTCTTCTTCTTCTTCTTCTTCTTCTCATCCTTCTACTATTTCTTCTTCGTCTTTTCCTTCTTCTTATTCTTCTCCTCTTTTTTCTTTTTCTCCTTCTCCTTCTTCTTCTTCTTCTTCTCCTTCTTCTTCTCCTTCTTCTCCTTCTACTTTTCTTTCTTCTCCTTCTTCTTCTTCTCCTTGTTCTTCTCCTTTTTTTTCTTCTTCTCCTTCTCTTTTTTCTTCTTCTTCTTCTTCTTCTTCTTGTTTTTCTCCTTCTCTTTTTTCTTCTTCTCCTTCTCTTTTTTCTTCTCCTATTTCTTCTCCTTCTACTTTTTCTACTTTTCTTTCTTCTTCTCCTTTTTCTTTTCCTCCTTTTTCTTTTCCTCCTTCCTCTTTTCTTTCTACTTTTCCTCCTTCTCCTTCTTCTCCTCCTTCTTCTTCTTCTACTCCTTCTCTTTATTCTTTTCCTTCTTCTCCTGGTTTTTCTTCTTCTTCTTCTTCTTCTTCTCCTTCTACTTTTCCTTCTTCTCCTTCTTATCCTTTTACTTTTCCTTCTTCTTCTTCTCATCCTTCTACTTTTCCTTCTTCGTCTTCTTCTTCTTCCTATTCTCCTCTTTTTTCTTTTTCTCCTTCTCCTTCTACTTTTCTTTCTTCTCCTTCTTCTTCTTCTCCTTGTTCTTCTCCTTCTCTTTTTTCTTCTTCTCATTCTTCTTCTTCTCCTGCTCTTTTTTCTTCTTCTCCTTCTCTTTTTTCTTTTTCTCCTATTTCTTCTCCTTCTACTTTTTCTACTTTTCTTTCTTCTCCCTCTTCTCCTTTTTCTTTTCCTTCTTCTCCTTCTTCTTTTCCTTCTACTTTTCCTTCTTCTCCTTATTCTTTTCCTTCTTCTTCTCCTTCCTCTTCTCCTTCTTTTTCTCCTTCTTCTTTCCATTTTTCTTCTCCTCCTCCACCTTCTTCTGCTTCTTCTTATCCTTCTACTTTTTGTTTCTTCTTCCCCTTCCCCTTCTTCTTCTTCTCTTTCTTCTCCCCCTCCTTCTTCTCCTTCTCCTCTTTTTTCTTCTTCTCATCTTCTTTTTCTCCTTCTTCTTCTTCTCCTCCTTCTTCTCCCCCTCCTTCTCCTCTTTTTTCTTCTCCTTCTTCTCCTTCTACTTATTCTTCTTTCTTCTCTGTTTTAAGCAAACTACCTGTTTATTCTTCGTTCATGTGTCTCTCCTTATTCTTTTCCTTCTTCTTCTCCTTCTTCTTTTTCTCCTTCTTCTTCTCCTTCTTCTTTTTCTCCTTCTTCTTCTCCTTCTTCTCTTCTCCTCCTTATCCTTCTACTTTTGGCTTCTTCTTCGTCTTCTCCTTCTTCTTCTCATTTTTTCCCCCTTCTTCTCCTTCTCCTCTTTTTTCTTCTTCTCATATTCATCTCCTTCTTCTTCTTCTTCTTCTCCTCCTCCTTCTTCTCCCCCTCCTTCTTCTCCTTCTCCTCTTTCTTCTTCTCCTTCTACTTATTCTTCTTTCTGCTCTGTTTTAGGCAAACCACCTGTTTATTCTTCGTTCATGTGCCTGTTACTGTATATTCAAGTTGTCGCTCCATCTTTTTCGAGGTCGTCCCACGCTCCTGTGTCCCAGTGGGGCAATTTGCACTCTTCGTCTTTCATCCATTCTATTTATGCGATCACTGTCACTCCCTTTTTCTGCTCAGCACCCAGCTGTTAATATTATCTGCCTTAAATGTGTTCCTTATATTTTCACTTCTTTCTCTGTTGAGGAATGTTTTCCCGGTTATTCCGCAAAGTACCTTCATTTCTGTTGTTTCTAGTTCAGTTTTCGTTGTTTCTGGTCTAGTTGCTGCTTTTTTGATTTTTTTTTTGATTCCTTAATTTTTTCCACCAGTGTAAAATGCAGTTTCTCTACGAGAAATCTTTGACGAATGACGAATGCAGCAGCTCCCGAAGATGTTCCACAAGGTTCTTTACTGGGCGTTTAAAATTTGACCCAAATTTGTTGGAATGTTGCGATTTCGGCGTGATGTTTTTCAGTAACCGAGCGTAGTTAATATTTAATAAATTGCGCCGGTTCGGTTGACCCCCTCATTCAAATTATAAAGGTCCAATAAGGGAACCTTGCGGAACACCTTTGGCCTCTTCTGTGATCGTGTTTGAATTTGTTCTCTTTTGCGTCCTGCAAGGTCAGTTCTTCTTTCTTCTATTTCAACTAATAGATTTCGGGATTCTGAACTTGCAACAGGATAAGAAGGCGGGTTATCTAACATTGTCATTCATTCAGCTTCCAAAAAATTGAACAATTGAAGTGCTTATTCGAGATGCCGGTTTTGTTTAAAAACACACAACAAGGTTCATCAATAAACGACCAATATGTCGCCTAATCGTCCCGCTCGTTATGAATGATATCGAATTCGATAGAATTAGTTGCAGATGCTTCCAAAGTAAGCAAACACGATTTGTTTGTATGCATGTACAATTCGGATAAACGTAGAGAAAATTATTATTGTAGAACGATGTCGGGGCGGCGTATTTATTTGTAGACTTTATCCGTGAGTAAATGTATTTTGCAGCCAGACTGAAGTAAACATGGTTATGCAGGGCAATGCATCACTTCAAGGTTAGAGCGAATGAGGTCCCTACCGACCGATTAAACGCCGCCTTATCGCGATATTGCGAAGGTTATTCGTCATTTGCTTACATTAGAATTCTTATCTACTACCTCAACCTAGCAAGGAAGCATAAAATCTCATGTATTTACATCCGAAAAGCTAAAAATATCAAACGCGTCACACACCAAATTCATCACACCAAAGCTCAACTTTGCATCAGTTATCGGATGTTCCAATGAAAAAGTCGGTGATTTTGTTGTCTGAGGACGTAACGAAAAAACGGGCGAGCTTTTTTTGCTTCTTTAAATCGCTTAAAAATCGTACTTCGTGTGACCTGTCGACTGTCACCGTCAACGTTTGACTTGTCAACTGTCACCGTCAACGTTTGACCTGTCAACTGTCACCGTCAATCTTTGACCTGTCGACTATCACCGTCAATCTTTGACCTGTCAACTGTCACCGTCAATCTTTGAACTGTCAACTGTGACCGTCAATCTTTGACCGGTCAACTGTCACCGTCAATTTTGACCTGTCAACTATCACCGTCAATATTTGACCGGTCAACTGTCACTGTCAATTTTGACCTGTCAATTATCACCGTCAATATTTGACCTGTCAACTGTCACCGTCAATCTTTGACCTGTCAGCTATCACTGTCAACCTTTGACCGGTCAACCGTCACCGTCAATCTTTGACCTGTCAACTGCCACCGTCAATCTTTGACCTGTCAATTGTCACCGTCAATCTTTGACCTGTCAACTGTCATCGTCAATCTTTGACCTGTCAACTGTCACCGTTAATCTTTAACGTTTTGTTTATGCAAAGAGGTTAGTTTTGGTTTTTGAAAGTAAAAGGAAAGTTATTTTCCTTGACAAAGTATGATTTGAATGAACGTCGGGAATATTGAAAATTATTTCCATGATAGATTTTACAACGGAAAAAATCTGTTCCATATGTGGCAAGCTCCATAAGGCTTATGTTTTTTTTAATATAATATAAATCCTAACTTAACACATAAATGCGAAAGTGTGTTTGTCTGTTTGTCTGCTTTTCACACCTCAATTATTGAAGAGGGTTATTGACATAGACGTACCTTGCAAGGTGACAGCGTTATTGGGATACATTTTATCCCCTAAAACTATTTTAGATACTCCCAAACTAAGATTGTTACCAAAACCAGTAAACGACCTTTCTCCATCGAATTTGAACAAAACATCATTCTGCAAAACGAATTTTTAAAGCTGTGCCTAGTTGATCAAGTTAGTTTGGTTACATTTATCCAAACTATTTTTAGAAATAATTTTAAATCTAGGCTATTCATTAAATTTAAATTATTTTAAAAATGTTAAACATTTGAATTTTTTCCGAAAAATTTAACTATGATTAAGATCTCTTCTCAAATTGTTGTTTTTTTCAAAATTTCGATTTGCACTTACATATTTCGATTTCTTGAAACGTTCGACTGTTTTTGAAAATTTCGATTTTTTTAATGTCTGCTGTATTCGAAGATTTCGACTGTTTTCGAAGATTTCGACTGTTTTCGAAGATTTCGACTGTTTTCGAAGATTTCGACTGTTTTCGAAAACTTCGACTGTTTTCGAAGATTTCGACTTATTTTGAAAATTGTGACATTATTAAAAAAATTCCCACTTATTTCAACATTCCTGTTTTTTAAAATGTTCCTCAAAATGTTCATTTTATTTGAAAACATTGTTTCAGAATTTCTATTTTTTCAAAATTTTGACATTTCTTTAATCTATAATTATTAGACTTTATTAACAATTAAAACAACAATAGATGTTAAAAATTTCATGATATTTATATCGGTTGTTGTTTGAATTGTTAATAATATTTAATAGTTATGAGTATTGAAGAATTCCACAAAGTAAGGGTGGGAAATGTCATTTTCTTTAACTTTCAAGTTTAGAAAACGTCGACTTTTTGAAAATTTCGACTTTTTTGATGACTGAACCCTTTAAAAGTTTCGACTTTTTGGAAAAATGCAACCTCTTTTTTTGAAAACTTCGACCCTTGACAATTTTATTTTTTTTTGTTGAAAATTTGACACTAAAATTAAGTTTTCAAAATTTTCACTTTTTAAAAAGAAAGCCACCTTTTTTAGATTTTTATGTATTTGAAAGCTTTGAGTTTTTTGAAAAATTCTGCTTATATTAATAATTTAACCATTATTTAAAATAGTTTTTGAAAATTGTTGCCTATTTGAAAATTTCGATTTACATCAATATATCGACATTTAGAAGATTTCAATCTTTTCTAGAAATTTTTCAACTAACCTATTTTTGCAAAGGATTTTTTTGAAAATTTTGGCTTTCTTCAGAAAATACCAAATTTCAAAATTTACACTGTCTTTAAATTTTGGATTTTTCTCAAAATGTTGATTGTAGAAATTTTGATAGTTTCAAAATTTTGGCTTTTTTCAAGCCTTCGATTCTTGCGAATTTCGACTTTTTTCAAAAATTGTAGGTTTCCCAAAATTTATTTTTTTATTCATTTTGATGTTTTAAAAATTTTTCTCTTGAAAATTTTGACTTTATTATTGAACATTTTTTATTTTCTTTTGAAGATTTTTACCTTTTTAAAAATTTCGATGTAAAATTTGTTCAGAAATTCGATTTAAAAAATTTCGGTTTTTTTCAGAACCTAGTCTTCCTCCAAATGTTGATTTTTTGCGAATTTCGAATGCTTCGAAAATTAAAATTTTTGTTTCAAAATGTTGACCTTTTCTCGAATTTTTATTAAAAAACTGGGTTTGAAAAAGTCGACCCTGGTTTTTAAAGATTTCGTTTTTATTGCTTTTGTAAGTTCGAATTTTTAAAAATTTTGACATTTTTCAGAATTCTGTTTTTTGTCTTTTTGAAAATTTGGACTTTTGTTCAAAATTTCGTCTTTTCGTCGAAATTTTTACCTTTTTTTTGTCTCTAGAATTCCGCTTAATCTGAAATTTTTGATGTTATAAAATTTCGACTTTGAAAAATTGGATTTTTTGATAACTTTTTTTGAAAATTTCAACCTTTTCTCGGAAATTAGATTGTTTGAAGAATTTTTCTTTTGAAAATTTTTACTATTGAAATTATTTTTACGTTCTTTTGAAGGTTTTTACCTTTTTGAAAATTTCGATGTAAAGTTCGTTTAGAATTTCGATTTAAAAAAATTCGGTTTTTTTCAGAACCTAGTCTTCCTCCAAATGTTGATTTTTTTGCGAATTTCGAATGCTTCGAAAATTAAAATTTTTGTTTCAAAATGTTGGCCTTTTCCCGAGTTTTTATTAAAAAAGTGGGTCGACAGGGTCGACTTGACCCTGTTTTTTGAAGATTCCGTTTTTATTGCTTTTGTAAGTTCGAATTTTTAAAAATTTTGACATTTTTCAGAATTCTGGTTTTTGTCTTTTTGAAAATTTTGACTTTTGTTCAAAATTTCGTCTTTTCGTCGAAATTTTTACTTTTTTTTGTCTCTAGAATTCCGCTTAATCTGAAATTTTTGATGTTATCAAATTTCGACTTTGAAAAATTGGATTTTTTGATAACTTCTTTTTAAAAATTTTAACCCTTTCTCGGAAATTTGACTTATTTGAAAAATTTTTCCTTTAAACATTTTGACTTTATTTAAACTTTTTTACTTTCTTTTGGAGATTACATTTTTTAAAATTTCTATGTAAAAATTCAGAATTTTAAAATTTTATGTTTTCAAAAATTTATCTTTTTTTTTAATTTCATATTTTTTAATTTTGTTTTTTTTTCGAAGAATTAATTTCTTCTTGTAAATTACGATTTTCTGAAGTTCCAACCAATTTTCATTATTTTAGCTTTTCCTAGGAGTTCTGATTTTTTTTAAATATTCAAATTATTTTTTAAAGTTTCGGCTTATTTTTGAAAGTTCCATATTTTTTTTTTTTGGTGGAACGGACTGGTCCTTGGTTATCTTCAAACACTGAAATACAAAACTTGCCCCTGTATAAATACTAAAGCTTAAAATGAATATAATTTTGGAATTTGAGAAGTTTTTTTTTCAAAATATGTCTTTTTTCAAACTTATAATCTTGGACCTTTCTAAAAATTTCAATTTTAAATTAAAAAGCTAGACTCCATCTGAAGAATGCGATTTTAATATTAAAACGTTGACTTTTTTTACAAACCCATGACGAATTGATGTAGTTTCAATTTTCTTAAATATTGAAATAAAAATGTTGTCTCCTGAAACCAAGAAAGATTAAAAAACACAACAAAGGTTGCACTAACGCGTTTCGACAACCAAGCTATCATCTTCAGAGGGATACTGACTATCATCTTCAGAGGGATACTGAGTATCATCTTCAGATGTCGAAACGCGTTAGCGCAACCTCTGTTGTGTTTTTTAATCTTTCTTGATTTCAGAAGACAAGTTTTCCATTTCAAGTTCCATCTTATTTTTGAAATTTCGTCTTTTTCTCTAAAATTTTAACCTTTTTGAAAATGTTGTCCCTTTTATTGAAAACTTGAACCCTTATTAAACGCCCAATAGTCACGCAAATGATGTTGTCAAGAAGTTAAAAAAAAAAATCGGTCTTTTGGAAAAAATTGCCCTTTTTTAAGTCCCAAGTTTTTTTTTTTCACAAAATTCGATTTTTTTCAAAAAATTCACTTAACCTTGAATTGTCAACATTTTGCCTTGTTGAGCTAAAATGGTTTTTGAACACTTAATATTTCACTTGCAAAGAAAATTTTCAGTTTTTTTAATATTAATTAATATTTTTCACCCTCTTAGGGTTTGAATTTTTAAAATAGGTCATTTCTTTCATGTAGTTTTTACAACCGAATATTTTGACTTGACGTGTTTTTTCAAAATCCCGCTTTTTAAACTCGAATCTTTTTTTTTTGAAATTTTGACTCGAAATTTCGATTTTTTTTGTTTTTGTAAATCGATATTTTCACAAAATTAACATTATTATTGATAATTTGAATTTTTTCGAAAACGTTGACTTTAGGAGACATCGACTTTCGCGAAATTTTCGCTTTATTTAATTTTGACTCGTCAGGATTTCAAATTTTCAGGATTTCGAATTGTCAGGATTTCGAATTGTTAGGATTTTCGAATTGTCAGGATTTCGAATTGTCAGGATATCGAATTTTTCTCAAAATTTTACCTTTTTGAAAATGACGACTTTTTTTTTGAGCAATCTGACTTCGATTGTGTTTTTTCTGAACATTTGACGTTTTCTGTTTCTTTGAAATTCTCACCTTTTTCCAAATTTGAATTGTTTTGAAAATTTCGGCTTGTTCTTGAAATTTTATTTTAGTTGAATTCTATTTTCGTTTAATTTTGTTTTTTTTTCCTTGAAGTTTCGATTTCTATTTGTTTTTTGCGACTTTTCTGAAATTCCAACCAAATTTCTTTATTTTCAACTTTGTTCGAAGTTTTGATTTTGCTTTTTTGAAAATTGCGCCTTATTTTTAAAAATTACGTCTCATTTTTGAAATTTGGACTTTTTTCTGTAAGTTGCAACTGTTTTTAAGCCTTTGATTGTTTTTCTTTAAAAATTGAACCTCTATTAAAATTTCACCTTCCTTCATTTTAATTTTGTTTTTTTACTTGAAGTTTCGATTTCTATTTGTATATTGAGACTTTTCTGAAATTTCAACCAAATTTCTGTATTTTCAACTTTTTTGGAAGTTTTGATTTTGCTTTTTTGAAAATTACGCCTTATTTTTGAAAGTTACGTCTCATTTTTGAAATTTCGACTTTTTTCTCCAAGTTGCAACTGTTTTTAAGCTTTTGATTGTTTTTCTTTAAAAATTGAACCTCTATTAAAATTTCACATTCCTTCATTTTATTTTTGTTTGATTTTGTTTTTTTTTTCCTTGAAGTTTCGATTTCTATTTGTATATTGCGACTTTTCTGAAATTCCAACCAAATTTATGTTTTTCCAACTTTTTTCGAAGTTTTGATTTTGCTTTTTGAAAATTGCTCCTCATGTTTGAAAATTAAATCTCATTTTTGAAAATTAAGTCTCATTTTTGAAATTTCGACTTTTTCTCTAAATTGCAACTGTTTTTAAGCTTTTGATTGTTTTTCTTTAAAAACTGAACTTTTATTAAAATTCCGCCTTCCTTTGAAAAGGTCGTTTTTTTAAGTTCCACTTTTTTTTATTTTTATTGTTTTTCAAAAATTTGGGGGCTATTAAATTTTCAAAATTTTACCTTGTGCTGAAATCGTCCAATTTTTGTTTTATAAAGAATATTTAAAATTTCTTCAACGATTATTAATATTAATTTTCACCCTCTTAGGGTTTGAATGTTCAAAATTGACCAAGTGTTTGGTCATTTCTTTCATGTAGTTTTTACAACAGAATAATTTGACTTGGCGTTTTTTTTTCAAAATTTCGCTTATTAAACTTGTATCATTTTTCTTGAAATTTAAACTCGAAATTCCGAGAGCATCAAGCTATGGAACGCCTTTTTTATTTTGTGGCAATCAAATATTGATGCCCCCCTTTTCTCCCTTAGACGGTAAATTATTAAAATCCGCTAATATGTGCTGAATTATTTTAGCTTTTTTACACACAATTTAAAGTTAAAAAATATTTGTTTTTCTTTTTAAATTGTTAAAGTTGGCCAAATACGTCAGAGGTCAGAGGTTACTTGCATAAAACTCCTTATTAGCTTTGTTCCATACCAATTGCAAAATTCTACTTCACTGTTTTTTATGCTCTTAAAGCAGTGTTTCTCAAAGTGTGGTACTAGTATTTCCAGGGGTACAAGAAAAGTTTGGTGGGGGTGCGCGCTGCACCGGGCGGCTTCAGATAACTCAAAAATTAAAAATTAATTCTTTGGCCAAATGTAACAAAACTAAATCAGCTTGCACAGCTTTAAAGATTTCGTGCAGATTGCAGAATGATGTGCAGATTGCAGAATGATGTACAGGTAGCAGAATCATGTGCAGAATGATATTTTGTTCAAATTCGTCGATACGTTCAGTAGACAAACCGGCAGACAAACGCACTTCCTCATTTATATATTAGTTAGTTAGAATGCAATGAGGGGTACTCAGCTTCACGAAAAATATGGAAAAGGTACGTACAAGTCGAAAATTTGGTGCTTTCAATTATTAAAATTGACCAAAATGGAATGATTACACAAAATTTTGGGTTATACAATAAAATACTAACTTTATTCATCAAATGTAAATTCCACAGCAAACTTGATGTATTTTCTCAACTTGAGAACCCAATAGGAACCTAAAGCTTGAAAGCGCCGAAGAATATCGCGATATCCATCACTCTATCCGAGTTAATCTAATGCATTCCCTCGATGCCAGGCGAGTCTTTCTCTTTCGATTCTCTTCGCCTCACCGACAAGTCCAGATACTTAGTTATTATCCTGACCAACTTGTTTTCTTCGTACCAATCAATTTCTATTTTACGCTGGCTGAGAAAAAGTGTTTTGCAGCCGCGTAATTGCGAATAGACATGACGATTTTACGAGAGCCGCCGCCGCCGCCGACGTACCGTCGAGAATTAATGCAAAAGCTTTTCGAGGAAATCCGTTCGCGCCACGGCCTCTCGTATGCGTCAAACACCGTCCGAATTCGAAGAAAATTCAAAAAAAGTTTGTCTAGTTGTTGAATAACAGCTTGTCTAGTTGTTGAGTAATAAATTGTCTAGTTGTTGATAGCGTATAGGGCCAAGGGCCCGGTATTGGAAGTTGAATGTTTCCGAATGCAATACTGCTACGTAGGTCAGACGACAAGTAGTTTTCACATTAGGTGCGAGTACCTCCAGAAATGAATAACCACGAAGATCAATTTTGCCAAACATAGTAAACTCGTTAATGCAAACGACGTATGTAATGATTCTGAAAAATCATTTTTTTTTAGAAATCATAGATTTGCAAATATTGCAGTCGCGACCTTTTGCATATCTAATTTTAACTTCGAGACCTGCCTAATCTTGGAGAGTTAAAATTTCGCTCTGAAACTCGTAAAAATTCGAAAGATTGGGCCATTCAATGTTGACAATTTTTTCTAACCAATAAATTAACTTTGGTGCAGCTCAAAATGCAGCTTACTTAGCAGAAAGGTTAATAAAAAAATTTAAACGTTTTGGCAGGACAAAAAATAAAATTTTACAAAATTGTACTTTTATCAGGAAGTTGGACTTGCAATTTTTCCAGCAGATGAAACCATAAATGATTCCCAACAAAAAAAATCGAAGTATCAGTGTTTGAGTTTTTTAGCAAGGAAATTTTCCGCGAAAGCCGAGGAAAAGCGCATTCGGTGGGCGTCAGCTCGGATAGCAGCAGATGCACAAAAGAGAGTTCGAACTATTTATAAATTGGCATCGTGTGTTTATGCATTCCAGATGCATGTCATAAGGAGGTTACAAGGACCGTTCTTGACTTTGTTAGCTCCGCACTATCGTCGTTATTGCCGGCAGGCCGTACACGTTATATTACTTCAACCTTCAACCCAACTTTACTAGTTCATGTTTTAAATTTAACTAATTAATCCCGCGACTGCTTTTGCGATGCATACAGCATTTTATGACGGCGGTGCAGTTCTGCAAACCGCCGGGGGACCGCTAGAGACCATTTCTATTTCATTGGAGAAGAAGAAAACGCTCGCTTTGCTGGAGAAGTAAAAACTGAATAGTCCACCATAAAAGACGTTTTAATACAGTTGTGGAACTCTCTAAAATGATTAGAGCAAGTTCTCATTGGCATGGAAAACCGAGT
This sequence comes from Dastarcus helophoroides, assembly GCA_028583605.1. Classification (NCBI taxonomy): domain Eukaryota; kingdom Metazoa; phylum Arthropoda; class Insecta; order Coleoptera; family Bothrideridae; genus Dastarcus; species Dastarcus helophoroides. The sequence continues at coordinate 1,487,406 of CM053325.1, forward strand.
TTGAGTTATAAAAATAGAAATTGCAACTTTTGGAGTGAATGCAAAATTTTTTATCGCATTGGAAACAGAACTGATTCAAAAATTGAAATATCTGACACCTGTTGTGGTTTCTAATCTTCTTTAGTTTCAGGGGACAAGATTTGTATTCCAAATTTTGAAGACAACCAAGGATCAGTCGTTGCACCAAAAAAACTGATTCAAATCTCTTATCGATGAGCAAAAAAAATGTTTCATGGTCAAACTTTTTTCTCGATTCTTGATTCGAGCTTTAGAATTCCTCACATGAACAAACCAGTTCTCGTATGAGAATTGAAACTACGAGAGCAACTTCAAAGTACGATGCGAGTATATTTTGTGTATACAGCAAAAAAATTAATGATGTCCCGCTTTTTCTCTTCTTCTGATTTCCCTCCACTTCGCTTTGTTAGCTTTGGAATTTGCTGAAACAGAATTGCTTTCAGTGGTAATCCAATTTACAATTGAGTCAAACTTACCCATTCTGGAAATTTTCCAGAAGATAGGAATGCTGACCACGACGGCGTAACAGAAGTACTTACATATCCAGTTGTTGTGGTAGTAAAACATCCATGGGAACTGGGCAATTTTGGCGGCGAACGTGTAGGGGAACCTCATCGGTCGACCAGTGGGCGCACCTGGTCCAGGCGGTGGTGGAACTTTGATGTTCTTCAGTATAGTCATAACTTGGTTTAAACCATCTTTGGCCAATTGTTTATAATCGATGGAAAATTTTCTGTAGGACGATTGCCTGAAATTTTCTCCTCCGTATATAGAAGCTTTCCTAGTGGCGGAAGGGGCGTTCCTTTCATTTGGTTTACACTCGTCTCCACCAGAATCATTTTTGCATGGTCTCGGCTTTTGAGCTGTGCATTCTGGCGTTAGCGGATCAGGTGTAGTGGTTTGGGGCAACGCTTTGTCTAAGCAATCTTTGCTCATAGTATCGCCGGTGGGAAATCCTCGAATGGTTAAGTTATAATAGTCGCGCCCTTGGAATTACTAAAATTAAACAAAACTATCAAGTTTGATTTGTCAAATTCTGACGGGCCGACTTTCCGTTTTTTTTTTTCATCGATTCGTTAGCTTTTGAAGTGGTTGCCAATGTAACGACCTACGCCCACGGATTTGGCTCATTTTTATTATTAACGGCGACACTTTTGCTTTCGCATTCCATCGTAATTACGTCCGGAAGGTTTCTTTGTTTTTAAGATGTAAACACACGTTTCGACCCGAAAAGAAGACGACACTGATGGCGAATAGAACACAGCCACTAACTAAAATGTGACAGATACAGTCAAGAATGGAATGGAGTGGATACACTTCATTGTAATTGTTGTTCAAAATTGTTACACAAAAACATTGGACCACAGATCGAAGAGAGATCGCAGATGATCATAAACAATCAAAGTTGTACTTTGGTTGGCATTTTTTGCACTTAAACCAATGTGGAAAATTTCGAAAAATAGCATTACGTTCCAACGAGAGTAACTCTTCTATTCTACAACCTATTGGTTGGTTGGGTGCAATTTAGACGTTGCCATTTTGCTAGCATGCTCCTTTTTGCCTTCTGATCGAACTATCTTTCAATCTGAAGGTTATTTATATCTTTACGACATATTTTTTTGCATTTAAATACTCCCATATTTGGAAAAAATAGCTAAACAATGTTATATTACCTATTATTAAACTACTGGTTGATTGGGTTCAATTTAGACGTTGTCATTTTGCTAAAATACTCCTTTTCGCCTTCTGGTCGAACTATCTTTCAATTTGAAGGTTGTCTAGATCTTTACAACATATTTATTTGCATTTAAATCCTCCCATATTTGAAAAAAATAGCTAAACATTGTTATATTACCTATTATTAAACTACTGGTTGATTGGGTTCAATTTAGACGTTGTCATTTTGCTAAAATACTCCTTTTTTCCTTCTGCTCGAACTATCCTTTAATCTGAAGGTTATCTAGATTTTTACAACATATTTTTTTGCATTTAAATCCTTCCAAATTTCGAAAAAATATCTAAACATTACTATATTACCTATTATTAAACTATTGGTTAATTGGGTTCAATTTAGACGTTGTCATTTTGCTAACATACTCCTTTTCGCCTTCTGGTCGAACTATCTTTCAATTTGAAGGTTATCTAGATCTTTACAACATATTTTTTTGCATTTAAATCCTTTCATATTTGGATAAAATAGCTCAACATTGTTATATTACCTCTTATTAAACTACTGGTTGATTGGGTTCAATTTAGACGTTGCCATTTTGCTAACATACTCCTTTTCGCCTTCTGGTCGAACTATCTTTCTATCTGAAGGTTATCTAGATCTTTACAACATATTTTTTTGCATTTAAATCCTTTCATATTTGGATAAAATAGCTCAACATTGTTATATTACCTCTTATTAAACTACTGGTTGATTGGGTTCAATTTAGACGTTGCCATTTTGCTAACATACTCCTTTTCGCCTTCTGGTCGAACTATCTTTCTATCTGAAGATTATCTAGATCTTTACAACATATTTTTTTGCATTTAAATCCTTCCATATTTGGAAAAAATAGCTAAACATTGCTATATTACCTATTATTAAACTATTGGTTAATTGGGTTCAATTTAGACGTTGTCATTTTGCTAACATACTCCTTTTCGCCTTCTGGTCGAACTATCTTTCAATTTGAAGGTTGTCTAGATCTTTACAACATATTTATTTGCATTTAAATCCTCCCATATTTGAAAAAAATAGCTAAACATTGTTATATTACCTATTATTAAACTACTGGTTGATTGGGTTCAATTTAGACGTTGTCATTTTGCTAACATACTCCTTTTCGCCTTCTGGTCGAACTATCTTTCAATTTGAAGATTATCTAGATTTTTACAACATATTTTTTTGCATTTAAATCCTTCCAAATTTCGAAAAAATATCTAAACATTACTATATATTACCTCTTATTAAACTACTGGTTGATTGGGTTCAATTTAGACGTTGTCATTTTGCTAACATACTCCTTTTCGCCTTCTGGTCGAACTATCTTTCAATTTGAAGATTATCTAGATCTTAACAACATATTTTTTTGCATTTAGATCCTTCCATATTTGGATAAAATAGCTCAACATTGTTATATTATCTCTTATTAAACTACTGGTTGATTGGGTTCAATTTAGACGTTGCCATTTTGCTAACATACTCCTTTTCGCCTTCTGGTCGAACTATCTTTCTATCTGAAGATTATCTAGATCTTTACAACATATTTTTTTGCATTTAAATCCTTCCATATTTGGATAAAATAGCTTAACATTGTTATATTACCTCTTATTAAACTACTGGTTGATTGGGTTCAATTTAGACGTAGCCATTTTGCTAACATTGCGAAAATATGCCGAAAATTTTGAGAAAAAATATCTTGGAATTTTTAGTTTTAGGAAGGCGGCAGCGTAAAAGAAAGATTAGAATTTTGATTTGAAAAAAATATTAAGGAAAGCCGAATTTCCCCAGCTTGAATGAAAAGTATGCTACTGATTTATTCCAAAGTTACAACAGAAGATAATTTTTTATTTTAAACTCGAAATTTTAAGAGAAGAAAAGAAAACTTTCGATTAATTTTCAGATGAAGGTCCAAATTTTAAGGTCGAAAATTTTGAAAAAAAGATTCAAGCCAAAATCTAAAATTTTAATTTGCGTTGAAGTTTTCAGAACAAAGTCAATATTTTCTAAAAAATATGGACATTGTGAGTTTACATTCTAATTTTTAGAGAGAAATGGGAGAGTGAAAGTAAATTTCCAATTTTCAGATGAAAGTGGTATGGATTTGCGTAACATTTTGAAAAAGAAATTGAAATTTCTAAAAACAAATTCCAAACTTAGGGATAAAGTTTTAAGTACATAAATTCGACGAACCGAAATAAACCGATATTTTTTTCAGTTCCAGTCCTAAATTGTAACTTCCTCTCAATTTCGTCTATTTCTTCAAAATTTATATTTTTTGAAAAATATCTATCTTTTCTGAACTAAGAATTTTTAAGTAAATTTCGATTTGCTTTAAAAGTTTTAATTTTTTTTCAAAATTTTGGCTTTTTCTAATTTTAATTTTCTTGAAAATGTCCAATATTTTGACATGTTAAAATTTTTTCCAAATTTGATTTTATTTCAAAATTAAATTCCTTTTTAAAATTTGAAATTTATTTGAAAATTCCTATTTCTTTAAAAATTTCGACTTTAAAATTAATTTTTTTTTCTAACTTACCTACTTTTTAAATGATTCTCACATATTTCCAAAATATCCATAGTTTTTGAAAATTCCAATTTTTTTTGAAAATGTCGGAGTTTTTTTGGGGGCTTGTATTTTGTTTAGTTTCATCTTCTAAAAATTTACACTTCTTAAGAAAATTTACATTTTTTTCTGAAAATATCAACATTTTTTCAAAAATTTAGATTCGAGTACATCATTTTCCAAAAATTTTAATTTTTTGGGAAAAGTTTGGATATTTTTTATAATTCCAACACCTTTTAAATTTCAACTATTTTTCAAATTCCTTCTTTTTACGAACTTTTTTTAACATCAACTTTTTCCAAAGTTCATTTTTTTTTAATTTTCGATTTTTGATTTTTATCACATTTTCATTTTTTTTTTTCAAAAATTTGACTTTCAACAAAATTTTTTTGAAAATCAATATGACTCAATAATTCTGACTCTTTTAAAAATGGTTTTTTAAAATCTTGACCTTTACAAATATTGACTTTGGTAAATTTATTTTTACCATCAGTGGTTCAATTTAGACGTTGTCATTTTGCTAACATACTCCTTTTTGCCTTCTGGTCCAACTATCTTTCAACCTGAAGATTATCTAAATCTTTATAACCTAATTTTTTACATTTAAATCCTTCCATATTTGGAAAAAATAGCTAAACATTGCTATATTACCTATTATTAAACTACTGCTTGATTGGGTTCAATTTAGACGTTGTCATTTTGCTAATATACTCCTTTTCGCCTTCTGGTCGAACTATCTTTCAATTTGAAGGTTGTCTAGATCTTTACAACATATTTTTTTGCATTTAAAGCCTTCCATATTTGGAAAAAATAGCTAAACATTGTTATATTACCTATTATTAAACTACTGGTTGATTGGGTTCAATTTAGACGTTGTCATTTGGCTAACATACTCCTTTTTTCCTTTTACTCGAACTATCCTTTAAACTAAAGGTTATCTAGATCTTTACAACATATTTTTTTGCATTTAAATACTCCCATATTTGGAAAAAATAGCTAAACATTGTTATATTACCTATTATTAACCTATTGGTTGATTGGGTTCAATTTAGACGTTGTCATTTTGCTGATATACTCCTTTCGCCTTCTGGTCGAACTATCTTTCAATCTGAAGATTATCTAGATCTTTACAACATATTTTTTTTGCATTTAAATCCTTCCATATTTCGAAAAAATAGCTGACCATTGTTATCTTCCTAATGTCATTTCGAATATGCGAAGGAATGCCAGTCTTGCCTTCCAATTTGAGGATCATCTACCTCTTGGGGCAGATTCTTTGCATTTAAACCAAAATTAAATCTAAAAAGTCGATTAATAAGACTTGCTTTTCAATCTGGATATTGTTTAGTATGACAAACTCATTTTTTGCCATTTTAACTCTTCTGCGTTGGTAAAGAAAGCCAGCTGATGGTCTTCTGGGGTTTGGCATTTCCAAATTTAATGGTCATTCCTATTAGTGAGGAAGTTGCATATGTGTTACCTTTTTTTGAATTTAAATCATCCCAAAGAAAGAAGTGGAAAAGTTTTGCCAACTAATAGTTTGGCACTAAAACACTGGAAGAACACCGGAGAAGCTCAATATGATGATCGTCTAGATCTGTTCATCATTTTTTTTGCATTTCTACTCTTCTAAAGTTAAAAATCCCTCCATATTTGGAAAAAATAGCTGACCATTGTTATCTTCCCAATGTCATTTCGAATATGCGAAGGAATGCCAGTCTTGCCTTCCAATTTGAGGATCATCTACCTCTTGGGGCAGATTCTTTGCATTTAAACCAAAATTAAATTTAGAAAGTCGATTAGTAAGATTTGCTTTTAGTCTGGATATTGTTTAGTATGACATATTTGTTTTGTTACATTTTAACTCTTCTACGTTGGTTAAGGAAGTCAGCTGATGATCTTCTAAGGTTTGACATTTCCAAATTTAAATGTAATTCCTATTGGTGTGGAAGTTGCATATGTGTTACCTTTTTTTTGAATTTAAATCATACCAAAGAAGGAACTTGAAATTTAGGTTTTGCCAACTTATATTTTGGCACCAAAAAACACTGGTGATTGCTAAGAAGGTCATTATGATGGTCGTCTAGATCTGTCCATCATTTTTTTTTGCATTTCTACTCTTCTAAAGTTGAAAACACTGATCTGCAGCTTGCCAAGGCTTTAACAACGCATTTTGTCGCATTCACATTTATAGAGAAAGCTGATAAGGCTTGGGATTTTTTGCTGGAAGTTATCTGGGTCTTACCACCAACTTGCTAATTAAACTGCTTCCAGACGAAGGAAATTATGAAGTCCTACCATCCAATCTATGGATCGATTAAATCTTGGCAACATCGTTTTCTGCATTTTAACCCTTCCAAATTTAGTAAGAATGTTGGCACACTTGTTTTTCAATTTGGAGGTTAACTAGTAGTTAATTTTTTTTTGATGGAATGAACTGGTCCTTGGTTATCTTCTACAATTGAAATACAAATCTTATCCCCTGAAACCAAGAAAGATTAACAACAGAGAAACGGAGGTTGCTCTAACGCGTTTCAATAGCCAAACTATCATCTTCAGAGAGATACTGGCTATTAAAACACGTTAGAGCAACCTTTGATATGTTTTTTAATCTTTCTCGGTTTCATGGGGCAAGATTTGTATTTTAATTTTTGATGATAATCAAGGTTCCATCAAAGTTATTGTTACGGGCTTATCGGTTCGAATTGATTAACACGTGAATTGAATAATACCCGCTTTATTTTTAAACTAAACTCGGAACACTATAACTGAATAATGAACTCACTTATTGACTTCTACTAACTCACTAACTACACTGACCGATTGACTCTAACCAACTAACTTGAGGGAAAGCTGACCGCCTTATATAGTTTTGGCTCCCGGCTTCTAGAACTTTTCAGCAGATAAGGCTTATCGTTTGTCGAAATTTCTGGAACGCTTATCTGCTCTTTGTTTCGTTATCGCGGCCGCTTTCCCCTTATCAGATCTTTCTAGAAACTTTTCTTACCTACTAAATTCTACAATTCTGTTCTAAATTCTATTCTATCTATATTGCGTTAAATTATTTTACTTTTAAATACCGAATATAAAAAAAAACCAAAAATTTATTGAAAGCTCAAGGCTCACCAAAATTGTTTTATTTTTAAATACCGAATATACATTTATTGAAAGCAGCGTAAAGCCACGTTAAAACACGAGGAAAAAATGTCACCTAGGGCCAACAATTAAGACAACATAATGCTATCTGCAAGGTTATTTGATGCACATATATTACATATTCCTGCGCCAAGGAGCATTTATGTACTCGTCCAAAAAAAAAAGTTAGAATCTTAAAATGAACGAAATAATGACAAGAATCTTAAAATGAACGAAATAATGACAAGAATCTTCTTAAAATGAACGAAATAATGACAAGAATCTTAAAATAAACGAAATAATGACAATCTTATATTTTTGCAACGGAAATCTGTCGAGCATCAAAGCTCGGAAACGCCCTCGTGACCCTTGTGACCGAAAATGCACAAGAATTCGCCCGTGGTCCACGTTTTTCGTTTTAGAAACGCGAACCAGCCGAGTTAGAGCTGCCCAGACGAGAGATGAATCTCCAATTCACTCGATCCGTATAATTGTGGATGTCCTTGAGACCATATGTATGTGCAACCGAGGGCCGTGCATCGTTAGAATGCAGTCGCGTCTGCCTACTGCATCTTTGTTTCTCGCAGGCATCTCTCGTTCCTGCTGCCGGTGCTCGCAGTCCTGACTAGACGGTCGCGAAATCGACAACGATTCGCGTTTTGAGTTGTAAGAAAATTTTCGCGTCCGCTTGCTGAGTTCTGTGACGGTGTGTCTCCACTTTGTGTGCGTTGTTGTCCTTCGAAGGGTTTACGAACGTTCGCTTGTACCAGTGATCCAGTGAGTCCATTCGAGTAAGTTGTAAATAGTTCCGGAGTCCACCAACTTGACTTTGTAATATGTTGGCTTTTAGTTTTTATTTTTGATTGTTTATTCTGTAAGAGAGAACTTCACTTTCAATTTGGAAGAATATTTTTGGAAACCTAACTTCCAAATTTAAAAATGTTGGCATTAAACCTTGGTTATTTGACAAGTCCTTACAGTTTTTTGAATTCATAAGACCAAATCAATCGAAATCGATCAAAAGTATTCAGATTTCAATCTATTAAGTCGAAGAAATTACGTATCATCCTCAAATCACTCAGGTTCTGAACTGAAATTGATTTTCAATCGAAACACTTCATCATTAAGAGTTTTTATGATTTGAAAACTTGATTTTTTGCTTCAGACGTCGAAAATTCGATCTTAAGGTTCTTTATTACGAAAGGAATCCTAATGAGATTCGAAGTTCAAGTTATGTTACCACCGCCTTAGAAGCGAATCTTGAATCCTTCTAATTTCAATCTAGTTTTTTTTTCTAGTTTTGAGCCAGGTTATTAATGTTTTTACTTTCTTCAATCACGCTCGTAAGTCTTATGTCTCTTCCAATTAGAGAAAGAGCCTCAATAACTTTGCTAGTTTGAAGAGGAATTCCTAAAATTCTTCTAGTTTAAAATGAAGCCCTGAAGGTATTCTAAGTATAAAAGAGCAGCTGCACATTGTTTTCTTGGAATAAGAAACTGCTTCAATAACTTTGGGTAGTTTAAAGAGGAATTCCTAAAGCTCTTCTATTTTAAACTGGAAGCACTGGAGCTCTTCTACTTTAAATGGGAAGCACTGGAGCTCTTCTACTTTAAATTGGAAGCACTGGAGCGCTTCTACTTTAATTTGGAAGCACTGAAGCTCTTCTAGGTGCAAAAGAGTAACTGTATATTTTTATCTTGGAATAAGAAACTCTACCTCAATAACTTTGGTAGTTTGAAGGGGAATTCCTAGAGCTTTTGTAGTTTAAATTGAAGCACTGGAGCTCTACTAGATACAAACGAACAGCTGCATAGTTTTTTCTTGGAATAAGAAACTACCTCAATAACTTTAATAAATTAAAGAGAAAAGCTCTTCTACTTTAAATTGGAATCACTGTAGCTCTGCTACTTTAAATTGGAAGCACTGGACCTCTTCTACTTTAAATTGGAGGCGCTGAAGCTCTTCTATTTTAAATTGGAAGCACTGGAGCTCTTCTGCTTTAAAATGGAAGCACTGAAGCTCTTCTAGGTACAAAAGAGCATCTACATATTTTTTTCTTGGAATAAGAAACTCTACCTCAATAACTTTGGTAGTTTGAAGGGGAATTCCCAAAGCTCTTTTAGTTTAAATTGAAGCACTGGAGCTCTTCTGGATACAAACGAAGAGCTGCATAGATTTTTCTTGGACTAAGAAACTACCTCAATAACTTTGATAGTTTGAAGAGAAGTTCCTAAGGCTCTTCTATTTTAAATTGGAAGCACTGGAGCTCTTCTACTTTAAATTGGAAGCACTGGAGCTCTTCTACTTTAAAATGGAAGCACTGACGCTCTTTTAGGTGCAAAAGAGTAGCTGTATATTTTTATCTTGGAATAAGAAACTCTACCTCAATAACTTTGGTAGTTTGAAGGGGAATTCCTAAAGCTCTTGTAGTTTAAATTGAAGCACTGGAGCTCTTCTGCATAGAAACGAACAGCTGCATAATTTTTTCCTGGAATAAGACACTACCTCAATAACTTTGGTAGTTTGAAGAGAAATTCCTAAAAACTCTTCTACTTTAATTTGGAAGCACTGGTGCTCTTTAACTTTAAAATGGAAGCACTGGAGCTCTTCTACTTTAAAATGGAAGCACTGGAGCTCTTCCACTTTAAATTGGAAGCACTGGAACCCTTCTTCTTTAAAATGGAAGCACTGAAGCTCTTCTAGATACAAAAGAGCAGCTGCATAGTTTTTTCTTGAAATAAGAAACTACCTCAATAACTTTGGTAGTTCAAAGGGAAATTCCTAAAGCTCTTTTAGTTTAAATTGAAGCACTGGAACTCTTCCAGATACAAACGAACAGCTGCATAATTTTGTCCTAGAATAAGACACTACCTCAATAACTTTGGTAGTCTGAATAGAAATTCCTAAAAACTCTTCCACTTTAATTTGGAAGCACTGCTGCTCTTTAACTTTAAAATGGAAGCACTGGAGCTCTTTTACTTTAAAATAAAAGCACTGGAGCTCTTCTACTTTAATTTGGAAGCACTGGAGCTCTTCTACTTTAAAATGGAAGCACTGGAGCACTTGTACTTTAAAATGGAAGCACTGGAGCTCTTCTACTTTTAATTGGAAGCACTGGAGCTCTTCTACTTTTAAATGGAAACACTGAAGCTCTTCTAGATGCAAAAGAGCAGCTGCATAATTTTTTCTTGGAATAAGAAACTACCTCAATAACTTTGGTAGTTCGAAGGGAAATTCCTAAAGCTCTTTTAGTTTAAATTGAAACACTGGAACTCTTCCAGATACAAACGAACAGCTGCATAATTTTTTCCTGGAATAAGACACTACCTCAATAACTTTGGTAGTTTGAAAAGAGAAATTCCTAAAAGCTCTTCTACTTTAATTTGGAAGTACTGGGAGCTATTCTACTTTAAAATGGAAGTACTGGAGCTCTTCTACTTTAAAATGGAAACACTGGAGCTCTTCTACTTTAAATTGGAAACACTGGAGCTCTTCTACTTTAAAATGGAAGCACTGAAGCCCTTCTAGGTACAAAAGAGCAGCTACATATATTTTTCTTTGAATAAGAAACCCTACTTCAATAACTTTGGTAGTTTAAAGGGTAACTCCTAAAGCTCTTAGTTTAAAATGAAGCACTGGTGCTCTTCGACGTATAAAATAGCAGCTGCATAATTTTTTCTTGGAATTCTAATTCAAAAAGAAATTTTGATTTTTTTTTATTTAAAAAGTTGAGTGACTACTTCTAGTGATAGTCTAAAAACTTCTGGAAATTTTCTAATTTGAAAGTGAGGGGACGAAATTTTTTTTCTGAAACTGTTATTAATCTCACAAGAGCAGAATTCCTCCAGTTAAAAAATTCTGAATTTGTAGTTCAAAAAACGACCACTTGAACGTTTCTAATGGGAAAATGGATCCCTTGCCTTTTGTAGTTTCAAAAGGAACTTCTGTGTCCTTATCATTCGAAGTTTTTAGGTTTTGAACAAGAAGCTGAACTGTTTATCTGAAAATAAAATTCCTGAATCTTATTTAAGTTAAAAAATTTGCTCCGATGCTCTTCTAGGTTGAAAATAAAGCCTTAGAACAGTTTTAATTGAAAATGGTAACCGCGGAGCTTTTCTAATTAAAAAAAATGAGACTTTATAACTTTGAAAAGAAGCTATTATATTTCTGTTTTTGTTTATTGTTTCTTTTCTTTGTTCCTGAAGAAGTCCTCTACGATGGTGGGCGAAACTTTGAACACTTTTAGTAGTTCTTTGACACGGTCCAATCCCAGAAGAAGTATATCCTGTACTGACTCTAGCCGTGGAAGCCTTCGTTATCATGTGGAACTCTTTCACTTTAAAAATCCTCAAAAATTGAAATACAGAACTTGTCCCCTGAAACCAAGAAAGATTAAAAAACACAACAAAGGTTGCTCTAACGCGTTTCGACAGCCAAGCTGTCATCTTCAGTGAGAAACGCACAACAAAGGTTGCTCTAACACGTTTTTGAAGATAACCAAGGACCAGTCCTTTCCATGAGATTTAAAAATCCTGGAACAAATAATTTAAAAATGAAGTCCTTAAGTAGTTCTCTGAGGCCCAAAAGGGGTTTTAAGTTTACAATGAAACTTTGAAGTTTTATGCAACGGTGAAAACCTGAAAATGAGCCCTTAAGCTTCTTCAATTTAAAAATGAAGCTCTGTTCTCTTTAAAAAGCAAGCCACGGATCCTTTCTAATTTGAAAATGTAATCCTATTTTTTTTTAATTTCAGGTCATCATAGAGGTCTTTTAATTTGATAATCCAAAAAAATGTTTGTAGTTTAGTTTAGGAATAAAACTCTGCTTTAGTTTAGGAATAAAAGTACTCCTCTTTCTTTAATTTGAACATTAAGTTCTGAAGTTTTTCTGATTTATTTAATGTAGCTCTAAAACGCTTGTCATTTTATAACGAAGGCCTGAAGTGAAGCTCTTAAAGTTTTCCAATTTGCAAGTGAAGTCCTGAAGTTTTTAATTTCAAATTCTACTCTTTGAGTCATCCTTGGAATTCTACTCTTTGAGTCATCCTTGGAATTCTACTCTTTGAGTCATCCTTGGAATTCTACTCTTTGAGTCATCCTTGGAATTCTACTCTTTTAGTCATCCTTGGAATTCTACTTTTTGAGTCATCTTTGAAATTCTACTTTAGGAAGGAAGCCTTGAAGCATGCAAGCCTATTGCATTTTAAACTCGAAATTAAGCCCCCGCAACTTTTCAGCTTTGGAAATCTAGCTTTGAAGCTATTATCATATTGAAATAAAAGCTAAAACTGAAAGTTTTCCAGTTTGCAAATAAGCCCTGAAATCTTTAATTTCAAATTCTACTCTGAGTCATCCTTGGAATTCTACTCTTTGATTCATCCTTGAAGTTCTATTTTAGGAAGGAAGCTTTGGAGCATGAAAGCCTTCATGGTAGACCCTTATTGACCGGAAATATTATGTTTTTTTCAATTTATTTAACATTTCTTCGGCCCAGTTTGGAAATATTTAAATTTTTAAATTTTTAAATTTAGAAAATTGTCAACAAACCATAAAAAAATTTAAATATTTCCAAACTGGGCCGAAGAAATGTTAAATAAATTGAAAAAAACATGAAAGCCTATTGCGTTTTAAACTCGAAATAAAGCCCCTGCAACTTTTCAGCTTTGGAAACCTAGCTTTGAAGCTATTATCAATTTGAAATAAAAGCTAAAACTTTTAGTTTTTCAGTTTGCAAATAAGTCCTAATGTCTTTAATTTCAAATTCTACTCTTCGAGTCATCCTTGGAATTCTACTCTTCGAATCATCCTTGAAATTCTACTTTAGGAAGGAAGCCTTGGAGCATGAAAGCTTATTGCATTTTAAACTCGAAATTAAGCCCCTGCAGCTTTTTAACTTTGGAAATCTAACTTTAAAGCTATTATCATTTTAAAATAAAAGCTAAAACTGAGAGTTTTCGAGTTTGCAAATGAAATCCTGAAGTCTTTAATTTCAAATTCTAGCCTTTGAATTATCCTTGAAATACTAGTTTAGGAAGGAAGTCGTGGAACATGAAAGCCTATTGCATTTTAAACTTGAAATTAAGCCCCTGCAGGTTTTCAACTTTGGAAATCTAGCTTTGAAGTTATTATCATTTTGAAATAAAACTTAAAACTGAAAGTTTTCCAGTTTACAAATGAAGTCCTGAAATCTTTAATTTCAAGAGCTACTCTTTGAATCATCCTTGGAATTCTACTCTTTGAGTCATCCTTGGAGTTCTACTCTTTGAGTCATCCTTGTCATTCTTCTTTAGGAAGGAAACCTGGGAGCATGAAAGTCTATCGCATTTTAAACTTGAAATTAAGCCCCTGCAGCTTTTCAACTTTGGAAATCTAGCTTTGAACTTATTATCATTTTGAAATAAAAGCTAAAACTGAAAGTTTTCCAGTTTGCAAATGAAGTCCTGAAGTCTTTAATTTCAAATTCTACTCTTTAAGTCATCCTTGGAATTCTACTCTTCGAGTCATCCTTGAAATTCTACTTTAGGAAGGAAGCCTTAGAGCATGAAAGCCTGTTGCATTTTAAACTCGAAATTAAACCCCTGCTTTTCAAGCTTTTCAACTTTGGAAATCTAGCTTTGAAGCTATTATCGCTTTGAATAAAAGCTAAAACTGAAAGTTTTCCAGTTTGCAAATGAAGTCCTGATGTCTTTAGTTTCAAATTCTAGCCTTTGAGTTATCCTTGAGGAAGGAAGCCGTGGAGAATGAAATCCTATTGCATTTTAAATTTGAAATTAAGCCCCTGCAGTTTTTCAGCTTTGGGAATCTAGCTTTGAGACTATTATCATTTTGAAATAGTTAAACGCCTAAAATAAGAGCTAAAAGCAGAACTTTGGACTTCTCTAGTTTAAAAAAAGTTCAAATTGAAAATAGAGTTCTGAAGTTTCTTAAGGAATTTGCTATGATGTAAATTCAGAATAGAACAAAAGTTGCTTCACACAGCGACCTTTGGAACCCTTTAGGAGAACGTTTAGGGTTACATCGTACTTTTGGTTGTAATTCAATCTGAAGGTTATTATTGTTTTTTCTTTTCAATCTCACAAGACACACGTAAGTCTCTTCTTCTTAGAGAATAACTTCGCCAGCTTAGAGAATAAGTTTGCTAGCTTAGAGAATCACTTTGATACCTTGAAGGGGAATTTCTAAAACTCTTCTAGTTTAAACTGAATACCTGTATCTTTTCTAGTTTAAATTTGAAGCCCTACGACTTGTTCTAACTGTAAATAGAGTTTTAAAGATTTTATTAATTTAGAAATGAAAAACTGGGACCTTTCCCATTCCCATTGGAGTTTTTCTAATTTTAAACTTGGGGCCTAGTGGTCCCTCTTTAAAAACAAACGCCTCTGGTTTTCTTATTTTGAAAATCAGGCTTTTTAAAATCATGTACTGAAGATCTAGTTCGAAAAGGTAGTTTCTTTAATTTGGAAATGCAACCTTGAAACAATTATAATTTTCGAATAATGCATTTTTTTTAAATATAACCTGACTGACGCTTTTCTAATATATTGTAACGAAATGTAAATTATAGAATTTAGTACGTAAGAAAATTTTCTAGAAAGACCTGATAAGGGAAAGCGGCCGCGATAATGAAGCAAACGACAAATAAGCGCTCTAGAAATTTTGGCAAACGATAAGCCTTATCTGCTGGATTTTTCAAGAACCCGGAAGCGAAAACTATATAAGGCGGACGCCTTTCCCTCGAGTCAGTCAGTCAGTGTAGTTAATTAGTGAGTTAGTAGTTAGAAGTCAAGTGAGTTAATTATTCAGTTGTAGTGTTCCGAGTTTAGTTTAGAAATAAAGTGGGTATTATTCAACAAGTGTTAATAGTCATTTCGAACCGATAACGCGCCACAATATTAATGAACTCCAAGCTGTTCTTATTTTAAAATCAATAACTTTGGTGGAACTTGGTCCTTGGTTATCTTCAAAAATTGAAATACAAATCTTGTCCCCTGAAACCAAGTATCAGTACCTCTCTGAAGGTGATAGCTTGGCTATCGAAACGCGTTAGAGCACCCTTTGTTGTGTTTTTTAATTTTTCTTGGTTTCAGGGCATAAGATTTGTATTTCAATTTATGTCATATCATAGACAAAAAAAGTATCTCTCTGAAGATGATAGCTTGGCTATCGAAACGCGTTAGTGCAACCTTTGTTGTGTTTTTTAATCTTTCTTAGTTTCAGGGGACGAGTTCTGTATTTCAAGAATAAAGTCGAGTTTTGAAAAAGTAGAATTTTAAATATAAACTCAAAAATTTTACTTTCTTCTCCCAAAATTGGACAATACTGACGTTTTTCAATATTTCATAGAAATTTCTGCCTTTTTCTTGAAGTTTTGATTGCCCGGAAATTTCAACCTTTTTCTCAAAATTGTTAGTCTTTCTTGGCTTCAGAGGACAAGATTTGTATTTCAATTTATGCCATATCATAAACAAAAAAACTATCTCTGAAGATGATATCTTTGCTATCGAAACGCGTTAGAGCAATCTTTGCTAACCCTGGCTGAAGCGAGCATACGTGGTCCGGACTTGGCGTCTGGCTTTTCTCTCGTGGCTCGTGTATGTACGCAACTAGTTGCACTGACTGCATTGACTAGTCAAGGCCATATTCATTTACTATCTCGATTCTACTCTTCTTTGCTTATGGCAGAAGCGCTGTTGCAATCCCCCAAATCAACTATATGAACTATTCTCGCTGCAAGCTTTCCAGATGAACTATTCATCGTCAGGTGAAATTTTAAGCCTGAAAAAAGATAAACTGTTCATCGACAGGTGAAGTTTTAAGCCTGAAAAAAGCTAAACTATTCATCGATAGGTGAAGTTTTCAGCCTGAAAAGAGCTAAAAGTTTAAATTTAAATGGAAGTACTTTTTTTTTCGAAAATCTTTTTTATCTCGAAATTTTGTTCTAAAAATTGTTTCATTTAATTTAAGAACGAAATTGTAATAGAAAGTATTGCTTTGGTAAATTCGTCATTTTTTAGATTTTTTTGTCAATATTGATTTTATTTTCTCAAAATTAGGTCAATATTCTAACTAGAAAATGTTTTTTGGGAAAATTTTAGCTATTTCTAAGCACACTTGTTGTTGTCGAAATTACGAATAAAATGGTAAAAATCGTGAGAATAATATTTTTAGAAATTCCGACTCTTCCCCAAATTCTCCTTCTTCTCTTTCTTCGCAAAGTTCAGTTATTTCTTTAAAATTTGGTCGAAATGTTAGATTAAAGTTAAAAAAAATTACAACAAAAGAGCCAACAGTTTCTAGACAAATATTTCTTGAAAAGCTTAGCTTTTAACGACAATTTAAAGATTATGGAAAAGTTTAAAATAAAAAGTAAAAGTTCCAACAAGATTATTTTTTGGAAGTTTCAATTCTTCATAAAATTTGAGTTTTTTTATTTTGGACATTTCGACTCATCTGGCCAAATGATGTAATAATTAGTCGTGGGATTTCCTGCAAATTACGTCTTTGTTGCGCCATGAGTTATTCACCCCCCCCGTAACGCAAATTCTGCTACTATATTTTGCAATTTCATCGCAAATTTTGGAGCAAGAGACTGGTCCTTGGTTATCTTCAAAAATTGAAATACAAATCTTGTCCCCTGAAATCAAGAAAGATTACAACGCGTTAGAGCAACCTTTGTTGTGTTTTTTTAATCTTTCTTGGTTTCAGGGGACAATATTGTATTTTAGTTTTGTCTCAAATTTTTATTTACTGCTTCTAAACAAAACCAGGTTCGGTTATATAGCAAATAGTTATAGAAACATCGTGAAATTTTTAATATCTCTTGTTATATTTATCGTTAATACAGTGTAATAGCTCTGACCATTTTTTTTTTTTTTCAGGGAAAGAAGACATTTTTTTAAACCTGTTCCACAAGTAAGTTGAGCATAGCATTGATTCTAGTGTTTAGTAACAACATTTTTACGGGTCCCTATTTTAAAAGGAAAAACGGAACCCTTATAATTGCACTTTCGTGTCCGTCTATCGTCTGTCTGTCTGTCTGTCTGTCTGTCTGTCTGTCTGTCTGTCTGTCTGTCTGTCTGTCTGTCTGTCTGTCTGTCTGTCTGTCTGTCTGTCTGTCTGTCTGTCTGTCTGTCTGTCTGTCTGTCTGTCTGTCTGTCTGTCTGTATGTCTGTCTGTCTGTCTGTCTGTCTGTCTGTCTGTCTGTCTGTCTGTCTGTCTGTCTGTCTGTCTGTCTGTCTGTCTGTGTCTGTCTGTCTGTCTCTCTGTGTCTCTCTGTCTGTCTGTGTCTGCCTGTCTCTCTGTCTAACTGTCTGCCCGCCTGCCTGTCTGTCTGTCTGCCCGCCTGCCTGTCTGTCTGTCTGTCTGTTTGTCTGTCTGTTTGTCTGTCCGTCTGTCTGTCTGTCTATCTGTTTGTCTTATAAAATGAGAATGTTCAAACAGCAAAAATTTTAAAAATTTTCAAAAAAATTTTAAAATGAATTTTAAACAAAATTCAAGAGAAAATTAAAAAAAAAATCGATACTTAAAAAATTTCTCGATTAAAAAAAAACAATTGAAATTTTCCCAAAAAAATTGGACTTTTGAAGAAACTCCAAATTCTCAAGAAAATGTAGTGTGAAAAATTTTAAAATTTTGAAAACTAACAAAGTCAACACTTTCAGGAATAACCAAATTTTTTTATAATTTAAAAGAATATAGAAATTTAAAAAAAAATTCAAATTTAGAAAAAAATTCAAATTTAGAAAAAAAGTGAAATTTTACAAAGGTTAAAAAACTTCAAAGAGTACAAAGTTTGGGCAAAGGCCAGTTTACAAAAAAACTCGACATTTTCGAATAAAATGAGAATCTTCGAACAGCAAAAACTTTGAAAATATAACAAAATCTTAAAAAATTCAATATTTTAAAAAGGCCTAAATTTTTGAAAAAATCAACACTTGGAAAAGTCAAAATTTTCAAAAGAAGTAAAATCTTGAAAATATTTAGTCGAAAATTTTTTCCAATAAGTCAACATTTTTAGAAAAGTATCGAACTTTTTCTTGAAATTTAAAGTTTTCGTGAATATCGATTCTCTGATATATTTAATTTTTTCAAAATTTTGAGAAAAGTATCGAAATTTTGAAAAAAGTAAATTTTTTCGAAATAGTTTGCATTCACAAAAAGTTTAAATTTCGAGAAAAAGATTAAAGCGGGAAAATGAAGAAATCTTTAAAAAAAATTTCGAAAAATGTCGAAATTATTAGAAAATGTCAATTTTTTTAAAAATTGAATTTTTCAAAAAAATATCGAAATAGAAATCTAAATTTTCAAAAAGTCTACATTTTCAAGAAAGACGACATTTTAGAAAATGTTCGAAACTTTTAAAAAGGTGACATTCCTCAACAAAAAAGTCGGAATTTTGTGACATCACGAAGCATATGACTCGCCTCGCCCTTGACACACGATGTCACACCCTATTGACCCCCTTACTACCCCTTAACCTGAGAAATAACAAAGCGAAAATTTCGGGATCAAATCCTCTACTTGTGAGGTATCATTTTAAAAAGCTACCTCTAATGATCCTGAAATATTTTTTCTTATAACTTTCTGTCGAATGGTCTCAAAAATATAGCTCAAAATGTGTAAGAATTGACCCTTTCTCCCTCTCTGGGGCTTCTAAAGATAAAATTTAGATTTGAATAGTGTTAATAGATATTGAGTCATAGATCCTCGGAAAACCTTAGCTTTCTGGATTCGTTGTGGGTTGTCTAAAATTTAGGCCACCCTTTCCGGGCCCATTGTGCTAAAACTTTAGGTTTGTTCGACATCGTAATACTTGTTTGGGAAAAATTTTTTTTGAAAAAATAGGTTCTAGTATTCCAAGGTTTTTTGACCCATATAGTATTAATTTTTTTCAAATAAAAAACTTGTTTAAATCCAAAGATCTGCAAGTATCCTTTAGTCGAAGCAAATCAAATTTGTTTTTTACATTATTTCATTTAGATGAGTTTTTGGAGTTAACACAGGTTTATTAAATTGCACGCAACGCATTAATTGCAGTTGGATTCGAATATTTTATTTTCTCATTGTCATTGGAGGTCATAGGGTATAAAATCGCTTACAGCTGTCCTCTGAATCGCTTGCATATTAAAGTTTTCACCTGGTCCAATGGTAATTTAATACGCCGCAATAGTAGTAATTTAAAAGTGTGTAAATATTTATGGTTTACGTTTTAGCATAGAGCGCGAAAATTATTGACCGAGAAGCCTTGATATTATTAAAATTCTCGCAAGTGAAGTGGCACGAACGAAATATGGCGCTGAATATCTAAAAAAGGTCGATGTGTATTTGCACATATTAATATGGATAGGGGCATCGATGACGCCATGGGGATCTTTAAATTACAACTATTCGATGCGAAACGCGGAAACCTTGGTCGAAATTCGCCGCCAAAAAATATTCGATCAACAAGAGAAATTTTATCAAAGATAGGAGAAACCGCTTTCATGTTAAGAATTCAAACTTTTAGCGCCTAATCTTTAATTTTGGTGGTCCTTGGTTATCTTCAAAAATTGAAATACAAAATCTTGTCCTCTGAAACTAAGAAAGACTAAAAAACACAACAAACGTTGCTCTAACGCGTTTCGATATCTAAGCTGTCATCTTCAGAGATATACTACCGACAGTAACAGAATAAATGTATGTGCTAAGGCACCCCCCTCAGGAGAGAACTAGCTGATGGTTGATCCTCTGTCTTTTTTCTTAGCACTTTGCAGTGGCGTGTCGTGCCTCTTATGGATGGGGAAACCGACCGGAAACTCTTTTAAAAGGTCAATTACAATTACAGTTTTGTTGTTTGAATGCAGCAGCATTCAAGACGTAATATTTCTTTTTGTCGCGTTTCAATTAGGAGAAATATTCATTTAAATTTGGAATTTTAAAACAAAATTCAAATATTTCGGGAAGATGGTCCAAATGTTGGAAAAAAAATTAAAAATTTTCAACCTAAATCAAGAAGTGTATGCAAATTTATTTTGAAGAAATCCAGATTTTTAAATTTCAAATTAAACTCTGATAATTATTTCTTTAATGCTCAGTTTGGTTTTTGAATTACTTTATTAATTGAATTTTTCTCTTTAAATTTGGATCGTTACTCAGAATTACGAATTAAAGTTTTAAATTAAAAGATTAAACTCGAAATTTATTTTTAAAAAAACACAAAAATCATTTTAATCACAACAAGAACATGGCAAGAATATACTCTTCTTCCTGAGATTTTCTTTGTAACTTCAACTTTTAAAGAAAATCAAGATTTCAAAAAAAAAATGTTAATTTCGAGAATATCGAAATTTTTAAAAAAGTCCAAATAGTCGAAAAGTCGGAATTTCTACAAAAATCATTTTAATCACAACAAGAACATGGCAAGAATATACTCTTCTTCCTGAGATTTTCTTTGTAACTTCAACTTTTAAAGAAAATCAAGATTTCAAAAAAAATGTTAATTTCGAGAATATCGAAATTTTTAAAAAAGTCCAAATAGTCAAAAAGTCGGAATTTCTACAAAAATCATTTTAATCACAACATAAAGGATGGCAAAAATATACTCTTCTTCCTGAGATTTTCTTGGTAACTTCAACTTTTAAAGAAAATCACGATTTCAAAAAAATGTTAATTTCGATAATATCGACATTTTTAAAAAAGTCCAAATAGTCAAAAAGTCGGAATTTCTACAAAAATCATTTTAATCACAGCATAAAGGATGGCAAAAAATATACTCTTCTTCCTGAGATTTTCTTTGTAACTTCAACTTTTAAAGAAAATCAAGATTTCAAAAAAAATGTTAATTTCGACAATATCGAAATTTTTAAAAAAGTCCAAATAGTCAAAAAGTCTTAATTTCTACAAAAATCATTTTAATCACAACATAGAAGGTGGCAAAAATATACTCTTTTTTCCTGAGATTTTCTTTGTAACTTCAACTTTTAAAGAAAATCACGATTTCAAATAAATGTTAATTTTGAGAATATCGAAATTTTTAAAAGTCCAAATAGTTAAAAAGTCGGAATTTCTACAAAAATCATTTTAATCACAACATAAAAGATGGCAAAAATATACTCTTTTTCCTGAGATTTTCTTTGAAATTTCAGCTTTTAAAGAAAATCGAGATTTCTAGAAAATGCTGATTTCGAGAAAATCGAAATTTTAAAAAAGTCCTAATCATCCAAAAGTCGGAATTTCTAAAAAAAAGTCGAAATTCCGACGAAGTCAAAATATTCGAAAAATTCAAAATTTTAAAATAAGTCCAAATTTTTTAAAATTCAAACCTTTCAAAAGAATTCCAAATTTCCAGAAAAAGCTGAAATTTTAAAAAAAATTCGAAAATTTCAAGTCTCAATTCTGAAAATTCAAATTTTAAAAAAAGTGTCAATTTTGCAAGAAAGTACAAATTAAAAATATAAAAGTGGAAGTTTTGAGAAAAAGTTGAACGAATTTGAATTTTTGAAAGTCCAGATTTCCAAAAAAAGTCGATGTTTCGACAAAAAGTTGAAATCTTGAAAAAATTGATAATTTTTTGAAAATGGCCAAAATATTGGAAAAAGATTTAAATTTAGAAAAACCAAATTTTCCCAACTTTTGAAAAGTGGATTGACCGTGTTATGATCATTCCAAGAAAAATTGATACTTACACAAGTAGAGGTCGATCGGATTAGTAACTTAAACAGAGTAGGAGACATAACCGAGCCCTGGGGCACCCCTGTCGATCGGATTAGTAACTTAAACCGAGGAGGAGAGATAACCTAGCCCTGGGGCACCCCTGTCTATCGAATTAGTAACTTGAATGGAGTAGGAGACATAACCAAGCCCTGGGGTACCCCTGTCGATCGGATTAGTAACTTAAACAGAGTAGGAGAGATAACCTAGCCTTGGGGCACCCCTGTCAATCGGATTAGTAACTTGAATGGAGTAGGAGACATAACCAAGCCCTGGGGTACCCCTGTCGATCGGATTAGTAACTTAAACAGAGTAGGAGAGATAACCTAGCCTTGGGGCACCCCTGTCAATCGGATTAGTAACTTGAATGGAGTAGGAGACATTACCTAGCCCTGGGGCGTCCCTGATGATCGGATTAGTAACTTGAATGGAGTAGGAGACATTACCTAGCCCTGGGGCGTCCCTGACGATCGGATTAGTAACTTACACGCAGTAGGAGACATAAGCAAGCCCTGGGGCACCCCTGTCGATCGGATTAGTAACTTACACGCAGTAGGAGACATAACCTAGCCTTGGGGCACCCCTGTCGATCGGATTAGTAACTTACACGTAGTAGGAGACATAACCTAGCCTTGGGGCACCCCTGTCGATCGGATTAGTAATTTACACATAGTAGGAGAGATAACCAAGCCCTGGGGCACCCCTATATCATCGCAAATGTCTCTAAAAAATGCCAGAGAGTTGCCAAAGAGTTGTGTCATTCTGAGAACTGGTTGTCAATTCATAGAGGAGACGTGGTGGTTATGATGTCTAACTGTCGAAGGCGTTTTAGAAATTCATCACTAAAATTCGAGTCTCATCGTCTTTTTTCTTTCTTTAGCCGAAGAGGTTAGAGTTTTAACAATGGCTTAAAAAACATATTTTGTTTAATTATATAAAATATAAAGGTTTTGATTTTTTTTTTAATTCTGACACGCGAATGGTAAAATGCAAAAAAAATTCCCTCAAGAAGTATGTGGGCCAATTTTGTTTTATTCGGGCTCTTGTCAAGCTTAAATTAAGGATTAAGCTTAAAAGCTTTTAGTTATTAGTCACAGCGGGTTAAAGTCATAGACAATTCGTGTATAAGATATTTCTTATCAGTCGATTTTACAGGAGTTTTCAGTTTTTAGAGATTTCACAGGAGTTGACTGGAAATAATTTCTTTTGCAAGAAATTCATTTTCCTGGTGACACACTATAGTTTACTTGTGTTACTTGAGGCTTTAGATAACCTGGATACCCCGGACAAACAAGATAAGATAAAACAAGCGATAAAGGTTGTTCTGTTTTTCTTTCAGCGCCAACGACATTTCGTCAAAGTTTCGTTAACATTTGCGACGATTTAGATAATTTTCAGATAACGATCTCGTATAAAAAAACATGACACTTATGTCTCAATATTTCCTCCGAAGATAACCTAATAAATTTAGAGATTTAATTTTTCCAGCGCGAAGATAACCGAAAGCTTAAGAATTCAATTACGAAAAGTGTCCCTTGATAGAATTGCGTCATTCATAGGATGAAGTTCGGAACGTCCGCCTGGAAATTGTGTCACTAGGTCACAACCGAACAAATAGAGCCGGATCCGTAGCGAAATGTAAACACGCCGTCCCCGGGGGCATTTCCATCCGTAAACTAATTATCGAGACGTCGACGTCTTCCTGGACCACTAGTGGATCTCGTGGTAACGACGACGCAAAAAGGGCTTGGTGAAATCTAGAAAATATGTCGAGGTTGAAGTGAACCCGACATCGGACGCATGCGAGATGCGCTTGCATCCTGCACCTCGACCTCGACTTCAAGGCTATCGCGATTACGATGCAATAAATAGGTCAGCATCAACTGGAGCAATCGGGAACCCCTGAAGCTTGTTAACGTCAAGGACTCGACCCGCCGCCGATGCTGTGCGTGTTCTAGCCTTGGAAACTCGCTCCGGCGAGGAGATGAAAAACTCCTAATTCTGGAATTAGAGTGGGTTGGCTTAGAATAGGTCAGCAGGCTCTCCTCATGTCACCATGACCAACGTGTTTTGGTAATCGACCTAGAGAAAAAGGTGTACCATACAATCTAAATTTTTGCTAATGTAATTTGGTGTAATGCCCTATATACCTTTTATTTAAAATTTTTGATGTTTTAAATCCCATGTACAAATTGTTTTATTGTGTTAACATGTCCTAATTTTAGGTGCTGTTTTTCTGGGAATATTTGTTTGAAATTCCTGGGTATTTAATCGCGTCAAAGTGTTAAATTCTAATAAAATACGACCTAGCAGCCCTCTATGAGCTATGAACAGCAAAACGCGAAGATTTTATGTAGCAGTACAATCAACAGTTGACCTGCTTGCGTTTGGCAGCAGAACGGTCAGTAGGAAAAGCTCAGGGAATATCTAATTCCCAAAATCTGGTCTAATAAATGCCCTAGTCTAACTTCCACTACCTACTATCAACAGTTGCCTTGCTTGCGTTTAGCAGCAGAACGGTCACTAGGAAAAAGCTCAGTGAACGTCTAATTCCCAAACTTTAATCTAATAAATGCCCTAGTCTAACTTCCAGTATTTACTATAAACAGTCGACCTGCTTGCGTTTGGCAGCAAAACGGACACTAAGAAAAAGCTCAAGGAATGTCGAGTTCCCAAACTCTGGTCTAATAAATGCCCTAGTCTAACTTCCAGTACTTACTATCAACAGTTGACTTGCTTGCGTTTGGCAGCAGAACGGTCACTAGGAAAAAGCTCAGTGAACGTCTAGTTCCCAAACTCTGGTCTAATAAATGCCCTAGTTTAACTTCCAGTACTTGCTATCAACAGTTGACTTGCTTGCGTTTGGCAGCAGAACGGTCACTAAGAAAAAGCTCTGTGAACGTCTAGTTCCCAAACTTTGATCTAATAAATGCCCTAGTCTAACTTCCAGTATTTACTATAAACAATTGACTTGCTTGCGTTTGGCAGCAGACCGGTCACTAGGAAAGAGCTCAGTGAACGTCTAGTTCCCAAACTTTGATCTAATAAATGCCCTAGTCTAACTTTCAGTATTTACTATAAACGATTGACCTGCTTGCGTTTGGCAGCAGAACGGACACTAGGAAAAAGCTCAGTGAACGTCTAGTTCCCAAAATTTGTTCTAATAAATGCCCTAGTCTTTCAATAATTGAAATTTCATGTAAAAGGTCGAACACTATTCGCACAAGTAATCAGATACAATTGGGGGATGTTTTTTGTTTAAATTTAAAAGTAACGAGATAAAACTTGAATGAAATGAATCTGGCGCGATGTTTTTGTTCTTGTTGCGAACGATTTAAATCAGCAGAATCAAAGAATGCCACTGTCCACCAGCGAAAGGCCAAACTTTTTAAAAAAGAATTGTTTGATTTAATCTCTTCAAAATTCTACGTAATGGAAATTTAATATTTTTTTTGATGAATATTATTAATTCGCTTTTCAATTCATCCTAACGTAACAAGCGTTCTACGTGATGAATTAGCTTTTTTGGGGCCTCCCACACATAAACTGTTACGCACAGCTACAAAGCTTTAATAATTTGTTCTTTTATCGAAAAATTGGAATTTTTCTTTTAATTTGTTTATATTAGGTTTCAGAACAAACAGAAAGCTTCTATTTTCTTTTGATACGTTCATCTCCAGTTAACTCAAAATGCTTAAGTTGGAAATAAACCTCGATTAAATCCCCTAGAGTTCAATTTGTATTTTTAGAGCGACGAACCAAACTATGAAATCGATTTAATTGGCGCGTAAGTGTACGAACGACCCAGTCTCTGGGAAGCCCACAAACTGGGGAAGTATTGACGAGTGACCTCGTCGTGTGGGTTGACCTAGGTCGCGTTTTGCTCTTTAAACGTCGCACATCGGCATTCCCCTCTTTCGCTCTTACGCCCACTACATCCCTTCGGCGCTATACGCAGCGTCCCGGTGCGGATAAACCGAGGAGATTCCCTGGCGCCCGTCCACCTACGCACGCTCCCTTTTGGATCACTATTATGGCCGAATCGGTATTGGAATCCGTACGAGGATAAAACATGTAACAAACCGGGGAAATTCCATTCATATCGAGTGGCATATTCTTCGCCAGTTGCTTCTTCCATAGATCTACATTTTTGGTTATCTTACGAGTTATCAGTTACCGTATTTCGTTAAGGATTGTCAATCTTTTATAGATTTTAGAATACTGTTCTCATGTTTGGAGTTTAGCCCCAAAACACACTTTAGATCTCTTGGATTCAATTCAAAGAAGAGCGATTCGCCTAATTGATGACGAGAGTCTGACCTATTCTCTCGAAACACTAGAGCACAGGCGTATGGTTGGTGACTCGTCTCTTTTCTACAAGTACTATCATGGAAGATGCTCGCTGGAACTAATAGGATTGATCCCCCCAAGGGCAAGATTCTTGAGGCATACAAGACAGTGTCGGATACAGCAATTTGTGCGGTCCAGCTTGACACAGTGAGGACTTCTGTCTACGGAGACTCTTTTTTCTATAGAACCTCCAAGTTATGGAACGACTTAATAAGGCAAATTTTGAGAAGTATGAAATATTCGGAAATTTAAATTAAACAAAAATTCAGAAAAAAACAGAATATTAAAAAAAGAAAGTTCAATTTTGGGAGAAAAAAGTAAAATAAAGTCGTAATTTCGAAAGTGACGAATTTTGGAAAAAACCTCATTTTGGAAACAGGTTTTTACAAAATCAAAATTGAATAAATCCCAACGTTTTGGAAGAACTCGAAAAATGCTGAAAATTTAAAAAATTTCAAATGTCAAATGTTCAGAAAAAATTCGCAATTTCCAAAAACACTTTTTCGAAATTTTTACTTTTTTATTCTAACTTTGACATAATATTTAAATTTTAACAATCGCATTTTGAAATAAAAGCCAAAATTTCGAAAATAAGGCGAAATATTAAGTTGAAATTTCTGGAGTCAATTTTAAAAAAGTCAAAATTGAAACGAATTTTAGGAGAAAAAATCAAAATTTTTAGCAAAGTTGAATATCAAATTTTAATTTAAAAATCGATCGTTTCGAGAAAAAAACAAATTTTAAGAAACCTGTCAACATTTTTGAAAAATCAAATTCCAAAAGATCAAAGTCTTCAGAAAAACCTGACAGTCGACATTTCTAGAAAAACTACTAAGTGAATCATCAAGGACCAAAATTTTCAATTTCAAACTTTAAGAAAAAGTACAATTTTGAGAATACGTTTATGAAAAGAACGATCTTGAAAAAAAGTCAAAATTTTAAGAAAGATACAAACTTCCAGGAAAATATTCAGATTGGGATTTTAGGATAAATTTCAAATTTGCAAAAAAAGACAGATTTTGAGAAAAGTATCCAAGTTTCGATTTTTTTAAATTCGTATTTTACTGTAAATTTTGATTTTTTTTCTTGAAAAAAAAAGAGAAATTTTGAGAAAAAAGTCGAAATTTAGTAAACACTCGAAATTCTTCAGCGGAAGTCAAATTTTGTCAAAATTTTGGAAAAAGGACAAATTTTGAAAAAAATGTAATTTCTAGAATTTTTTCTTGTCCGCTTCAATCAGAGGCAGACATGCGTCCCCCCCTCAGAAAAATGTCCACTATTGAGATAAACGTCGACAGTTTGAGAGTTGTATTTTAGTTATAAACCATTCCAGAGAAAATTTTATCGAAATTTTTGTTTGTTTACAATTTTTCTAAAGAAGTAAAAAATAATAATTTCCAGATAAATATTTTTATCAAAAAATCGATCAAATTTTGAGGAAAAGGGTAAATCTTGATAAATAAGTAAAAATTTTCGGAAAATTAAAATTTAAAGGAAAGTCGAAATTTCCGGAAAAACAAATTTTGAGAAATAGCAGAATTTCGAAAAATAATGTTGAGGTTAAAATTCCAAATTTTGACTTAAGTCGAATTCTGATGAAACAAATCGAGTTTTAGGAATAAATTTGAAAGTTCGAAAGAAATTTTTGAAATAAGACGAATTCTGAGAAATATGTCGAAATTGCGAGAAAATGTCATCAATACCTTAAAGAAGGACGAATTCTATCGAATGGAAATTGTTTAGATAGTCTTCTCAGTTGAATATAAATGTTCGTTTAACTGCATGAGCCAGGGGGGAGCAAGCACCCTACCTTGCCCTATTCTAGCTGCGCCTATGTTAAAATTAAAAAAGATCTACCTGCCCGGAGCCTCGCAATGGCTTAGGCCACCTCTGCTCAATTGCCAAAGAAATTCATTTCTGCAAGCTTTCAACAGAATACATCTAGAGCTCTAAAATCTGAAGAAAACGCATCTGGAATACTAAATTATTAAGGAAATTCATTTGGGATTTAAAATCTAAATTTAACTACATATTTTTAATTATTTAGAGTTCGGAAATCTGCAGAGTGTTCGAGGACTCGATTGCCAAGGAGATTCATTTTTTCAAGCTCTCGACAGAATGCATCTCGAGCTCTAAAATCTGAAGACAACGCATCTCGAATACTAAATTATCAAGGAAAGTCATTTGAGATTTAAAATCCTAATTCAATTAGAGCTTTTTAGCTATTTAGAGTTCGGAAATCTGCAGAGTGTTCAAGGACCCGATTGCCAAGAAGATTCATTTCTTCAAGCTCTCAACAGAATGCATCTTGAGCTCTACAATCTGAAAAAAACGCACCTCGAATACTAAATTATCAAGGAAAGTCATTTGAGATTTAAGATATTAATTCAATTAGAGCTTTTCAGGTATTTAGAGGGCGGAAATCTGCAGAATGCTCGAGGACTCCATTGGCAAGGAAATTCATTTCTTCAAGCTCTCAACAGAATGCATTTCGAGCTCTAAAATCTGAAGAAAACGCATCTCAAATACTAAATTATCAAGGAAATTCATTTGGGATTTAAAATCTAAATTCTAGTACAGCTTCTTAACTCTTCAGAGTTCGAAAATCTGCAGAGTGCTCGAGGACTCAATTGCCAAGGAAATTCATTTTTTCAAGCTCTCAACAGAATGCATTTGGAGCTCTAAAATCTGAAGAAAACGCATCTCGAATACTAAATTATCGAGGAAATTCATTTGGGATTTAAATTCTAAATTCAACTACAGCTTTTAAACTATTTAGAGTGCGGAAATCTGCAGAGTGTTAGAGGACTCGATTGCCAAGGAAATTTATTTCTTCAAGCTCTCAATTGGAGCTCTAAAATCTGAAGAAAACGCATCTCGAATACTAAATTATTAAGGAAATTCATTTAAGATTTAAAATCCTAATTCAATTACAGCTTTTTAGCTATTTAGAGTTCGGAAATCTGCAGTGTTCGAGGACTCGATTGCCAAGAAGATTCATTTCTTCAAGCTCTCGACAGAATGCATCTTGAGCTCTACAATCTGAAGAAAACGCACCTCGAATACTAAATTATCAAGGAAAGTCATTTGAGATTTAAGATATTAATTCAATTAGAGCTTTTCAGCTATTTAGAGGGCGGAAATCTGCAGAATGCTCGAGGACTCCATTGGTAAGGAAATTCATTTCTTCAAGCTCTCAACAGAATGCATTTCGAGCTCTAAAATCTGAAGAAAACGCATCTCGAATACTAAATTATCGAGAAAATTCATTTGGGATTTAAAATCTAAATTCTAGTACAGCTTCTTAACTCTTCAGAGTTCGAAAATCTGCAGAGTGCTCGAGGACTCAATTGCCAAGGAAGTTCATTTTTTCAAGCTCTCAACAGAATGAATCTGGAGCTCTAAAATCTGAAGAAAACGCATCTCGAATACTAAATTATCGAGGAAATTCATTTGGGATTTAAAATCTAAATTCGAGTACAGCTTCTTAACTCTTCAGAGTTCGAAAATCTGCAGAGTGCTCGAGGACTCAATTGCCAAGGAAATTTATTTCTTCAAACTCTCAACACAATGCATCTGGAGCTCTAAAATCTGAAGAAAACGCATCTCGAATTCTAAATTATCAAGGAAACTCAGCTAGAACTTCAGAATTTTAAAGAAACTTGTAAAAATCTTAAATGGTACCAAGAAACCAGATCTTGAACATTAAATTATTACAGAAACTCATTTAGAGCTCTAGAATTTTAAAGAAACTTGTGGGATCTTCATTTACCAAAACAAATTAAGAATGAGCTTCCAAAATACCTACTTAGTAATTCACTAGAGGTGCAAAGGCAGGGAATTCGTCCTAAGTCACTTTTGAGTTTATAATCTCATGTAATACTGAAGAAGTTTTGAGGGAATTACTGGTAGAGCATTCATTGCCTGATATATGTACCAATTTTGGTCAAGTCATCGATGTTCTTCAGTATGTTCATCATGAAAGTTACTTTTTTTCAGTTCAGTCCAAGAGCAACCCCATTATACCTTCAAAGCATTGCTAACCTAACGATTTGATAAAAAAGTAAAATCTTTTGGCCTTACCACGCTTTTCATTCTTATTATTTTAGTATTTCTTTGAAAGTTTTTTTTAAGTTCAATTCACTCGCAGAGGGCAACCCCATTAGGCTTCCAAAGCACCGCGCATAGAATGCGAAAACAAGGACAGATGGCGATGAACCCCCTTCTTAAACGAAGACAGATTGTAATTTTTGGGGAAAATTCCGTTCGGTAACGGGTTCCATAGCTTGGAAGTTCTATAGAAAAAAGGGTCTTCGTAAAAAGAAGTCCTCACTGTGTCAAGTTGGACCCCACAGGGATTTGCTGTCTCCGACTGTCTAGCACGCCTCAAGAATCTTGCCCTTGGGGGGATCAATCCTATTAATAGGCTCCTTTTGAAGAAAAAAGAAGAAGAAAAAAAAAGAAAAAATCTTGCCCTTGGGGGGATCAATATTGTAACGAAATTTAATTGTAGATATTTAGAATCTAAGAAAATTTTCTAGAAAGATCTGATAAGGGAAAGCGGCCGCGATAATGAAGCAAACGTCAGATAAGCGTTCCAGAAATTTCGGTAAGCGATAAGCCTTATCTGCTGTATTTTTCTAGAACCCGGAAGCGCAAACTATATAAGGCGGTCGCCTTTCACTCGAGGGGGATCAGTCAGTCGGTGTAGTTAGTAAGTTAGTAGTTAGAAGTAAATAAGTGAGTTAATTATTTAGTTGCAATCAGAGACTAAATAGACTGAACCTAACACGGTAAGCAGTGAAGCCAGTTGAAAGCCTGGCGAAAGCCTAGCTCCATCTAGCTCGCAACGCCCTCTTATTATTTGACAGACCTTTGCGAAGATAACATGGTATTTTTTAAAGAAAATGGGCGGTAAATATGGGGAAGTGTATTGTGGATCATTGTTGCAACCTCAGTGAACACATTAGTGAAGGAAAATCAAGAGTTTCATTCTTTGGGTAGGTAAAAATAAAATATATAAATATTCAATTATCGGCGTGCGCGCGTCGCCATTTCACTGCAATCATGACGTGTTTACAGCACCGGCTTAACAATATTGTACACAGGCGTCGCGTATTGAAAGAAAATTATTTTACTATTAAACCAAGATGTCTTTGAAAATAGTTCCCCTGAACTTTTACCAAAAAGCACTTATAAAAATTATCCTATTGGTCCAAAAGCCCCTAATTCTAAAGTTTCATCTAAATCGTTAGAACCGTTACGCGGCAAGTTTCGTATTTATAAATTTTACTTAATCCGACCATATCAAAGAGTAGTGGAATGCACCTCCCCACTTCCCCGGATTTTAGCTTCAACTGTACGCATGAGACAACATTGAAACGTTCAGTCTATTTAGTTTCTGGTTGTAATGTTCCTAGTTTGGGAATAAAGTGGTATAATTCACGTGGTAATCAATTCGAACCGATAGCCCGCAACAATATCATTAATTCCTGCGAGCATCTTCCATGGGAGTACTCGTAGAACAGAAAAAAGTCGCCAATCATCCGCCTGTGATCTAGTGTTTCGAGACAATCGATCAAACTCTCGTCATCAATTAGGCGAATCGCTCTTCTTTGAATTGAATCCAAAAGAGCTAAAGTGTGCTTTGGGGCTGAACTCCAAACACGAGAACAGTATTTTAATGTTGGCTTAACTTAAGCTTTTTTTACTGTGAGTAGCTGATGAGATGTGAAGTACTTTTTAGCTCTAAAAACAAAACCTTGCTTCTAAGAGGGGCGAACTTGGCATTTCGCTATCGAGGAAAATTCTGCTTGGTAACGAAATCCAAAATTAAAAGTTCTACAGAAAAAAAGTCTTCATAAATTGAAATACAAATCTTCATAGATGAACGCTCTCATTGTACCAAGTTGGGCTGCACAAGAATTCGCTTATGCTATAAAAACGTTGCTATAAAGAGATCAGATCTTAGGAACATCTATGAAAATACTTGTAGGAAAAACGCGAATCGCATTCACTTGCATTTCAGTGTTTGAAGAGACTGCCAAAACAACCACAGAAGCGAATTGCAATTTTTTTTTAATTGAATTCGACAGAGCCAGTGGGGCTGAACCCCAAACGATGGAATACGCTTGGTCTAACTTGAGGTTTAGAGAGTGATCAGCTGATACGATGTGAAATACTTTTTTAACTCAAAAGAGATATCTCAGTTTCTGAAAGACGAATTTGGCACTTAAGCATTCCGAGAAAGATTAGTTCTTGCTTTAACTCCTAGAAGTACAGAGAACAGAGTAGGGAGAACAGAGTAGAGAGAACAGAGTAGAGAGAACAGAGTAGAGAGAGAATATAGTAAAGAGAGAACAAAGTAGAGAGAGAACAGAGTAGAGAGAAAACAGAGTAGATCTCAAATGGAGAATTTTACCGTCCACGATGTTGATTATTCCTTGACATTTCTTTTTTTTTAAAGAAAAGGCCGACTCAAGTTTTTGACGTTTTGCAAATTTCTTAATTCCAGATTCGAGGACGTTTTCAACTCAACTTTTTTAATTTCAGATTCGAGGACGTTTTCAACTCAACTTTCTTAATTTCAGATTCGAGATCATGATCAGTCGTTTGCATTTGCTGATACCTTGGTTATTCGAACTCATTCACCATCAGCGGATCATATTTTTTCGGAGAAGGGTGGCATTAGGCTGTTATTCTATGTGTATGGGATTGAAAGTTAAAACTAAAACACTGTTTACTTATAACAGAAATATAGTAGGATACAGGAAGAGTAGGATACAGGAACAGTAGGATACAGACAAAGTAAAATACAGAACAAAGTAAGATACAGAACAGATCCCTAGAGACCCCTGATAATTCGCAAGTGTCCCACGAGTTGCTATCATCGATTTAAAGAGATATGTCATTTAAGAAATTGAAATGCAGAACTTGTTCCCTGAAACCAAGTAAGATTAAAAAACACAACAAAGGTTGCCCTAACGCGTTTCGACAGCCAAGCTGCCATCTTCAGAGAGAAAAAAAAATTAAGAAATTGGAAGAATATCAAAAACAGACCCGACGGAGACCAGGATATTAATTTGAAGAGAAGCGACCCACTCGCCCTGTCAAAGAAAGCCCCTTGTAATATCCAAAGCGATAATTCGATTCAAGTGCGGTGAAAGTTTAATCTAAAACGCACAGAGCCGTAATTTTCGTAGCTTCTTTTATTCAATGAAACAATTTTGACCGAGTCATCTCTCTAATTTACCAATTTCGACATCAGATAGGCCGATAACTTCCTCTCGCGCACAATAATGGGTCTATTTGTGCTCGCTACTCCAGCCGTTGCAGTTGGGTGCAGTTTAATAGCGTCTGTTGCAAGCGACGGCGTTTTACGTCAGTCCTCACTTGACCGGATCAAGGTCGCTTCGGATGCAACAGCTTCCCAACAATTACATTATTACAAGCCGGCGATGCTTCTGTGAATTTTTACGGCGACTGCAATCAAACCGTCGAGCCAGTTTGAACCTGGATAATACTTTCAGGATAATTACAGTCGTGAATGGAATTGGAGATATTTAGGTTGGCTGGAAGGTTGTGGAGGGTCGGACGATAGGAAATTGTTTTTTCTGATTAAGAATGGGCATCCAAAATGCCTACTTAGTAATTCACTAGAAGTGTAAAGACAGGGAATTTGTTCAAAGTCACTTTTGAGTTTATAATCTCATACAAAGCTCAAAAAGTTTTGAGGGAATTACTGAAGCATTCATTAGATGATATATGTACCAATTTTGGTCAAGTCATCGGTGTTCTTCAGTATGTTCATCATGACAGTTACTTTTTTTTAAGTTCAATCCACTCGCCAAGGGCAACCCCATTATGCTTTCAAAGCACTGCGAGTAGGATGCGAAAACAAGGATAGATGGCGATGAACTGCTTTCTTAAACAAGGATAAGTTGTAATTTTTGGGGAAAGTCCCTTTCGTTAACAAATTCCATGACTTGAAAGTTCTATAGAAAAAAGAGTCTCCGCAGACAGCAGTCTTCACCGTGTCTAGCTGGAGTTTTTCGAGTTCTTCCAAAACGTTGGGATTTATTCAATTTTGATTTTGTAAAAAACCTTTTTCCAACATGGGGTTTTTTCCAAAATTCGTCACTTTCGAAATTGCGACTTTGTTTTACTTTTTTCTCCCAAAATTGAACTTTCTTTTTTTAATATTCTGTTTTTTTCTGAATTTTTGTTTAATTTAAATTTCCGAATATTTCATGCTTCTCAAAATTTGCCTTATTCTGGAAATTTTAAGTCGTTCCATAACTTGGAGGTTCTATAGAAAAAAGAGTCCCCGTAGACAGAAGTCCCCACTGTGTCAAGCTGGACCAGGAATTTGCTGTCTCCGACACTGTCTTGTAAGCGTCAAGAACCTTGCCCTTGGGGGGATCAATCCTATTAGTTCCTGCGAGTATCTTCCATGATAGTACTTGTAGAAAGGAAACAAGTCACCAACTACACGCCTGTGCTCTAGTGTTTCGAGAGAATCGGTCAGACTCGTCATCAATTTGTAATCTCGACCTTATTTTATTTTTAAGTATTGACTTTTCTAAAAAACTGTGAATACTCTTAAAAATATTCGTATTTTTGTAAATATTTAGACTTTTCGGTGTTCCATACTTTTTTATTTGTAAATTTTTTTGAAAATTGTTACATTTTTTTAAATTTTTACCATTTGTAAATTCTTACTTTTTCTAAAAATATAAATTTTCTTAAAACTGGATTTTTTTTCCAATTTTT